>BSBK01002893.1:0-607500 GCA_027943335.1 Chamaecyparis obtusa | reverse complement strand
TAAGACAATTATCCCAATAGAAGTCTCCTTCTCTTATACATCGTGACTGCATTGTCCTAAATGGCTGATCTGGTTTGGTTTATTGGTTATTTTTTCATTAAAAAACTTAAATTCATCAGCATAAGTGACATTTACATGCTCAAGATTTTTGACTGCAAAACTGATTTTATTTTTGGTCCTTATTTCACAGAAAAAATTCAAAGACGCCAAGACTATTGTACATGTGCAAATGGTATAATGCCTAAAATATTAAATATTGTAAGAATGACGTTCAACAGATTTATCACCGTTTCATGATAGGAAGATGAGAAGTAGTGATCAGGCTTATGGAGTAGTCAAGAGACATAGATTCTTAAGATGCAAATAGAGAAGGTTAATAGCTAGTGGACAGAGTTCAAGTCTAGATATGGAAAAGTATGCAATCATCATACATGAAGATAATACTTCAACAAATTAGTCAAAATAATAGAACTTGAAGGACAACATTATGGTGAGACACAAGGCACTACAAAGAGAAAAACATAGAAACGAGGAAACATGTTTACCCAATGCTAAAATGATATTATGTTCAGTGAACATAGATGATGACAGTTGTGTGATTTAAGGATTCTTAATGTGTGAAAGATAACATAGTGACAAAGTGTAACAAATGAAGATGAAAGAGAACATGAGTTTGAAGATGATTTTTCTAGTATGAGGAGGAGGTACATATCAAGATCATGATGATTTTTCTAATAGAAACACTATTTATCATATTCATGCTTATCTTGTTTCATGTGTAGGTGTGTAGAAGTCATCACATTAATAGAATGGTTAGAAGGGCATATAAGGTGAAGTGATATAATTTAATGAATGATGACATGGATTTGTGAATGACAAAACAAAGTGTGAGGGAATGTGTTAATGATTGGTGTTCAAACAAATTGAAGTATGAGAATGGATATGTTGGAACAATGTGAACTTGTTTAGCAGTTCTTCATTGTGAGCATGATATTCAATACTATGACAGGTATTATTAAATTTCTACATGTTATCACTTAGGAGGAGCTATTTAAAATATTATTCATCCCTTTGTCATATGTTTTCAAAAGAGGGAGAAAGAGTAGAGTTTTGAAATCAATGCCAAAGGGGGAGTTTGTTGACTTTAGCATGTTTGTCATTGATGTCAAAAGATGACAATAAGAATTAATCGGATGAAGATGTAAATTTTGTGGTTACATGTTATGTTTGTATGCTTGTATATAGATGTATGTATGGTTGTAGTGCAAGTGTGCAAGTAACATGTATTAGATGGTTATCATTGTTATTGTCATTGATGTCAATTAGCACCCAACAAGGTTGTTGTAATTTTGAACCTTCCAATTGAACCTCACATTGAAGTTCAAAAGTTCACTAGTTCAAGATTCATTCTACACATGTACATATCCCGACTCTTATTTGAGTCTCGAGTCTTTGTTGAATACAAAATTGAGAAGTTTAAAGCAAGTTGGTAGGTATTTTTTGAACTTGAACAATAATACCTCTTGTTTGGTTCAAAATGTGTGGTTCATCGTACATAATCCTATATGTTCATAAAAACATATTATTTGAAGTCTCAAACTATTCTCTGCATATGATAAGTTATGATTATATTAGTGACTCGCTGTGTTTGAATTAGAATTTGGGAGATGTCAAAGGAGTGCATATTATTTATCATTTATAACAACTTGTATTCAAGATTCATATATACCGACTTGGGTAGACACCTAGATTCAGTCTTATGAAAATAACTTGTTCTAGTTTAATATATTCGGCTTTTGTATTACCATCCATTATGATCATAATATTTTGGGATTTCTCTTCTATAAATGATGACATTCTTGACTATCATAATGATTTTTGTGTTGACCTTGAAAACTATAAGTTATATAGTTAATTATCACTTCCTGTCACTCGGGTGAGAAGAGATTTGTATGTGGCGACAACAAGACATAGAACGACCTCAATAATAACAAAGGATAAAATGGTTGTTGAAATAATTAAGTAAAGATCAGTAACTTGATAACTTGACAAGAGTTAATAATTTCATAATGGACGATTTTCATATTCCTCTATTGAATCGGGTTTACAAACATAAAAGTGATTACACATTATGTTTAAACAATTGATGGAAATTATGTTATTTATGTTTGGTTTGTAATCCTAGAAAGGTGTTGATAAAGGACCAAATGTGTTTCGAATACATATTGAGTTGGATAAACAACCGTGGTTTAGAATAAGATGGAGATAATCAATTTGAAGTTAGAGCCCATAGTTTTGTAACAGATCGAGCTATCATAACAGAGACAACATTTTCATAAAAGGATGATCGAATGAAAGGGCTGCGGATGAATAAAAGTATAGAGAAGATGTGTTCATTCACTGATTGATCTGGTAATCTTAATGTCAAAACTCCTGAATCCCTAGAATGAGCTAGAATGAAGAAAACAGTTTTAATGTCAAAGCCTCTGAAGCCCTAGAAAGAAGACAACCATCTAATCTAAAAATCTAGGTCTAAGATGATTAAAATAATTTAATGTCAAAACCCCAGAGGTCCTGGAACGATGACAAACATCATGCCTTTATTAATCCAGACATAGAATGAAGTAAAACCTAAGCATGCGGCAAATAATATCTAAATTATTTTGTTTAGCAGATGTCGGGTCTCAAAGAGGAAGCCCTTATAGTGGAGTTCACGCCAGAGATTGCTGAAGATATCACCTGAGGCTTGGCCTATCCGCTCAGGCATCCAGATTAATTCATGGATTGATGACTCTTCTCTAATGATCAAATTCTAATGTTATAGTTTGTGAATCTGGACAAATAGAGCAGATTGGATGATCAATAATTTAACATACATAGACATGAGCAAACTATAAATTCTAAAAGCAGCATCCACAACATAATGACAGAAAAACAATTTTATGTGAAATGTGCACAGAAACATACAAACTATATATAGAGGAACAACTTACAGCATTCACAACAGGAAACAAAAGGAAACAGAAATTAAAGGTGTCACTTTCTGAAGGCATGTTATCATGATTCCAGTAAGTTATATTCTCAAAAGACACAGTTGCATTCCAAGCATCAACTTCCTCTTTTTCTAAATTAGAAGCTCTAGCAGAATCATTATGGTCCTCGGGTTTCATTTTTTCCAAGACAAATCCTTCAGGTTGTCATGCATCCATTTAGAGGTATTATTAATGCCATAGTCACATATACTGCACTAAAAACATACAAAATACATACATAGAAACAATAGAGTAACTAAAAGGATGATAAACTAAAGTAGTAAGAAAAGTAGAACAGCAAGTTTGGAATTCTATGTAAACGAAAACATACAAAATCTAAAATAACTCCAAAAATCAATCTGAAAAGTCAAAGGAATATTTTGAATCAAATATTGAACTGAACAACCTAATGTATTAGAACAAAATTATTTTTTTGCTAATTGTATTGTGATTGACTATATTTGGGAGCATTATCCAATCTAGGAGTTCAATGAATATCAAATTCTAATAAATGATATAGGATAGTAAATAACTTTTATATGGAGAGAAATTAATTATTGAATGTATCTATATATTATCTCATGTCACTGCATTTAGCATGTAAAATCCTAAAGATAAGAACAATAACAGAAACATGTTTCCAAACTGTAATCTACAGCAAAATAATGTTTATCTTTACACATTTCCGATAAAACACATCAAAGGCCTAAAAAGGCATTTGATATTTTGGTTCTTCAAATTTCAATTAATTTACTGATCCTCGTGTATGTCAATAGATAGTACTTGTCAGTTTTGATCAGAAGCTCTCAAGAAAGACAGTTAGAGGCAGTTAGTTACAAAGTCAATCATCCAGTCAAGCTCTGCAGCTGCCACTTAAGTGCATTGAGAGTATGTACATATCGTCTTGGACTTAGATGAAGAAACAGTGAAAAATATATGGCACAAATGAGTAATAACCTTCAAAGTATTTGTCATATTGCGTACTTAGAAATATAATAAATGTCTAGTATCTTAGCTATGTATCTTTTTTTGACAATTGACATGTTGATGACAATGACAATAATATTGTGATTGTATAACTAAGCTACAAAATCAAGCTTCTTATACACATAACGGTTCTCTGGTCAGCCAAAGAACCAGGAGGGGCATCTCTATTGAGATGGAGAATTAGAAGAACAAATCCTGTCAAATGCATAACATTGAATCCCCTTCGTTTAAATCAGAAGATAAACAAGAAGTAAATCACCCATTAGCAGATCAAAGAACAGCCAAACTGAAACATGAGAAACATTTTTAAAACTATCCAGGAACATTGCAAATTCCATTAAAGGAAGCTGATTATAAAATTCTTCAGAAGATTTTCACAAAGAAATTTTTGGAGAATGTACCTATTGTGTTGTAAAAAATACACGCCCCATTGCAAATGGGAACTTCCTCTTTTTGCTTTCCAGCTTAGAGTTTAGTTTAGAGTCTTTAGGTTGGCAACATTTTTCGGGTTTCTTAGTCTCCTGACTATTAAGGAATAGAGGGGTTGGGCCTAGGAAAGACTAGTTGAAGTGTGGAATGAGGAAATCTCCTAAGGATTGTATGTCAATTGCAAAATTTGGGTTTGAGGAGGATCTCCTTTAGGAAATCTGCCTCCAGATTCATGGCTCTTTCAATCCCTACATATAATTTGCCAGATAAGCATGCAGTTTGAAAAGTTGAGAATTGCCAAGGTTGGAAATTGGAGCATGATTCAATCATACTCAACGCAACATCAGAGACCACATAAAGAGTCATAGACCAGCCAATTCAAACTACTCAATTCCTTATTATCTTTGCAACAAACACCAATCCAAAAGATAGAATATAATACCACAATAACTTCCTGGGATTGACAGAGTAGTTCCAACTAACTTCCTTCCTCTGAAAGAAGCTTCCTTCAACTCAAGCTCATCCATGACCACACCTGCAACTCAAATCCGCAATGACACAAATCATTATCCAGTAAACTAAATACACCTTTTAAAATATTTGAAGAAAGATACACAACCCACATTACCCATTTAAAACTTTTAGAAAGAAGCCCAAACCCCACCAAGCCTAGGGTTTCATTAATATATCGAGAAGTAAAATTTAGGCTGTAAATAGAGAGAGAGAAAATATGGAGAAACTGAGAAAGAAAATTTTCCCGTGATCTTGGGCTTGAAGTAATTAGAAACAGGGCATTGGCCATTGTATTTGATGACACAGGGAAGCTGATGTACTTTCTGTTAAATCCAGACAACCATCAGATATCCTGATGTTTCCTCTCACTCCACTGCAAGATACAGAAAAGCCATTCTCTATAACGCCATCCATTACATATGTGTTAAGTAAATATGAGTAACGATCTCCAACGAATAAAAATGAGATGATGAGCTAGTTGGCCACAGTTCAAAGAAGCTCGTCCGATGCGCGAGCAGGAGAATGAGATCGCTCTTGTACCTAAAATGAACTAATTGAGTTCTCAAATGAAGTTTCATTTTGTTTTGTTTTTTTACATTTAATCCCGTTTTGGTCTCAATTTCGACCAACACACGTTGGTGGAAATTGAGACCAACACCAACACGTTGGTCGAAATTAAGACCAACACGAGATTAAAAATTAAAAAAAACAAAAGTTTTCTTTCGTAATGCGACTAAGCTAAATATTTTTATGATATGGTCAATTTTTTTGGTCAAAATTTAAGGTGAAATGTACTAGTGATACCCGTGGAGATTTCTTCCACAAGGACATTTATATAGCGGTTGTCACTACCACGTCTGAAATGGCTATGACCGCTTGAGGTTTCGTCAACGCAGTTTTCCTTGTGAAGGGATTGTCCGCTATGGTTAACCCTCTCTAAAGGTGACTCGTAGATTTATACCACAAGGGGACTTGGCTCCAGATTCAAGGTTTTGACGCCTCTTCACTTTTAACCCAAACAAAGAAAGCAGATGAATCCAACATGCTAAGACAAAGTTTTGTTCCACCAAGGTCTGTGACATCAACTCCATGTGATCTATCAACCTCTCCGAGGAGAGAATGGATCAATCAATAAGAGAAGACACACTAACCAATTTTGATTCACCAAAGCTCGTGATGTCAACTTCACGTGATCTATCAACCTCTCCAAAGAGAGAATGTGTCGATCAATAAGAGAAGATGTACTAACCAAGTTGAATATGAAATGCACTAAGTATCCTCCCTACCTACAAGGATTCTGTCATCAAGGAAGGATTTCGCTAGGAATCCAATCTCTCAAGAATCCCGAATAGTGTTCATAGGGCCTAATTACTATGTGAGCACATATGTATATTTCCGAAAGTAAATCTACCAAAAGTACCCAAAAAGAAGAAAGAGGAACACCTAACACTTAAAGAGAATATGAGATGAGTCCACAAGGTGGAACACTTAACACCTCACACAAGCTGAAAACAAGTCCACAACTTAGAAAATAAGTGATTTCCTAAAAGCACAAAAGGGTTGCCAAGTGGAACACTTAACGCTTCTTTCCTGTTGACCCCTCCCCTTTAATGTGGCGCTGACCTTGCAACCACGGGGTGGAATGAGGGGCCGGTGGATTAGCGAGTCCAATAACCCAAGATAGCAATCAAGATCAATCACAAGTATTCTAAGACTACTTAATGAATCCTTAAGGGGTCACAACCTAGTATCAATTATGCAAGTGTGTAGAAATAGATCAAAAGCATGAAAAGATGCACACAAGCTTGACACATAAGAGATTTATTTTAAGTCCAAATTGAAATGTTATTAGATGAAGGAGAATACCTTGGATCCTCGCAACGCGCTTAGTAGATTTTACATGATTTTTAGCAATTCTTGTTGAGCTTTACCATGCAAGCAAGCTACGAACTCTCCAACAAGCCAACAAGCAAACAAGATATGCAAGGTATATTCAACTTATGAAAACCCTAGGGTTAGATCTAAAAATTAATTATTAAGAGAAATAATAACCATAAATTAATCCAAATGACAACTCATATCATGCATTGAATCATATGAAAAATAAGTGCATACCCATCACAAATTTTTTATTTTTTTTGCATTGCATTTGACCTAGTCAACAAGATCTGATTTTTTTGATATGATTTTGGCCAAAAAAATAGAAATTCAGAATAAAGACCCATGCTAAAAAATAGAAAGCTTTCCAAAAATGTAAAATTTTTAGAAAAATCTCTTCATTTGTGCCCTAGAGACCTATTTTATCAAAATAGACCAGTTTTTGTAAATTGACTATTTGAGCTATTATATTGCATCCAAATTTAAAACACAAAGAATGGACCCCCTGTAGAATTTAAAGAGATTTCTGAAAATATAAAAATTTCTAAAAAATATGCTGATTTGCGTCAGATATTTTTTTCCATAATTTCAAGAAAAAATTATTAAAAATTCAAACCATCTCAAAAAATTCTAATTTTTTTACTGTAGCTTCCCTGATATGTCGCTAACCTAAAAAATAAATTTCAGAGAAAAAATCCAAGCCGTTTGGGAGATAAAATTAAATCTTTGAAACTTTGGGGTTTTAGCTCCCCAAAAAATCAAAACCAGCATGTAAAGGTGGGTTGCCCCACGGTGGGCACCAGAAATGTGTGTGAAAATTTTACCTAATCTGTAGATAGAACACTTCAGTAAAACATTAGAGGTTACCTATAATCAAAATCGTGCAAAATTGAAATCTAATCTAACCAAGCGATTTACTGCCTTCTAATAGGTGCGAGATTGATGTTCTCAGATTGTAATTGAGATCAGTGACCTAGACGACACCTAAATGAAAGATTTGAATGCAATTAATCTAGATATGAAATTGAATACAATTAAGCTATTTTTTTGGATTTTAGATGCAATAAGATGATGAAAACTTGATATGAATCTATGCTATAAAAACTGATATGAATCTATGAATGGTAAATGATCTAACAATGAAAATTCTAACAATGATATGAAAGCTATGAAATTCTATGATATGATATGAAAAATATGCAATTGAAATTGATCTCACAAAGCTTTGGATTCGCAAGTTGATTCTTCAGTCTCCGATTTGACAGCGTAGTTGTACAAAAATATAAGATGATTTGTGAAGAGATGAAGCCTTAATTTATAGAAATCCAGGGCTTTGAATGTGCATGAAAGAAAGTCATAAATCACTCAAATAACTCAGGTTGATTTATGAGTTATTTTTAAATAACAGATAATTAAGTCACAAAAATCATGCAAAAAGCACAGTTCAACTCGAATTAGAAGTTTAGATCAACTTTAAAACTCAAAAAGATGTTGAGTTTCCAAAAGCTAACAACTTGCATTGATCTTCTAATTTTGAGTTTAACTGGTCCTTTTATGTGCACATGGATAATTATGATTTAATAAATAAATAAAGTGATTTATTCTCAACTTAATTGATTTTTGAAAATAAATAATTGATTTATTGGTTAATCAATCATTTAATCAAACTTTTATTAAAAACTATATTATTAAATAATGACAACTTGCTTTAATTAATTAAATAATAATTTAATCAATTAATCATAGGATTTTGGATTTATTGTCAAAATTAAATAATACAATTAAGAATAGATAGAATTAAATTTAATTAAAATAATTAAGTGGAAAATATTAAATCTGACTAATTAAATATGAAAATATTCAATTAATCAAACTTTAGGATAAATTGGATTTATCGCCAAATAATCATTAAATTAAAGATAATTAGATAATTAAAAATATTGCTAGGAATATTCCTCGATGCAGAATTTAAGATAATCAATTAGGATTTGATAATGTGCAGATGTGCCTTAGGTTAGGTCTTCGATGTCGATTTCATTCGATTTGAGGATGTAGGAGGTTAATGAACATATAGCCCATTTTTGAGGTATTATAGTACCAACTACCACAATAGACCCAATTGGATATTGAAAATTATCATCATCTACTTGATGACATATCAACTTTTTCTTAGGTTCTACACATCGAGCTAACCAATACTCTGTCTACTCTTCATTATCCTCAGGTGCAACAATAGCACACACATGTCCTACAAAACAAAATTAAGTACATTTGCACTGTAAATAAAACTTATTTAAAGGTTTATAATTCAAATATATATAATCATAAATTATATGACATACACATGTAACTAATATATAATTTAAAGTTTTACAATAAATTGTACAAAATTACCAGGTTGTATGAGATCTAAAACACGATCATAATCTTCTAATGCAAAGGCATGATCTAGGTCTTCATTTATTATATCATTTTCATCTTGTCTCTCACTAGGTGTTAAGGATTTTTGTTGCTATTCTTCAACCCATTATGTATTCTCGCATTCTTCCCATTCACCTGCAGCACAAAATTGACAAAAACATGCAAGCTCCCTAGTCCATACAGTCCAAGTGTTAGAATTAGAACTCCTAAATGAATTCCATTTAGCCGATCCATTGATTGTATTACAATCATATCTTGAAAGGATATTCTTCTCTTTAACCAGCTAGAAAAAATATCTGATTGTAGAGTTCTAACTTAATCATGTAGACAAACTTGTTTTACACCATTCAACAATTGCACGTGCATCTTTAAATTTTGATTTTTCCTCAAATTTGAGTTTCTCTCTACAAAGGGCCCTCTTAACACATGCACCGGCACCATCATGTTCTCCCTTCCCATGTCTAGCCTCGCAAAAACTCTAGATATGTTGGATATTTATTTTCTTGTGCATCCTACTCAACCAATAAAATATTCTAGCATTCTTGAATTGCCCTATGCAATTACTTGATCATATTAGATGTTGTGTTATATGAATTTCTCTCTCCCTTAAATTTTCATAAAAGGTATTAAAGCAATACTGGACAAACTTTGATGAGTGTAACTTATTATCACTCATATAGAAATGGTACCCTCTCAATATTTTCTGATCCTCTTCTGTACTATCAGGTGCATGTCTATAGACAATATGAACAAAAATTGTTACTTGCACTGAATTATAATATTGTGGTTGGATCTCATCTTGTGGTGCAAGCGTGTAGTTCTCTGCAAAGTCAACAACTAACAATATACTATCAATTGGAAATGTATTCTTGCATATGTGAAATTGTCCATCAAGCCATCTAGAATTGTGAGAGTGTTTCACATATTTAGGTACGACCTTAATCTTGAATTCATTCATAAAAGTATTAACACTAAATTTTTTAGTTATTAGGTTGCACCATTTTCCAACTTTTCCATCCTTCAATGCATACTCGACAGTTTTAAATCTTTGTACATAAACTAATTATTGTCTGAAATCAAATGAAATATTTTTATGCAAACATTCATCTAATAATGTAAGATTGCCACATACATCACATACACTAGCAACACATGCATTCAAAAAATAAAATTGCTCACTAGGTGGGTTACAAAATAAATTTGATAGAAATTCTTTTACCGTTTGAGGTGGTATATTTATACCACATTCCTACAATATTTTATTAGTATGCATAGTAGAATGTATAGATAAAAAAATATCATAATGATAATGAAATTGAACATGAGTTTTACAAAAATAAGTGATTCTTTCTTTGTTAATCTTTACATACCATGGTTTACATTTCTCCAAAGATCTTTGACTAATACTAATAGTTAACACCTTATCATCCACAAAATTTTTAAACAATTCTGTTTGAGTCATATATAAAAGGTGTTTTGGATGTGGATCGCGAACTTTAGAACCAACTCTTAATTTAAGAACATCTCTAGCATTAGAGGATACTCTTGTATTATCGTGCCAAAATTTTTCAATTAAAGTTTTGATTTCACCAGTAAGTTTCATGTTAGACCTCGGGAGTCTACCATTGAAGGTCCATAAATGGTTTGCCAAATCACTTTCAAAGTTAACTCTTATCTTTATAGCTCTTGTTAAAGTTTTACAATTAATATTAAGATATCCACTTATGTTTGAAATCACTATTTTATCAGTAATAGTTTTATTTACTAAAGCTATTGTTATTGCACGTCGTGCCGCATTACTATCTTTAGAATAACTTTTCTTTCCAATTGTGTCAAAGGCACTAGCAACAATTGATACAACTTATTTTAGAGACTCATCCTTCCTCTTAGTTTTCACATAAATGTCTAACCTCTTCATCACTTTTTGCATTTTAGACATTTTAATTAATTGTAACATTAATTGACATTGAAGCCCAAATTTTTTATTATAAAAAAATTGTCTAAACAATCTGCTCGTGTGTGTCTTAATCTATCTTGATGAAACCAAACCACACAGATTATCTAGCACATCAATTTTTATTTGAAATTATTCATTTATTTCATTATCATTCAAATGAGTTTCTTTCTCAATCGGTGTTTCTATGTCTACATTTACATTGTTGATTTCAATTTGAATTGGTGTTTGATTTTCAGTTTCAATTGGAGTTTGAATTTCATTTATTTTATCATTATGATTAGCATTACTAGTTTCTAAAATTTCATGTGAAATTAAATTTGTTAATGTATTTTTAGGAATAAAATTTAAATCATTTTTATTATAACCTGCTTCTAGCAAATCATGAACATCTTTATCAGAATAAGTTGTAACAATTGGATGTGAAGACATACCTATATCCAATACTGGATTAGAAGATGCACTTGATTTTGCTTCTTCAACCTCTACATCCATTATGGTGTCTTCATTGTCCTCCTCTTCTGAAATAATTATTGAGCTCGATGCTCCAACATTATTCAGGTTTCAAAGTCTTTCTCTTCTTTCTCATTGTCGTTTTGTCTCCTCTCTATTTTTTACAATCTCCTCAAATGTCAGAACCTTCATTGACCTCTTTTTACGTTGGTTTGATCCCATATTTGCACCAAAATTTGAGTTGAAACAATCTTTTTTGAATGTCAAATCCAAAATAAGACAAAAATAGAGAATATTGGTAGAAATATTCTCTTTGTCTGTTGTGAATCAATACAAAATAGATTGAAAATTCATCAATCATTAGATTAGGCCCATAGTCTAGTTTTTTTTCTTGCAATGACTCTTTAAGAAATGAGCACCCGTTTCTAGTTTCACAAAACGGGCGCTCTTTTTTAGTTTCACAAAACGGGTGCCTGTTTTGTGAATTTAAAAAAAATAGGCGCCCATTTTGTAAATCTATGAGCGGGAACCTTACCTCCTACCTTGGGTTTTGGTTTAGGATAGGCTTGGTGGGACCAATCCTATGCTTGACCCTGCAGATTATAAAATTATAAATTTTATAGTGATATGATAAACTTTAATATTTATACAATATTTATTAAGCCAACGTGGTACCTAAACTTGAAATACTAAGGTTAACTAAAACTTTAATAACTTTTTTAATTTTTCATTTTTTAAAAAATGAGTTATATGAGACCAAACTACATAGAATTCTTTTTAAATTATAAAGAAGATTGAAAAAAAGTGAAGTTATCATCAAATTATGGTGTCTGTACACTAGAAGTTTCAAAAATGTATTTTATAGTCAATTAAAAATTAATTAAAAAAATATTCAATAAAAAAATAAGATAAAATATTTTGACCAGTCTTCAGTATTTTAGGTACCTCTTCCCAAAAGGATTCCCAAAAATACATTATTTACTTCAAAAAAGGGTGTCCGTACATGCGTGAGGTGTGGTCCTCAAACATGTATTTTGAAAAAGTGATTTTTATACATGCATACTAAAATTCAATTTATACCATGTGGGTATTGAAATAAATTACATATTTGAAAACTAGACTCCAAGTACTAAATTTTATTTTACCGAAGTTTTTCAAGATTCAATCTTTAAGTGCTTGAAATTTGGACATCAATTGACATAAATTTTGAAAAATAGAAAAAACACTTCCTTGTTTTGGCCAAAAGTGGGACTCAACTTCTTGCAGCCACCCAACAACCAAAAGACATTATGCACATCTTTGGCCTACCCATTGTACATCAAAGTGTTATTTCTAGTAATTAATACAATATGATAGATACATTATGAGAGAAGTTTGCATATATACTAAATCTAGCATTCATATATAGTGGATTAGTTCTCTCAACATCAAAATTGTAATATGCAATCACACATTAGTGTGCAATGGGTACGTCATAGAGTTATAGAAAGGTTATCTAAGTATTTTTCCTTTTTTTCTCCACTCTTTCTCATCCTCTCTAGATCTCCTTATCTTGGTATCAATATATCTCACCATCTATGTATCTTTATATCTCTTCCTCTCTATCTCTGCCTCTATATGTCTCCCTCTGTATCTCCCTAGATCTCTTTCTATCTTCACCTCTTGATCTCTCTTTTGTTTATATATTTTTCTCCCATCCTCCCACTCCTCTCTTCATCACCCTCTTCTTATTGTGTGCTAAAATGTTGACACACTTCTCTGAGTCAAAAAGATTGCTAAAAAATAAGGTCTCAAATGGCGACTCATAGCTCTTTATTCATGGAGTGCAAGAGTTTATAATGGAGGCCCTCAGTTTAGACCTAGTTTTTGCCCATGCAAGTAAACCATAAAATGAGAGATTCAAAGAGGAAAATCAAGAGTGCTAGTCTCTATGATCATTAAATATGCATGTAAATGAAAATGGAAGCTATTCTATATGATAACAATGCATGAAAGCAAACTAATCTATGAAAGGAAGTAAGCATGCAAGATTATTCTATAAAATGAAATATGAATCTAATCTAACATGAAAGTTCAAGAGTAATCTAAATGGATTTCCATGGAGTAATGAGAGAAGAAGACATGTAGTCAAAGAATGCATTTGAAGTGTGAGATCGATTTGGGATCACAAAACAACCTAGACATGTGATCAACAGACAGGAACACATCAGGACAAAGATAAGCTAATTGAAAAAGGTAAGGTCAACACCCATGTAAATAGGTAACTGACATGTCCAAGATAATAATCTCAAGCAAGGTTGGAGCAATTGATAGGATTGATAAAGCTAAATCAAGGATTGAAGTTTGATAGGTACTGCCCCCTCATGATCAAAATTGAAATGAGATAGTGGAGAAATAGAAAATTGATAAATTTGATCAAATTAAACTTAAAATAAGGTTCTTGATGTAAGATGAAAGATATAAGGATCACAAAACCAAGGTAGATCATTAAGCATGAAAGATTATGCCCCAAGGTTGAATTAGAAGAAAAGAAGTGGGGTGAAAGCGAATGGAAGATAGAAGTTTGGAAGAGGTGGAAAGAAATGGAGAAAGAGGATTTTCCTTAAGAAAGAGAATGCTACCAAATCAATCAACTATTTAAGATAGAGAATTTTGATTGAGATCACGAAAGGAGATAAGGAAATGAAGATCAAAATAGGATCACAGTTGATTAAAAGTCCAAAAGAAAGATGAAGGAAAACCCTTTCAAACTCATAATGCAGCCTAAAAATGTAAATTAACATGAAGTCTAACAATGCAAGCTACATAAAAATGCAAAGGTGTACTTGCAATAGAGAAACTGTAAGATAGGATTTTGTGTTCATCATTCATTAGATAATGTTAAGGAACTTATTTTCATCATTGGGCCATTATTAACAGACATCGAAAAATCACACAATCATCACTAGCCACAAGCGCAACTATGAAGATGTGAATGTGATTTATATTAGATTGGAATGTGGAAAGATTTTAACATAAGCATCAAATACATAAATTTCAAGATGACTTCGATGTTAGCTTACCCAATTTAATGCAGCAAAACCATGCTCGCATCAAGGCATAGATGTCAGAATGACTATAAGAACGGTTGTGTAAAAATAGTCAAGGATGATGCCTCAAAGATCCTAAATGTTTCAAGGGGACAACAAGAGACACTATAGAGTTTCAAGACCACACCCACAAGCAGAAAGAAAATAAAAAAACATGCCTTATGCCCCAAGTCCTCTACCTATGCATACTGGAGATACTTATTAGACAAGGAAACTCAACGAAAATCAATAACAGTTAGCACACAAAGAAAAGATCATGACATAGTTCAAGCATTAAGTGTTGTGTTTAAAAATTTAAGTGTGATAACTGATACTGAGTTCCAAGGATAAGGATCGAATGTTTTCCAGTAGGTAAGATCACATGACAAAACTAGGTAAGACCAAACCGATAAGTGTTGAAAAACACTCGATGTCAAGGGTTGTGTTGAAAAACATAGTTGGGGTGGTGTTGAAAAACACCGTTTGTGAGGTGTCAATCTTCCCATTTTTAGGAATGGTCCTAGAGTATCAAGAGCATTGTCATCTCCACCTTTTCAAGCAAGTGACAAAGGATTCCTCTTGATTTTTCTTTAAGTTGCATAAGTCCAACATGGTGACAGATCTTGAAAGGTTGTATGCAAAGTTTTGGACAAATCTATGGACGAGCTCTTTGAAATTATTAATAGGGGGAGTTATGTTGGTGAACCATTCCATTGCTTGACCTTTAAGACTCCTTGGGAACAATCTCATGAGGTATGAGTCATCTTGATGGAACTCAAAACTTGTGGTATAGACTTGATGCACACAATCATGTGGATCTCCATTCCCATCATACTTGTCAAATTGAGGGATCTCAACCTTTCTAGGGAAGTCTTTCATGTTAACACTTTTGTCAAAAGCATTAGGACAAATTGAATCAAGTGAGAATGAACTCTTGGGTGCCAACATATTTTCCATCATACTCTTAATTTTTTTGATCTCTTCTTCTTGAGATGGACCTTGCTTCTTAATCTTCTTCTCCACATCAAAATTGTAGGGGACTCTAGTGCCCTTGTTGATCAAACTCTCTAGGAACTTGTCTTTGTTTTGCTCTAAGTATCTCTCCACATACTACTCGAAGAGTGGCTATTGTTGTATCTTCATGAAGTCTTGGGAGTTGAGGTCAAAACTTGAGCTGTTGGCAAGCTCACTATACTATTATGATTTAGAGTTGTCATTATGAAAACAAAGTCATATGATACTATGGAGTTAGCGCAAGCAGTTAGAACATCAGAAATATGGCTAAGTATGAAAGATTAGATAGTTAGCAGAGCACTAGAGGAATAGTGCATCAGTGCACGTGCGTATGACAGAGTTATGACATGCACCCTTGAAGATAAGCTTGTTGATATGTGTTCATGCTAAGTCTAAGAGTGCATGATGATATGAGTCAATATGAGGAAGTTATAGTCATATGAAGTAACACAGATAGAGAGTGGCATAATAGAAAAGAGCATGGAGCCGACTATTGTTATTTTGATTAGCGCTTGTAATATTGTTTTGTAAAGGTTATACGCCTATTGTATTTAGGTTATAAACATGTTAATAACACTATATGTAAACATTCTTGACCCAATTCATTTGGAAGCATTGTATGTAATAGGTTAAAGGGCTGACCTAGCAAATAGTTTTGTTAGCGCATATAAATATGACATGCGCCTTTGTAATTAAGGTGTGAGTAAAAAGTGAGAAGAGATAAGAAGAGCATAAGTATGCAAAGGGTAGTTATAATGTTGTAGAGCTTTATAAGAGGCTAAAGCTTTAGCGCACAAAAGGAACCGATTAGACAAGTAGTGTCACAATAGCAGTTCACCTTGCAGATATAGTGTGTATTTGATATCCATAAGGCTACAGCTTTCACCACTTGAGCAATGAGTTCTAAGATAGTGTGTCCCCACACCTAACAAGGTTATTGTAAAATACTCCTAACAGGGTCCAAACTTTGACTAGGTCACTTTACTAAAAGCATTGTAAAGAACAACTCCTAATAGGGTTGCAAGATCTTCTAATAGGGATCATAATACACTAGTGCAGTTCTTAGTGGGTGTCAATTCCCATCGGGTTTTTTTACCTATTTGGATTTATTTGTAATCATATTTAGTGTTATGTGTTATGGATGTTTATCTTAATTGCATTAATATTCAGTTCAGTACTTAAGCAATAAAGTTAAGATTCAAGAGTTCAAAAAAAGTAATATTATATAGAACACTGATTCACCCCTCCCCCTCTCAGTGTTCCCATTCCTAACAATTGGTATCAAAGCTCAGGTCCTCTAAAGATAAGTTTAACCACTTGAGGAGATCATGGGTTTGGAAGAAGTAAAACATCTGAAGAAGAATCTTGAAGTAGATCTTGAAGACCTTGACAGATCTGAGAAAGAAATTGAAGAACTGAAGGAAAAGGTTAGTGGTTCTCAAGCATACATCAAGAAATTGAAAAAGGACTTGAAAGATTGTTCTACAAGTGACTTAGGGATAATGATCAAAAAGTTGAATGAAGAAAATGTTGGCAAGTTGACTATACTAGTGTATATGACTTGATATAGTGTTTTCATTATGGAAACAAAGTGATATGATGTTTTGGAGTCAATGCTTATGATAAGAAGATTATAAATTGGCTAAGTGTTGAAGACTAGAAAATGTACAGAGTACCTGAAGGTTAGAGCATCAACACACATGCATACGATAGAATTATGGTATGCACCCTAGAAGTTAAGTTGATAAGATCATATTCATGCTACATCTAAGAGCGCATGATCAGAAGATTTAGTATGAGGAAGATATAGAGAGTTCAAGTTACACAGCCAGTGAATGACAAAATATAACAGAGTATGCAGTTGACTAGTAGTATTTGGTTTTGTAGTTATAATATTGCTTTGTAAAGGCTATGAACCTATTGTAATTAAGTTGTATACACACAATTATGTTTTTTTGTAAACATGTTTGAGCCAATTCAATTGGAAGCTATGTATGTAATCGGTTAAAGGGCTAACCTAGTTAATTGTTTTGTACGCACATATAAATATTAGATGTGTTGTTGTAATTCAGTATGAGAGTTGATATAGAGTTGAGATAAGAAAAGAAGAATTGTGTGAAGATTTGATAAGATGTATTAGAGCTTTGCAAGAGATCAAAGCATCAACGCATCAAAGGAACTGATTAGACAAGTAGTGTCACATTGACAGTTCATCCAACATATATAGTGTGTATCTAAGATCAGAAGGTTGTAACCTTCACCACTTGAGCAGTGAGCTCTAGGATAGTGTGTTCACACCCCTAATAGGGTTATTTTAAAAGACACCTAACCGAGTCTGACCCTTGACAAGGTCACTGTACTAAATACATTGTAAAGTAGCTCCTAATAGGGTTAAGGATCTTCTAACAAGGATCATAAAACACTAGTATAGAATATTAGTGGGTGTCAATTCCCATTGGGGTTTTTACCTATTTGGGTTTCCCCATAATCATATTGGTGTTATGTGTTGTGTTCTTCTATCTTGTTTATGTTAATGTTCATTTAAATTATTAAGCATTCAAATTAAGATTAAAGAGCTAAGAAAAAAGATTTAATTCAGTGAACACTAATTCACCCCCCCTCTCCCAGTGTTCCCATTCCTAACAATTGGTATCAAAGCTCTGGTCCTTAGCAAAGAGGTTTAACCACTTGAGGAGATCATGGAAAAAGCAAAAATGAAACATCTGAAAAGAAATCTTGAAGCTACTCTTGAAGACCTGGACATATCTGAAAAAGAAATTGAAGAACTAAAAGAAAAAGTTAGTGATGCTCAAACAGTCATCAAAAGGTTAAGAAAAGATTTGAAAGAATGGTCTACCAGTGATTTAGGGATAATGATCAAAAAGATCAATGAAGAAAATTCATCCCTGAAAGAACATATTGAAGAATTGGATGATAAGTTGACTAACAATCAGGAAGTCTATGATGAACAGATCAAAGAGAACCTTCAACTGAATGAAGAATTGAGGCAAGAAAACATGAAAATATTGGAGCTAAGGAACAAAAAAGAAAGCTTGGAATCTAAATTGAAGGAGGAAAAGAATCACATTGATAAATTACACACCAGTTTTGGTTTGATAGAATCTCATTTTTATGCAAGAAGACTTAAAGGAGATACTAGCTACATTGGATACAATGAAGCACAAAATCAGATTGACAGCATGTGAGAAAGAATGAAAGCACCAGAAGACACCTTAGATGCCAAGGAGACTGGAAGAAAGACTAAAAATCATGTTGAAGCATCCAAGAATGAGTGCAAGCTATTAGATAGAACTTGTTATGCATGTAACAAGCATGGACATATAGCAAGGAACTGTATACAGGTAAGACCTTTCAATAGTTACTGTTATTCATGCAATAATTTTGGTCATAGATCTATGAATTGTAAGACAAGTTAGAAGAACAAGACTCAACATAATTAGAGAAATCAAAATCAGCCAAATGTAAGAAGTTCTTAAAATGTTACATGTCAGATATGTAACTATAATGGTCACTTAGCAAGATAATGTAAAATGGTGACCCATGTCAATGCGCCAGGGAATATAAGGCCTCCAATTATTTGTCACTCTTGTAACAAGGCTAGACACATCTCAAAGTTTTTTATATCAAGGACGCAAGGTCAAGAAAGACCTAAAAAGCCCGAAGAGCCAATATTGAACACTGAAAGAGAAGTTAAATTTGTGAAAGCTTCAGATGCTGTGAGCATGATATGGTTAGAGGTAAAGAAGGATAAGGTTGATGAACATGTATTGGATGCATCCATAGTGGATGCACCCTCTACATGAGGATGAATGGCCCTCAGGTTCATAGGGGGAACTAATTTAGCTCTATACCCCTGCACGATCGGTATACTCACTCTCAGAGTATGCGCTTTTGGAGACTAGAAGATTCTATATGCAAGAGCACAATAGCTAATTGTTTGTAGAATGGAAGTTAGAAATTTTCAGTGACAACCTGGTTTATGCGGCAAGCATTAATGGTAGAATTCCTACTTTAAAGTACATAGAGGTTTGTAGATCTCTTATTGTATTTAAATTTAGAGTGATTGGAGAGTAGAAGAGCCCTAGCATTTGATTGTGAAGGATTGCAGATTGATTCATTAGTGATTAGCAATGCATTTTCTTAGTTGTAGAAGCCCTAACCCATTGCGCTGATTTAGAAGTCTTTGAGATCATTTGGAAAGTGATATACAAGTAAGTAATGGCTACTCTCATTGTATTTGATGTGGTAGAGAAGAAGAGATATGCGTTTAAGAGGCATCCATTCAAGTCCATATTAGACAACCTAGAAGGTGCATTCTCCCACACTCCCATGGGTGTTATGCATGTGGAAGATATTAGGGCATACATATACTACAAGAAGGAACAAATAGGTTTGGATAGAATAAGAGTGCACATGGAAACAATGATGAAACCTAATAAAACCTTCATGGATGAGTATGCACAATTGGATAATCATCCTATAGTGGAATATGCTATGGTATATGAGTTCTATGAGTCAGAATGGATCAAGATCCTACTTAGCAGGATCCATGATGACCTATTTTGGATAGGTGAAGTACCGGTGAGGATAATAGGAGATTTAATTCATGAGATGACAGTGTTAAAAAGTAAAGTCCACCAAGATAACTGAGAGGTGGGGTGAATTATTTATTAGATAATTATAACTTTTATCAACTTCAACATCATTTAACCATGTAAGCAATATAATTACCAACCATAGAAAGATATTCATACACAATAACACAAGATATGTTGGGTAGGGAACCTCTTGATCAAAGAGTAAACCTCGGTGGGAATGATGCCCACAAAAGATGCACTAATATGAATATTCCTTGTGAAAGGATGGACTCTATTAGGAGTCTTATGAAATACATTTAGTACATATGAATTCCAGCTAGGAGATTTTGAATCCCTGTTAAAATATTCTAACCCTGTTAAGAGTTATGGAAGACAGAAGGACCCACCGCCCAAACAACTTCAATGGCAAGATCACTGAACACACTATCCAATTGATCTCAAGATTATTCAACAGAATAATGGAAAATATGTTACCTCCTTCATTGTGCCAAACCGCACTCGCTGCTATGCCAGATCTCAATTTCAGATCTATGTACTTTGCATGTCTTCCTTCACAATTTCACTTTCACAACTACATTAGCTCTTTTCTTCAATTCATGCATACATTCACATTCAACCATATTAAAACAAGGAAAACCATTCCTTCCTTTATACCACACTCAAATAATTACAAATGAGTCGGCACACAATTATAAAATAAAAGTTTCCACACGTTACATCAAAATTACACAAAACTGTCAGCTTCCAAATACAATAATTCTCCACTCATGTAACCTCAAAGTTTGCACTATCATCCACATCACTATCAATGTGTCTCTAACTTCTCTTTAATTTTACAAAACCAAATTCCATCCCGATTAGGAGATATCATCCAATTTTCACAAATCGCTACTCAGGAACACTGCCTAAATATTGCTTCCACCAAAATGCTCATAACTTCCATGAATAAATAAATTATTGTATGTGATATTAACCATCAACATATAACATATCAAAGAGTATATCCTCAACATTGCATAGCTCCAACTACAATATCCCATGTGCGCTAATCCAAATACTGTCTGCTTCTCTACAAATCTCCAAAAGATCACTGTGTTGACATCATTGACAATCATAGTCATGAATGCAACAAAAAATACGATAGAATGACTTCCAAGCATTCATTGCTAACAATATCCCCCATTGGCATTGATGGAAACATAGATGAAAAACATCTAATGTTCCAAAAATCCAATACTACAACACTGCTGCATCAATCAAATCTTGCTTCATTTTCATATTCAGTTCTCTCCAACAAATGGTACAAATGGTTTTTCATGTACACTTCTCCCCCATTGACATCAATGATAGAAGTTTCATCATTATGTCAACAACAAATCCAATGTCAAAAGACACTATTTAGAAAATACATTCACAAGAGTGCTCATGACTCAGCTTAGATACACATACTCCCCCATAGAGGAAGTACCAACATCCAGTCCAGAAGAAAAATAAGGCTCATATACCACTGGATGCATGCAATCAACTGCATCATTTCTCAAAACTAGGCTGGAGCATAACCCCAAGAATACCTCTTAGATACTCAAATGTATCCTTAGGAAAAGGCTTTGTAAATATATCTTCTATTTGCTCCTTTGTCCTTATGTACTCCAGTCTGACTTCTTTCTCAACAATTTTCTCTCTTACAACATGATACTTGATCTCTATATGCTTTGTCTTAGAATGTAATATAGGATTCTTAGACATACTAACTTTGCTGGTGTTGTCACAATGTACCACAATAGGCTCAAGAAACTTTATTTCAATATCTTTCAGCATTTTCTTCATCCAAATTATCTGGTTATAATTGTTTTTTCCTACTACATATTCTACTTCTATTGTGCTCTTTGAGATACAATTCTGCTTCTTGCTTAGCCAAGAAACCAATCTTCCTCCAAGGAAAAATGCTCCACCACTAGTGCTCTTCTTATCATCAACACTGCCTCCCCAATCAGCATCTATATATGCACATAGGTTAAAATCATTAGATTTTTCATACCACAATCCACAGTCCATTGTGCCTCTTAAATATCTCAATATCCTCTTTACTGTTGCATAATGTGATTCTCTAGGTTCAGCTTGAAATCTTGCTACAATTCCAATTGAATGTGCTATATCAAGTCTTGTATATGTCAAGTACTGCAATCCTCCAATCATAGATTTGTATTTCTTCTGTTCAACTGCTGGTGTTTCATCTATGCTAGATAATTTATGTCCAGTTACCATAGGTGTTCCAATTGGTTTACAATTCTCCATTCCAAATCTTTTCAACAAGTCATTCAGGTACTTTGTCTGACTTACAAAAATACCATCACTATTTTGTGTTATCTGTAATCCCAAAAAATATTTCATCTCACCAATCATACTCATTTCAAATTCAGTCTTCATTTCATTAGCAAATTTGTCACTAGCTTCATCTTCTCCTCCAAAAATAGTGTCATCAACAAAAATAACTACAATCAACAAACCATTTTCAATTTCTTTTGTGTACAGATTGCTATTAGTTGTTCCTTTTGTAAATCCCAATTTTAACAAATACTTATCCAATTTGGCATACTAAGTTATAGGTGCTTGCTTTAGTCCATATAATGCTTTCTTCAGTTTACATACCATGTCTCCTTCTTGAGTCAAAGGAAAACCTCCAGGCTGCTCAATGTAGACTTCTTCTTCCAATTCACCATTTAGAAATGCAGACTTCACATCCATTTGATATACTTTGAATTTCTTAAAAGCTGCATAGGCCAAAAATATTCTTATTGCTTCAATTCTTGCTACTGGTGCAAAAGTTTCTTTATAGTCAATTCCTTCTTGCTATGAGTATCCCTTACATAAAAATTTTGCTTTGTTTCTTACTACTTCTCCTTGTTCATTCATCTTGTTTCTGAATACCCATTTAGTTCCAATAACATTCTTATCTTTAGGTCTAGGGACCAATTCTGATGTCTGATTCTTTTCAATCTAATCTAGTTCTTCTTTCAGAGCATTAACCCAATGTTCATCTTCACAAGCTTCACTAGTAGATTTAGGTTTAATTTGAGAAATCAAACATAACTATTCTTGTACCTTATTTTGAGTCAAAACTCCTCTTTTAATGCTTCAAATAATTTTCTCAA
Organism: Chamaecyparis obtusa; assembly: GCA_027943335.1. Taxonomy (NCBI): domain Eukaryota; kingdom Viridiplantae; phylum Streptophyta; class Pinopsida; order Cupressales; family Cupressaceae; genus Chamaecyparis; species Chamaecyparis obtusa. The sequence continues at coordinate 583,980 of BSBK01002893.1, read as the reverse complement.
TAGGATGATTTCTCGACAAATTCTTGTTAGGTGTCACTATCTCACATCTTACTTCAGGTGTCGGTTCTTCAATGACTTTCATTCACCAAATCACTATTAGTTTCATAGAATAGTTCAGTAGTTTCAGTGTTAGGCTTAGGAAGAGTTCCTTCATCAGATTCATAATCAAGCATTCTTTCCTAAATTTTGAACTTTTCATCAACTTTAATGTTTACACTCTCAACAATAGTCTTAGTTCTCTTATTGTAACATCTATATGCTTTCCTCATCAAATAATATCCAAGAAAAATACCTTCATCACTTCTAGGATCAAACTTTCCAATATCATCATATCTCTTTATATAACATTTTCTTCCAAAAATTCTAAAATACTTAACTGAGGGTGCATGTCCAAACCATAATTCATAGGTTGTTTTGTCTGTGTCTGGTCTGATTTGTAATCTGTTCATTGTATACACTATTGTGTTCATTGCTTCTCTATAGAATATCTTCACCAAATCATTCTCAAATAACATAGCTCTTGTTGCTTCAGTCACTAATCTATTTCTTCTTTTTGCAATACCATTTTGTTCAGGTGTCCTAGGGGCTAAAAACTATCTCTTAATGCCATTCACTTCACAAAAGATGTTGAGCTCTCTAGAAGTAAATTCTCCACCTCTATTAGATCTCAAACATTTAATCTTCATTCCAAATTCATTCTCAACTTTATTCTTAATGATCTTAAACTTATCAAATGCTTTAGACTTTTCTTTAAGAAATGCAATCCACACCATTCTTGTAAAATCATCAACAAGAATCATAAAATACCTTTCTCCATAGAATCCTCTAGTCTTGGTAGGATCGCTCAAATCTGTATGAACAATCTCCAACTTCTCTTTAGATGTGAACTTCTTACTAGGAAATGAACTTCTCTTCTACTTAGCCATCACATATTCTTTGCAAATCATGTTAGTAGGCTTCATAATTTTAGGCAAATCCCTTACTACAAGTGTAGTGCTTCCTTTCACAATGTTATTAAAATTTATGTGACAAAACCTTCTGTGCCATAACCAACTATCATCAGTCTTAGTAATCAAACATGTCATCTCAGTAGGATTCAATTGAAATACATTACCTCTAGTTCTAGATCCAGTTCCAATCGGATTTCCATCTTTATCCTTTATCACACAAGTTTTCTCAGTAAACCAAACTTGATATCCCTTATGAACTAACTGTCCAACACTCAAAATATTACATTTCAAACCATCCACAAAGTAAACATCATTAGTATTAGTCTTTCCATCAAGAGTAATAGATCCTATACCTTTAATCAAACAAGGTGCATTGTTTCCAACTCTCATAACTCCTCCATCATAATTGTTAAACTTTATGAACTTTTTCATATCTCCAATCATATGATGTGAAAAACCACTATCTATAATCCAATCAGATTTCTTTTCAACTTTGGAAATTAAGGCTTTTTCTTCCTTAACATCAATTTCAGGATTCTCTTCTTTAATTGCTACAAATCCTATTTCATCATTATTCTCAGTATCACTTTTACTTAGAGTTCTTTCTATACTAGTTTCAAGATCTTCATCATTAGCATAATAACATTCCTTAGATCTTCTAGGCTTGAAATTGTTTCTGTACTTCTTAACTATCTTAGGACATTTAGATGCAAAATGACCATATTCTTGACAAGTCCAACATTTAAAGATTTTATTACTGTCTGGTTCTCTCTTCACAAGAAAGGCAATGCCTTCTTCAATCTTCTTATCTTCTTCATTTCTAGATCTGCTACCACCAGCATAATCTCCACTCACATTGATGCTTCTTGAAAAAGTAGGGTGAACACTAAGAGCACTGAATGCTATCTCCATTCTAGGCAAGTCAACTGATAACCTCAGGTTCATTTATGCTACTTCCAATCTTCCAAGAAGAGTCTCTCTTGTAAAGTTTGAAGCACAAGATATAACTTGTTCAATCATCTGTGTTGTCTACTTAAATATAGGAGTCAATGTCCTCAAAATATTCCATATCACTTCATTCTCTATCATTGTTCCTCCACAAGATTTTATCCCTGCAATAATTTTTGACATTCTACCAATATAGCTTCTAACAGATTCATCTTCCATTGTTCTTATATCTTCAAATGCACATATCCAATTATGTAATCTAACTTTTTTTTCATGTTCATCACCTTCAAAAGTAGAGTGTAAAGCTTTCCAAATTTCATAAGATTTCTTCAAGCATTTTACCTAACTATACTCATTCTCTGGAAGGGCTGTCAAAAGTGCTTCTCTTGCAAGTATGTTACACATGAATAGATCTCTCTCATCGCTAGAACATGTCTCAAGATTGTCATCTTCAATGATAGTCTTATCATTCTTTGTAATCAACCAATAACCTGGTCCTAAATACAATAGATGTGTCTTCATCTTCTCTTTCCAACAATCAAAATTTACTCCATCAAACTTAGGGCTTTCTTTCCTGAAATTTGCCATGGATCTCCTTAAGCTATTAAACTTCTCTTTCAAGGACCTGTTGCTCTAATACAAATTGTTAGAAAGTAAAGTCTACCAAGATAATAGAGGAGGGAGGGGTGAATCAGTTATCAAATAATTATAACTTTTATCAACTTCAACAACATTTAATCATGTGATCAATATAATTACCAACCATAGATATTCATACACAATAACACAATAACACAAGATATGTTGACTAGGGAACCTCTTGATCAAAGAGTAAACCCCGGTGGGAATGACGCCCACAAAAGATGCACTAATATGAATATTCTTTGTGAAAGGATGGAATCTGTTAGGAGTCTTATAAAATACATTTAGTACATATGAATCCTAGTTAGGAGATTTTGAATCCCTGTTAAAATATTCTAACCTTGTTAAGAGTTATGGAAGATAGAAGGACCCACTACCCAAACAACTTCAATGGAAAGATCACTGAACACACTGTCCAACTGATCTTAAGATTATTCAAAAAAATAATAGCAAATATGTTACCTCCTTCACTATGCCAAACCACACTCACTACCACACCAGATTTCAATTTCAGATCTGTGTACTTCGTATGTCTTCCTTCAGAATTTTGCTTTCACAACTACATTAGCTCTTTTCTTCATTTCATAAATACATTCACATTCAACCATATTACAAAAGGGAAAAACATTCCTTCCTTTATACCACACTCAAATAATTACAAATTAGTTGGCACACACTTATAAAATAAAAGTTTCCACACGCTACATCAAAATTACACAAAACTGTCAGCTTCCAAATATAATAATTCTCCACTCATGCGACCTCAAAGTTTTCACTATCATCAGTGTCACTATCAATGTGTCTCTAACTTCCCTTTAAATATGAAAAACCAGATTCCATCCTGATTAGGAGATATCATCCGATTTTCACAAACCACTACTTAGGAACACTACTTGAATACTACTTCCACCAAAATGCTCATAACTTCCATGAATAAATGAATTTCTATCTATGCTCTCAACCATCAACATAAAACATATCAAATAGTATATCCTCAACATTGCATAGCTCCAACTACAATATCCCACATGCGCTAATCGAAACACTTTCTGCTTCTCTGAAAATCTCTAGAAGATCACTATGTTGACATCAATGACAATCATAGTCATGAATGTAACAACAACTGCTACAGAATGACTGCCAAGTATTCATTCCTAACATATAGGACTTTCAAGAATAGGTGTCATTCTTCTAGTGAGAAAGGACACCAAAAAACTTCTAGAATAGGCTTGCAAATCAAGAAGTGATAGGCGTAGAATGACGATAAAGCCTATAGAGGAGAAAGACATCAAATTGATGTCCATGATATTGGGATATAGGTTTTTTCACACCAACAAAGTAAACTGTGTGTCAAAGGCCACCATTATAGCAACAATAAGATTGGTAAGAGAGAATGGAGAGTTTAATCTGTGTGAGATCTTGCGCGCATAGCTAATAAACAACATAAGAGCCATCAAACATGACAAGACTAAGATATTTAGCTTTGGATCTCTAATAATCTATATGTACTTTCATATTGTTGGAAAGCTGTCTAATTTGTATCTAGAAAAATCTATTCCCACAATGCCATAGATATCTCTCAAATCTTGTACTAAAAGTACATTGAAGGATTACATGACACTAGAATTGAAGACATTTAGAGCCAAAATGTAGATGAGATATAGAATTCCACAAAAGATAGTTGAAAAATACAAGGATAGTATTTGTTTCATGGTAGAGACTAATAAAACATTCATGGAGGTTGTTGAACCAAGAACAAAGTGGATTCATCCACTGGGATATGAAGTAGAAGAACCTATTCTAGAGGCTTATGCTCAAGTTCTGTTGTCTATACCTAAGGACCCTAATGAACCTAGATGGGGGACTTATGAAGAGAAAATAAGAGAAGCAGATGCTGTTTTAAACAATGTAGAAACAAAAAGAAAAGTTACCAAGGTTACTTTAGAGGTCTTGAGAATTCATGGAGTATCTCAAGCAGACCTAGACAAAGCAAGACAAGAGAAGATTGCTTTGGAAATAGAGAGTGTAGCTACAACAAAGACAAAATCTGATGATCCAAAGATGAAGAAGGTGAAAATTGAGAAATCTGATGATCTGAATGGTAAAATAGATGATACCCCTTCTACGCCCAAGGTAACTATTGACCTTACTACTCCTCCTGAGTACAAGGAAATGCCTAAGAGGAAGAAAGAGATTAGCACCAATCATCCATGCTCACGAGTAACAAGAAATGGGAAGAACGCTCAAGAACCTCTAGAAGTAAGATTCAGACCTAGTCTTAATGTGTTGAGTACAAGGATTATTGATGAAGGTAGGATAGATCAAATAGGGAAGTTCTATGAGAAGTATAGTGAAATTAACAAATCAGAAATTCATGGAATGATTGTCAAACATATGTTGAAGTTCAAAAAGACAGTCCTAGAACAAAAGACTATGATTCCAAATAATGTATGGAACATATTAGAATTCCTAAAAAGATAGGCTATTGAAGAGGATCTAACGATAAGAGAAAATACTTTAGATGAAACCCTTCTAGTATGTTCTTTAGAGGAGAAATCTTTGTTGTTAGATCTGGTAAAGCCACATCATAGAACCAAGTCAAGGACTTTACATATAATGGATAAAAATTATGAATTGGTTGCTAAGGAAATAGAGAAATCATTTGAGAAGGTCTTCATGAATAGGCACATGTACCCATCTACTATGCCTACACCTCAAGTGCCCAATAAGGAAGTCAAGGTGGCAAAGCCCACTAATGTACCTATGACAGGTCCTCAGGACTCAACGGCTATAGTTGAAACACAAACAAAGGTAGATAAGTCTGCACCCATGTTAGAAACACTCAAGGATTACTCAATCTTTATATATAATGTAAAAGTCATTATGGAGGTCATAGACATGGATTTGGACAAGTTTGAAGAAGCCTTTGTAAGCACTCAAGAGGCTAGGAACTTATGTGGTAACACTCCTCCTAATCAATAAGAAATAAATTGATTGAGGATATAATAGATGAAAAAGAAGAAAAGGTGATAGAAAAATAAATAGAGAAAGAGAAAGAAAAGATAGAAGAATAAAAAGGAGAAGAAGAGGTAAAAGGAAGTAAGAAAATAGATAAGCTATCTATTGATTAAATGCTAATCAAAGTAAAGCAAGAAGTAGAGGACAACACTCCTATCACTCCACTACCCTTAGCAACATTGTTGTCAAGTTTGACACCTAACACAACTAGTTTGGATTCATGGGGAGAAGAAGACTTGATCAAAATCAGTGACTTAGCTATGGATAAGGCCAAGGAGAAATAGGTAATGAGGAATCCTCTCTCTGTAGAATCAGTAAATATCTTGAACAACCTGTTACAAGCATATAAGAAAGTGTCCAAGGTACACTCTGTTGATGTTGTAAGTGCAATTCTTTCAAAATTTAATAGTAATCTCTCTAAATTGGAAGAATTAGCATCATTAGTTGTAGAGGAGAAGTATATGTAGAAAAGGCTAAATGAGTTGGTCAATAACTTCTCACTAGACCTTAGTTCACTCAAAGTTGGACAAGCAACTTTGAAAGAGTTTGCAACACAAGGAAGAAAGATTGTTCCTGATTGTATGAATCAAGATAAGTTGACAGCGGATCACTATAAGAAGATTCATGAAGTAGAGGCCATGATAGAACAAGTGAGGAAATCAGTAGAAGATCCCTCTACTAATATAAACATGTGCAACAATGTATATCAGGGACATCTTGACAAAATTGAGAAGGTAGAAAAGGAGACGTCAAAGATAAGGACTAGGAAGACTCAGCTTAGAAATGCTCTTGTGCCCTCCCTAGATGTGTTGAATTAGAATATAAAGGAGAATGATTCCACCATGGTGACATATGATCAAGGTCCTAGTTCAAACTTGGAGAAGATGGAGAAACTTCAATATGCCTTATGTGCCCATCTCCAAATAATCAATGCATTGATTGCATTTTGGAAGCAAGAGATCCATAATTTATAGATTGCATACCTAGATGTACTTTCAATGTAAGTAATTGTAAAGATTCAATTTTGTAACACCTTTTTCATTAATGTAAAAGGGGGAGTATGTATAGAATATGGAGCTATAGCTATGTAAAGAAAATATATAGTAAGAAGATATAAGGGAGATATAAGATAGAGTATAATTAAGTATTTTTTGTATTAAGGAACAGTTAGTCACTTTTACATATTCCTTTGTTGCCATCAATGAAAAAGGAGGAGATTGTTGGAAAGTTGACTATACTGATGTATATGAATTTATATAGTGTTGTCATTATGGCAACAAAGCCATATGATGTTTTGGAGTCAGCGCTTATGATAAGAAGATCAGAAATTGGTTAAGTGTTGAAGACTGGACAATATACAGAGTACCTGAAGGTTAGAGCATCAACGCATGTGAATATGATAGAATTATGGTATGTTCCCTAGAATTTACATTGATAAGATCATATTCATGCTACATCTAAGAGTGCATGATCAAAAGATTTAGTAGGAGGAAGATATAAAGTGTTCAAGTTACACAGCTAATGAATGACAAAATAAAACAGAGTATGCAACTGACTGGTAGTATTTGGTTTTGTAGTTATAATATTGTTTTGTAAAGGCTATGTGCCTATTGTAATTAATTTGTAGACACACAATTATGTTTGTTTGTAAAAACTCTTGAGCCAACTCAATTGGAAGCGTTGTATGTAATCAGTTAAAGGGCCGACCTAGTTAATTGTTTTGTATGCGCATATAAATATTAAATGCACCATTGTAATTCAATATGATAGTTGATATAGAGTTGAGATAAGTAAAGAAGAAGTGTGTGAAGATTTGATAAGATGTATTAGAGCTTTGAAAGAGGTCAAAGCATCATCACATCAAAGAAACTGATCAGACAAGCAGTGTCATAGTGACAATTCATCCAACAGATATAGTGTGTATCTGAGATCAGAAGGTTGTAGCCTTCACCACTTGAGGAGTGAGCTCTAGGATAGTGTGTCCACACCCCTAAGAGGGTTATTCTAAAAGACTCCTAATAGGGTTTGATGCTTGACAAGGTCACTATACTAAATACATTTTAAAGCAACTCCTAATAGGGTTAATGATCTTCTAACAAGGATATAAAACACTAGTACAAAATATTAGTGGGTGTCAATTCCCATTGGGGTTTTTACCTATTTGGGTTTCCCCATAACCATATTGGTGTTATGTGTTGTGTTATTCTATCTTGTTTATGTTAATGTTCATTTCAGTTCTTAAGCATTCAAATTAAGATTAAAGAGCTAAGCAAAAAGATTTAATTCAGTGAACACTAATTCACACCCCCCCCTCTCAGTGTTCCCATTCCTTATAGAAAACTCATCTTTGAAGGATGAGATTGGAGAATTGGATGAAAATATATGTAACAATCAAGAAGCCTATGAAGAACAAGTCAAAGAAACAAAGTAGTTAGATGAAGAACTAAGACATGAAAACATGAAAATTTTAGAGCTAGAAAACATCAAGAAGAAAGTAGAATTTGAATTGACTGAAGCAAAGAATCATATTAACAAATTGCACATAAGAAAGGACTTAACAGAGTCACATATCTATGCTTGAAAGCTAAAAGGAGATACTGCTGGTATTGAATTCAATAAAGCACAAGTTTAGATTGAGGCTATGCGAGATAGAATGAAATCTCCTACATAAGCGAAGAAGACTGATGATCATACCAAAGCTCAATCAGAACCATCTAAAGATGAGCACAAGCATGTAAACATAACTTGTTATTCCTATAACAAGCATAGACATATAGCAAGAGATTGTAAAGAGGTAAGACCTTTTAATGGTTACTGTTATTCATGCAATAAGTTTGATCATAAAGCTATGAATTGTAGATCAAGTCAACAAAATCAGAATCAACAAAGTCAGAGAAATTATCCTCAGCAAAATATTAGAAGTCCTCAGAAATTTACATGTTAGATATGTAATTATAATGGTCATTCAACTAGAAAGTGAAAATTGGTAACTCACATCAATGTGCCAAAGAATATAAGGCCTCCAATCATTTGTCACTCATGCAACAAGGCTGGACACATCTCAAAGTTCTGTAGATCAAAAGTACAGAGACAGGAAAGCCCTAAAAAGTTAGAAGGATCAATATTGGATGAAGTAGGAGAAGTAAAATTTGTGAAAGCTACAAAAGATGCGAGCTTGATTTGGAAGGTAGAAAAGTTAGACAATGTTGGTGAAATAGTTGAGGTTGCATCCACAATAGACATACCTCCTATTTATGGTTAAATGACCTTCATGGTCATAGGGGGAGATAAATTATCTCTATACCCCTACGCGGCTAGTATACTCATCCTCAGAGTATGCACCTTGAACTAAAACTATTTGGAGACTATGTGAAGTAGTATGCAAGAGCGCATTGTTAGATTATTAGCAGAGACAAAGAATGAAATTCACAGCTACATTCTGTGTTTATGTGGCAAGCATTAATGGTAGAAATCCACTTTATAGTCATCAGAGATTTACTAATCACTCATTTGCAATCAAGATTGAGCACTTGGAGATCACAGGAGCACTAGAAGTTGAATTGTAAAGCATTTGAGGTTGAACTTATTAGCGAAGAAGGAATATTGATTGTTGGAAGCCCTAGTTCGGACGTGATAATCCATAAACCCTTGGAAACCTAAGAGAAGTGATAAATCAAGTAAGTCATGGCTACACTAGTTGTGTTTGATATTTTTGAAAGGAACAGATATATATTTAAGAGGCATCCCTTCAAGTCCACCCTAGATGACCTAGAAGGAGCCTTTTCTAGAACCCCAAAGGGCATTATGCACATAGAAGACATACACGCATACATTTACTATAAAATGGAACCAGTAGGACTATATAGAATCAGAGTGCACATGGAAACTATGATGAATCCAGACAAGACATTCACTGATGAGTTTGCATAGTTAGAAGGAAACCCCATTATAGAATATTCTATAGCCTATGAGTTCTATGAATCTAAATGTCCATCATGATTCTTTTGAGAAGAATTCATGATGACCTATTCTAGATAGGTGAACTCCTAGTTATAATTACCTATGATCTCATTTATGAGATGATAGGACTATATAAAACCGGTGCCATTCTTCCTATAGGTAAAGATGTTAGGAAATTGGTTGAGCAGGCTTGTATGTAATCACGTAGTGACAAGTGCGATATGACCATAGAACTAATTAAGGAGAAAGACATTAAGTTAATGGCTATAATTCTTGGTTATAGGTTTTAGCATGCCAACAGGGTTAATAGTGTGTTCACAACCACTATTTTAGTAGCTATGAGATTGGTGAGATAAAATTGTGAGTTCAATTTGTGTAAGATCTTGCACACACAGTTGTTGGATAACATAAGAGCCATCAAGCATGATAAGACCAAAATAAACAGGTTTCGGTCACTTATCATTTATATGTATTTCCACATTGTTGGTAAAGTGTTAGATCTTTACCTAGATAAGATTGTTCCCACAATGCCATAGATTTCATTTAAGGCATCCTCAGAGAGTACCCTGAGAGATTTCATGGAATTGGAACTCAAAAAACTTAGAGTAAAGATGTAGATGAGGTATAGGATACCTAAAAGAATTTTTGACAAATGCAAGGATAGTATTTATTTTATGGTGGAAACAAACATTTCTTGTATGGAGGTAGTTGAGCCTAGAACTAAGTGGATCCATGCACTTGGCTATGAAGTGGAGGAAATTTTTTTGTAAGCATATGCACAAGTCCTCCTTAGAGCACCCACAGATCCAAGTGAGCCTAGATGGGGAACATATGAGGAGAAGACCAGACAGGTAGATGTAGTCCTAAATAGTGCTGCAGCTAAGAGGAAAGCCACCAAAATCACCTTTGCAATTTTGAAGTTCCATGGTGTGACACAAGAAGACTTGGATAAAGCCAAAGAAGAAAAGATAGCTATGTAGATTGAGAGCGCATCCTTTTTGGAAGCTAAGACAGAGAATACAAATGACCCAAAGATGAAGAAAGTAAAAAATTGAGAAAACTGATGATCCAAAGGAAAAAGAGAGTAAGATAGGTGATATTAGTCTTGCACCCACAGATACAATTGATGTGGAGTCTACTGAAGCATCTCCTAAGATGCCTAAGAGGAAGAAGAAAATTTCCACAAGCCACCCTTCAACAAGAGCCACAAGAAGTAGAGCAAGAATGCACAACCACCTCTTGAGGTAGGATTCCTACCAAGCTTGCAAGTGTTAAGATCTAGAGTGGTAGATGAAGGAAAACTTGATCAGATATCAAAGTTTTATGATATATATCATGATATTGACAAGTTTGAGATCCATGATATGTTGATCAAACATATGATAAAATTTAAGAAGACTGTGCTAGAACTGAAGACAATGATCCCTGATAAAACTTGGGATATCTTGGACACCTTGAAAAGACAAGCCACTGAAGAAAACTTTAAAATTAAAGAAAAGACACTGGATGACAATCTGCCAGTGTGTACAGTTGAAGAAAAAGCCTTGTTAATGAATTTGGTGAATCCACACCTTAGAAAAAAGATAAGAATATTGCACATAATGAACAAGGATTATGAACTAATAACTAAGGAAATAGAAAAAGCCTTTGAGAAAGTGTTCCTTGGACAACGCATGCAACCCACATCTGTGCCCATCACTTAAGCACTTGTTGAGAAAGCTAAAGCAACTAAGGACACAAATAAACCTATGACAGGTCCACAAGACTCAGCACCCACATTGACAACACCCACAAAAGCAATGGTATCTACACCCATAACTAAAACCAAGGAAAACACAATTATGATAGATAATGTTGAGATATCTATGGCTGCCATAGATAAGGACTTGGATAAGTTTGAGGAAGCCTTTGTAAGTACAGAAGAGGCTAAAATTTTATGTGATGGTAATTCATGTATTGAGAAAGAAGAAGTTCACATAGAAGACATAAATGGACAAGAAAGGGATGAGGAGAAAGAAGAGGAGAAAGAAGAAAAAAGGAGAAAGAAGAAGAAAAAGAAGAAGAAGAAAAGAAATAAGAAGAAAAACAAAAAGAAGATGAACCAGTGATTACAATGACTGAGGTAATAAATGTTAGTCAAAGTTCACTCCTTACCCCAAAACCATCAGTATCATTGTTGTCAAGTTTGACTCCTAACACTACAAGCTTAGACTCTTGGGGAGAAGAAGACTTAATAAAAATCAATGTGCTTGCAATGGAGAAGGAAAAAGAAAAATAAGTTATGAGGAATCCATTATTTGTTGAGTCAGTCAAAATTTTGAACTACCTATTTCATGTAGACAAGAAAGTGTCTAGCATACACTCAGTAGAAGATGTCAGCTCCATTATGACATGTTTCAAAACAAACTTTTCTAGCCTTGAAGAATCTGCATCCAAGGTAGCAAAAAAAAATATCATAAGAAAAGATTGAGTGAACCAGTAGGGAAATTTTCAATTCACCTTATCTCATTAAAGGCTGGTCAAGATTTGTTGAAAGATTTTTCAGCCAAAGGAAGGAAAATCATAGCAGATTGTATGAACCAGGACAAGCTGACTGTAGACCTCTACAAGAAAATTTAGGAAGTAGAAGCTATGATAGACTTGGTGAGGAAAGTAGTGGAAGATACCTCCACTGATGTAAATATGTGTAACAATGTGTACCAATGACAAGTGGACAAAATAGAAATGATAGAGAAAGAAATGTTCAAAATAAGGGCAAGGAAAACACAGATAAGAAATGCTTTTGTGCCCTCACTAGATGTATTAAACCAGAACATCAAGAAGATTGATGCAAATATGGTGACATATGATCAAGGTCTGAGTAAAAACTTGGAGAAGATGGAGAAGATGACATATGCTTTGTGTACCCATCTCCAAACTGTAAATGCACTGACAATGTTTTGGCAGCAAGAGATCCAAAACTTAAAGATAGCATATTCAAGTGTACTCACTTTGTAAGTACTTGTAGATACATTTTTTGAGCACCTTTGTCATTAATAAAAAAGGGGAAGTATAGAATATAGATGAGAGAATATGGATTTTTGTAAAGAGGATTATATTACATAGTGAAAGGGGAGATACAAGTTAGAGTATGTGTCAAAAAATTTTGTATAAGGATACAGTTAGTAACTTTGCCATATTCCTTTGTTGCCATTAATGACAAAGGGGAAGATTGTTGGAAAGTTGAATATACTATTATGATTTAGTGTTTTCATTATGGCAACAAATTCATATGATACTATGGAGTCATCACAAGCAGTTATAACTTCAAAAATATGGCTAAGTATGGAAGACTTGATAGTTAGCAAAGCACCAAAGGAATAGTGCATCAATGCACGTGTGTATGACAGAGTTATGACATGCACCCTTGAAGATAATATTTTTGATATGTATTCATGCTAATTCTAAGAGCTCATGATGATATGAGTCAGTATGAGGAAGTTACAGTCAAATGAAGTAACACAGATAGAGAGCGGTAGAACTGAACAAAGCATGGAGCCGACTGCTATTATTTTGATTAGTGCTTGTAATATTGTTTTTTAAAGGCTATGCACCTATTGTATTTAGGTTATAGACATGTTAATAACATTATATGTAAAAATTATTGAGCCAATTCATTTGGAAGCGTTGTATGTAATAGGTTAAAGGGCCGACCTAGTAAATAGTTTTGTTAGTGCATATAAATGTGACATGCGCCTTTGTAATTAAGGTGTGAGGAAAAAGAAAGAAGAGATAAGAAGAGTAGAAGTATGCAAAGGTAAGTTAGAATGTTTTAGAGCTTTACAAGAGGCTAAATCTTCATTGCACAAAAGGAATTGATCAAACAAGCAGTTTCACAGTAGTAGTTCACTTTAAAAATATAGTGTGTATTTGATATCTAGAAGGTTGTGGCCTTTACCACTTGAGTAGTGAGCTCTAGGATAGTGTGTCCCCACCCCTAATAGGGTTATTGTAAAATACTCCTAACAGGGTCTGAACTTTGACCAGCTCACTTTACTAAAAGCATCATAAAGAACAACTCCTAACAAGGTTGCAAGATCTTCTAACATAGATCATAATACACTAGTGCAATTCTTAGTGGGTTTCAATTCCCACCGGGTTTTTACCTATTTGGGTTTCCCCATAATCATATTTGGTGTTATGTGTTGTGGATGTTTATCTTACTTGCATTAATATTCAATTCAGTACTTAAGAAATAAAGTTAAGATTCAAGAGTTCAAAAAAAGTAATATTATATAAAACACTGATTCAACCCCCCCCCTCCCATCTCAGTATTCCCATTCCTAACATCAATTTCTATCTAATTACAATTCCCAAAAAAATGATGATAGAAAGAGTATGTCACTACTCTATAATCAAGGCATAAAATGATGCCACATGCTAGGAGTAGCTTGATACCAAATTAGTAAGATACAGAGCTACATCAAGATAGATTATTAATGACAATTGGTATCTCAGTGTCTACATAGATAAGAATTAATTACATACATAGATAAGATGAGAATTAATAAAAAAAATTGGATCCATATGTAGCTATGTTTATCTCTTAGAGTGCAGATCATAATTCAGTATGATTGAAGGAAAGGTGGCACACACCTATTGGAGAGATGCAATTAATACAACAGTCTATACTATCAATAGAATTCAATTGAGGCCAGGTGCATACAAGACACCTTATGAGCTATGGTTTGGTAATGTTCCCATAGTGAAATACTTTTGAAGCTTTGGAAGCAAGTACTACATCAAGAGGGATGAAGCAATTGGCAAGTTTGATGCAAGAAGTGATGAAGGTATTTTTCTTGGTTACTCTACTAAAAGAAAAGCTTATAGATGTTTTAATTTAAGATTGAATAAAATCATTGAAAGTTCTCATGTAAGAATTGATGAAAATTTTATGATTCAAGAGAGATATCATGATTATGCACCTATGATTGAAGAAGGACCTAGATCTACTATTAGTGAAGCAGTTGTTGAAGAGATGTTTGACATCATTGATGTTCTATTCAATGACCTTGAGACAAGTGAAGAAGAAACATGAAAGGTAGATGAGAGATTCTCACCTAATGTTCCTAGATTCACATCTAGATATCATTCAAAGAAAGACATCCTTAGAGATTAGAGTAGAAAAGTCATGACAAAATCACAAGAAAAGAGTTCAACCAATGATGAACCGGTATGTTTACTTTCACAGATTGAACTCTTAAGTGTTGAAGATGCATGTAATGATTCAGATTGGCATGAAGCAATGAAAGAAGAGCTAGATCAGATAATTAAGAATGATACATGAGAATTGGTCCCTATACCTAGAGACAAAAATGTGATTGGAACCAAGTGGATATTTAGAAACAAAATGAATGAAGATGGTACAATGGTAGGAAACAAAGAAAGACTAGTATGTAAAGGGTATAAGAAAAGAGAAGGAATTGATTATTCCGATATATTTTCCTCTGTGAGAAGAATGGAAGCCATAAAGTTATTTCTATCCTATGCTACATTTAAAAAATTCAAAGTATACCGGATGGATGTCAAGTGAGCATTCCTAAATGGAGAATTAAAAGAAGAAGTATACATATAGCAAGATGAAGGATTCAACTTATCAGAAAAACCTGATATGGTATAAAGATCAAAGAAATCCCTCTATGGACTTAAGCAAGCCCTTAGAGCATGGTATGAAAGATTAGATGGATACTTGAACAAGATTGGTTTCAAGAAAGGAGTAGTAGATTGTAATTTTTTCATAAGAGAAATATCTGATGGATTATTATTGGTTGCCATATTTGTTGATGACATTATCTTTGGAGGTAATGACAAGCTTAGTGAAGAATTTTCCAAAGAAATGCAGAGAAAATTTGAGATGAGCATGATTGGACCTATCAAGTACTTTTTGGGACTAGATATGCAGTAGATAGACAAAGGTATATTCATTAACTAGTCTAAGTACATGAAAGAGATATAGGAAAAGTTCAAGATGGATGATTTCAAGCTAGTAAGTACCCCTATGATAACTGGATGCAATCTTTCAAAAGAAGATGATTTAGCAATAGTAGGCATAACCTTGTATAAGTCTATGATTGGTAAACTCATGTATCTTACTCAATCTAGACTAGACATTTCAAATGAAGTTGGTATATTTGGAAGATTTGTAGTTGAACCTAAACAAAGTCATCTTACGACAATAAAGAGGATATTTAGATACTTGAAGGGAACTATAGACTATGGTTTATGGTATCATAACTTAGAGAATGTAGAGCTTCATGTGTATATAGATGCAGATTGGACAGGATGTGTTGATGACATAAAGAGAACATCAGGAGGAGCAATATCTCTTGGAGATAGGCTTGTTACTTGGACAAACAAGAAGCAAAATTATATTTCTTAGTCAACAACAGAAGCTAAGTATGTGGTAGTAGCACTCAATTACTCTACAATTGTTTGGATTAAGAAAATGATAAAAGATTTTGGTATTCAGATTGATTATCCTATTGTTATTCATTGTGATAACACTAGCACTATCAATATGTCTAAGAACCCTATGATGCATGCAAAGAAAAAACACATTGAGATAAAGTATCACTTCCTAAGAGAGAAAGTAGCAGAGAAAGAAGTGAAGTTGGATTATGTGAGTACAAAAGATTAGCTAGAAAACATATTTACAAAGCCTTTACCTAAGGATACTTTTGAGTATCTTAGGAAAAAGTTGGGAGTAATTCCCTTCCCTAAATTATATTAGAAAGTGTAGGAGTGCATCAGTCCTCAATGACTGATGAATTGTTGACTACTCTACTTTAGGAGTAGTACCGGTGCTTAATTGGTTGGCCCCCTTTGTCATTGATGTCAAAGGGGGAGTAATATATAATCCTAAAAAACTAGAAAACAAATAGAAAGAGGGAGTATACAGAAAACAAGAAGGAGCATGAAGTAAGGGGGACTATTCAGTCAGAGTTGTAGTGGTTGGAGGATTCATCCTTGGGGGAGTTTTGATGAGGAAATGGAGAATGTTATAAAATAATTATACTTTTGGATTGGTGGTGTTTTTCATTACATATGTTGTCATCAATGCCAAAGGGGGATATTGTTAGAGATTTGTCAGCAAGCCAGTGCTGACTGTATGTTTGTTATTGATGACAACCAATGGTAAGAAACATATGTGGAAGCTTGATGAAGATAGCCTTGGGTATATGTTGCCTAGATATGTTATCAACATGATATCATAAGTGCAGAGGTTGATTCTAAGTATAGACAGTTATACAGTTGAATGTTTCAGTAAGTGTTCCTGACAGGTCCCAGGAAGAGTTCTGTATGTGATTTGTAGTATGGTTATCATGGAGCCTTGCACCTTTATATTTATGTTGTAGAAATGTTATAGAAGATATGTTCATGGAAGCAGAGTTAATTATGCAATAATAGTTGAGTTATGATGTTAACACTAGTCAGTTATAGTTTCTTGAGTTTATCTATTAGAGCTGACATTGATTTTGTTGTTGTAGTAGTTGCGCCTATCATTTGGATATGCCCACTTGGAATTGTGTTTGGATAAGAGTTAAGGTTATTTGGTTAAGAGTGCAGATCATAATTTAGTATGAGAAGAAATTTTTAGTTGATTTGGTAGAGCCGATAGTGTGAAGCATCACGTCTACTCATATGGAGTTGTGTGATCTTTATTTGTGTTAAGTGCTTAGTAGAGCTGACTAAGATGTTAGAAGAGAGTTGTATTGTTTCTCTATTATGATTTCAAGGAAGTTATAATAGGCCAACTTGATTATATCATTTTGAGAAACATACTTATAGTCAGTCAGTTTTCTAATTGCAAGTATGGAATTTAGTTGAAGCATAAGAGAAGAGAAGAAGGTCAATGTGACTAACAACCTGTAGTTCACCAAGATCCATATATAGTGTGTATCTATTAAATAGAAGGTTGTAGCCTTCACCCCTTTGAGTAGTGAGCTCTCGGATAGTGCATCCTCACCCCTAATAGGGTTAATTGTAAAAGACTCCTAACAGGGTTCAACCCTTAACTAGGTCACTGTACTTAATGCATTGTAAAGATCAACTCCTAATAGGGTTGTAAGATCTTCTAACATGGATCATTATACACTAGTGCAGTTCTTAATGGGTATCAATTTCCACCAAGTTTTTTACCTATTTGTTTCCCCATAATCATATTTAGTGTTATGTATAGTGGTTGTTTATCTTACTTGCATTGATATTTAGTTCAATACTTAAGAAATAAAGTTAAAATTAAAGATATCAGAAAAAGTAATTATATATAGAACACTGATTCAGCCCCCCCCCCTCTCAGTGTTCCCATTCCTAACAATTGTGACCATGTTAAGAATAGTCCCACTCTATACCAATTAATTCTGATCTTATTGTCATTAATTCTCATCTTTATCGATTTAGTAATTGTTAGCTATATTTTCTTTGACTTATTGGTATCTGAAACATTCCTCTAACAATTGTCATAATTTGTGTTCCCATTCCTAATAATTGGTATTTGAAACATACCTCTTCTGGATTAGGACAAATTGAATCAAGTGAGAATGAACTCTTGGTTGCCAACATCTTTTCCATCATACTCTTAATTTGTTTGATCTCTTCTTCTTGATATGGACCTTTCTTCTTAATCTTCTTATCCACATCAAAATTTTAGGGGACTCCAGTGCCCTTGTTGATCAAACTCTCTAGGAAATTGTCTTGGTTTTTCTCTAAGTATCTCTCCACATACTTCTAGAAGAGTGGCTCTTGTTGTATCTTCATGAAGTCTTGGGAGTTGAGGTCAAAACTTGAGCCACTACCCCCATATTGTGAATCATAGTGAGCATGTTGTGAAGGTTGTCTTGAGTTCCTAAGAGGTGTTTGTCTCCTATAATGATCATTTAATGAAGCCCTTCTTACTCTAGGGCTAGGAGATCATGAAGGTGTTCTTGAATGTCTTCCACTCCATGGAGTCTTAGGAGGAGTGGATGGAGGAGAGATGCTTCCACCACCAACATGCATGTTGTTAAATTGATCATTAAGTTGTTGGGCCAAGAGTATATCTTGTTCTTCCTAGAAGGCTCTCTTTTCTATCTCCAACAAGGCTTGTCTCTCTGACTCCAGGAGTCTAAAATGCTCTTCCTTTTTAGCTTGTTCATCTAGGAAGGCTTTCCTTTCATGCTCAATTATCTTAAGTCTTTCACTCATGTATCTTGAAGTTGTTTTGAGTGGTGAATGTGGTCTTGAATGTCTAAACAAGTCATTGGTGTATGTTGCATTCACATGAGTGTCATAAGGTTCATCATCTTGGTTTTCATATTGTGATTGTTCTTCTTGATAGGCTTGTCTCTTATCTCTTTCAGCCCTTTGGTGAACATCTAGATATCTAGTTGAGATAAGGGGTGAGACTGGTCGATGCTCATGAGAGGTGTTAGCACTTGCAAATATTTTCATGGTCTCGTGTCTTTTATCTAGCCTCTATAGTATTTTTCTATGTCTTTGGTTTGAAACCCTAGGTTCAAAATTTTAAATTTATAGCTATTGCATGTAAAAAGCCCTAATTTGTCTCGGCCTTGTTCTATTTCTCTATTACTTTTTCTCAATCACTTAAGTCTCCATTTAGCATGTGCACATTTCATTTCTCATTCAGTCACCAGTTCTCTAAGTCCTCTAGTGGTTAGCATCTTTATTTAATGATTATATGAATGTTTGGTCGCGTGGTCTCTTAATATCTGGCGGTTTCATGTTAACATTTAATGACCTGGTAGGCAGTTTATCTTCTCTTTAGTCGCTGAATCGTGAGATGATTGCTCACATCATAAGAGGTGATACATGTGGACCTAGTGTCAGAGCAGAGGCCTATGTGTCAAATGATTATTGGTTGCTGAGTGATGAGTTGGAATCTGTCAGCAAGCCCAGGGTTATAACATATTCAATGAATTGAAGACTGTGTAAGCCCTTGGTTAAATTTCTTTTGGTTGATGATTCTCTAAATCTAACTTAGGGTTAAGAAATTATTTGGTGATTCAGTGAATGCCTTCATTCATATATTCTCTGAGTTAGACCATGGTTAAGAAAAGTATTTCATGACTCAGTGAAGTGCCTCAATCATGTATTCACTAAATGCTCAGGGGTTAGGTGCTTACCACGAATGAATAAAGAAATATTTTTTTGGGTCCATTTCCATGTAAGCATAATTGGCAGCTTTTCATTGGTCATCCTAGATGGTGAGTCAGATGATTTAGTGAAGCCTAATTTTTATTTTCTTTTAAGATCAACGGTTGGTGTAAAAGCACGTGGAATATTCTTCCTCTATCAGATCATGCGACTACCATTGATTCGGTATCAGACTATTAGAGATGTTAGTGGGACCTCCCTGCTAGAGGGCACTGATTTTCTTGTTTCTCATTGGTTTAGCTGGAGTATGAGGTGGAGCTTGTCAGTGGGGCCTAAGGTTTGAGACTTAAGATCGATGATCGATGCATGATCTAAAGGAATATTCTTCCCCCTTATGATCACACACCCACCATCTGATTAGATGCCGATGGGCTTGTTTGCAATGGGTCCTTTGTTAGGTGAATGGGCAGTAAGCAGTGGGTGAATTGTTGACAAGTGGCATAAGGCGGGCCCATGTGGGTCTTCCATAAAAGATTTAGCAATTTGGCGACTGAGAAATGTCAGTATCTTCTAAATCTGGTAGCTCTAATATGTTTTTCCTATGTTCTCTTATTCTCATAATAAAATGGAAATGCTCCAAATGATCTGGCGAATAAGTGAATAGAATAGTTACCGAGTCTCTAAATAAACTAGCAGTAGCCCGAGACATTCAGCGTATAAGAGATAGCCTTTAGTCGCTAATTCTCTGAATAATTAACTGGGGTCAGTTGCTTTGCTTGTTCGCTAGTTTGCTGAATGGAGCTTGAGTTAGGGGTTTCAATTTGTGAATAGAGAAAGCCTTTGTCGTGTAATTGCCAAATGTAAACCAAGATTCCTGTTGAGTTAGGTCATGAAGCCTGGGAAGGATGAGGATTTGACGGTGATGTTTTAAAGTTGATCAAGATTTAAACGCTGACCGTCAACACGCTGCTGGCACCATGAACATAGCTGTTTCCCTACATATTCAAATATTTTAAGGATTTTCAGTGACATAAGGGACTAAAATTGAATGCTTATGCGGATGGATTTGGTAAAATTGATTATGTCAACTGCTACAGTGTGGTCCAAAGACTATGATGATTGATTGTAGAGCATTTGTACTATGTAAAAATGAACAAAACTTGCTTGAGGCATGTTGCAATTGGGTAATTAGACTGATAAGCATGGTAGATTCATGATCTTTAGTACATTTTTAAGAGATTTCTCATAAATGGAGATCATTCTTGGATCTGACCACCTGGTTTTCATCCAATGTAATAAATTCTGATTGATTCTGATTGGTTTGGTGGGTGAAACCCTAACCCTTGCCTCAGTCATCCATAGCTTGTTGCATCTTGAATTTTTGGGATTCCAAGATGATTGATGATATATATTGTTGAATTTTTTCTGTAAAAGGTTGTTGATGGTGTTATGTTGATAGTCAATGTAAAAGACTGAACAAGGAGAGCTTGGATTTAGGGTTTGTTTCCTAGCATTTTTTTGTCTTGATAATGTATTGATTCTGCAAATTTTAATGAGAATACATTTGAATTCCAATCTCAGATTTATGTTTTTCTTCTTGTTTTGATCTTGGGCTCATATATGTTAATGTCACAAATTGAGTTAGCATATGGTAAACAAAGAGTATTGTGAAATTATCTTTGAATTCCTAACAAAGTTAGGATTAAAGTCTTTAAGGTAGTTTCAATGAGTTCACGGTTGGATGGGAATTTGATGATCAGGTTTGGGAGTGAGAGGGATAATAGGAAAAACACTTATTCTAAGTTCAAGTGTGTTTGGGTTAGGGTATTTAGTTGATATATGTTATTAAGTGACTCTATGCCCTAGGTTAAGGCACTGATCTATTCTCTAGAAGTAGTCCATCATCATCAATCACATACACATATATGATAAAATCTTTAAATTAGTTAGTAAGGGGTATAAATGTATAATATTTAGTGATTCCTTTAAAGAAGTGAATCAAGGGTACACCCGCCTGAACTTTTTTCTCAAAGTTTAGGAGGATCTCTTTGATCCTTGTTAATTGGCCCTTTTCCTTGTAGACTTTGGAGTGGTAATAGAGTCAATGACATTAAGTTGTCAATCATAGTGTAAACTTGCAAGTAGAAAGAGAAGGAGAACCAAAAAAATGGTAACTTTGCTGGGGAGAGTCTAGAGATAAGAATTAGTATAGGACTCTTGTGTTTCTTCTGCTATATTCAGCTGTTTTCTTAGAAAGTTGAAAAAATTTCCCATATTAGGTGGGTGGTGACTCAAAGGTTAGAACCAGTGTTTATAAATTGAAATCATGGACAAAAGAAGGAATACTATGTCTTTTGTCAAGAAGCATCAAGAGGTTACTTTGGAACAGTTACCTAGATCAGAGATGAAAAGCTGGATCAAGAGAAATGAAGAATCTACAAGTGTCCCTATAAGGGAACATAATCATGTTAGAAATAGAGCACCAAATGTATCTTCAAGTGAAGAAGGATCAAAATATAAGAGTTCAAAATTTGACAGTGGTTTCTCTGAAGACAAGTTTTATGATACCCTAGAAGCAACTTTCCAGGATAAATCTTCATTGTCTGGAGAACAAGATGTAGGAATAAGAGAAAGAGGTTTTCAACCAAATCTTGACCTTGATGAAGATATGTTCAGAAGGAAGACTCGTTTCCCATATCAAAATCTCCCTGATATGGATGTATCATCAAGCTCTGAAGATATTATGATAGACCCAAATGATTTGAGAGCACTAAGGCTGCAGTTGGCAGAACATGATGCCATACATAAGAGACTACAAAAGGAAAGGGAGGCTGAGAAAGTGAATGCACTAATAGAGAGAGACTTCCTTCTTAGAAAGATCAAGGAGTTGAAGGAGAGAAACAAGATACTTGCTTCTACTCCTAAGACTTTGTAGCATGAGGTTTATGGTGATCTTGATGCTTTGAGGAGTGAGCAAGAGTGCTTGTTGGAGGACCACAAGTTTGATAAAAAAGGCCCTATCATTAGACAGGTTCAAAGTTATACTTCTCTACCTAAGGATAAAGATGGGCATGAGATTATTAGACTCACTATTACTATTAATGAAAAAGGAAAGAAAAAGATGGTGGGACTCCAGATAAGCAAGCCAGTGGCAGTACCAAAAGTCCCACCGCCCATTTCAAATAAGGATACAAAGTTAGAAAGGAAAAGAAAAGAAGATGAAGATTTAGCTAAAGAATTGGAGAGAGATAAAATTGAGGCTTCTATTGTAGAAAAAAGGAGAATGATCTAGTTCTTTAAGGCCTCATCAGCAAACACTTTTGGCCCATCTGCTATTGAAATAGGTATGCCATCTATAACTACTACTGTTCCACTTAGTAATGCTACTACAAGTAATCTAGTTCCTACTGCGTCTACCAAATCAGTTGTTGACCCTAATAAGTAGTCAAATGTACAAGTGGGTGGGAATGTAGATAAAAATGTTAATCCTAGTGGGAATACTAGTTCAGGTTTTCTAAGAAGACCTATGCAATTGGAAGGCTATAGGAAAATTAGTTTTGATGGAATACCTGGCTACCCAAATGCTTTTCCAACTGATATAAGAGATAAGATACCTAAGTTTGCTGGTAATAATGCTATTTGTTGTGAAGAAAACCTTAGGGTATTTATTGATATGCTAAATGATTATGAGGTTGAGCATGAGGATGTAGTCATGAAATTGTTTGTTCAATCCTTGATGGATGATGCTAGGGATTGGTTCAAAAGACTCCCTGACAGATGTATTGACACATGGGATTCTTTTGAGAAATGTTTCAAAGAGAAATATGGTGATAGGCCTAATGCTAGTTTTATGTTGAATGAGTTCAACACCATAAGGAAAAATCAAAATGATTCTGCAGCTGAATTTAATATGAGATTTCAGAAGGGTATGCACAAGTTATTTCAAGTTATTAGGTTAGATGACAATGTTTGTTTAACCACATACTTCAATGCCTTTGATGGAAAAATGGGATATTTGTTGAGGGACAAAGAACCAAGAACTCTTAGAGATGCTTTTAGGATTGCTGTCAATATTGAAAACAATATGAAAATATTAGAAAAATTGGGTGGGAAGAGAGATGATCCAAAGTTGTTTGGAGACAAGAAGTATAAGCGGGATAATGAAAGAAATTTTGGAAGTAAGAAACAAGAGGAAAAAAAATTGGATAAGGTGTTGAATGCATTGAAGTATTTAAAAGCACCTAATAATAGAATTAATAATGCTCCTGCCAATGAAAAGCCTCAATTCAACAATAATTTTAGTAGGCAGAATATATTATAGAGCTATCCCTATAAAACCTAATGAAAGGATGGCAAGCCTATTGTCCCTGCTATAAGAGGAAATAATGATAAAGTTATCCCTGATCCTTTGTCAAAATCTTCTGAAAATGTTATAGAGGATACACCATGGTGTGTAGCATGCTAATCCCCTCATTCTGCAGAGCATTGTGTGGTTGCACAATCCATGTGAGCATACCAAGATGATAATAATGAAGAGCTAGATTAGGAAGATAATCATGATGACATTGGATGCAACATGGAAACTTCATATTTAGGATATGAAGATGATTCTAATATTGATGAAGAAACAGATGTGATTTTAAAAAGACACAATAGGGCACTTTTCCATCAAAATTTTTTTTCTGATAATGATGACATTGATGAAAAGATATGCAACATGAACTCCTCCTCAAAAACAATAAATTTGAGAAGACCTTCAAGAGAAGAAATGGATAGAATTACTATAGAAATGATAGCTCAAGTGCAAACTAGAAGCATGGTGGAAAGGGATACAAATGGGAAAGTTGGAGGAATGTTTATAAAGAACACCAACTCCGGGGAATCTAGTGAGAACAAGTTAAAAAATGATTATATGACTAGGTTCAAGAATGTAAAATGCAAGAAATGGGAGCCTAAGGGAGTTGGAGTTGAAAAAATTTCTAGTGAAATAGAGAAGCCAGTTAACACAATGGCTAAAGATGAAAAGATGAAAGTCACAGCTACAACTAACATATCAGATAAACAAAAGGACACTAAAGCAATGCAAATTGAGATTCCTCCCTCTAGTCCTATTGATATGTTGGTTGTACTATCTCAGATAACTGTTAAGGTTCCTTTGTCATAATTATTAAAGATTCCTGAACATAAAGATAGGTTTATTGCATGGGTAGATAATGTTCATAATAATGATGTTGCATGCAATGAACCTCAAGCTAAAGTCTCAAAGGAAATGGAGATTAAGGGATTGGAATCTCAGATACCACCTATCTACTTGGATAATTCTGTCAATGCTAGCCTTGAAAATATAGATCCATTCTTCTTGAGTATTCTTGTGAATGGAATGAAGTTAAGAAATTGTATGATTGATTTAGGTGCCTCCAATATTGTCATGCCTTTTAAGATAATGGAAAAATTAGGCCTCAATGTTGACACTACTCAAGGTAGGTGTTGTACAATGGATCAAAGGGAAGTACCAGTCATTGGAACTATAAATGCAATGCCCTATAGGTTAGGAGCTTATCCAAAGAAAAAATTGACAATGAGTGTCTTGGTGGTGGATATCCCTCCTCATTATGGTATGTTATTATCCAGAAAGTGGAGTGTTGCTATGGGTTGAAGTTTACAATGTGACTTGTCCTACGCAACTTTCAAGATTGATGACTAGTTTATCAAGATTGAGCGAGAGCCAAGAGTGTGTCACATGATTAAAAGGAATATTGACAATGAAACTACTTGTTTTGTAGATACTGATATCAATGCTTTCAGAGCTGAGGTCAATGTGCTTGAAGGAGATTCTACCTTATCTTGCATTGATTAGGAAGTAGTTTCTAAACCTGTGAAGGGTGATTTGTGGGTGATGTATTTTGATGGTGCTAGCTACAAAGATGGAGTAGGGGCAGGTATTCTACTCATTTCTCCTAATGGTAACACCTACAAATTCTCTTTCACATTGAGTTTCTTTTGTACCAATAATATAGCAGAATATGAAGCATTGTTGTTAGGACTAAGATTGGCACAAAAGCATGGAATTAAATGGATAAGGGTTGTTGGAGATTCTGAGTTAGTGGTATCCTAGGTAAGATTAGTGTATGCTCCAAAGAACAAGAGGTTGAAACAATATAGAAATGATGTGTGGGATTTGATTGAGTTTTTTGATGCCTTTAGTATTGAGTGGAAGTATAGGAGTTATAATAAGATGGCTGATTTGTTAGCCAATATAGAAATCAATCCCAATGACATTACTTTTGCTAGCCTCTCTAAGGTTGAAATTTAGATTAGGCCTAGTATACTAGTAAATGTTGAGAATTGGCAAGTTTTTGAAGATGGTAATGAAATTCTGAGATTTACAAATTGTGAATATCAATATCATGGTCAGGAATTAGATTGTTCAGCCCTGATTGAGACTATAGAGGGAAAAGAAGTTGTCCTTGGTAATGAAGTCATTCAACTCAAAATTAACAAGGTTCCTAAGGGGCTTGTTGTTCTAGAAACTATATTTGATAACCAGGATAGAGTTCAGAAGGATATTAAAAAGGAAGACCATGTGGATTTGGAAGAGATAAATCTTGGAACACAAGAGACACCTAAGAAGGTATATATTGGTAAGGATATGTCTCATAAGGTGAGAAAATATTTAATTGAATTACTAAGAAAATTCAAGCATGTTTTTGCATGGTCATATGATGACCTAAAGGTTTATAGAGAAGACTTGTTCCAGCATGTTATTCCTTTGAAAGAAGATGCCAAACCCTTTAGGCAAAAACAAAGGCCTATAAATCCTACTTTGGCACCTAAAATGCAAGAAGAATTAATGGAGTTAAGAGATGCTGGAATCATCAAGCCTATTAGGCATTCTTTTTGGGTTTCAAATTTGGTTCTTGTCAAGAAGAAGAATTGTGACATCAGACTTTGTGTGGATTTTAGAAATCTGAACATCAACTCATTGAAGGATAACTATTGTCTGCCCAATATGGAAGCTATGTTGGAGAGAGTGACCAGATCTGAATTAATGTCTATGATGGATGGTTTCTCTAGTTATAATCAAGTAATTGTGAAAGAATTAGAATAATTTAAGACAACTTTTACTACACCTTAGGGGACATATGTTTATGTGAGAATGCCTTTTGGTCTCACAAATGCTGGTGCAACTTTTCAGAGGGCAATGGATGTTTCTTTCTCAGATTTTATAAATGATTTCCTTGTTGTTTATCAAGATGATTTAACTACCTATTCCAAGAAGGAAGAAGATCATTTCACTCATTTAGAAAAAATATTTGTGAGGGCTCTGGAATATGGAATTTCATTAAATCCAAGTAAATGTGATTTTGGTGTCACTGAGGGTAAGTTGCTTGGTCACTTGGTTGGAAAGCAAGGATTTAGAATTGATCCTTAGAGGGTGGAAGCAATTGATAAGATTCAAAGACCAAAGAATATCAAAGGAATTCAGTCCTTCTTTGGTCAGGTAAATTTTTTAAGAAGGTTTATAACAAACTTTGCTGAGGTCACCAGGCCTATATCTAAGATGTTGAAGAAGGGATCTGTTATCAATTGGGAAGGTGAGCCTGATCGAGCTTTCAAAAATATCAAGCAGGCTATGAAAGATGCACCTGTACTCAAGGCACCTGATTACAATGTCCCAATGCATATCTTTTCCTTTGCATCTTTTCATACTATAGCTAGAGTATTTTTGCAAAAGAATAATGAAGGATATGAGCAGCCTATTGCATTTTTTAGTAAATCTTTGTAGGCTATTGAACTGAAGTATGATATCAATGAAAAACAAGCATATGCATTGGTAAAGGCTATCAAGGCTTATAGATGCTATCTGATAGGAGCAATTGTGATTGCTTTTGTACCAAGTGCAACAATTAAGGATATTTTCTCTCAATAAGAGGTGTTTGGGAGGAGATGCAGATGGATCAATAGAATTCAAGAATTTAACATTGATATCTAGATTACCAAATTGGCTAGAGGACAAGGATTGGCAAAATTGATGGCTCAATCCAATCTTGATTCAAATCAGATAAACCAGACTGAGATTGATTATACTTGTGATATGGACGATTGTATCTGGTATCAAGATATTATTTATTACTTGAGAAATATGAAGTGTCGAGCATAAATGGATGATAATAAGAAGAGGACACTAAAGTTACAAGCCATCAAGTATGTGATTGTAAAATGTAAACTATATAGGAAAAATTTAGATTGCATACTTTTGAAATGTGTTGATGAGAATTAGGCTGACAAGTTATTAAAAGAAATGCATGAGGGAGTTTGTCAAGGGCATTACATGGGTAAGACCACTACTCATAAAATCTTGAGAGCAAGATTCTGGTGGCCCACAATCTTCAAGGATGCAGAACAACTTGTAAGGAGGTGTGATGCTTGTCAAAGATTCTCTGGTAAGCTCAAATTTTTAGGTAATATGCCATTAAGGCTAGTTGAAGTGAAGGCTCCCTTCCAGCACTGGGGAATAGATTTCATAGGGGAAATACCAAACAAGTCTAGTGGAGGACATTCCTGGATATTAGTTTCTATTGATTACTTTACAAAGTGGGTAGAGGATATCCCTAGAAGAAATGCAACTAGTAAGGTAGTCACTGATTTTTTACTGAATAATATTGTTACAAGGTTTGGTTTCCCTGAGAGGATAGTCAGTGATAATGCAATGTGTTTTAGGTCTGCTGAATATAAAGAATTCTGCAAGGGTTTAGGAATTCAGATATCAAATTCCTCACCTTGTCATCCATAGGGAAATGGATAGGCAGAATCATATAACAAAATCTTGATGAAAATCCTCAAGAGGATTCTTGATAAGAATAAAAGAGCATGGAATTCAAAGTTACCATTAGTTGTGTGGGCTAACAGGGTGACTGTAAAGAAGGCAATTGGTTGTGCACCATTTGATTTAGTATATGGGATACATGCAAGAATGCCTCAAAATAATTTATTGGAAATGTATAAGTTTGTTCAATTATATGATGATGATATAGATGATGAAATGCAATTGAGAATTGAAGACCTCATTAGGCTAGATGAAACCAGAAGGGAATCAGCTTCAAAAAATGCCAAAATGTAGTTACAAGTGAAGAATTTGTATGACAAAAAGACTGTTGAAAGGAGGTTTGAGCCTAATGATTTGGTATTAATTTGGAATGCTAGATTGGAAGATAAAGGGAAACATGAAAAATTTGATCCAATCTGGTTAGGGCCATATCTAATCCATGAAAAATGGGGCCATGATTCATACATTGTAAAGGAATTAAATGGTGATATTCAAGAATTGCTAGTTCATGGATAGTTCTTAAAAAAATACTTCAATTGAAGGTATTCGCTTTCCATGAACAGTAGTTAGGTTTGTATAAGTTGTACCTATTGTAGATATTGGTGTGTCTTTTTCTTTCTAGTTTTCTTTTGGTTAGCTTGTATGGTTTTGTCCTGTTGCTCTCTGTTGTTCAAATTTTGTCCAGTAGGTGGTCTTCTTTAACCAAAAATTTTGCATT
Organism: Chamaecyparis obtusa; assembly: GCA_027943335.1. NCBI lineage: Eukaryota > Viridiplantae > Streptophyta > Pinopsida > Cupressales > Cupressaceae > Chamaecyparis > Chamaecyparis obtusa. The sequence goes on along the minus strand of BSBK01002893.1, from coordinate 554,786 downwards.
CTTGCATGGGCACAGGTTACCCATCATCCCCAGACAGAGCCACTATTAGCACTTGCATAAATTTTCATGGTCTTGTGTCTTTTATCTAGCCTTTGTAGTATTTTTCTATGTCTCTAGTCTAAAACCCTAGGTTCAAAATTTTAAATTTATAGTTGTTGCATGTAAAAAGCCCTAATTTGTCTCGACCTTGTTCTATTTCTCTGTTACTTTTTCTCCATCACTTAAGTCTCCATTTAGCATGTGTGCATTTCATTTCTTAGTTAGTCACCAGTTCTCTAAGTCCTATAGTGGTTAGCATCTTTATTCAGCGATTATGCAACTGTTTGGTTATGTGGTCTCTTAATATTTGGTGGTTCATGTTAACATTTAACAACCTGGTAGGCAATTTATCTTCTCTTCAGTCACTGAATCACGAGATGATTGCTCACATCATAAGAGGTGATACATGTGGACCTAGTGTCAAAGTGGAGGCTGATGTGTCAAATGATTATTCATTGTTGAGCGGTGAGTTGGAATTTTTCAATGAGCCTAGGGTTATAACATATTCAATGAACTAGTGACTGTGTAAGCCCTCAGTTAAGTTTCTTTTGGTCGCTGATTCTCTAAATCTAACTCAGGGTTAAGAAATTATTTGGTGATTCAGAGAATGCCTTCATTCACATATTCTTTGAGTTAGACCATGGTTAAAAAAATTATTTCATGACTCAGCGAGTGCCTGAGTCACGTATTCGCTAAATGCTCAGGGGTTAGGTGCTTACCATTGGTCACGCTTGATTCAGTATCAGACTATTAGAGATTTTGGTGGGACCTCCCTACCAGTGGGCATTGATTTGTTTGTTTCTCATTGGTTGAGTTGGAGTATAAGGTGGAGCTTGTCAGTGGGGCCTGAGGTTTGAGACTTAAGATCGACAGTCGGCAATTGATCTCAAGGAATATTCTTCCCCCTTGTGATCATGCACCCACTGTCCAATTAGATGCCGATGGGCTTGTTTGTAGTGGGTCCTTTGTCAGGTGACCAGGTAATAAGAAGTGAGTGAATTGTTGATAGGTGGCATAAGGTGGGCCCCATGTGGGTCTTGCATAAAAGATTCAGCGATTTGGCAACTGAGAAATGTCAGTATCTTCTAAATTTGGTGGCTCTAATATGTTTTTCCTGTGATCTCTTATTCTCATATTAAAATGGAAATGCTCTAAATGATCTGATGAATAAGAGAATATAATAGTCGCTAAGTCTCTAAATAAAATAGTAGTAGCCCAAGACATTCAACAAATAGGAGATGGCCTTCAGTCACTAATTCTTTGAATAATTAACTGGGGTCAGTTGCTTTGCTTGTTCGCCAGTTCGCTAAATGGAGCTTGAGTTAGGGGTTTCATTTCACAAATAGTGAAAGCGTTTGTAGCGTAATCACCAAATGTAAACCAAGATTCTTGTTGAGTTAGGTCATGAAGCCCAGGAAAGATGAGGATCTGACGGTGATGTTTTAAAGTTGATCAAGATTTGAATGCTGACCATCAATACGTGGCTGGCACCATGAAGGTAGCCATTTCCCTGCATATTCAAATATTTTAAGGATTTTTAGCAATAGAAGGGACTAAAATTGAATGCTTATGTGGCTGGATTTAGTAAAATTGATTATGTCAACTATTGTAGCATGGTCCAAAGACTATGATGATTGATTGCAGAGGGTTTGTACCATGTAAAAATGAACAAAACTTGCTCGAGGCATGTTGCACGTGGGTAATCAGACTAATAAGCATGGTAGATTCATGATCTTCGGTACATTTTTTAGAGATTTCTCATAAATGGAGATCATTCTTGGATCTAACCACCTGGTTTTCATCCAATGTAATAAATTCTGATTGATTTTGGTTGGTTTGGTTGATGAAACCCTAATCCTTGCCTCAGTCATCCATAGCTTGTTGCATCCTGACTTTTTGGGATTCCAAGATGATTGATGGTATATATTGCAGAAGTTTTTCTGTAAAAGGTTGTTGATGGTGTTATGTTGATAGTCAATGTAAAAGACTGAACAAGGAGAGCTTGGATTTAGGGTTTGTTTCCTAGCATTTTGTTGTCTTGATAATGTATTGATTCTGCAAATTTTAATGAGAATACATTTGAATTCCAATCTCAGATTTATGTTTGTCTTCTTGTTTTGATCTTGGGCTCATATATGTTAATGTCACAAAGTGAGCTAGCATATGGTAAACAAAGAGTATTGTGAAATTATCTTTGAGTTCCTAACAAAGTTAGGATTAAAGTCTTTAAGGTTGTTTTAGTGAGTTCATGGTTAGATGGGAATTTTATGATCAGGTTTGGGAGTGAGAGGGATAATAGGCAAAGCACTTATTCTGAGTTCAAGTGTGTTTGAGTTAGGTTCTTTAGTTGATATATGTTATTAAGTGACTCTATGCCCTAGGTTAAGGCACTGATCTATTCTCTAGAAGTAGTCCATCTACACATAAATGATAAAATCTTTAAATCAGTTAGTAAGGGGTATAAATGTATAATGTTTAGTGATTCCTTTAAAGAAGTGAATCAAGGGTACACCTGCCTGAGCATTTTGCTCAAAGTGTAGGAGGATCTCTTTGATCCTTGTTAATTGGCCCTTTTCCTTGTATAATTTGGAGTGGTAATAGAGTCAATGACATTAAGTTGTCAATCATAGTGTAAACTTGCAAGTAGAAAGAGAAGGGGAACCAACAAGAGGAACTTCCAAATGAAATGGTATCTCTATGTTTTTCAAATATGTTATCAAGGCATTTATCCATTTCTTCCCTCTCTTGTTGAGTCATTCTGTAACTCATATCCATATCTGAGTGAGAAGATGTTAAGGGTGTACTCAAATCACTATGGTTAATCTTGGGATCAAACAAAACTTCTGAGTTATTTCTGGGTGATTGATCAAATAAAAGTTCTTTTCCCTTACATTTTTGGTGAGTTTGAACTAAGGGTAATTGGTCAAAGACTACTTGAGGTCATTTTCATTGATTTACTTGATAACTTGTTGTAACTGACATGAAAGAAAAGGTACTAGGTGATAAGATGACCCTAAGAAATGTTGGTACCAAACTAGGATAGTAAAAGCACTCACTTTTCCAAAAGAGAGGTGATAAGATAGAATTTTGCAAGAGGCATAAACCAAAACTTCCATAGAGGTTCCCACTGAATGGGTGAATACCCTAACACATATGGATCGGGAGGATGATTTACCCAAGTTATATTGATTAAATTTGAATTTGTATGGAAGTGAATGGACAAGAGATTACTAAAACTCTCCAAGTGTGTTATCAAATGATCCAAAGGTTTATCTTCTCAACAAGGATGGTTTCTAGCTCATTGAATCCAAACAAGGTCACTCATGAAATCAAATATTACTAGTTCAAGAGGTCAAAATGCAAGAATCCAAGGTGCAAACAAGCTTCTAACAGTGGGGTAAGTGACCTGATCTAACCCAGATCGACTGAGGAAGACTAGAAATAATAGGATATCAAATCAAGCAAGTTGATAGTTTTAGGCGATAATGAATCAGCATTGGACAATAGCTCACTCTAAGGACTGGTGATAGGTGATGATAGCAAGCTGTAAAAAGTTGTTTTTTTCAACTCAAGAACTCAATTTTTTCTCATTTTAATTGACTAACTAGATGAATTAACATATTCTTATCATTAATCAGGCACGCAAGACAAAAATCAAGAAGTTCAAGCAAATAATTGTCTTCAAATAATGAGCAAGGGACAAAGCAACCTTGCGCATGAACAAGAATAGTGACATAGTGTTCTACTCCCTAAGGACTCTACTTGTGTTTGTTCTTAAAATGTTTTTCAGTCATGCACATAGTCCTAGAAAAGAAAATTTTGGTTGCACTATGGTTTGTAGTATGGTCAACTCTACAACTCTTGCAATCTCAAGTGGGTAAAATCCAATCCCAATGCACTGAGGTTTTACAATCTAAGAATTTAATCAATCAGGAGCTGCTGAGGAGATTTGACAGCCCAACAAGAGACCACACCTATGGAGATTTCTTCCACAAGGACATTTATATAGTGATTGTTGCTCCATGGTAGAAATGGCTAATATTTCTTGAGGTTCTATCCATGTGGTTTACCCAATAAAGGGAGTGTTCACTATAGTTAACCCTCTCTAACAAGAAAGACTCACAAAATGGACCACATGGGGACTTAACTTGGATTCAAGGGTTCTGAGTTTCTGATGTGCCCAAAAGGGAATAGAGCATATTCCTCTAGCCTCTTCACCTCACCCAAACATAGCAAGAAAATTAATTGACAAGCTAAGTTGAAATCACCTTACCAAGGTTTGTATGCCAACAAAAATGACTAGCGATCTCTCCGAACAAGACCAAGAGAGAACATACCATCAAATGTTGAAGACTAAGCCAAGTGGGACAATGAGATGATAGCAAGTCCTTCCCTACCTACAAGGGGTTCTATCATCAAGAAGAACTTCACATGCAAGACAAGCGAATGAAGCCCACTCTCTCAAGAATAACACAAATAGTGTTCATAGGGCCTAATTAGTATGTGAAACATATATGGAAGAAAGCAAATATAGATTCATTCTTTCCTTTAGAGAAAAAACTTGGAAGTGTGATCTATGAAAGAAAGAAACACTCAAGTTAGACACATGAGAGATTCATTTTTATTTCCAAAATCCAAATGCTATAGAGATGTAAAAAAATACCTCAAGTCCAAAGAAATACACTTAGTAGATTTTACCTTATTTTTATTTTTTTTGAGTTTTTCTGTGCAAAGAGGAAAAGAAAGAATACTAGTCTCCATGATCATCAAATATGCATGAAAATAAAAATGGAAGCTATTTTATATGATAACAATGCATGAAATTAAACTGATCTATGAAAGGAAATAAGCATGCAAGATTATTCTATGAAATGAAATATGAATCTAATCTAACATGAAAGTGCAAGAGTAATCTAAATGGATTTCCATGGAGGCATGAGAGAAGAAGACAAGAAAAGAGAAGTTGCAATGTTCAAATTTAAGTGCTCAAACTCTCCTCCAAATCGCTCTCCAAACCTTCAACATAACAATAACATAAAATTTTGGATCTCTTAAAATGAGAAAGAGAGGGCTCCTTATAAAGAATCTGTTGAAATGAATGGACGGTCAAGATTAAGAGGCAAAAAGAAATGAGAAATGGTGGAGATTAAATCTTGGTTGATCCATGTGCTCAAGATTCTCAAGTGGAAAAATCAATAGGCATGATTAAGAGGTAAAATAATGAGTGGTTGAGATAAAGAGGCAAAAACCTTTTTTCAAAAGTCAAAAGATTCTATCTCATTGGAAAGTGCACTTTTCTTTTTTTATTTTTATTTTATTATTCATTTATTATTTTTAGCAAAGTGATTTCCATTATTTAATTAAAATATTTTTTTATTTATTTAAAAGGGAGCATGTTCTTTTAATTAAATGTGACTTAGGATAAAGTGGTCAAACTTTAGGAAATATAGGAAATATTAAAATAATTAAATTAATTGTGATTTGATCAAGGAAATTGATTTGAATTGAAAATATTACAAGGCATTGATTCAGGAAATTGATAAATTAGCTCCATCATTTGATAAATTGAAGAATGGGGGCCCATAGTCTATGCGACCATTTTAGGGTGCATACACCTATACCTTTTAATCTCTACATCTTGGTATTTCTTCTCTCATCTCTCCCTCTATATCTATCTCTATCTTGTCATCTCTTTATCGCTCTCTATCCCTATATATCTTCCCATTTTTACCTCTCTCTATCACTTTCTACCTCTATCTTTTATCTTTATATTTGTCATTCTCTAGATTCTTTATATTTTTAAGTAGCTCAAATTAGGGATTTTAATATTCCTCCTAAATTCAATGTAATAATTGTGAGCCATTTCTTGGATGAAAGAGAGAAATCTAAGTGACTAAAATTTACTCATGTTCATATGAACAAATAAATAGAAAAATTTTAAGTAGGAGCTCATGAAATTTAAAGGGCAAAAACTTAACCCCTGTGGTCATATGGATAATTGAATACCTATTTTTATGCAGAGTCTAGAGACTAGAGAATTTAAGCCATCGATATTTATGCCTATGGTCATATGAACAAATATTTTTTAAATATCAATAATTATATATTTGAATCAAGAAAATACATCCAAAATTTCATTGCTTATTCCAATGAGCTTAGAGTCTTTACGGAAAGAAGTGAGGGTAAAACACACATTACGCCAAAAGCATGAGGCCATGAATTTTAAGTGGGGTAAATTTAGTCCTGTGGTCATATGGATTACTAAAAACATTGATAAGTTTCTAGGATTAGGGTTTCTCTGCCTCAACATTTTTATGCGATACCAAAGTATTTGAGGATAATGATAAAATCCTAGAGTGATTCCTTCCACGTTGGGGTAGTTGTGCAATCTTAGTGTTTTGCGAATGAGATTGAACAATGTACAAAGGAAAAATTTTGCCATAGTTGAGGATGCATTATGAGTTTGTTCTCATTAGCATTTCTCAAAATAATTAGTCTAGGATTATTCCCGTTGAGGTCATAAATATAACCAAATTACAATCACTGATTATGTCCTCTAACACCTTGACCGACCCTATAACAAGAAAGTTTGCATATTGCCGAAACCTTTCTATCATTGATTTGAACTCAAATTTTTTGGTTTCCATCCTCATTGATTTCAATTCAATATTTTTCTTTTCCTAGGTTATCTTTCTTTAAAAACTATGATTTTTAATAGAGTATCAATATATCGTAGCCTGAATTTACCTTCTAAAAGTGTAGATTTCGAAGAAGTACAAAGATGATGTGTTGTTCAAATATTAGAATTAGGCTAAGAGGGAAGAGCACACATGGACAAAAGTGCTTGTGCGTAATTTTCATGAATGTTTTTTTTCTCAAAATATATATTTTACTCCAGATTTAATCTAACCTTGCCATTTTGACTCAATCAATCACTAAACCCAAATAGTACTTCTCTATACATGAGAACTCATTCTTATTCTAAATTGAGAAAGATGTGAAAATTCAAACGATCCTACTAGGGACTAAATTCCATTAAAATAATGTGATGCAAAAGATCATAACTTTGTGGATTACCATGAAATTATATCTGCTTGAAAGTTTCAAAGGCCTTTCACCAAATTATTTTTGTCCATACCCAATGTAGATGCCTAGATTTTGCCATACAACTCGCTTGCCTTGTGTATATTTTATGTATTCTGCAGATTTGTCTATAAAGGAGTTGTGTTTGAATTTGACAAAAAAATTTATTGTTTATGTGTTTGATGGATGTCCATACCTATTCCAAAGCTCCCACTTTATCTCCGACATGAGGATGTTGGAAAAGGATGTTGAACCTAGCTTTACACCTGCCAATTATTTTTCTAGAAAGTTTCTAAGGCTTTTTCCTACCAAATATTTTTGTGCATGTATTGCAATCAATGTGATTTGTGCAATGAGTTCTCTATGCTATGATAGATGCCTCTACACTATTTTGAAATTTTCCAATTCAATGCAAGCAGGAAGTGGCAATGATTAGCTTAAAATGGTCATGAAATTTGGAATTTTGTCAAACAATTCATGTTCCTTGCTTAATATTTCTCTATTTTCTCTTATGCAAAATTTGTAATTCCTACATTTACTACAACAACTTACGAAGGCATTTAATAAGATATTTCTCTTGTTGTGTTCATGATTTAATGTAACAACCCATTTCTCCCATTTGTGATGGGACTGGTAGCAGTGTATTGAAGATAGCAATCAGAAACGATCAACTGACGTGTGAAGTGGTAAAAAAATAGATGCATTAGATTGCTTCAATTAAGAATAATTCCATTCACTAAGACCTAATATGATTGAAATAAAACTAAAACCTTTGACTTAGATAATACTTCGGCTCCATTACCAACAAGCATATGCTTAATATTTTTTTCTCTTATATATAAAATAAATTTGTTATATCAAAGATTTTTTTCTATATTATATAGCTTATTAGATAAAAATATAATTCTCTCTCCATATATAATACCTTTTGCATCTAATATTAATTAAAATAATAAATTTTCTATATGATTTATTTTTTATATTTTTTGTCTAAGAAATATTTAATTTATTAAGAATATATTAAAATTTTATATATTACTATATAATATATAAAATTATACGTTATTAAATATAAATGTTTTTATTAATATATAATTCAAAAATAATATTTAGTAAATATAAACATAACATAAAATTAGTATATACTATTTTTTAATTTATACTATATAAAAATATATATTATTAACTATGTACTATCTAATAATAAATATAAGTATTAAATTATGAACATAAAAGAAAACTTTGTAATTTACATAATATCAAATTTAACATATAATAATATTGTAACTTATTCATTCAAAATATCGATTTGCATTTATATTGCAACTCTTATATCAAACTACACAACATTGGAGAAGCATGGAAGATGATTACAAAAAGATTGGCCATTTGATTCCCCTTTATCGGTTCTCTCCAGATTATTGGTTTTTTTCATTTTGGACTGCCATAAACAAAAAGTTCACTTTTCATGCGTACACATGAATGGTGAAATCTATAATGTGGATGTTCCCGTCATTGTTGACTATATTTTTGTATTTGTGTTTACCATATTTTGTATCTTAACGGCTTCAACAGTAATGAAACTAGCAAACGTTGATGAAATGAATGGTGTCCACACGAGTACATACCACATAAGCCTCTGGAATCCTCCATGTGTCTCTCTGAGCTTTGTATTCATTGCATGCTTAGCCTATGATCTACCAAATACAACTTTGATTATTTTCAAATTTGGGAAAAAAATGATCTTACCACACTGAGGCCAGAAAAAAATCCCTTCAAAATTTATCTTCTTCCAAAAGGATCGTGTGGGATGATGACTTTTCTGTCCACTCTGAGAAACAAGAGGCAACTTGATGTTATGATTTGAAGAACTAAATTTATGCTTTCCCAATTAGTTGGACTTATTCATTTCCTCATGGATCTGAATCATTCCTGAAGGTTCAAGGAAAAAATATACATTTACCATAATGGAAAAGATGATTTTGCTTAGTTTCTAGTACAACCTTGTTGTCATAATTCTGTCTTCTACTGTTTACATATATTATTTTGTTGGGCTTTGATCTTTGGTAGATTTGGTTTATGAAGAGATTTTTCTTAAAAAAATTGTGTAAAAGTTACATATAGTCTTACCATCCTTTTTTTCAATGTTCTATTTATTTGCAAGTTTCTGAAGCCTGATTTTGTACCAATGTACACAATATTTTGGATGACTTTGATGGTAGTGTTGATGGGCTCTCCACCAACTGTTATATTCTCCCAATGTGATTGTGGACAAAAAGAAGAGGAAAAGCAATTCTGAACTGAAGGACTTGAATTCAACCTAAAAAATTTGAGAACTTCAGAACAAGATAAATTATTTTCACTAACCAAAGAATTATATAAGCTCTACCATATTAACACAAAAATTTAAACATCGAGTGTCTTTTTCAACTAACATATCTTCATTAGTCTGAATTTTCATTCCTAGGGCCCATTTTTGGAAAGAACAAACTCTATGTTTAGGAGTACAGAATGACTTTGGGATCCTTAGGGTTGTTTCATGGTTTTTAGTGATATCAGAGGCAATGATATTGTTAGTTTTAATAGTTGTGCCCTTTAGCCTAGTTTTGTTGCTGGATATATACTAGAAATACGAGGTGAGTCAAGCTTATGAAGAGTATGTTCTCAGCATTGAACATACTTCAGAGGAATGCATTTCTTGTCGCGGTCTTACTTCTTTTCTACTCGCTTATCTTTTGTGTTACGTACTTGTTTGAGCTGACAAACGACAAAATCAAGAAGTTGAAGGACTTGGATTGAGGCGATTGTATCTTTTAGGATTTTGACTGTTCCAATTTACATTTTTACTGATTGTAATTGACTATTCTTAAACATCGAATGATTTAATGGTGGAAATTTTATTTATGATTAAAACATTAGAGCAATTTACCATATTTGTGAATCTTAAACAACTTCTTTTTCTAAGCAACAAATCATGAACTCATTTTCTGAGTAACAAATCATGATCCCTTTTTCTAAGTAACTGTGAGCTATTTCTCTAAGTGGAAATTGTTTGTAAATTGAGAACATTAGTGCTATTGTGTGTGGCTATATAGGGAGACCCATCCAACAAGTGGCAGCCTTTGAAGGACAATGACAGTGAACTGCCGCTCTAGATTTTTTAAATTAAAAGGTCTTGAGATTTTAATGGACCAACATAAATTGAAACAGAAGAGACATATTCTTGTGTAACCGCATTTGTAGTACTGGCATTGTCATTTTAACCATTTTTCCATTTGGAAGTGTGATTTTCCATATTGAAATCAGCCAGGCTCTATAAATATTGATTCAATATTTTTACTTCTCTATCGTGGGCTGAATTCTAATTTTTCCATTTAAAAATCAGTTGTCAGTAAACTTTCAACATACAGAGTGGATGATTATACACATTTATGTGAATAAATTTGGTAGATTTTTTAAAGATTGAAGTAGTAAATGTTGAAATTTGTATTGGCTTCGAAGACTGCTCTGCCTGCCAGAACCTCTTTAAAAAAATTACATTTGGAATACAGATCACACATCGCATGGAATATAGGTGATTGACATGCTGTGAAATTTCTTTATGCCACAATTTACAGCAGGTCTGAACAGTCAAGACAAGTACACTACACAGTGCATCTATCTTCACTCATACAATTGATTGCGACTAATGGATGGCAAAAGATAAAGTGCACAACTTAGATGATTTGTATGTTCATACATTATATAATATTTTTATTTAATGATTTCTATTCTAAAATATATTATGCCCCAATCAATTCTATTGAACTAATCAGTTAACACACATTTTCAATAATCTAAGATATCAAAGAAAATTAACACTATATAATATCTAAAAATTTCTAATCTTAATCTTAAGATTGAAGCTCTAAATCTTACCTTTATCGAACCACCATGACGAATAATGTGTAGATCAAAATTTAAAAACATATATTCTTTATAGGCATGTCCAGGATGAATGACAATTTATTATATTCACTGGCACAGATGATACAGTGAGATTTTTGACAAAAAAATCATTTAAGTAAGAAATCAAAGCAAAAATCAATACAATTAAATGTAATTAAATCAAGTCAAATCAAAATCAAAGATAAATTGCATTTGAATCTTAATCCAAAATTAATTGAAAATCAAAAGTTATTAAATCGATTTAAATGTAATAAATCATGATTAATCAATAAATTGTACAATTAATCTAATTAATTGTATAATTCAAATTAAATCAAATCAACTCATTTAAGAGGTACACATGAATTAAAAAATTAAATAAAATCAATTAATTAATTCATATTTTCTCTCAACACCACGTAGGAGGAAAAAACCTTAACCAATAGGATTTAAGGATGGAGCTCACATGGATCAAGCCTAAAATAAATCTCAATCACTCACTTGGAGGATGAATCTTGTCCACTCATTTTTTTTCTTGTCCCAAGCTTTGAAGACAATCCATTTAAATTATCTCCAAATGATGGAACCAAGGACTTAACCCCAACTCAACCATGATCAAAATCAACTACACCCCCTACCCTTGCCAAAATCTATAAAATCAAGACATAAATCACTCATTAATCATCCACAAATATGGGAATAACATCAAACCTCTTCCAATTTATAGCTAGAAAAACAAATCTAGGAACTAATTAGATAATTTCAATTTGGAATTAACATTGTTATTAGCTTTTCTTATCATTCTCATTTTAGGACTGTCACTAATGGAGGCTTGTTGAGAGCTTTATCATTAGCATCCCTAAATAGAGATCCATAAAGTGTTTAATTGTCAATTATTTGCTTGATTAGATTGCTATTTGTGGTAATTTAGTTGTTATTTGATTTATTAATAATACTAATCCTATGAAGGTACTTTTTATAGTACGCAAAATGGTGCCTACCGTGGGGCATTAGGCCTCATTCTTTAAAAAATTCAAAAAATTGCATGTTTCTAGGATTTTCCTTGTTTAACTCTTTGTTTTGCAGATGAAATAATGCATTTGATACATTCTCCAGCAAATTTAACAGTTTCTCCAGCGCATTTGAGGTCTGAATTAGCACGTCTACGACAAAGTTTTGTGCCTTTATAGGGGGTTTTAGCACTTTTAATTTCTTCTGGCTTCTATCTTATTTTCAATGAGTGCTTTTTCCCTAACTAGCCAGTGCATTTGAATAATTCTCCAGCGCTTTTAAGATCTTTTTAATGCCCTTGCTAAGTTTATCAATGCTTTTAATTTCTATTTCAGCATGTTCAAATATTTCTGTAGCGCATTTAATCCGATCTGTAGCATGTTTAAGCATTTAAATAGCACTTTTAATAGATTCTATAGTGCATTTAACTAAATTGAAAATTAACAAAATTTGACTTGTGGAAAATGATTTCTCTGTGTCTGCAGGATGACTAGTCATAAAATAAAAATAAAAATCAGAGACCAGATTTAACAGCGAAGGAAAAGCTTTGACAAAATGAATAAAGGAAGAGAATATTGCTCACATCAAGCTGGTTTTAGAGAATTCTCAGCAAGAAAATGAGGTATATGAACAATATTTAAAAGTGGTAGAAGCATACAAATCAAAGTTCATATCCTTAAATTAGATTTACTTGCCTTAATTGATTTTTGTTAAAATTTGATAAATAAGGCTTAAATTCAAAGTTTTTCTTGTTTTACCTTATTTTTGCTGGTCATGTTGACTAACTTGTTGGAGGAGAAGCGATTGGAAATGAATGATTGCCACTAGGTAAGCATAAAAATAGAAAATCAATAAAAAATGCCCCTAGCCTTAGCTAGCTTTGAAACAAGGTAAGCCTAAAACTTGGTCAATTTTTGCTTAAATTATGGCCTTGTCATTTTTTAAATCTAGTAATCAAAGTAGCTTAAAGGAATAAACCAAACATTAACTTTGAACAACCCCTTGTTTGTAGAAAATAATAGAAATACTCAATTCCCATTAGTTAGTGGGTTTGGTAATTGAACTTTGTTAATTGTGTTTGGGGAATTGAGAAATAGATAGGGATATGCTCTTCACCTTTTCTTACTCCCAAAACCTATCTCTTTATTTCTATTTTTTTTTTCTTATGAACATGATAGATCCATAGTGGGCTCGCCTCCCGAGATTTGTCTTAATAAGGCCAGTGAGAGGGACAGCCCAAAGTGGGATATATTCACTTTTGCCATGAAAATCCAACCCACTCTAAAATAAAATGCATGCATCCTTAATGGGTTGTGTGAAAAAAGGATATTAAGATTTCAAACTTCCTCGAGTAGTCCTTCAGAATTGCGCAAAATTCTGACATACTGGTGGTGGGAAGCCTCCCAATTTTGGAGGATGAAAACTTAATGTCCATTTTGAATAGAATCTTGATTAAAATACCTTGTTAAAATAGAAAATCCTACCTTGTAGAGCCATGTTTACGAACCAAATTGTGAACTAGGTAGCTTTCTTCAATTATCCTTTTGTGTAAAAACTTGTGATAACATCCTTGAAAATTCAAACAATTTTTGTGTAGAGGGTTAAAAAGAACAAGTGTATTTTTTATTGTTTTGTTTGAAAAATACATACAACAAGTAAGAGATATCCATTTGAAAATTCATCTTATATTTTTAAATCTCTTCATAAAAGCAAATAATTACCAAATTAGGGAAAATGATTTGAAATCAAACCTTGTTGAATGTCAATTTGTACACGTTCACATAGACTCAAACTATCCTTACAAGAAGATGACACTTGCATTGCAAAATAGGTTCCTGAATTTGAATATCAAAGCTCTTTCAACAATCAAAACCAAGGGGATAGTCTCCCAAATCTATTTGAAAAGAGAATTGAATCCATGGATAGGAACTCCACATTTCATGATTACCAACATGGAGGAAACAATGACAATATCAATAACTCCAACCAAGGACCTAAGGAAACACTTGAAGAAAGAGCTAATAGAGCAGATCAAGACAATTACTTTCTTGAAGTCATGGATAAACTAATAGATAGAGACAGGGAGAATTTTTTCCTAAATCTAGCCCAAGCAGGGGTAAAGCTTCCACATGATTATGATGTGGACCAACTTAAGAAAAACCAAGAAGATGACAATCTGATGAGTGCTATGACTAAACAATTGAAAATGTTCCAAGCACAGATTGATCTAATGAAAAAGGCCGCCGAGCCCAAGCCATTCTCTATCAAGGCCTTGTGCCTATTTCCTTTTGACAAAAGCTTGGTTATGGCACCCTTTCCATTCAATGTATTTTTTCCTAGGTACAAAAAATAGACAAGTAAATCAGACCCATAGGATCATCTTAGAGAGTTTTGCACTGTAAGCATTGAATTTATGCATGATACCACATACATAATGAGACTTTTTCCAAGAATTTTAGGAGGGCAAGCCATGGAATGGTTCTCCAAACTTCCGCAACCTAGGATAAAGACTTTTGAGGAATTAGCCTCTAAATTTGTAGCTTGTTACTTGTCCAATATTTAACATGAGATCACCATGCTCAACCTATGTGACACTAAACAAAGGGATGGTGAATCTTTCCTAGAGTTCCTTCAAAGATGGAGGACAGTTTTTGCATGATATCCATGAAGTATCCCCGAAAAGGAGAAAATGGAAATAGTTATGAATAAAATAAATGTGGAGATGAACTATAGGCTCCAACTTCAATGTCCCCCTACATTCAAAAAACTTATTGAGAATGGGACTAAAATTGAAGATGTGTTGGTTAAAAGAGGAGAGATCAAATTGTTCAAAGACAATAAACCCTATACCAACACTAATAATAATCATTATATATCTAATTATACCAATAATAAAGGAGCCAACAATCACAATGATAAACCTACACTATGGTTGACAAATAATAATAATCTTGTGAACGATGGAGTTGTGGAAGCCCACAACTTGAAGGCTACCCCCTTTAATTTATCAAGTGGAGAAAATTCAACATACAATGTGAATCAAACCAATAAAGCTCCTTTCAATAATACAAATTCTATAAAAAAAGCCAATAATAATCCCTTCAATAATGCTAATGTCAACAAGCCCAAGCCTTTCTTTTCCATAGATCAAAAGAGGAAATTCACCTTTTTAGGTGAACCATTGGAAAATGCATTAAGGAATTTGGTGGAAAAAAAAATCATTACCTTACCTGAATCATGACCTTATGAACTCCAAGTCAAACCCAATTCATGGAATTATTCTCACCATTGTGAATACCATCGCAATAAGGGTCATAAAACTAATGAGTGCATAAAGTTGAAACATTTGGTGCAAGACCTAATTGATGATGGAACAATAAAGGTAGAAGGACCTCAAAACAATGAAGATCATACAGCCTTCAAAAATCCATTTCAAAATCATGAAAAGGGTGATTCATCAAATGCAAATCAAAATAATAAAAGAGGTAACGAGAAGGTAAATTTCACTCATACCTATGACAATACAATTAATGTTTTAAGTGGTGATGAAAACACCATAAATGTAGTTGTGGTGAAAGAGAAGCCAAGGGAAGCAACATCTAATGTTGTAACTAGGGGACAAGCATAACAAATTACTCTACCTAGAAATGCCCCAAGAATTATTCTACCAAATCAAGCTTCATCTTCATCATCAAAATAATATAACTTGGTAGACCAATTGCAACGAACCCCTACCCAAATTTCCATCCTTGAATTACTAAAACTATCACCAACTCATAAGGATATTTTTGAAAAAGCCCTATTGGAGACAAATGTGCCTTTGAATTTAGAGGCAGACAAATTCCAAAACATGGTAGGCCATTTGATTGCACCTCATTGTTTATCTTTTTCAAAACAAGATGATATGTTCCTAAATCATCTACAAAATCTACCCTTGCATATAGAGGTCTTAATCCGTAAGCATCGAGTGAAAAGAGTCCAATTGGTTAAGGCCTTAGGATTTTCTGAGGAGGCTATTGACCCAAAGGAAAAGATAACTATAAAAGCCTATGATGGTGAAGAGAGAGCTTCCAAAAGTGTCATTATCCTTCCTATCTAAGTTGGCCCAATGCAAAAAGAAACCACTTGGCAAGTCCTAGACCTTAAGCTGACCAACAACATCTTATTAGAAAGGCCTTGGATTCATGCAATGCAAGCTATGCTATCAACCTACCATCAATGTCTCAAATTCCCCTATCTAGGATGAGAAATCATGGTAAGTTGGGACTCAAACCCCTTTCAATATTGTAATAACATGAAGCCTATCAATGATTCCTTAGTACCACATAATGCATAAGGGTCTATTTCACAAGGAATAGAGAAAGGCAAAATTTCAAAAGATCTTCCATCTTTGAAGGGAAAATAAAAAGAAGATAAATAAATTATTGTTGTGGAAAATATACAAAGTCCTACTAGCCTAACTACTTCGACAAAAGGAAAAGAAAAGGTTAGTGAGGATAATGCTCTTGAGAAGAAGAAAGAAGACCAACCTAAATCCATTCAAATCTACACCAAGGAGGCTCATTACCAAAAAATGGACCATATGATGAAAAACTTTGAGAAATAATGTCAAATCAAACAAAAAGGGGTAGGTGAATACTCCTTGTCCATGATGGATCTACCTTTATCTCTGAAGTCATATGGAAGACCATCTAATCTACCTCATAAATAAAATGATAACTTTTTGAGGGAAAGCACATCTTCATCCATGGATGAAAAAGATACTAAAATATTGAATTGGCTATATAAGGATGAGGAATCAAGTGCACATGAAAAATGCATCCAAAATATAAGCATTCCCACATATCAATATGGGAAAGGATTTCAAATAATGCAAAAAATGGGGTACAAAGGACAAGGACCTTTAGGAACAAGAAACAAAGGACTCATTGAACCCATTGAAATGACATGGAGAGATAGCAAAGAAAAGACTAGATTAGGATACCTAGAACAAGGGTATACTCACTAGCACATTTGAGGCCAAATTCTGACGGCCATTTGTCAAATTTACAACACCTATTGTCAACATTTTGACATATGTATCCGTCAGCATTTTTGCATTGCAAATTGTGATAGAAGCAATAACCATCGGTTTTCCGACACCATATTCCGTCGGAACACTACACATGAATACCACCTTTGTTATGAAATTTCTTAAGGTGGACCTATCGAAACTTTGAAAAACCATGTGGGTATCCCGTCGGACATATCTATCACAATAGCGATGAGTGGGCAATAATTCTCCAATAGGAAAACCTATCAGAGATATATCATGCTTGTCACCATGACCTATTGAAAAGAAGTACTCTCCAACTTTATACCTGTTGGAATAGTGATAGATCTACATAAAATTTCTGACAAGTTGACCCATCGGTACTATAGCATTCCTGTTGCACCTATCTTTCAAAAAGGATGTATCTTTGATATTAGACCTGTCGAAAGAGTGATGGTAATGTAGTGAGTGTTCGACAGTTAAACCTATTGGATGTATAGCATTCATATCACACTAATCTATTGAAAATTAGTTATCTCTGACATTATATATGTCAGCCAAGCAATGGGTAGTGGTAAAATTTTGATGGGAAACTTCGTTGGATGTATAGCACCGTCATCGAAAGAGTTTTCTTTTATGTCAAAAAAATGATGAATACACACATTAAGGATAAAAGAGCTCAAGAGACCATCATAGGTTCTCTTTCTTCTGTCTATATTATTGACAAAATATTTTACCTTTCATTAGCTCATCAAATCTGGAGATTTGAAAGAATTTAATAGAATATTTTCATGATAACGTATATTATTTTCTAGTTGACATTGCACGAATTTATCTACTTCATGCACTTGTAGACTATGAGGATGATGATAAAGAAGTATCTCCTCCCATGGCCTGTATTACTCAACCCATGAGAGGAGATCTTTTTTATGACCATCCTCGTAGTATATAAGTGTGTGAAGTATATAAATTCGTTTAGTGTCAAACTAAAATAATGTATGCTATACATGAAAATATTCTATTAAATTCTTTGAAATCCCCAAATTTGATGAGCTAATGAAAGGTAAAATATTTTGTCAATAATATATACTGAAGAAAGAGACTAACTATGATGGTCTCTTGAGCTTTGTTATCTTTAGTCCTAGCTATTGGGTAAGGCCTGAAAGACTTATACATGTCGATTTTTGAGAATAATCACTGTCTTGCCTTTATGTACACTGCACAATATCTAATACAATTGATCCCAATCTCACAAAAAAAATTTACACTTGTGTAGCTCATCAATACTAGAGGCCTGAAGTAATTTTATACGATCACTAGCACATTTTGTGCATGGATGAGAAAAATTATCCAAAGTTTCTAGATTCTAAGAAGAGGTATGAGTGGAGGCCAAAGAAGGGATATTTGTGAAGGTTTTATAGACGTAGGTTACTGAATCATCATCTCTACACTGTTACTCAATCTGGAAACCCTCGTATGTATATAGACACTCTAGAAAATCTCCACATCTAACAAATCTCTACAAAAATCCCTTCTAGCCTCCATTGCATATACATCTTCTCAGAATCTAAAACCTCTCCATCATTGATTTTCATCATTTTTTCAACATCTCTGTGGACTGAGACCTTAAATTATTGAGCTTCTCTTTTTTTTGAGAATAGTTTAACATTCTCTACTTAACAGGGCCAACCACATGAAGGTGGAAGCTCATCTGGCCCCTCCTAGGAGCCTCTTATGACCCTTTATGATATTTTAAGACCTCTAAGATGTATTCTTAGGGATTGTAAAGGGTCGTAAGGGGTCCTGGGACACAAAAATTGAGAAACATAAATGTAGGCATCATGGTCAGAATTTTTTGGAGACACAACATAATTGAGTGGTATACCCAGACGATGCAAAACAATCACTACTCCTCTGGTTCCAAGTCGACACTATAGGATCAAAAAACCATAGATAAGAAATAAATTTAGAGA
The DNA here is from genome assembly GCA_027943335.1 of Chamaecyparis obtusa. Lineage (NCBI taxonomy): Eukaryota > Viridiplantae > Streptophyta > Pinopsida > Cupressales > Cupressaceae > Chamaecyparis > Chamaecyparis obtusa. Next base: position 535,721 of record BSBK01002893.1, on the reverse strand, counting down.
GTGGAGGAGGGCCATAATGAAAAAATAATACAGGGTCATAATGACCAAAATAATACATGACCCTGTATTATTTTTGTCATTATGGCCCTCCTCTGCTCTCTAAATTTATTCCTTATTTATGGTTTCCAAAATAATAGAGGACCCTGTATTATTTTGGTCATTATGGCCCTCATCTGCTGTCTAAATTCAATCCTTATCTATGGTTTTTGAATCCTATAATGTCAACTTGGAACTAGAGGAGTAGTGGTTGCTTTGCATCATCTAGGTATAACACTCAATTATGTTGTGTCTCCAAAAAATTGTAACCATGATGCCTACATTTATGTTTCTCAACTGTTGTGATATATACATCATAGTCGGTAGTTGTTGCAATAGTAGAGCCTATCCACAATAGAAAGGAAGACATCTTTCTAGCCTGGGTCTGGATCCTACCCTAATTGTTGAAGGATCCAGGCCTAGGATAGAAAGATGTCTTCCCATTTGGTTTAAGCCATATTCCTTGATCTTGTCAAACTTCCTTGCTACAGTAGGCCTACTCTCTACAATACTCTTCTTCAATTTGTGTTTGACGATAAGCATCTTATTCTTCTTCCTAATTGTAGCCAGAGCTTCCTTTTCATCAGGATTCAACTCCACTTCCCCCATCTCATCATTCTCATCACCCTCAACTGCCATCCTAAGCCCTTCTTCCCTCTCCATTTTTTCAAGCCTCTATAAGATATCTGGATCAATAAAGTCTGCAATATTTTGTCCATCCATGATTTCAGGACTATCATCATCTTTCCACTCTTCATTTGCTAAAATATACCGCTTCTTCAAGCTTGCAGAGTAATATTATTAATAAAAGAACTCTTTCCAACATTAGGGTACCCACAAATCAAAATAGTTGATGTTATTGATGCTTGTGCTCAAGGATATCAATTCACTATTTTGAAACGGCCAAATCATTTTTATTTCAATTGTAGAGAAAAGGAGTGAGAGAAAATGAGTAGGTGAAAGATGATCGAGCGCGAGAGAAGGTATGTGATTTCTTCATCTTTGATTGGTATCTTTGATGGGAAACATCTTTTGAGCCTCTGGCATCATATTCGACTGCAAATTTTAAATGCATTACATTTTATTTGATCATGAATGCTCTCTGAAATGACCAATCATGTTTTCTATTCGATTCTTTTTGGTGTTTTTTTTTCCCATATTTAGTACATAAAAATCATGGTGATAGCCACTTAGCCATATTTTTGATGTTCTAGGTATTTTACAAAGATACAGGTATGTGGAGTTATCATTCAGTTGCTTGCAGTTATTAGTCAAATGCAAATATTTTGTCAAGTTGAAAGGGAAAGATATCAGTTTGGTGTTCTTGGATTATGTTAAAAGTTGATTTGATAAAATCCTCAAAAAACACACTACATGTTCTAAAATGTAAAGAAGTTGAATGTTAAATGTAAGATATATATCCAACCATAGTAATCAAAAGAAAGGACATGAAACTAAGGAGATTTAACAATCCAGAAATATAAGTGAATAGAAAACATGATTGGTACCTTATGAATTAGTTTTTGAGGTGCACAATCTTCATCAATCTCCTCAAAAGAAGACCCCTCCTCACGAAAAATGCATTTAAAACACAAATTTTTTTTTACAAAATTGAACCAATGGCATGTTTAGAACAAAGAAATAGAATGATAATAATATGCTAAAAATTCTATTTTGTTTAATACACGCCAAAGGACTAGTCCCAACAATTCTTAAACATACTTTATCTGATATGATAATAACATGCTAAACTGATAATGTGTTATTTGTATTTAATCTACCAATTACTAAAAGATTAAGCATATTATTACAATGCTTAATGTTCCATTTAAATTCATTTACCACAAAAAAGAAATTTACAAAACTAAACCAATGGCATGTTCTTCATGTGGTACAAGGAAGATTTGGCTATCAAATATTCCTTCGTGAAAGTTGAGTGTGAGAGAAGGTATGCGATTTCTTCATCTTTGATTGGTATCTTTGACAGACAACATCTTTTGAGCCTCTGGCATCATATACGACCACAAATTTCAAATGCATTGTATTTTATTTGATCATGAATGCTCACTGAAATGACCACATTATATTAGTGTCATGCCCTAGCCCATGCTTTATCTCCATTATTTGATGTTATTGGTGCTTGTGCTCAAGGATATGTATTCACTGGTTTGAAATGTTTGGATTCATGTTTGTTGATATTACTTATTGAATGCTTTGGAGACTTCTAGTTTGACTGTCCATGCGTTACCAATGACTAAGATTCATTAAAGGATACAAAACCCTTCATTTTGGGTTATTGTGTGTGGATTCAAATGTAGGTTTGATTTGGTTACTATTTAGAAGAGATCAATAAAGTATTTAAAGACAATCTTACATGTTTGGAGAGGTTTGAGAGGCACTTATCATGACTATACCCTCACAAATAGCAGCATAGACTGGTTTTACTAAGTTTCCTTTCTCTATTTTGAGGTTTCCTTTCTCTGCCACAGGGGTACAGTTAGAGGGTTCATTGATAAAATGATCCTCTGAATGGTTACTATGAATATGAATGATTTGATATAGCATATTGCTCATTTTACTTGAAGTTTGGAATAGCTTGTGCAAGGGTGAAAGTACTTTTGATCATTTTGGTTGTGATTGTTCCTCTACACCATCAGGAAATGTAACTGTGATGATTATATGTAATGTTGAATGGATTAAATGCTTTATTCTTGGTAGAAGTGATTGGAAGGAATAGTGTTGGTGTTAGGTTTCATTTATTATTGAATTCAATGGTTTCCAAGATGTGTTGAGGAGTTTCTCCTTGTTTAATGTTAATTGTTCCTGCACAATCCACTCATACAACAGTGAAGTTACAAAATTGAACCAATGGCATATTTACAACAAAGAAATAGAATGACAATAATATGCTGAAAATTCTATTTTGTTTAATACACACCAAAGGACCAGTCCCAACAATTCTTAAACATACTTTATTTGATATAATGAATTGTTAATAAAGGTTTAATTCTATAGACTGCTAGCATGAAGGAAGATTTGACCTAGCCAAATCTTCCTTGTACCACACATAAAACTGTGTGATAACTATGTCTACTCCAACCTTAATTGTTTAGGAATTCATCATATCAGATAAAGTATGTTTAAGAATTTTGAGGAGTTCTATTAGACCTTTGTTGTAAACATGCCATTGGTTTTGAAATGTTTGGATTCACATTTGTTGATATTACTAGCACGTTTAATGATGCCATTGTTGTAAAGGATACAATATGGATGGTGTCCTAGAAAAATGCTTTGCACATAAAAGAGACCCCAAAACTAATATTTTACACTTACATTTGAATTGTATTGATATGGAGAGTAAATGTAAATGACTAATGTTGAAATGAAGAGATAAAAGTACTTACCTTTGAAAAAGTACCTACTGAAAACCTTGTCAAACAGTCTAAAAAATAATTGATTTTCAAAATTGTGAACCAAAACTGCAAGATCTACAAAACCCAAAAATCTTTTCCAATTCTAAGGGAGGTCATCTTTGACCCTCATTAAAGGTCAAAGGCTCCATTTTTATTCTAAAGGTCAACTTTGACTTTGTTCACAGATCTCAAAAGTTTGGTGAAAAGGGTATTCAAATCCAAGCTTAGATCCACAGTTCCGCACCTGTACCTACAAGAAAAATAGTTTTGTTTTTCTGTTTGGGGGGTTTGCCTTGGTTAAACCCCAGTTTGGAATCAACCTTAATAATGAAATTGAAATGGAGAATGCTAGCAAGTAATAGAAGTAGATCTAACAATGAAGCTATGACATTCAATAGATATGCAATTGTATTTGAAATGTAATCAAGTATGTTAATGTGAAAGCTTGAACATAAGGTCAAAAAATGTAAATTAAACCTCCATGATTGTATGCTTGGAATCCACCTTGAGGGAAGAATGAAGGGATCTTGAAGATGAACAAAAGGATCTTGAAGGAAGATTGCACCATCATGATGGCTAGATCTAAGGTTTGAATGATGAATCTTGAATGCTTGAACCAAATCCCTTCAAAGGCTTGAATGCTTGAATCCTTGATCTTCAATGGAGAACTTGAATGGAGAAGAGGATGATTAATTGAATGATTAAATGGAATATTTCTTGAATGAATGCTTACTTGATCACCTTGAGAGCTTGAGAGAGGAGATTTCAAAACTTAATGGAGAAAATGAGAGAGGAAGGCTTCCTTTTATAGTGATCTAGGGCACAATCCTCTAGAGGGCCCACACTGGGGAATTAAATTTCAATTAGGCCTCAAACCTTTAGGAATAGACCTAAATTATATATAATTTAAGAGTTTACCATTTCAGAGACCAAAATAGCTGAGCCGGAAGTGGGAAAATAATTCTTTCTAAAACCCGACATCTGGAGATCACGGGACCTTGAAACTTGAACCCAGGGTCAAGGAAGAGCTCAACCCCAAACTAGGTCATGTTTGAGGTTTAATTTTACCTCTTTAGGTCATCATTGACCTTAAGGTCACAGATTTCAGGGTCTCAGTCAGAGTGAGAAACATGAGGTCCCGAGGGTGCCCAAAGACCTAGAAATGATGTTAGAACAGGGTAGAGTGCTAGGGAGAGGCACAAAATCCTATGATGAACATGATGAAGGTTAGGAGGACCTATTTTTAATTCCTACCTATAAAATAGAGCCATGGAAGAGGGGAATTAATGATAATCCTCAGGATCCTAACCCTAATTTGACCTAGAATGAAGGAATCAAGTATAGAAAAGAAGTAGAAAATGGGTAAAAAGACAAATCAAATCCAGGGACCCATTCAAGGTGCTTGACATGATCCAAAAGTACCTACTTTAAGGGCTAAATGCTCCTATCATAGAAGTGCTTCCATTTTAAGATGATACATTAAGCCCTCACTTTAGCAAGAGTATGGACTCGATGCAAACTCTTGGTAAAGGAGAAGAAAGAAGAGATCCAAGTGGATTCACAATGAGATAAAATAAAACTTAGCTAAGGACACAAGCCCCCATACTAAGGATTCTAACTCAACATACATGCATGAGGGTCCCAAAAGAACAAGGGTTAGTACAAACAACCCAAATCAATTAGCATAAGAAACCTTGCTACAAAATATTTCTCATACTAATATCAGATTTGGAAAGCTATCATAAAAGCATAAATGATTACATAAGAAAGACAAGAGAAACACTATAAATAACATAGCTTCATGATCCAATCCTACTAGCATGAAAGAGAAAAGAGAGAAAGGGAAAAGAGTGATTACCTTGTTTAGTAAGATGCCCACCTTACCATGAATCACCTTGGAGGGAGAGCCCAACAGGTTCACCCATAAACTGTTCTTGCAATTGTAATGCATCTTATGATGGCTTCTGTAATACTCATAGATCTACCTTCTTGTATCAGTATGAATATGAAATGCATGTCTCCTTAGGATTTATCAACTTATGTGTGTTACCTTCGGAAGATTTAGATATAGATGTGTGTCTTTTCAGGATTTAACAACTTATGTGTGTTACCTTCCAAGATTTAGCATATTGAAAAATTTGAAAAATGTGTGTCTCCTCAAGATTTAGCAATTTATGTGTGTTACCTTTGGAAGATTTAGCATATAGATGTGTGTCTTTTTAGGATTTAGCAACTTATGTGCGTTACCTTCCAAGATTTATCATGTTTGAAATTGAAAATGCGTCTCTTCAGGATTTAGCAACTTATGTGTGTTACCTTCCAAGATTAAGCATATAAATAAATTAAAAACTATAGTACAAGGGAGACCCTATAAATGCCCCCCTCCTTAATATGGAAAAAAACATACTATTTTGACATGTTAAGGAAAGGAAAGAACAAGGATAAAGCCTTCTTCAACATCAAGACAATATGCACAAACAACACCCAATCGAAGCCAAGAAGGTCATAGCTTCTATGAGGCCATGGAAGGGATGAATGCAAAGAGATATTATGCAAGAAAAAAAAAGGTAACCCTTGTGAGGGATAGCACACTATTCAGTTTCCAAGGTGAGAGATATATCAACCATGGAAAGCCAATGTCAAACAACAAAAGAGGTTTTTATCAAGGACATAGATCCTCAATGAAAACCAAAATTTTCATGTATGATTGGATATCACATAATAGATAGATACTGCTTAACCAAGAAAAGAGGTGAATCCCAAAAAGATAGAAAAGAAGGAGATGGCATCCTTTCCCCCCAAGTGTAGGAACAAAGATAGAAGAGGATACCTACTTCACAATAGAAGGGGATATCCTATTTAGCAACAATGTATACCATATTCTTAGCGAGGGATATTGACCCCTACATCCAAGAGTGTAGATAATCATGAAAAGGATATGTCAGTCATGGAAAAGGATCCTCAAATGAAAGAGATCTTATCAAAAAGACCCCCACCAAAGAGGAGTTCTTTATATCATCTTTCAAAAGGCAGGAACAAAGATTCAATCATCAAGCCCTCTATAAACAAGAGGAAGAGGAATATTTGGAATGAGTGAAATAACTCTAACACCAAAGCAAGGGAGAGAGTTTATAAAAGAACATAATTTGCAACATAGAGAAGAAGTGATGACCTATGACAACAACTTCTCATGTAAGAAGGTTATCCATAGTCAAAATATCTATCAATATGATGAAATATTATTTCAATATAAACAAATACCACTAAGCTAAGGAAAGAAACTCCCTAGATAAAGAGATAAAAGGAAGAACCTTTCCCCACAGGAATGAAAGGCAAGGGATACCTTTTCAAAACACACGTCCTAGAAAATATATCTTGAATAATAGAAGAGAGCAATGGATGAAAAGATATAATAATATAAACCATTGAGATAAATGAAAGAATAACCAATTAAGCTCAAATCAAGAACATAATGAATTCTAAAAGATAGGAAGAAATATATCTCTTGCCCCCTAGCCTAGAGGGGAAAATATCTATGTTATATCAAAGTGAGGGGTAATATTATGAATAAATCTTAAAGGAGAAGTTTCTTTTCTCTTATCTTTATGGATCAGATAATAAGGAGAAGGTATTTTGAAGAATCTTTGCACATCTACATCATGAACCATAGTTTGAACCTCAACATAAGTGTGGGAAGAACTAGGAATAGCAGATGGAGAATTAGGAATCAAATTAGGAAAGATAGGATTAGGATTAGGAAGTTTAGGAACTAGATTAGGGAGGATACAATTAGGATTAGGAGGTTTAGGAATACTAGAAAAAGTGTAGGAAGTGATATGAATGGAAGACACCACTAGAGGAACACTTGGAACCATAGTTGGAAAAGGGTTTAAATAGATATAAGTAATATTATGGTAAGAATGATGTGAGGTAGGATCTTGATTTCCCATAAGATCACCACTAAGAGGAAGAGCATTAAGGGAATTCATATCTTTCTCTGCTAATGCTTCATCACTAGAAGGAATCCTAAATTAAGGTGAAGGATTTATAATGTGATCTTCTTTCACATAAGGGAAGTATTTTTTAGAGAGTATGTCATCCTTTTGTATCAAGAATTCTTCACAAGGAGGAGATAAATAAATGTCTTTATCCAAGGGCTCATCCCAAAAAGTAGAATTATCCACAATAGCTTCATGAGGAAGAGAGTAATCAATATCCAAATCCAAAGGTTCATACCAAATAGGAGGATTATCCACAATGGTTTCATGAGGAAGGGAGTAATCAACATCAAAATCCAAAGGTTCATCCCAAATAGGAGGATTATCCATAATGGTTTCATGAGGAAGAGAGTAATCAACATCCAAATCCAAAGGTTCATCCCATATAGGAGGACTATCCACAATGGTTTCATGAGGAAGGGAGTAATCAACATTGAAATCCAAAGGTTCATCCCAAATAAGAGGATTATCCATAATGGTTTCATGAGGAAGAGAGTAATCAACATCCAAATCCAAAGGTTGATCCCAAATAGGAGGAAGAGAGTAATCAATATCCAAATTCAAAGGTTCATCCCAAATAGGAGGATTATCCATAATGGTTTCATGAGGAGGAGATTAATCAACATCCAAATCCAAAGGTTCATCCCAAATAGGTGGAAGAGAGTAATCAATATCCAAATCCAAAGGTTCATCCCAAATAGGAGGAAGAGAGTAATCAATATCCAAATTCAAAGGTTCATCCCAAATAGTAGGATTATCATCCCTATCCATTAAGCGCATTGTAGGAGTGCCATAATTCATTAAAGCTTGATCCCTAAAAGGGAAAAGAAGGTAAATTATATTGTTAAATAAGCTCATAGAAAAGACATATATTAGGAGAAGAATTAACATCAATCCCTAACTCATCTTTGTAAAGGTGAATTGAAGAGGTTGTAGAGGAGGGTGAAATAGGAATAGAATCAATGGAGATCTCATTCAAACAATTTTCATCCTCACTACCATGTACCTCATTAAGGGATCTATCATCTTTTTCAATAAAAGCTTCATCAAAGTATTGAAAACAAAAATCATACATGTTGAACACAAAGTAACACTACAAGTATGAAAAATGGAAATATTTTTGTATTTTTAAAGGGATTTTGCAATTTTTTTGTATTTTTGAAATATAAATGAAAGAGCATAAAAGAAATATACTCTTAAGACAAGAAAACAAATGATCTAATGATCTAACACCAAAAAGAAAGAGTTGTCTATCGTGGGTTCACCAAAATGTAAAGGATAAAATATGGATGGGGTCCTAGAACAATGGTTTGCACATAAAAGAGACCCCAAAACTAATATTTTACACTTAAATTTGAATTTTATTGATATGGAGACTAAATTTAAATGACTAATGTTGAAATGAAGAGATAAAAGTACTTACCTCCGTAAAAGAACCTACCGAAAACCCTATCAAATAGTCTCAGAAACTGTTGATTTTCACGACCTCGAACCGAAACTATGAGATCCACAAAACCTAGAATTCTTTTCCAATTCTAAGGGAGGTCATCTTTGACCCTCATAAAAGGTCAAAGGCTACATTTTTATTCTAAAGGTTGACTTTGATTTTGTTTGCAAATCTCAGAAGTTTAGCAAAAAGGGTATCCAAATCCAAGCTCAGATTCGCAGTTATGCACCTGTACCTGCATGAAAAATAGTTTTGTTTATTTGTTTGAGGGGTTTTACTTGGTCAAACCTTGGTTTGGAATCAACCTTAATATTGAAATTTAAATGGAGAATGCTAGCAAGTAGTAGAAGTAGATCTAACAATGAAGCTATGGCATTCAATAGATATGCAATTGTATTTGAAATGTAATCAAGTATGTTAATATGAAAGGTTGAACATAAGATCAACAAATTTAAATCAAACCCCCATGATTGTATGCTTGGAATCCACCTTGAGGGAAGAGTGAAGGGATCTTGAAGATGAAGAAAAGGATCTTGAAGGAAGATCTCACCATCATGATGGATAGATCTAGGGTTTGAATGATGAATCTTGAATGCTTGAACCAAATCCCTTCAAAGGTTTGAATGCTTGAATCCTTGATCTTCAATGGAGAAGAGGATTATTGCTTGAATTCTTGAATGGAAGATTGCTTGAATGAATTCTTTCTTGATCACCTTGAGAGCTTGAGATAGGAGATTGCAAAACTTGATGGAGAAAATGAGAGAGGAAGGTGATGCAGGAGCATCCTGGGTGTAAGAGAAATCTTGTATCACCCAAAAAAAATTCTATTTTTGAATTCAATAAGGGCTATCTTGTGTAGGGCTGCTATTTATGGAAACTTGCTATTTTTAGTAAGTTGGTCATAAGATCTCAGAATGTTATGATTTCATATGTGGAGGTTCATCTCAGTCGTATCAGCCTACTGGTAAAGTTTCATGGCTAGATCAAGTCTAGTTTTGAAGATATTGAAGATTTTCGGTATTGGCAACAGGGTACAGAAACTTCAGACTCAGTTTTGAAGGCTTTAGAGGCCTCAGATGAAGTAAAAAATTTGGGTGACAAGCGCTTTGTGCTAATCAAGCCTGTAGAGCGCTTCATGGCATTTTTGAAATGGGGTTATAATAGTCAATCGGGTCAACTGGCGATGACTTATGGTCTTCAAAAGTTGGGTCACCTAAAATGGCAGAAAATAATTTTCTTTCAAAATTTCTATTTGAGTTTCAAAAGTCATTTTGAGCTGACTTTGATGTAATAAATTGTAAAATAAAATAATTCTAAGTTTGGTCGGCCCTAAGGGCTAAATTTCTAGAACCTTCTCGGGTGATGGAAATTGCCTATATAAAGAAGGCCCGTAGTGTTGTCTAGGGCAGGTCTAGGTAATAATTCAAGGCTTGTCCTATAGAATATTGTAAGGGAATGCCCATGTGGCTTTGCATATTGTAATTCTGAAAATTTATAATTCTACATTTGTGGAGAAAATAAGAAGCCAATTTTATGTTCTTGCATATTGTTGTTGTTTCTCTATTTCTATTATGTGTTTGTGGTATTAAGGGGAGCACCCTTCATCAAGTGGTATCAGAGCAAGAATTCTTAAGTGTGTAAATAGATCACCGACTATGAGGCAGTTTGCACCAGGACCATGGTTAGGGTTTCAGGGTGCATCACAAAAATGCCTCCACGAAGAGAACATGGTGGAAGAGCTAGTGTTGTGACACTTGACGTTAGAGAGCTCCAGAGACAAATGCGAGCATTGCAAGAGCAGATTCATAGAGGAATGAATCTTAATGTGAGAGAAGAAAGTGATGATGAAGTGGAAGAAAATTTTGATCAGGAATGAGAAGGCGAACTTCTGAACCCAGAAGAAGAAAGGCTTTTTCAAGCCCTTTCAAAGATCAGGAAGAGACCTAAGATTAAGGTTCCTACATTTTCAAGGAATCTTAACCTAGAAGAATTGATCGACTAGATCAATGAATGTGAAGAATATTTTGAGTATGAGGATGTTGAGGATCCTGATAGAGTCAAATTTGCGAAGGCAAGACTGAAAGGTCATGCAAAGATCTGGTGGCAAGAGGTTCAGTTGGAGAGAAATAGAAGAGGGAAAGATAAAATCACAAGATGGGATCGAATGGTGGACAAATCGAAGAGACAATTCATTCCCATTGATTATGAGGTTGATCTACTAAAGAAAATGAAAAGTTTGAAGCAAGCGGGAAGATCTATTTAGGAGTATACAAAGGAGTTCTATCGAATCCTCATCAGAACAGGCTATGCAGAAGCTAATAAGGAGAAAGTTTCCCGTTACCTTAATGGGTTAAGGCCAAGCATTCAGGAAGAGTTGAGTATGGTTTGAATGAATAGTATTGAAGAGGCATATCAGTTTTCCCTAAAAGTAGAAGAAAAGCTTAACAAGAAATTTGAGAGCAAACAAAGTGGAAGAGGTTGTGGTGGAAGATCTAGTGCACGGTCATATGGAGGCCAAAATGAAGATCCAAAAAAGAAGGATGAAGCCAGTAGTTAGAACCAAAGGGGAAACAATTCCAATCACTTATAGGATCAAAGTAATAGAGATTAGAGAGGAAGAGGAGGCTTTCGTGGAACATGTTTTCATTGTGGAGAAGAAGGTCATAGGGCATTTGAATGTCCTCAGCGTCAAGGAAGGACAGATAGGAGAAATTAAGGATAGGCCAAAGTTGGACATGTAGATGAAGATGCTTGATCCTCACATTCTGAAGATGCTAAAAGAGGGGAAGCACTAATTAATATAAGAGTTCTATTGAGTAGTGAAAATGAACCTGAACAAAGGAGGAGCCTATTTCGCACCAGGTGCAAGTGTGAGGGTAAGTGTTGTGATGTGATTATTGACAGTGGTAGCACTAATAATTTGGTGTCAGAAGAGATGGTGACAAAATTGAAGCTCAAGAGGCAGAAACCCCCACATCCATATTGGATTTCTTGGGTATAGGATGACCACAAGGTCAGGGTTAGTGAACAGTGTATAGTGAAGTTCAAGATTGGTGGGTACCAAGATGAGGTACTATGTGATATCATCCCTATGGATGCATGTCATATGTTATTGGGTAGACCTTGGTAGTTTGACAGATGTGTTGTACATGATGGTCATGTGAATACCTATTCCCTGACAAAGGATGGAGTGCAGCATAAGCTAAAGCCATTGAACAAAATAGAAGAAAAGGTATGTGGTAACGCAAGAATAACTTTTGTTGATGGAAGAAAGTTCTTAGATGGTATGAGGCATGAACATATGTGTTTTTCTTTAATTCCAAAAGTTGGTAGAGAAGAAGTAGAAGATGTACCTATAGAAGTTGTAGGTTTGTTGAATGAGTTTTAGGACATTGTGTCCGATAATGTGCTTGATGGATTACCACTAGTGAGGAAGATCAGTCATCAAATGGATTTGATCCCAGGAGCTAGTTTGCCTAATAAGGTAGCACATAGAATGACACCTGTAGAAAGTGAAGAGTTGAACAGGAAAGTGAATGAATTATTGTAGAAAGGGTTGATTCAAGAGAGTTTGAGTTCCTTTGCTGTACCTACTATACTAGCACCAAAGAAAAATGGTGAATGGAGGATGTGTATAGATTCCAGAGCCATAAACAAGATCACAATCAAGTATAGGTTTCCATTGTCATGGATGGATGATATTATGGACTGTTTGAGTGGAGCTGTGTATTTCTCCAAGATAGATCTGAAGAGTGGATATCATCAGATTCAGATTAGAGAAGGAGATGAGTGGAAGACTGCCTTGAAGACAAGATAAGGACTATATGAATGGTTAGTAATGCCTTTTGGGCTAACCAATGCACCAAGCACTTTCATGCGGCTCATGAACGAGGTTCTGAAGGAGTTTCTGGGTAAGTTTGTCATTGTTTACCTAGATGATATTTTTATCTTTTGTAAGACATTGGAGGATCATATGATGCATATTCGTATGGTATTTAAGAAGTTGAGAGAAGAGAAATTGTTGATTAATTTGAAGAAGTGTAGTTTTGTGAAAAAGGAATTAGTGTATTTGGGATTTGTAGTTTCAGCATAAGGTCTTAAAATGGACCTAGAGAAGGTACAGGCTATCCTTGAATGGCCTACACCAAGGAGTGCTACTGAGGTAAGATCTTTCCATGGTTTGGCTAGCTTTTACAGAAAGTTTATCAAAAATTTTAGTAGTATTTGTGGGCCCTTGACTGAAACAATGAGAGGGGATAGAAAAGAGTTTAAGTAGACTAATGGGGCAGAAAAGAGTTTTCAATTGTTCAAACAAAAGGTTACAGAGTAACCTATTTAGCACTTCTATATTTTAATAAGGTGTTTCAAGTAGACTGTGATGCTAGTGGTACTGCAATAGGAGCTATTATGAGCCAAGAAGGTAAACCTATTGCTTATTTTAGTGAGAAGTTAAATGATGCCAAGAGGAAATATTCTGTTTATGATTAGGAATTTTATGCTATAGTTCAGGCATTAAAGAAGTGGAGACATTATCTGCTTCCTAAGGAGTTTGTTTTGTATACTGATCATCAAGCTTTGCAATAGTTGAATAGTCAAGGAAAGTTGAATCAGAGGCATTTGAAATAGGTTGAGTTTTTGCAAAGTTATACATTTGTTTTGAAAGATAGGGGTGGAAAGTCTAATAGGGTTGTAGATGCTCTTAGTAGAAGGCAACTGTTGTTGATAGAAATGTAGATTGAAGTCATCGGGTTCAAGGAACTCAAGAATTTGTATCCAGAGGATCCTGATTTTGGTGCAGCTTAGAAAGCTTGTACAGAACCTGTTACTCTAGATAGGATGAAATGGCTAGATTTCATCATCCAAGATGATATGCTATTTAGAGGGAGTCAGTTGTGCATTCCACAAAGTTCTATGAGGGATAATCTCATCAAAGAGAAGGATAACAGAGGATTGGATGGACATTTTGGTCATGATAAAACCCTTGGTTTGGTTAGTGAGAATTATTATTGGCCATAGTTGCAGCAAGATGTGAAGAAGTTTGTATAGAATTACAGAGTATGTCAGATGGTGAAAGGAGTAAAGAAAAATACAGGGTTGTATCAGCCATTACCTATACCAAAGAAGCCTTGGGAGGATATCAGTATGGAATTTGTTCTTAGTTTGCCAAGGACTCAATGAGGACATGATTCAATTTTTGTGGTGGTGGATAGATTTTTGAAAATGGTACATTTCATTCCCTACAAGAAGACTAATGATGCTATTTATGTAGCAGAATTTTTTTTCAGAGAAGTAGTGAGACTACATGGTTTGCCAAAGACCATAGTTTCAGATCGGGACATTAATTTTGTTGGATATTTCTAGCGTACATTGTGAAAAAAGTTGAAGACAAATTTGAAGTTCAGTTCATCACATCATCCATAGACTGATGGACAGACAGAGGTGGTGAATAGGAGTTTGGGAAATTTGCTGAGATGTTTGGTTGGAGATAAGCCAATAGGATGGGATTTGATTTTACCATAGGCAAAATTTGCATACAATAATTCTGTCAACAAGAGCACAAGTAAATCACCATTCCAGATTGTATATGGATGTAGTCCAAGAAATGCATCTGAATTGAGAAAAATAGATAAAGGAGAGATAAGTAGTGCTGAAGCTGAGGATTTTGTAGAACACTTGAAGAACATCCATGAGGAAGTGAGGAAGCATATTACCAAAATGAATGCATAGTATAAGGCTAGGGTGGATGAGAAAAGGAGGCATAAGGAATTTTAGGTTGGGGATGAAGTCATGGTTCATTTGTGGAAGGAGCAGTTTCCAGTTGGTACATATAACAAGCTGAAAATGAAGAAGTTTGGACCATGTAAGATAATGAAGAAGTGGGATTCAGGAAATGCATATGAGGTAGAATTGCCTAGTGAGCTGAATATTTCACCAGTGTTTAACATTTCAGATCTGACAGAGTATCATGAAGGAGGTGTTGAAGATGACATCACAACAGCACAGTGGAGTATTCCAGCAACTAGTTTAGAAACTAAGGAGATTGCGGATATACTGGATAGTCAAGTTGGTAGAAGCACAAGTTACAGGACATATGAAGAATATTTGGTCAAGTGGAAAGGATGACCTATTGAAGATTCATCATGGCTAATGAAGGAGGAGGTTAACCATATTGGTTTTCCTCTGCACACCTGAGTCATGATAGGGTCACTTCTCAAATTACCCCAGGTGTCTGATGCAGGAGCATCCTAGGTGTAAGAGCAATCTAGCATCACCCAAAAAAATTTCTATTTTTGAATTCAATAAGGGCTATCTTATGTAGGGCTGCTATTTATGGAAACTTTCTATTTTTAGTAAGTTGGTCATACGATCTTGGAATGTTATGATTCCATATGTGGAGGTTCATCTCAGTCATATTAGCCTGTCAGTAAAGTTTCATGGCTAGATCAGGTCTAGTTTTGAAGATATTGAAGATTTTCGGTATTGGCAGCAGGGTACAGAAACTTCAGACTCAGTTTTGAAGGCTTTAGAGGCCCTGAATGAGGTCAAAAATTTGGGTGATGGGCACCATGCACCAATCAAGCTTGTAGAGCACTTCGTGGCATTTCCAAAATGGAGTTATAATAGTCAATCGGGTCAACTAGTGATGACTTATGGTCTTCAAAAGTTGGGTCACCTGAAATGGAAGAAAATAATTTTCCTTCAAAATTTCTGTTTGAGTTTCAAAAGTCATTTTGAGCTGACTTTGATGTAATAAATTGTAAAATAAAATAATTCTAAGTTTGGTCAGCCCTAAGGGCTAAATTTCTGGAACCTTCTCGAGTAGTGGAAATTGCCTATATAACGAAGGCCCGTAGTGTTGTCTAGGGCAGTTTTGGGTAATAATTCGAGGCTTGCCCTACAGAATATTGTAAGGGAATGCCCATGCAGCTTTGCATATTGTAATTCTGAAAATTTGTAATTCCATATTTGTGGAGATAATAAGAAGCCAATTTTCTATTCTTGCATATTTTTTTTGTTTCTCTATTTCTGTTATGTGTTTGTGGTATTAAGGGGAGCACCCTTCATCAGAAGGCATCCTTTTATAGTGATCTAGGGCACAATCCTCTAGAGGGGCCACCTTTGAGAATTAAATTCCAATTACGCCTCAACCCTTTATGAATGGACCTAAATTAAATATAATTTAAGAGTTTACCATTTTGGAGACCAAAACAGCCGACCCGAAAGTGGGAAAATAATTATTTTCAAAACCCAACATTTGGAGATCACAAGACCTTGAAACTTGAACCCAGGGTCAAGGATGAGCTCGACCCAAACCTAGGTCAAGTTCAAGGTTTAATTTCACCCCTTTAGGTCATCAATGACCTTAAGGTCATAGATTTTAGTGTCTTAGTCAGAATGAGAAACAGGAGGTGCCGAGGGTGCCCACAGACCTAGAAATGATGTCAGAATAGGTTAGAGTGCCACGGAGAGGCACAAAATCCTATGATGAACATGATGAAGGCTAAGATGATCTATCTATAATTATTTCCTAGAAAATAGAGCCATGGAAGAGGAAAATTAAGGAGAATCCTCAGGATCCTAACCCTAATTTCACCTAGAATGAAGGAATCAAGTACAAAAGAGAAGTGGAAAATGGGGAAAAAGCCAAATCAAAGTCGGGGACCCATTCAAGGTGCTTGACATGATCCCAAAACACCTACTCAGAGGGATAAATTCTCTTATCATGGAAGTGCTTCCAGTTTAAGATGATACAATTGTATATTGCTAAGATGCTCTTTGAAATGACTGCATTCTACTTGTGCTCAAGGATATCAATTTACTGTTTTGAAATGTTGACTGTGGTTATCAAATGGATAGCTTGTGAGATTATATCTAGGAACCATTTGTATTGATAGATTAGGGTATCAAATGTATTGTATCATTGATAGTTGAGAGTTTGTTAAAAGGAAATAGTAAAAAGAATGATTTTGATTTATTTTCTCTATTTTGATCCCTAAGTGGCTTACAACCCTACAGAAGTATATGTAGATTTACAGATGCAGTTGTAGGATACATAGTAACTGATAATTCACAAGAAATCCATGCATCCAATTTGAATAGAAATTAATACAAAGAAATAGGGTCCTCCAATGGCCCAATAATCTAGACCTTGACTATTCCCTCAACCACTGACCCTTCAAAATTGGGTTATCATGCAATCAGTGAGTGATCCTTCATTCTCTTAGTCTATCCTGCATTCAAACATATTTGGAATACACAATAAAATGATAACAAGTATTTAAAAATCTCCCTTCCCTCAAGGAACACTATCAACCATCCCTTCCACATAGCATTTCATTGTTGCATGAGTGGATTGTGCAGGAACAGTTAACATTAAACAACGAGAAAACTCCTCAACACATCTTGGAAACCATTGAAAGGGAAATAAATTAGTTAGGAGACCTTTGTTGTAAACATGTCATTGGTTCAGTTTTGTAAATTTGTTTTTTGTGTTAAATGCATTTAAATGGAACATTAAGCATAGTAATAATATGCCTAATCTATTAATAATTGGCAGATTAAATGTAGATAACACCTTTATTAATTTAGCATGTTATTATAAGATACTAAAGAAGACCTGTATTTGTTAGACAAATCTTCACTGTCCCCCACAATGAAGACAATGAAGATTGACCTCCTGTCCCACAAAAAAGAACATTGTAATAAGAATAAGATATAATATAGTGTTAGAATAAACTTTGAACAAATACATGTAATGCTTATGTTAATGATCTAAAAAGTTACAAATATAGGAATTGAAAAAGAAGATAGTGCCAAGAAACATTTTCACAAATATGAAACATGAGGAAAAGTAATAAGATTAACAATGCCAAGATTCATAGCATTAAATTTCACATACGGATGAGTTTTTGCAGTGGGTTTCCTAGCATCAAAAATATGTTGAGTTGCATTTGAGTTGTAACTAAGAGTATCATGTAGAATAGACCCTAAACTTTGAAAGCATTCTCCAGCCTGACAAATCAAAATTCAGTCTAGGCAAGCATCAGTAAGTCAAATAAAGTATAGACGTCAACATCAACATCATCATAATCATTAGAAGCATTGTAAAGCACCAACGAGAGAAGGCCAATTCCAAACTAAGCCAAATAGTTAATAACTAGCTATTACTAGTTACATGGAGGTTGTAAACTGGTTGGAGAGACTTATTAGAGAATATTAGTTTCTTGTGTTCTAGGTGTATAGGGGAAGTTTCTTAAGGAGAACTATTCACATTCAAGAATAGGGTAGAGAATATTGATTAGTGTTTTGTTTTCTGATGTATCCTGAATTCATTGAGTTCTAATACAGGTGAACTGGCCAGATTGAATAATTTTTTTTTTGGGTCTTGAAGAAACTTTTCTTCTATTTGATGTATCCTAAATTCATTGAGTTCTAGTATAGGAGAATTGGCCAGATTGAATAATTTCCATAGTTAAATTTTTGTTTACCTATGTAAGCTTCACATTCATTCTTTTCTTATTTTGATTCTTGAGTCTTGACTTTGTTTCTCAATGTGATATAGACTGACCACAAGATGGTTTAGTTGGTCCTCTCTTTCTATTTAATCATTTGTGTTCTTTATGGTGTAAGTTTCAATATGTTATAATCAAACTAGCATGTCATACCACCACTTTTGACAAACCTCACAACATGAAAATCACAGCCAAAGACTTGGGTGATCAGCATACACAAACAACGATTACCATTAGGAAACAATGATGATTAATATTCATTAATGGAAGGTGGTGATTCCTTGGTAATAAAGGCATTGACAACATTCATCATCTTAACCAAGTCATGGGTGGTGATCCTTGAAATAGCACAATTAGTAAAAGGAAATAACAACATAACTAATAGTCATTACCTTTATTAATAAGTATAAAGTAGAGCTTACAATTTAAATAGAAAGCCACGTCTCTTAGAAAAGAGATCTTTGTTCAAAGGGATGCATCACTTCATTTGGATATAGATGCATAGAAGGAAAGACATTTTATTTGGAGTGAGGAAGAAGGAAAATTGGAAAATAAAATATGGAATAATCAAGTTGGAATTGGAGAAGAATTCAAAAATAAAATTGAATTAGAAAAAAGCTAAGTTATCTGGTTCTTTGTTTGAGGCCAGGTTTCGGTTCTACTTTTGTTCTCCTCTGGGTTCGACTTGGGTTCCTTTGGTAGGAACTTGGGTGCCTGGGCCAATCTTGAGTGCACCTGCAGTCATGGGTGCCAAAAAATGGGTTGTACGTGCCTAAGAAAATTGTTTTGCACCCTCAAAAAATCTATTTGCATATACATTTCAAACTTTTGCAAATTATAAATATGATACACAAGGTATTTTATTCATAATTTTAAAGGCTAACTCATTATTATGGTAACATGGGTATGACCACACTCTATGCCTAATGGTACCCGACATGGAGTGTGGTTCAAATGAAGTTGAACCAAATGCTGACTATGATGGCTATGATCATGATGAAGATGAATATGAATATTAAATCTAAAATATGACTTGTAATTTGAATTTTCATTGTGAATGAAGAAACTATAGATTCAAGTTGACTCATTCTATGTTGTAGTATATTTGTTCTATAGATCTACCATATTATATATGTGCAGCCTATAGGGGACATCTTTTGCTCATCCAATTATCAGAGCTTGGTAAGAGTTCTTAGGAGAAAGACAAGCTGTTAGTGGGAGATGGAGAAACCAATCTCAGAATACCACTTGAAGCCTTGCAATGTTGAGAGTGGGATAAAGGCTACACTTGAGACCCTATACAAGGAACAATCTTATCGAGCTTCAGTTTGTTTCAAGAATGGTTTTATATTTTGTATGAAACAAAGCCAACCACATGAATGAGGTGGAAGCTCATTTCCCCCCCCCTTAACATCACTCTAAATTCCCTGTTAACATCCAACATTCATTCATTATTTCATCCATTAATAAAATGTAACATTCATTAATTATCACACAATAACATTCATTAACACATTAATAAAATGTAACATTCATTAATTATCACACGATAACATTCATTAACACATTATAAAATTTATGAACATTCAATACCACATAATTAAATTCATTGGCATATAAAAATCAATCATTATCAATTAAGGTGCATAGATGACAATCATTTCTTTTTTTTCTTTTGATTTCTCATTTTTAATAAGTAATCGCTAAGAGGAGCATTGATATCAATATGATCATCTCCCCTCTCATTAGATCTCAATGCATGCCTAGTTCTCTATTGATGCAAAGGGGGGTCATCTGCAATAACATATAAAAAGGTTAAATTAAAAATATTTTATATAATTAAAAATATTAAAAATATTTTAAAGTATTTTAGTACTTTAAAGGCCATAATCATAGAGCTCTTTACCTGATCTAGTCACATCATCAACATCAAGGTTAGTTTGTCTAGCCTCAGCCTCAACCTCAAACTTCTCATTAACAATAGCCTCTACACTCTCTAGAGATGCAATACAAATTGTTACATTAATCCAAACACCAATTGCGATTAAATTTTTATTACTAGACCAATCAATTTAAGATGTTTACTTGTATTACTCTGATTCACATCCTCATTATCATCATCACGCACAGGTTGTTTATGGCCAGAATTGGTAGGCTGTATTTCAATTTAATACACATTCATGTTATCATTGTTTTCTTACTTAAAACAAATTTACTCACTTTATGTTGGAACTTAACATCAAATAAACTAATTGGTAAATAATTAAATTTGAAATATCATCTATTTAGCTTACTTACCATGACAGATCCATTAGTAGAACCTTGTGCACCTCTTATTCTTTCTACTACGACTTTATAGCCTTGTTGGAAGCCAATTATCTTGTCCTCTTATGTGAGACTTATATTGAACTCTGTGTCCTGCATTTTTTATTGGTATCGTCAAATTTTATTTCATTATTTCATCAAAACCAAAAAGATTGCAAATTATAAATAAATATTATAAAGATCAAAGTATTATTTTTAGTGTTCAAAGCCATCTACAGATTTTATTTTTCATCATTTAATTCTGACAATTTTGACAATATTAACACTTACAACTCATCCAACAAGTTTAGAATAACCGCCAGAGCCTAGCTTGTGTTGCCTATGCTTTTGTAGTCTTGCCTTTGTTTCCTTTGATGTGTCAGGCAATCTATGAAGAGATTGAAATATGTTAGTTCCTATAAATATATGAAGAGTATTTATTACAAAATTACATTCTTAATAGTATCACATACCTTCTTCTATTGTCTGGTGGTGTATTTATTTATTTTATTTCAATTTTCTCATTCGCATCTAGAATAAGAGATTTCCACTCTAAATCAGGAATGCAAGGGGGGCGCTGGTACTTTGGGTTTTTGGTTAATGTACATTTTTACTAGTCCCTAATATACATCAAACATAACCCAACTTTCTAAAGGAGCTTACCCTTCTCAAATGCGCGAGGTCCAAAAAAATTTGTCATATTGTCTACAAGATCATCCTTTAACTTTATATTTTGGGTTTTCCACCTTTTAAGAAAAAAAATAGTGTTAGATTAAAAACTGAAGTGAAATTACCTTTAATATAGTTTAAGAAATAGACGTAATGATAACTATCCTAGCAATGATATGAAATCAAAATTGTGGATTGGGGTTTTAGTTCGGATGTGATGTTCCACCCTGTATAGATGGTGGGCCCGAATATGTGCAAACACTCATCACTAAGTATACCTTAAAAAAAATCATTCCCTACAAAATAATCATGGGATCATTAGTCAAAGGATATAATAGTGTAAAATAAGAATACAATAGATGTAAGCTTCTCATATTGAATGCAAGTTGTAATTAACATATGATTGTATAGTAAAAGAAAGGTCCAATCTTTAAAGTACTTAGAAGTTTTTCTATTTTCAAGGGAACTCCTTCTTCGTCGCTCACAAGAAATATGCAATCCTTCACCGTTCCCATACTAGGAATACTAGTACACCTAGGAAAATCACCATCAAGTGAGGCATCCCTTATTGCATAAATTAAATCCATTACGAAATGGCCCTAAGAAAGAACTCTTCAAGGGAAATAAATATATATATATATATAATGAAAGAGAAAATAAAATATGTTTCCGAGTAGGTGGTGACATGGCCTCTATGGCCATGCTACGTGTTGCCAACATTGCAGGATGTAGTACATCTGAGCCTTCCATCATATGAGGTGGCAATAGTAAATGATCATTGACATGTGCTGAAGAATAAGATTGTTAGAGCATAATAAAAGAAGTGATTAGCATGGACAATATTTTTAGAGAGTAAAAAGAAATATAGTCCAACATGCAATCTACCTGAACCAACTGCAGTACCCTCATCATGGCCATGAGGATCAAAATTATGCAAAAAAAGTTGTAAAAGCAACACATCCTCTTATTTTTTAATGACATAAAAGACTAGTATAACATAAAAACTATTATTGAACTTTTGTTATAATTAGAAATTACATTAATAGTTACTCTATAATTTTGAGATAGGTGCATTAGTTTAGTTGCCCTCTTTTGTGACTCAGGAGTAAGAGGGAATATAGATGCCAATTCAGACACTCTTTTTCCAATTTTATGGAGGCATTTTTTAATTGTAGAGGTCGGGTCATCACAAGTAGCAAAATCAACAGCTAGGTCCTCATCAAAGGATTCCTCTTCAGAGACGATGGGTTCCTTTCCCTTTCTCTACTGACCACCTATCTGTGACAACAATATTACTAACACTATTAGAATTAATTTGAAACAGTGATGAAAAGAATATAATAAAAAACACTATTTAACATTTTGCTTCTATCTAATTTGTAGTACAATAACAAAGAGGTTTACCTACTAGGAAGAAGTGCATGCACGATCATCATTGTCCCCTCTATGTGGTTGCTACATATTGTGGCCCTATGTTATTATTTAAAGTTAACCAATAATTAGAAAGGACTACATTAATAAATTTCATTAGAAGATGAAGATGGAGATGAGGTGGATGGTGAGGAGACTCTCTAAATGTGGCTAGCAAAAAAACTCAATTATTTAATGGTACATAGTATGTACCTATAACCCAATGATAGTGACATCAATTGTATCTATGTGATTCAAATTTTAATCAATAAGCAACTCTTCCCCTGTACTTATTGATTTTATCGCACATACAAATATATGATTTCCCTCACGCGCCTCAAATATGCAATTGGGTTGCTTAATAGTTGATAGAGGTCGCATGCTATTTATAAAACCTATAATATTCCCTGATGCTTTTGGCTTTTTGTCAATGTATATAGCCACTCTTTTACTTTTCTCATTGTCTTTTTGTTGAATATAATTTACCAAGAGTGCATACCTATGCATATTTTTTTTATATTGAACAATTCGCATCCAGCTTTTGTAATCATAACAAGGTATAACATACTCCATCAATTTGACAACTTTTTTGTAAGAGACCTTTATGCCATCCATGGAAAATAGGCCCAAACCTTGTATTGACAATGGTGCAATGTGATATATCTTTCCTTTAACACTAAAATCATTGTTTATTGGAGGAAGTTCCTTGGGGACCCATTGTTTCTGTAGATATTGGTACCTAGAGGGCATGTCAATATCTCCTTTTCTCTCATCATCATAAGAACATGACCCCCCTTGAGAAAGGAAAAATTTCATGCATTTATTGAATTTCCTTCTAGTCTTTCGACCTCTAGTTGATCTTCCTAATTCAGACATACTACATGAGTCACTTTCTTTGCTCGAGGAAGACACGTCTGAAAAATACCTATTTGTTGCTACCTAAACTCCATCAAATGAGAGAGATAGTAAGTAATGTGAGATATTTTGCAAATTTTGAAATACATTAATCTCTATAGGGTGTATTGACTTATACTTGTCGATCCATGAGACTGTGTGGGATGCTTGTGATAGGGGTTTAGGCACCTATATATGTAATTCAATTATATTATGTTAGCTAAAAAATTCATGATAAATATACTCAAAAACACATAGTAAGTACATTAAAAATCATAAGCATCCCATATGAATTAAAAAGATTAAAAGGTACATCATGAATTGATTAGACTAAGTATTGATCGCATAACTACACATTTCCATCAAGAAATCAATATTAAATAGATTAAGAAGTGATCACAAAAATGTACATTTAGTTCATGTCATTCATGTTCTTCTTCATCCAACTCATCACCATGATCATCGTTGTATTCAACATCACCACCACAAATATCATTGTCATCATCTTCATCATCATCATCAACGACATCATCATCATCATCATCATCATCATCATCATTATCATCATCATCGTCATCGTCATCATCATCATTGTCATCATCATCGTCGTCATCGTCATCATCATCATCATCATCATCATCATCATCAATAGCATCATCATTTTCATCATCTTCTTCTTCTTCAAGAAAAGTTGCGTCAGGAACATCATCGAATAACTATTGTTCATGATCATCATCTACATCATCTTCTAGTTGTTCAAAATATTCTTCTTCCATTGCATTATACTTCATCTGCCTTCCTCTTGGATCATGTCTAACAACAAATGACCCACCTGATTTATGTGGAACCTCTAAGTAAAATACCTGCTCACATTGGCTTGAAAGAACATAGGGCTCATCTCCAACTGGCTCAAACCACCTTATATTAATCATTGGAAAACCATTGTCATGTTAAATAATAATTCTATTACAATCATTTTGATTAAGTCATAGCATGTACCATCTAACAACGAAGAGAACTAATATGAAGGATTTAAAGTCACACTCAAGTATATCATCCAAAATACCATAGTATCAATTTTTAGACTCTCGAGGATGTATTTTATTTCTAGATGAAATATTAGTCACCTAAAAGACTACACTTACCCTAGAATCACAAGTTTTCTTTGTGTCATCCAACTTTTTAATGAAAAATTTATGACCATTGAAAAACATAGCCTTGTGGTGTTTGACCTACAAAAATATGTCAAACATGTATAAATTAATGCATCAAGAGTTCATAAACATACAGGTGATTAACAAATTTATACATACCTGGAAATCTCTTATACCATGTGCTAAATCTATTTCTCTTTGCATAACATTTGGATCTCCATTATGATGAGCTTCATTAACCAATGAAGACACAGCTTCCCATGTTATTGTGGAACCTAAATGATGACATCATTCAATTCATACCGTCATCCAATCTTGATTGTTTGCAATATACAAATGTATTGCATCCCACTCTCAAGAAGTTGTACAAAAAATAAATAGATGACTTACAAATGATTAATTTTGAAGATTAAGAATTAATTAATAGCTACAATAATATCTTGTAATTTATTACCTCTCACTTTCCTCATTCTACCTTTCCCCACCAAGTACTCCCCTTCGAATTTTCTAATGGTGTCAAGATCCCAAATGTGATCTATATGGATCTTTAGTGCAAGCTTAGGAAGATATTCAGTAACATACACCATAGTCTGGTATACCATATATCCATCTAGCATAGAACCCTCAGGACGTGCTTTGTTGGTGCAGGAGCACACCTAGGCTAACCTCCATGTTAGTGTTATTTTGGCTTGTACTTGACTCTAGCCAAGTCAAGAAGAGTAATGTGTTTGTTTTAAGACCTTAGAAGGTCATTTTCAATGTAGGCTAAGTGAGTTAGTCACTAGGACTAAGGTCACACAAATAGCCAATGTTAGTTGCTGATTAATATTCTTAGTGTTAGAAGCTTAAGGTGAGGTTAGAGTCTTAAATGTGTTCTAAGAACATTATGATGTTGCAAAGATGCCATAGGTTCATTAATGGTCTTGGATCCTCGAAATATTGGAGGTTATTAGTGTTGGAATTGGGAGAGATAGGTATTGAAAGGGGAGGGGTGAATCAGTGACTTCAAAAATCTTACTTGTAAACTTTTCTGATATAAAATAGTAAATAGTAATAACTGACCAAACTAACTTGAATCTAGTTGCATGAATCATTCATCTAGTTAACTTAAGAAAGAAACCAATATGAAATCAATATGAAAATCACATAACACAGATATTTTGGTAACATAGAAACCCTTGTTAGAAGGTAAAAAATATGGTGGAGATGACACCCACAAATTCTTCACTACTGCAAATAGAAAAGGTTTGCCTGTTAAGGCTACAAGTTTTGATCACTTATGGTGATCTTACCCTATTAGGAGTAACATATTAGATCAGCTAGATCTACCTAGTTATAGGATTTTAACAACACTAATGAAGTGTGCACTTGATTAAGAGATTTATATAAGACTGTTAAGTCTACTTTGTTAAGAGATTTTATCAAAAACTCTATTACAATTGTCAGAAGGTAATAGGCAATTATCTTCTAGTTGACAACTCAATTGTTTTAAATAGATCTATATCTACTCATTAAAATATCACCTTATCTATGATAATTCTTTGCTATGTTTTGCTTGATAGCCTTCTCTGATATCCTCTATACTATATTCTACTTAGATAACCGATTGACTTGAAGTTAGGCTATGTCTTCAAGTGCTCAGTGATTCATATATATCAATTCACCAACCAACAAAATGATGTGAACATACAAAATATATAGTGTTATGTTTTTCCGCTTTAGTTAAAATTAGGTTACAAAAATAATCATAACCCTAAGATGTACAGTGAAAAATTAACGTAGATCAACTATAACAATAAGATAAACATTACATTTAATGAGTATCTTTTACAATAAATACTCCTTGCTCTTGGTAAACCATTTTATGATCTATTGTAATCATTTGCATAGAAGAATGTGCCATTTTAGAATAATATGCCAGTTTTTGTGATCATCGGTAAACACTATATAAACTGCTTGGTGTATTCTATGATGCTCAGTAAACTATATAGTGCTTGGTGTGAGAGGTTAACTGACTAGTTTGTCTTCCTCCTAGTTACTGACCAACTCAAATATAAGTAACCGACTGATCTCTTAATTTCCTTTGATACTAATGACAACCTAGAATGCTCAATAGAGATTAACAATCTCCCCCTTTGGCATTAGTATCAAAACTTTGAATGTATATAGACAAAATGTTCTATATTTTCCTTATATCTCCACCATATACATATCCACATCAAAAATCTCTAAGTACAAAGTACTCCCCCTCAGTGCATGCTCTTGGTAGTATGTAGTATATATAGAAAAATGTACTTATTTGGCATATACATTATTTTCCCCCTTTTTGATAATAATTCCAAATACCAAAAAAAAATTAGTATACTTACATCTTGTCAAAAATGGTTTGATGGGTTTTCTTCATAGACTCCAAGAGGTTTTCCCACTCCTCTTTCAAGTTGGTAAGAGAAATTTTCTCAAGACTGACTTGGGCATGCATGTCAAAGATGTTATCTAACATCAAAATTTCTGGTGTTACGACTAGTAGCTCAACTTTGACAATATGTGTTTCAAAAATGTTCAAGTAAGGAATGAGTTATGTCTGTAACTTTGTAACCTGATCGGTGATGTGTGCTTCTTGTTTTCTTAAATCTGCTATCAGCTACTAGAGTTCCTTTACTCGGTGAATATTCTTTGTGAAGTAATTTGGCTCGACGATAGCTACTATTATACTTAAGTTGATTTTAGCTTCCAATCCTTTTATCTTTTCACTGATTTCAATAGTGAAGGTGTCTATAGTACAAAGCTTTATTAGCAACTGATAGATTATCTAGGTGATAGATTTTGCTGTGATAATTACCTCAGATAATTTTATCTTTTTTAGTGTCTTTTCTTTGATAATCCTTTCTACCAATTTGTTCTGAATTCTAAATTCTATCCTTTTTCTATTCTTTTGTCTGTATCAGTATTAGGGGCATTGATCTTCTCAGCAAGTGTGGCAAGTTGATCTATGATAGGAGTATTCTCATCAATGTCAACTTCAAGTACTACCTATTGAAGAATATCCTATACATCATTTAACACTTCTTTTTGTTTGTGTTCTTTCCTTAACTTTTCTTGTGCCACTTTCCTTGAACATAGTTCCCCATATCTACTTAAGCTTTCAGGGCTTAGGGTCCTCGGGTCACATTCTGGTATAAGTATAACTTCATCAATGGTGACTGGCCCTTTTCCTTTCTTTTTCTACTTTTTTAGTGCAAGAGGTGACTTCTTCTCAATAACAAAAAGTGCCTTTTCTACACTCTTTGGAGTATCTTTCCCAATTGACACAATATATTCCTTCTAATCCTCGGTAGCTATTGTCTTGGTAGAATGAGTGAGAGCGTCAAATGTAGTTTCAGGTGGGTTCACCTCAGTTTCCTTGGTTGCTTCTTCTTTCTTGGTTTCTATAGACTATGCCTCTATTTATTTAGGCTCATTTGTATCTATAGGTTACATGGATGCTTGTATCCCTATTGTATCCTTGTGTAGCTCAGGATGTGAATCATCAGGTTGTACTTGTGAAAATATTTCAGCTACTTCTGTAAGTACTGGAAGTTCACCCAATAGCGATGTGAATACACTATCAGTGTCTAGTGTTTCATCTTTGTTTGGTGCAATATTCACATCTTCATCATCCATGTCATCAGGATCACCATTTGTGATGTCCTTAATGAGTACATTGTCATTGATTTTCTTTTTCAGTTGGATCTCTACATGATCTGGTGCATCCTGTGAAACTTTTATCTCTTCCTTTTGTTCGGTGATATCAATTACCTTGGTAACTGATATACCAATGTCCTTTGGTTTATGTCCTTTGTTATCATCAATGTAGATACCTTTACCTTTTAAATTTTGTCTCTTCTTAGAAAGATTCAGGAATGCTTCTTGTTTAGCTTTCTCTTCTACTTTTAGAATGGACCATAGGGAATCACTTGTTATATCCATATCAAGTACATTTTCATCCATTATTTGCATGGCTTGATTCTTGGGCATAAATATTGTTTGATACTTTGTCATGTATCCTTCAAGTTCTCCAATACTTAAATGTGGGGCTGTCCTTACTAAGGATCTTTCTCTTTTCCTTTTCTCTATATCTAGTGCAATAGCCCATTTCTCATTTATTTTGTCATGTAACTCTTTTGGTAATGCACATGTGAATTCCATTGGTACCTTTTTGAATTTTATCATCATCTGGATGATAGCATTTTTTATCTTTGTTTGATCCTCAGTTGACATCTTGTCAAATTTATCTATTCCTGGATCAGTAAGATTACCATTATCAATTATATCTTCAATTATTTCTTCTATGGTACTTGCCTTGTTTCTGACCACCTTGAACTAATTATTGTCATTTTCATTGTTAGTGTCCTCGAGATCTTCTTTACTTCTAACTAGTTTTCTTCTTTTCTTTGGTGCCTTAGCTACAGGTTTGTTCTTTCTTTTAACATATCTTCATGTCGGTGTAGCTTCCCTCAATTTCTTAAATTTTATTTCTTCTTTCATCGATGGGGATGAGGCTACAGTTGATGACCTTGTTTTCATACCCTTTTGTTCTGGTGACAACTTTTTCTATTCATCATTGGTAGGAGTAATTGGTGTGGGATCTTTTTCTTTGTCTGACTCAGTTTCCTCACTATCATAGGGTTTGTTAGCTAACTGTAACTGAACTTTGATTGTTTCTTTAACTGGTGACTCCTCAAATGTGTCTAATGCATTTCCATATCTTGTTGTGAGATCTTTCTTCATTTTCTTCACCCTTCTAGACATTTTTTTGATCTCTATGTCTATACTAATTCGGGACTTGGCTTCTTCATATGTACCAAACCTAGTGGTGGTAATATCTATCGATAATACCAGTAGTGCATTAATAGATTTCAAGGTGAAATCATTTTTCATTTCATATCCCATCGGTGCTAGCCATTTTGTTCTAGGTTCTACAACCTTTATCATTGAGTGATCTATACTAACTACAAAAAATATATCATTTTCAAACTTGTTCACTAATTCCATTGGAATTCTACTCCTTTGATGCATTTTAGTCTTAAATTATTTTAAATACACATCAAATTCCACGTTCAAATTCTTTCCTAAATTTTTCATCATTTCACCAATTTGTGCAGTTATCAGTTTGTCTGTTTGCCAATTTACTTTACCGATACCAGGTACATATTTTTGTAGATAGAAGAATGTATAGACAAGTAGTGATCTATACTTACATGTGTTAGACTTCTTTGATCTTATTATCTTCATATTCTCTTATAGTTGATGTAGTAAAAGTTTAGCAAGATCTACCTGGTGACCTTTCTTTGCAATCTTGTATGCCATGTCTACAATGCTACAGGGTACACTGTTGAGTCTGCTTGATTGAAATATCTTGTACCCGATTACATGAGCTATGAATTTGACTGTTGGATCTTTGATTGTTGATATATTTAATTCTCTTCTATCCCATTGAGCTCTAGTGTTCTTTTCTATGTCAGGATGAGATGAACTGTAGAAGGCTTTTGCCTTGTTAGTTGTAGGATACCCAGTAACCCTACTGATAATTTTCTTTGTGACCTCAATAGGTTTGTCCAGCCAAAATTTTCCATCATGAAATCTGCTGAACACAATTCTTATCCAATTTGTATTGAAATTTTGTGGGTAGTGTGTGAAAATCAATAACCCAAATTCCTCAATCTTCTTATATTCAGATTTTAACTATCCATCTAGTCCACAAACTTGTTGATAAGCAGCTATACTATCAAACTCACCTACTTCTCTAATTTTGCAATGAATATAAGCCCTTACATCTTCTATTAATAAAACCCTATCTGGAATACTAAAAAATGCACCCATATCATCTATTTGTGCTGCAACCTTGGGGTGAGGTTTGAATTTTGCCTCGATGAAATTTACCCTAACAATTAATTCTACTTCCTCTTCAATATTTTATGATTTGCTTGCAGATGATGTTGATGCCATAAATCAATACTAGGGTTTTGGCAAGCAGTATATAATAGGTGTTTAGTAGAAAATGAACTTACTCGGTGTCGTCGAAGAATATTTGTCAGTTTGATCTTTAGTGGCTTTGAATCTTTCTAAAATTTTTAGCTTGAACTCTGCTCTGTGAAATCTTTGATCTTCAAAATCACAATGTAACAAGGAACTCTATTTCATGCGTATTTATAGACTTTTCGATATTCCCACTTAAATTTTTGTGCATTAAATGTGTGACCTAACTTTTGGTAAGAAACAACTATCAACTCGGTGATGTCTATAATTCTATCTACTTGGTTGACATAGGATTTCCTCATCAATTTTCACTAATGTCAATTAACCTTGTATAGTGATTACCGATGGGTAACCAGCTTCAGTCTTTCTTTTACAGACTATATGACATTGTTAGCTCATAACACATAAACCATAGTGCATCTTTATTCATGCAAATTTGGTACTTGTACATCATATATAAGGAACTGTATGTATAATGTGATCATTTGAAATGTCAGTTTCATACATACCTTTGTTACCTTAAGTGGAGGTACCGATGTCACCCAATCTAGTGGATGAGGTTTCACCGACAGTGTTACTTGACTCAGCATTCTCATTAGATGCTTTCTTCCACATTGTGTTCCTTAACTTCATTATTTCTACAATGTTATATCCACTTTTAAATATATGGTTTTCATATGGTGCTCAGTCTCTATAGTTTTTTCTTAAATGAATGACCTTATGATAGTGCATACATGTCATTCCTGCATTTGTCCAATTTCTTGATTCTCCAATTTGACCTTTCTGGTAATAGTTTTTTGCAATATGTCCATACCAACCACATACAACACAATTAGTCCATGTATTATAATCCCATACATATGATTTACCTTGTCTCTTAGGTTGATATGGCCTACATTGTAGTTTCTCTTTAGGTGTCCAGACTTGTTTCATTTTTTCCTTGCACTCCCTTGCAGTGTGTCCATGCTTATTACAAGTATAGCATATTCTCTCCATAGTGGTATTATTAGAAATATCATTCTACTTAGCTCTACATTTAGAAGAAGGATGTCCAAACTTTCCACAGTAGTAGCAATATCCATTAAACTTAGGAGTAACAGGAGGTTTCCCTTGTGCTTTGCTTCTACACACATTAGATGTATGTCCTAGTTTTCCACAGTGATAACATGCCAATACTTTAGGTTTCTGACTTTGATTGTTTTTTACTTTTTCAGTGTGTTGTGATGATTCTCCTTCACCAGTGTAGCCTATACCAGCTCTTCTTCCAAATTTTATTTGATTAGTCAGAAAGTCATCAATCTTTTTAGAACTTTCCTCAGCTATTTTCATCATTTCATTATGTTGCTTTTGTATCTTTATTTCATTTCTTAGTGTTTCATTGTCTTCTCTGAGTATTGCAACATCTTCAAGTCTTCTTGATAATTCTCCATTTACTCAGTTCATTTCTTGATTAACTGTCATCATCTGATTTGATACTTGGAAGTGATGATCAGTGAGTCTTTGTATTTCACTTTCTTTTTCTTGGAGTTGTTCAGTCATTAGTCTTCAGTCTTCAATAGCCAGATTTTGATCCTATTTATCTTGTCTAGCATTGTTCATGATTTCCACCATTCTTACCATCTGAGATTCTTGACCGATTTGAAGTGCTTTCACTTGTTCAGATAGATGTTGATTCTTTTCAGATAGATCAGTGATTATGCTTTTGGATCCATCAGAGATGCTTCCAGAACTTGATCCAATGTGATCAAATATTTCATCAATAGATTCTTCATGATAACCTATTTCATTTGTCAGAATTGCAAGGTTCTTCCTTTCAACTAGTAATTTCTTCAGTTCTTCCTTAGCTTATTTATACTATTCCACAAACATCTGCATTTGTATCTTTTGATTCTCAATAGTCTTGTCAAGCTTATACCTGTCCATGACTTAGATCTTTACCCTTCAGTGGTTAACTATTCAACAAGAGAACTTAGCTCTTATACCAATTGTTGGAATTGGGAGAGATAGGTACTGAGAGGGGAGGGTTGAATCAATGACTTCAAAAATATTACTTGTAAACCTTTCTGATATAAAACAATAAATAGTAATAACTGACAAAAATAACTTGAATCTAATTGCATTAATTATTCATCTAGTTAACTTAAGAAAGTAACCAATATAAATCACATAACACAGATATTTTGGTAATGTAGAAACCCTTGTTAGAAGGTAAAAAATGCGGTGGGGATGACACCCACAAATTATTCACTACTGCAGATAGAAAAGGTTTTCCTATTAAGGCTATAAGTTTTGATCACTTCTGGTGATCTTACCCTATTAGGAGTAACATATTAGATCAGCTAGATCTACCTAGTTATAGGATTTTAACAACACTAATGAAGTATGCACTCAGTTAAGAGATTTACATAAGACTATTAAGTCTACTCTGTTAAGAGATTTTATCAAAAACTCTATTACAATTGTCAGAAAGTAATAGGCAATTATCTTCTAGTTGACAACTTAATTGTCTGAAACAGATCTATATGTGCTCATTAAAATATCACCTTATCTGTGATGATTCTCTGCTCTATTTTTCTCAGTAGCCTTCTCTGATATCCTCTATACTCTATTCTACTTAGATAACCAATTGACTTGAAGTTAGTCTATGTCTTTAAGTGCTCAGTGATTCATATATATTAGTTCACCAACCAAAAAAATGATGCAAACATACAAAATATATAATGTTCTATTTTACCACTTTAGTAGAAATTAGGTTACAAAAATAATCATAACCCTAAGAGCTATGGTGAAAAATTAACCTAGATCAACTAAACAATAAGATAAAAATTACATTTAATGAGTATCTTTTACAATAAATGCTCCTTGATCTTGGTAAACCATTTTACAATCTGTTGTAATCATTTGCATAGAAGAATGTGCCATTTCAGAATACTATGCCATTTTCTGTGATCATCGGTAAACATTGTATAAACTACTTGGTGTATTCTGTGATGCTCTGTGTTTACTATCTATTGGTGTTGGTGTCTACAGATGCTCGGTAAACTATATAGTGCTTGGTGTGAGAGCTTTACCAACTAGTCTGTCTTGCTCCTAGTTACTAACCAACTCAAATATAAGTAACCAACTAATCTCTTAATTGTCTTTGATACTAATGACAACCTAGAATTCTCAATAGAGATTAAAAATTATTCCTAAGAAGTAGGATGATGGCATAAATGAAAGATGCCAAATGTTGTGAAGAAGTTTTCATGACAACATTTGTAATTATTGCAAATGTTGCATGCAAGTCGGTTACTTTGGATCCACTAAACTATAGGAAGTGGGAGATTGGCCAACAGGCCCTAGAATCATGGAGATGGCATCTAATTCTACCAAAGGCTCAAATCTTGAAGTTAGAGTGATCATTGTAATAGTTTTGAGTATTGAATAGAGCTCTACAACAGTGTTACAGTGAATATCTCAAGCTTTTGTGTTGACAGTCATGTAAAATGGATTGAAAGTCTAAATCTATTGGTTGTTTAGTGTTCTATAGATAGTTCTAAGATTTTTTCATTTGAAGAGCAAGGAGTTTAGAGTAGATATACTATGTTGATTAAATTTTTTTTGATTTAGAGTTCTTACTGGTCCTATTTTGACCTGTTGGTGCTTTCATGGCTCCCCCATGAAATCTAGCCATGGTAAACACCTAAGGGTAGATGGAAATGCTCGGGGATTCATTAGTTTATATATGTTTAGGATTAGGAGGCATAAAATTTTGGAGGTCTATTTTTATTGCTAGGCCCTAGGCGAGCAGATAGAGCCCAGTTAGTGGTCTAGGTTGTGAAGAAGTGAAGGTTTCTTGTAGGGTAGAAAGGTACAGTATGGCTCTAGTAATTTTTCAAGAAGGATTTCATCATATCATTACATACTATGAGGATTGAGACTATGCCAATCCATTAGACCAACATTTGAGAAAGATTTCTACAAGGTTACAGTCAACCCTAAAAACTAGGCCTATTAGCCCTAGTTTATAGGAAGCCAGTGTATGGAGGTTGTCAGACCCTAAAACCTATAGAACCTTTTGAAATTTCCAAATGGGTATCCAAATCTGGTTTTAGATTCTTAGGGTCTTTGGAAATTTTTTTCTATAATTGGCAAAAAGCCTTTGCAAAAGGCTACAAGGATTAGG
This sequence comes from Chamaecyparis obtusa, assembly GCA_027943335.1. Lineage (NCBI taxonomy): Eukaryota > Viridiplantae > Streptophyta > Pinopsida > Cupressales > Cupressaceae > Chamaecyparis > Chamaecyparis obtusa. Next base: position 500,701 of record BSBK01002893.1, on the reverse strand, counting down.
CCTATTTTAAGGTCTCTAAATGACAAGTCGTTGAAACCGGTAAGGATATGATTCAAGATCCTTCTAAAATGGATCAAATGGACCAAGTTATGAATTTTTTCATAAGGATGGGCACCCCTACAATGAAGAATGAAGTTTGTGAGAAAGTAGCTTTTAGAGTTCTCTAAGTGAAGGTGAAGGATTGTACTATTTAAAGTTGTTAGTCTTCTAAGGTGAAGCATGTGTATGAGTGAATGTGACCTAAAATTCAACACACACGCAACATGATCATTACTCACATGATCAAATTATAGAAAATAATATGAGTTATTCAATCCAAAATCCGTAGTGAAGCGATCTGTTGCCTCCTATGCAGTCGGGGTGTTTAATTGCTCTCAGATTGGAGAGCCAACAACCATAAGACCGATTCTACAATGGAGGATTTAAGAGAAAAGCATATGCATGAAATCCAAAATGTAAGTAATCTAATATGAATGCATGTAATCTAACATGGATGCATGTAATCTAAAATGAAAATGCAAGTTCTTTTTAGAGTTTTCAAAGGAAAATGCAACTAGATTAAGAACAAGTAAGAAAACTAATTAGATGAGAGAAAATGCAATATTATGCTAAATGAACTAACTAAAATAATGCACTCAAAAGATTTGAATCTCAAGAAATGAAGTAGAATTTTTCTATAATCTATGTGCTCTCAAAAGTTGGATCCTTTGAAATGAAAAGGCAAGCTCTTAAATAGAAAAAGAGGGGGAATCTCGCATGTAACTCCTTTTGCCACATCTCCTAAGTGACTCCATTTTCCATTAAGGCTCTTCACTTTTTGGACAAATAGGCATGGATTTATTTAATTAAAAAAGTGGAATTTATGCCACATATGGGGGTGTGACTAATTTGAATAATTTGAATAATTAAATTCAAATAGAGAGATGTCCACTCAAATAATTAAATGATATTAATTCCTTTTTGATGTGTATTAGCTAAAGGGGTAAGTTCAATTTAATTTAAAGCACGTAGGACTTTAGAATTAAATTAAATTATCATAGGGGTAATTTAGCTAATATAAGTCAAAGACTTTAGGAATTAATTTAGCATTTGATTATTGCAATTTAGGGTCTTTGCAACTGACATCAAGTCAAATAGTGTCAAGTAGGAGAGAGAAAATTATCTAGCGAGATAGGACTTTGATGACATAGAATTGAAGAAATACACCAAAATTCCTTGAGATAATTAGGTGCCAATTTTGGGGTATTACATTTTACCCCTCTTTGAATCGATGTGCGAGTAGCGTGTTGATTCAAAGAATAGTTTGAAGTGACAGATGACGAGAATTTTTGAAGTCTAAGTTAGATTGCAAAGACAAAGGTCTTAGAAGAGATCCAAAATCAGGGTTAGATTGCCCCAATACCAATTGATGAAGATGTAGATTTAGGATTATCTCCAAAATCAGAGTTAGATTGCCCCAATACGAAGCTTAGCCCTCCGAGACCTAGGTTAGATTGCCCAGATAACGGTCTAAAAGAGATTTTGAGAGCCATCTCCAGAAAGAAGCTTGAGTCCCAGGAATCAAGGTTAGATTGCCCCAATACCTAAAAGATTTCAAGAACCATCTCTAGAACAAAGCTTGATTCCTGAGGATCTGAGTTAGATTGCTCAGATACCTAAGAGATAGATGATAAGATAATAGGATACAAGGTACCGAGATGCCCCAAGCAATGAGAACTGAAGATTCAAATCAGACTAATTCAAGAATTAATTCGACAAGATTCAATGATGCAATCATCCTGCCCCCTCGGGAGTGAAATCGAAAGATGACACGTCAGAAGATGATTGACAACAAGAGATTGCAGACAAAGATAAGATCGAAGATTGAAGAAGAATAAAGTAGATCAAAAGCAATTTAGACTAGATTCAAGAAGTTGCAGAAGCAAATGAAAGCAAAGCAGAGGTCCTGTTGACCAATTTTGACCATGGTTGACCAAATTTGACTAGAGTTGACTTTGATTAAAGTAGAAAAGATCTCAAGAACATGATGCAAAGATGAGGATCTAACAGGAAAATGATGCCAAAAGTCTGATTGCACAAGCATCCAATCCCAAAGGATCTCAGAATTTAAAATGATATTTTGAGCTATCTAGAGATGTCAGATTTCAATTTCGATCCTGAAAACTTGTGCAATCATTATGAACCTAGGAAAAAAGATGAGAAACTTTGATGAAGAGAAGACAATTAAGAGAGAAACAAGATATCATCTCAAATTCAAGCTTAAAATGAACATGCAAGCCTAGAAAGTGCAAGCCTAAAATGAAAATGCAAGCCTAGAATGAAAATGCAAACCCTAGGACTTGGTTGTTGGACTCACCGTATTTATCATCACAGAGCCGTTTAGGTTCAGACGGGTGCAAGATGCCATATAATTCTCACTGATATCACTATCATGAAAATATGAATATGACATAAGCCTTAGATTTGTCAGAATGAGATGTAAGCATTAAGGAACAAGAAGCCAGGATGACCTGAACACCTATTCCTTTTGATTTAGCAAGTTAACATAAGCATTAGAGCATAGATGCTAGAATGACCTGAATGTTGCTTGCGAAAAACACACCAAACACATAGGAGTTCCTTCTTTTGCCAAAGATTGCTCACAGTGACCCTTACATTCACTTAACAGGATGAGCATTTACAATTTCACCAGTAGCAGAAAGAAGTCACTCAAAAGACAAGGAGAAGAACCAACCTCACCAAAGCATCCATATAAAAGGAGTCAAGGTATGCATGGCCATCCAATATGAGATGGAGGCTCTTACAGATGGACACCCCTCTTATATGAATTCTTTGGATCATTGGAGCTAAACCAAAAAATAGAAAGAAAAGAAAAAGCAAAGCAAACAAACAAACACTCAAAGAAAACAAAGCTCAACATGCCACAAAGGAACACACATTCAGTTTTAGTTTCAGTTTTAAGTTCATGTGCAAGTGGATTGAAGTCAAATGGGAAAGATAACATTCAGAGTCTAGATGGGATAGCAACAATAGGCGAACACAGTGAGAATCACTGGTGACCATCGTGAGAGACAAAGTCTCAAGAAAAGATCAGGAAGCTAATGAAGTATCGACAGACAAACATAGTGAGAACCACTGGTAACCGATACGAGAGAGATCCTCAAGGTGACAAATCTCATTGATGCTAGTGAAACATCAGCAGGAAGACACAGTGAGAACCACTGGTGACTGATGTAAGGGAAAGATCCCAAAAGAGAGGTCGAACAAGAGCTAGGTATCAGTAGGCATGCACAGTGGGAACCACTGGTGACTGATACACGAGAGATCCTCAAGGAGAGAAATTTCAAAAGTAGCTAGGCATCAGCAAGAAGACACAGTGAGAACCACTGGTGACTGATGCACGAAAAGAGTTTCCAAAAGTGATAGGACAATGCCCCCTAGACCAGGCAGGTGCCCCCAAGTGTGAACCAGTTCCAATCTATGAAGAGTCGAGCAAAAACTTGAAGACAACTAAAGGAAAGAGCACAAGCTAGCAAACCAAAGCAGGAAATAGACCAAAGCAGGAAACAAAGGAAGAAAACTAAACTGGGAAAGCAAGGAAACTAAATTAGGAAAGCTAAGAGCCAAGCGGTGCTGAGAGAAGATGCAACTTCAAGAAATAAGAGGCGCATGTTTACCAGGTTTTCACTATCTTGGCAAAGATTCTATTTTTGCTACCATGATGCCTATTTACCAGGTTTTCATCAATGGCACATTTTCTTCTTTTTCAATTTTTTTGTACTTTTCTCTTTTTTTGATTTTTTTGTATTTTTCATTTTTTCTTTTTTTTTTTCTTTTTTTCAAATTTTCTATTTTTTTGGATATTATCAAGGTGCCTGTTTACCAGGTTTTCACTAGGATAATAGATACATCAAAGTGCCTGTTTGCCAGGTTTTCACTAAGATGATCATTTTTTCAGGACATTTTGTAATTTTTAGGATTTTTTGCAATATATCAATTTTTTGAATTCTTTTTCAGGACCAATAAGTATGTACATGAGCACATAGAGAATGTCAAATGTAGAACTTCTTCAGATGAAGAGTGTTGATGGGCTCTTTGAGTGCCTCTCCTTCAGTGGTGGAGAGTTTGTAAGCACCAGATCCAAATGTTGTAATAACAATGTATGGACCAAGCCAGTTTGGTTCAAATTTTCCTTTCTGAAATCTTTGCTATTGATTCTTGGGGTTTTCTCTCAGGACGAGATCACCCACTTGGAACTCCCTTTGTCTAACTTTTTTATTGTATGCTTTTGACATTCTATGCCGGTATACTCAAAGATGATCAAACGCCACCTTCCGACGTTCATTCAATAGTTCAAGCTCTTGTAGCCTAGATATTCTGGTATCTTCATCAGTGATGAGGCCCTTTAGAGAGACTCACAAAGTAGGAATATTGACCTCAATAGGTGACACTGCATCTGCTTCGTAGACTAAGGTGAAGGGCATGACCCCTATTGGCATTCAGATACTTGTTCTGTAAGCCCATAAAGTTGGATTAATCTAGAGATGCTAATCTCTACCAGATTTGTGAACTCTTCTGTGTAGAATTTTGAGAATTGTTTTATTGGAAGCTTCTACTTGTCCATTACCCTGAGGATAATAGATAGATGACCAATGTTGAATAATCCTAAATTTGGTACACAAGTCCACCAAGTCCTTATTTTTTAATTGTCCCCCATTTCAGTGATAATAGATCAGGGTACACCATATCTACAAATGATGTAGTTCAGAATGAACATAGCAATAGTCTTTTCATCAGCAATGGTGAGAGGAACTACCTCAACCCATTTGGTAAAGAAATCTATAGCAGTGATTATGAACTTGTGTCCCCTTGAAGAAGAAGGATGAATCTTCCCTACCAAATCAAAGGCCCATTGCTGAAATGGCCAAAAAATGACAAAAGGTATAAGCTCTTGAGTAGGAACATGAATCAGATTCCCATGATATTGTCATTGCTTACAAGTTTTGGCATATTGAACAACTTCTTTTTCCATATCTGGCCAGTAGTATCCAGCTCTAATAAGTTTGCGAGCTAACGTTAGACCACTCGAATGAGAGCCACAGATACCTTCATGTACCTCAACTAGCGCATGTTTGGACTCATTGGGTTCTAGACACCTAAGGAGAGTACCATCTAGACCTCATCTATATAGGTCATTTTCTATGGTAACATACCATGAAGCAGTGTGAATGAGGTGACGTTTCTCATTCTAGGTGTAAGTGTTAGGGATGATTTGGTCCCGAAGGTAGGAATAAATGTGATGGTAGCAGGATGAGTCATGTCCAATAATTAAACAGATCATCCTAGAGTCAGGGTTATCATAGGTAGGGTAGTGCAATGTTTCCACCAAGAATTTGTGTCTGAAATCATTTTCTGGCATTTGTAGCATTGAAGCGAGAGTAGCCATGGCATCAGCCGCCTTATTGTCTACTCTTGGAACTTGTTGGAAAGAAATATGTGCAAAGTAAAAATTCAAATTATCCACCATTTTCTTGTAAGGTATTAGCTTGTCATCCTTTGTTTGATAAATATCATTGACTTGGTTGACAATCAACTGAGAGTCTCCAAAAAATTTGAGCTCATCCACATGCCATTCAATGGCTATCTTCATTCCATTGATGAGAGATTCATACTCCACTATGTTGTTTGTACAGGGAAACAACATCTTATATGCTTTTGGCAATGAGTACCTCTGAGGTGTTATAAATAGAATACCTGCACCTGATCCTTGTTGAGTAAATGATCCATCAAAGAACATGCTCCAAGACTGGTGTGTAAGAAGCATGATGGATTCATCTAGAAATTCAATGCTCAAAGGTTGATGATCTTTTAATGGAGCTTCTGCCAACTAATCAAAAATTTCTTGTCCCTTAATGGATTTTCTTTCCACATATTCGATGTCAAACTCACTAAGAATCATGACCCATTTAGCTAATCTACCTGTGAGGGCAGCTTTGCTCAACAGATATTTCAACGGATTGATTTTTGCAATAAGCCTCATAGTGTGAGCCAACATATAATATCACAGCTTCTGAGATGCAAACACTACAGCTAGACAAGGCTTTTCAATAATTGAATAATTCATCTCATAGGAAACCAACGTTCTGCTGATATAGTAAATAGCCCTCTCTTTACTATTCTGATCTTCTTGAGCTAGGAGAGCTCCCAAAGATGTGTTTGTGGTTGAGATGTATAGTATAAGTAGCTTCCCATGAATGGGAGGCATCAGAATTGGTGGATTAGTGAGATACTTGTTTATCTGAGTAAGTCCTTTATCACACTCTTCATCCCATTTATAGGTTACACCCTTGTGTAGAGTTTTAGTAAATGGTTGGGATTTATCAGCTAATTGTGAGATGAACTACCGGATGGATTGTAATCTTCCCTAGAGACTTCTCATCTGACTTATGTTTTTAGGTGGAGGCATGTCCATAATAACTTGCACCTTTTCTGGATCCACCTCTATACCCTTAGCTGAAATAATGTAACCCAAGAGTTTTCCGAAAGTAATGCCAAATGCACATTTCTTGGGATTAAGTCTTAGGCTAAACTATTCCATACGATCAAGAATATGACCCAAATCTTCAAGGTGAGTTCTTCGTTGCATACTTTTGGATAAAGTATCATCCACATAATCCTCCATGGTCTTATGCATCATATCATGAAAAATGGGAGTAACAGCTCTCTGATATGTTGCTCTAGTGTTGTTGAGCCCAAAAGAAATGACATTCCAGTAGAAAGTGCCCCAGGCACATGTAAAAGTAGTTTTTTCTTGATCCTCTAGTGAAATTTTTATTTGGTTATAGCCAAAGAAGCCATCCATTAGTGAGTACATCTCATATCCCATTGTCATGTCTACTATCATATCAGTATTTGGCAACGGGAAGTCATCTTTTGGACATGCCTTATTGAGATCCCAGAAATCTTTACATACATGAATGGACTTATCATGCTTGGTGATAGGAACAATGTTTGAAATCCATTAAGCATAATCAATTACTCTTATGAAGCTAGCTTTAAGAAGTTTCTCTAGTTCATCCTTAACCAAAAGTGCCACATGAGGGTGAATCTTTTGAAGTTTTTGCTTGATAGGTTTGATATCTGGTGCAACAGATAGATGATGCATGATCAAATTAGGATCTAATCCAGGCATATCAGAATAGGTCCATGCAAAGTTTATTTTCTTACTTCAGAAGAAGTTAATGAACTCTTCTTTCTCTTGCACAAACAATGACTGAGCTAAATGTATGATTTGTGAAGCAGCCTCTGTACCCAAATTCACTGCTTGTGTCTATTCTATCAAAACTGATGATCTTTCCTGAAAATGACTTGGGAGAGTATCAAGTATCTCATCTTTGGGTGCCTCAGAGAGGTTTTCACCCGTAGATATGTCTTTTATTTTTACTATTTTGTGCTCTGATACTGCCACAATGTGGTTTTCACCATCAGAGCTTCTATTTTTTCTCTTTTTGATTTTTTGACTAAGATACTTAATATCCCCCTCTGTCATGTTGACACTGTATTCATTGGTGGAAGACATTATGGGCTCAATTACATGGAGGTAACAGGCTAGCTCATAATAATTCTGGAACATTAGGAATTCATTGGATGCAGAAGGGGAGTTCCAGTCTATGAGATCGGGACGGCAGAGAAAAAGAGTAGGAGTAATGGGTGGTTCAATTGTGTTCATGGTATGATTCTCAAAAGCACTGACAAGAAAGTCAAGACCCAAAGTGATTTCATCCAAAGGAGTGTTTGAATCCCTATGAGACCCTACGTTAGAAGTAGAAGACATGTTAACACTAATAGCATCTAATTCAGGCACCCTAGCATTAGACCCCTCACCTATTTCAAGAATTCTTTCATACTCATGAACAGTATCAATGTCTACATCAAAAGTAGCAATAGACAAAGAGTCAATTCATATTCATGCAAGTCAGTACTTGATGTGGGAATCCATCAGCATTAGCATCATCATCAGACTCATTATCATCTCTGGTGGCATTAACAACTTGCTGAAGTTTTTCTTGTTCATGCCTCTTTTCAAAATGTGGGAATACATATCACTCACCAGTATAATAGGGATCATTAGTCAATGTTTCTTTCCATTTCTCATAAGTGAATTCATGCACTGAAGAGGTTTTATCAGAACTAGCCTCAGAATAAGTATCAGTATCAGTCTCAGTCTCAGTTTCTACCATATGAATAGGAATGATAGGCTCATCAGGTTCTTCAAAGAGCATAGAAAGATCTAGAGGTATGGGATAAGGAAAGACATCTTCATCAAAGCTGGCCTTTGGATTTACCTCTGGTATAATATCTTCAGATTCTGACTCAAGTTCAGGTTCGGGTGTTGACACAAATTTATTTGTTCCCAAATGGAAGGGAGTCTTTTTAAAGCCTAAGCGAGTAGTGTCCTTTGAGCGATGACCCATGGCTTCAATAGGCTTTAGCAATCTATTATCATTTATCCCTATAGGACTACTCCCCTTGTATCTGAAGTGCTGCATGATTTTGAAGCCTTCACTATAGGGTTCTTGTTCTAAATCTAGGAGAGTAGTTTGCTCAGCTATTTCTTTCCCTTTGTAAATCCAAGCTTTGATAGCTCTTTATTCTTCCTCATCCTCAAAAGGTGTTTTATCTTTGACAAAGGCACCATCATAAACAATCTGAGGAGAGTTATTGGCAAACTTGTTATTCTCAAAAGGTCTCCCATAAGAACATGGAGACGGGGGTAAAGCCACTAGAGATAACACAGGTTCAATTTGGTACGCTCCCATGCCGGTATATTTAAGTTTCAAAGTTTGTTCCATTTCTCTAAGCTTAGCATCATAGAACTCAGTCGAGTCTCTATTTGTTGGAACCAAACTGTCAGTAAATTGTGTAAGAGTGTTGCAAGAAAAATTGGTATTAGCTAGAATAGTAACTTTTGCACCATGAAAAGGAAACTTGATGCATTGATGGTAAGTGGATGGGACAGCTTGCATCTCATGAATCCACGGCCTACCCAACAAGATGTTGTATGCCAAAGGAATATCCAAAACTTAGAAAGTCACATCTCTCTCAATGGGTCCTACATGGATAGGGAGCACAACTAAGCCTTGGGATCTGCATTCTTCTTCATCATAGGCTTTGATGGTAATATTTTTGTGGGAGTCTATGCAATCCTCATCATAACCTAGCTAAGTAAGCAATTTGGTAGAACAGATGTTAAGACCAGCACCATTATCAATAAGCACGTGGCGAACATGCTTAGGACCTATCATCACTTCTATGTGTAGGGGAGCATTATGTGGGTGACTCAATGAGTGATCATCTTCTTCAGAGAAGGACAAATAATGCGGTGAAGTTAAATGACCCACCATAGATTGGAACCCATTAAGATCAAGGTCTTTGGGGATGTTTGCCTCTGCAAGGGCCTTATCCAAAATTTTCCTGTGAGTAGGCGAGATTTTCAGCAACTCAAAGATGGTAATCTGAGCATTAGTTCATTGGAGTTGATCTAAAATGCTATAACTAGCAGCATTAGGTGTAGGGGTCAATTTAGAAGCTTTGCTGGTAGGACCAGTAGTAGTCTTATCAACAACTTGTTTTGGAGCAGTCTTGTCTATAGTTTGTTTCGAGGAATCGTTGTCTATAGTTTTCTTCGGAGGATCAAGACCTTTCAAAACAACTCTTCCATGTGATCGAGTGACAAAATTCTCACAATCTTGAGTTTGTTCAAGTTCAGATGAATGAGATGTAGAATTACGCAAGATGAAAGGAGTTCTAGGCTTGGGAGCATCACCACTCCCCTTAAAAGTGATCACATCACAATAATCAACTCCTATAGGTTCAAGCATGTTAATGACATTATCAGTAGAAGTGTAAGTGTAATTCACCTTAGCATTGTTGTTCTTAGCTATGGAAGATTCTCCTTTCTCATGAGGAGGAAAAGGATCCTTAAATGCTTGATGATCAGAATTCTTATTATGGCCATCCACAACAATGTCACCACTGTCAATCAAATCTTGGACTTTATGCCTCAACTAAAGATAGGTGGAAGTCTTATGACCAATGTTTTGATGATAGTCACAATAATCATTGTCATTCCACCAATGAGGTCTTGGTTGTGGGTCATAAGTTCACTTTTCCAAAGGAGTAAGAATATGATTCTGTATGAGAGTTTTAAAGACTACATCAAGAGGCTCTCCCAAAGAGGTGAAATTGCGCTTGGGTCGAGAGGCCCAATGTTTATTCCTAGAAAATCTTGAACTTTTTTGATTATCTATCATAGTCTTTTCAACGGCCTTAGTTGCTTGTATGCTAGAAGTAAGATTAAAGATAGGCTTTGAAGGTTTTGCGGTGACATTATCAACCACTCCATTGTTTACCACATCTCTATTCTTGTTTACAGACTTTCCTTTATCCTTGTTCATTTAGAATCCTTGTTTATTGTCTTTATTCAGAGTTAACTCTCCCTTTTTAACCAAAAGGCTTCTATCCTCACAACTTGTTTGATCATGTTGTCAAATGTCAAAGGACCTTGTAGTTGTACTTGATATCCAAAGTCTGGGAGAAGATTATCCAAAAAGATATCAATTTTCTCAGATTTAGGCAATTTACAAGGATATTTCATGCAAAGTTGTCTCCACCTTTGGAGAAAAGACAAGAAAGATTCTCCCTTTCATTGTTTCAAGTTACACAAGTCCCGAATGTTGACAGGATGCTGAATGTTGTGAGAGTAATGCTGAAGAAAAAGATTGGCAATCTCGTCAAAAGTTTTAATACCAGGATGTAATCGACAAAACCATTCCATAGCTAGCCCACCCAAGCTATGGGGGAAGAGTCTCATAAGATATGTTTGTTCATGCATGAATTCCATAGACAGGGTACCAAACTCCCTTAGATGATCTTGAGGATCGGTTGTACCCATGTACTTATCATATTTGGGTAACTCTACTCCTCTTGGAAAAGGAGGCATGTGAACATTATTATCAAAAGGAAAAGGACATATACTCTCCAAAGTAAATTGTTGCATGGGCTTATGCTTTTCTTTCATTAGTTGAGTAATTTGATCTTGCATACTTTGAATCATCTTTTTTAGCTTAGCGGTTTCAGTTTCTTCTTCTTTAGCTACAATAGTTTCCACTTGGAAATTCGGGGGTAGTTTGGCTCCTTGCTTAGCCAACTCAAGAAAATACTTTTATTTTTCTTCTAAAAGAATGATCTCCATCATTTTAATGAGACTCTTGTTAGCCTTCACAACATTTGTATCATTTTGAGTAATTACACCATCCTCGTTACCAAGAATCTCATATATGCTTGGTGTTTGGTCTTGTTGATCATCTTGATTTTGATCATATGGAGGATGATGATAGTTATACGCTGCTTGTTGATCATTTTGATTTTTGTTGCGAGATTGATTGTCATCATGAGACTAATTTTGGTGAGTCTGATTTTGGTCATGAGAAGATTGACCACTATGCTGATCATTCTGAGATTGATTTTGAGTTTGGTCATATTGGCCTGATTGAAAGTCAAATGGGTTCTTGGTTCCCATCTCATCAAGATGGATCTGTGTTGTGATCGAAGCTTCAGTAAAGTGATGAGAATGATGTCGAAAAGCTGCAGCCAATGTAACCTTTGGTGTTTGAATAGAACTAGTAAGATCAACAGTTTCAAGTGAGTCACTATCTTCAGCAATATCAATGATCTTAATAGCAGGGTCTATCTGAAGAGATGGTCTTCTATAGTTATGAAACAATGAATTATTCTAGAAGAATGAATTATCTTGATCTTGGAGTGACAAACTAGATTGTGATTCAAATAAAGGATTAAAACACTCTTGGAAGACCGAAGGTGATGATTGAGACAAAGTATCTTTCGAAGTACTCAATGAAGAGCTTGAGGATCTCTCACAAAGTTTAGATTTTGCAACAGATTTAGGATGACCTATTCCTTGATTAGGGGGTTTATTTTTCTCTGGACCAGTATTCTGGGTGGGATAAGTCTTGCCACTTTGATTCATGACATTCATAGACAAAGATGTAATGAGAGAAGATTCAGGATAAAGCTAGACTATGTCTCCAAGATAACGAAAGGAGATGAATGGCTAGAATAGCCAAGATGCAAGATGGACCTGGTATGAATCATCAAAAGAAGTGGCTAGAACAACTGAGATAAGACTATCGCAACATGAGGTACAAAAGGCATAAAGAGATAAGATGAATAGATGAGAGAGAACATGAGTCAAAGCAAAGATCGATCAATTCCTAACTCAAGACAACTAGTTTCTGATGGTGAACGACAAGAAAATAGAAAAATAGATCACAGACAAAAAGGTAGATCATATTTATGTCATTGATCAAGCACGTAAGACAACAATCAAGGATTTCAAGAAAATAGTCTTCAAGAAATGGGCAAGGGACAAACCAACCTTGTGCATGAATAGGAATAGTGACTTAGTATTTCTACTCCCTAAGGACTCTACTTGTGTATGTTCTTGAAAATGTTTTAGCAGGCACTTAGAATACAACAACATCCTAGCAAGTTGTCTACAAGGATATACATGGCTTTTCTAAAAGGAGTCCTCAATATACGCAAGGTACATGAGGCACAAATCTGTAGATGAGAAGAATCTGAAATCACACAGCTGGGGGGAGATGGTAACCCAATTCTCCTCCTTCACTTCTCAAAGGTATAAAGTTCTTTGAGGCTTAGCCAAGAGTGAAATCTAACTCATTCCCAAGAGAGGTGTCTTTGGATTCACCTCCTGATATTTATACTCTGTCAGAACACGGAAGTTAAGGTCGTCCCTTGAGGTGATGAAATCCCCAAGTAGGCCTTCTAGAAATGAAAAAGTAAGTAATTCTCTATCAAAAGTATTTAAAGCACTAAAGGTGGAACACTTAAATCTTCAAGTAAATGTGAAGTGATTCCAAAAGTGGAACATTTAACTCTTCAAGTGAATGTGAAGTGAGTCCAAAAGTGGAACATTTAACTCTTCAAGTGAATGTGAAGTGAGTCCACAACATGGAACATTTAACTCCTCACACAAACTCAAAGTGAGTCCAAAAGTGGAACATTTAACTCCTCACACAAACTCAAAGTGAGTCCAAACGTGGAATATTTAACTCTTCACACAAACCCAAAGTGAGTCCACACCTTAGAAAACTAATGAGTTCTAAAAAGCACAAAAGGGTTGCTTGGTGGAACAATTAACGCTTCTTTCTATGTAAACCCCTCCCCTTTAATGTGGCGCTGACCTTGCAACCACGGGGTGGAATGAGGGGCCAAAAGATGAGTGAGTCCAATAACCCAAGATAGAAATCTAGATCAATCACAAGTAATCTAAGACTTCTAATCAATACTACTCATAAGTGCAAGAGGGTTTGAATCATGAAATATTTAACTTTCCAAGTAAACATGAAGTGAGTCCACAAAGTGGTGCATTTAACTCTTCATGTAAAAAAGGAATGAATCCATGCCCTAGATTACTTAATGATATTTTTTTTTGATATTAGAACCAAGAATTACTTAATGTTTAAAAGATAAGCATGCACTTAAACACAAACTTCTATGAAAGCAAATCTATGTTCGTTTATTTCCCATTAAGAGCATAAAAAATGTGTTCTATGAAAGCGTGTAACACTCAAGCCAAACACATGAGAGATTAATTGTATGCCCAAACCAAGTGTTATAGAGATTTTAAGAACTCACCTTAGGTCCAAAGATCTACAATCCAGCATTTAGCACACATCCGAAAGTACATAATCAAGACAAATCAATGGCAAACCATAAGATATGTAACATTGTTGTCTTCAAGATAGTCTTTAAAGATTGATTTATTTGACCCATAAAATCACAATATTAAAATTTATGAAAAAAAGGAAATTTTTAGCCAACATAAAGAACTATAATTTCCAAAAATTACAAGGTCGTATGATTTAATTTGGTTCCTCAACCAATAACCTTTTCAGACTGCCATTTTTTTGTCATAAACCAGATTTAAAACACCAGGCCCTGCCTAGGGAATCACATATCTTTCTCAAAAAGAATCCATATGAAACCAAACCAATTTTACAATAACTATTAATTAATTTAGTTTCCAAATATGTAAGCCATTTATTTTTCCCATTCATAAATCATTTTCTAAGAATAAATCATTGCCTGTAACTCCAATACAAATTGTTAAAAACCAGTTTTCACTCAAATGCCCATAACTTTCACAAATCTGCATAAAAATGACTCAAACTAAAAGGAAATGAAACATAATTCACATATCTTTTTAATAAATATTATTATAGATACTGATTCTTCACAATTTGTCTGTACCAAATGTTTCAATCTGACTATATTCAGAGAATCTCAAATCTGCAAATACCTATTTTCACCAAAATGATCATAACTTATTCATTTATTTATAAAAATGAACCAAAAAAAAATAATGAGAAAGAGGATTCATAATTCTATCTATCCATTATTATATTATAAGATTTTCAGGCTTTACATATCAGTACAAGGCCTGGAACCAACACTAAAACTGAAAAACCAATCAAGAATGAGGCCAGAAATTGATCTTTTCTACCTCACGATGGACACCAAAATGTGTATGAGTGAATGCGACCTCAAATTAAACACACAAAAAATGATCATTACTCACATGATCAGATTACAAAAAATAATATGAGTTATTCAATCCGAAATTCATAGTGAAGCAATCTGTTGCCTCCTATGTAGTCGGGGTGTTTAATTGCTCTCAGATTGGAGAGCCAACAACCATAAGACCAATTCTACAATGGAGGATTTAAGAGATAAGCATATGCATGAAATCCAAAATGTAAGTAATCTAATATGAATGCATGTAATCTAACATGGATGCATGTAATCTAAAATGAAAATGCAAGTTCTTTTTAGAGTTTTCAAAGGAAAATGCAACTAGATTAAGAACAAGTAAGCAAACTAATTAGATGAGAGAAAATGCAATATTATGCTAAATGAACTAACTAAAATAATTCACTCAAAAGCTTTGAATCTCAAGAAATGAAGTAGAATTTTGCTATAATCTATGTGCTCTCAAAAGTTGGATCCTTTGAAATGAAAAGGCAAGCTCTTAAATAGAAAAAGAGGGGGAATCTTGCATGTAACTCCTTTTGCCACATGGCCTAAGTGACTACATTTTCCATTAAGGCTCTTCACTTTTTGGACAAATAGGCATGGAATTATTTAATTAAAAAAGTGGAATTTATGCCACATATGGGGGTGTGACTAATTTGAATAATTTGAATAATTAAATTCAAATAGAGAGATGTCCACTCAAATAATTAAATGATATTAATTCCTTTTTGATGTGTATTAGCTAAATGGGTAATTTCAATTTAATTTAAAACACGTAGGACTTTAGAATTAAATTAAATTATCATAGGGGTAATTTAGCTAATATAACTCAAAGACTTTAGGAATTAATTTAGCATTTGATTATTGCAATTTAGGGTCTTTGCAACTGACATCAAGTCAAATAGAGTCAAGTAGGAGAGAGAAAATTGTCTAGCGAGATAGGACTTTGATGACATAGAATTGAAGAAATACACCAAAATTTCTTGAGATAATTAGGTGCCAATTTTGGGATATTACAAAGAACAAGGGTTAAGAACTCTTAGAGAAGATTTATGATTGGTATTAGTTAATCTTCTAAATCAATCATGACCTATAGGAGACTAGGTTCCTAGAAGAGACTAGCTAGGTCTCTTGGATGCAGTGCAAGCAAGCCTTGGGACACTCACATCATATTGGTATCAGAGTTTGAATTGATCAAGTTTGTGGTGGATGTTGCAGCTTGTTGCATCAGTGGGAGAAAATAAACCTATTGGATCAGTAGAAGAAAAAATCATGGTGACTAACACTAAGTTAGTCAAGAAGATTGAGGAACAAGAAGAAGATAACAAATTGCTAAGGGAAAGACTATCTCAATTGGAGCAACTATTGGGTGAAGTCCAAGACAAAGTTGATAAGGTCAAGGAAAAAATTGAACAAAAGGAAGAAGTTGAAGCAAGGGAGAAGGAATTAAATTTGGAGGAGGAAACACCAACACCTGACCCTGTTCTTCCTGAAGAGCCATTCTTAAAAGCATTGAAGGCATTGAGTGGTAAAGCTTTGGAAGGTGTACCACTATTTAGTGGATAAATGGATCCAAATTTAGTTGTAGATTGGATTGATAGCATTGAGAACCATATTTTTTAATGTGATGGTATCTCAAAGGCACAAAACTTTGTGGTGGCCATGTCTAGACTAAGAGGTTCAGCTCTTACTTGGTGGAAGTTTGTGCAAACTGACAGGGAAAAGGATGGAAAAGGCCCTATAGTGACATGGAAGGGCATGGTAAACAAAGTGAACTAGACCTACCTTCCTAATGACTATGAATTTTAGCTTCATAGAAGGCAACACAATCTTAGACAAAAAGATTTGGATGTCCAAGCATATACCAAGGTGTTTCAAAAGCTATGATTGAGATCTAAGGTGGTTGAAGAGGAAAGCATCAAGCTTGCAAGGTACTTGAATGACCTCAAATGGTCTATTCAAGAAGAGATGAGTCTAGTGAACTTCAAATCCATTCACCAATGCTATCAAATGTCCTTGAAGATAGAAGAGAAAAGTAAAATAAAACAAGAAACCTCAAAAGGTAAAGGTAAAGGAAAGGACAGTAGAGGTCAAAGAGGTGGCTATGGTGGGAGAAGTTCTAAATCAAGGACTCAAGGAGACATAAAATTTAGTGAGAAGAAAGAAGTGAGCTCTAATAGAGGTGGTAGAGGAAGGAGTTCTAACTCTAGTTCTAGAGGAAGGAATGGGGGACAAGGAGGAAGAGGCAACTACTTTTCCAATATGAAGTGCTACCATTGAAATCAAATGGGGCACCCTGCCTATAGATGTCCAGAGAAAGGTGGTTCATTACAAGGAGGTTTCAAGAGAGCTAACCTTGTTCAAGATGAGTCTAATGTAGCAGAGAAGCATGTTGAAGTACCATTGAAATCAGAGGAAGGAGAGAACCTCATGATGAGGAGAACTTTGATCAAGCAGCCAGTGAAGGAAGTGCCAAGCCAAAGGAGGTCTTTGTTTAGGATTAAGTGCAAAATGATGAGGAAAGTATGTAGGGTCATCATTGATTCAGGCTCTACTAACAACATTGTGTTAGAGGAAGAAGTCAACAAGATAAAGTTGACAAGGATACCCCACACCAATCCTTACAAGGCCACTTGGCTTATTAAAGGCCAACATGTGTTAGTGAATGAACAAGCATGGGTGGAGTTCTCCATTGGAAGGTACAAAGCCAAATTTTTATGTGATGTGTTGCATATGGATGCATGCCATTTCTTCTAGGTAGAACATGAAAATTTGACCACCAAGCCATACATGATGGAGGGAAGAATTCTTATTATTTCAAGAAGGATAATGTGACCTTCAAAATACAGTCATTATTGGAGGATGCTGAGGTAAAGACAACAGGTCCAAATATGCTCATGGTAGGTGAAAAAGAGTTCTTACAAACCATGGAAGAGAGTGAAGGTGTAGGCTTTGCATTGGTGCTAAGACCAAAGGAGTTAGATGAAGACAAGGTGGCTAAGAAGACAGAGTTACCAAAGGAACTTCAAAGTATGCTGCAAACTTACCAAGGTATAGTGAGTGATGGACAACCATTAGCCTTACCCCCTAAAAGAGCCATAAGTCATAGGATAAACCTTATCCCAAGAGCTAACCTACCTAACAAAGCATCCTACACGATGAGCCCTCAACAAAATGAGGAAATAGCAAGACAAATACAAGAACTCTTAAACCAAGGCCTAATTAGAAAGAGCATTAGTCCATGTGCCATACCCATTGTACTTGCACCTAAGAAAGGAGGAACTTAATGGCTTTGTAATAATTTAAGGGCTATCAATAGGATAAATATAAGGTATAGGTTCCCTATCCCTAGGATTGAAGACCTAATGGATTGTCTAGGTGAAGCCAAGTACTATAGAAAGATAGACTTGAAGAGTGGCTATCACCAAATAAGAATACATGAAGGAGATGAGTGGAAAAAAGACTTCAATGTTAGAGTTGGGTTGTCTTTGCACCAAAAGAATGATCTATCAATGCCCGATACAACCACTCAACTTATAGTACATAGAAGGTGATTAAGCCCTTGTCACAAATCTCGAGGGGAGTGCTGAATATTTTGCCAACAATCTCTCCCGCAGCATTACCCAAGGGTCTGAGGATTCAAACCTGTGACCAAGCTCTAATACCACTTGTTAGAGTAGGGTTTCTATTGCACCAAAGACCAATATATTAATGCCCGATACAACCACTCAACTTATAGTACATAGGAAGCGGTTAAGCCCTTGTCACGAATCCCAAGGGGAGTGCTAAACATTTTGCCAACATTCAAGACAAATGAAGAGTTGTATGAATGGCTTGTCATGCCATTTGGATTATCCAATGCCCCCTTCACATTCATGAGGCTCATGAATGAAGTCCTTAAAGACTACATAGGCAAGTTTTTAGTAGTATATCTAGATGATATACTGAATTATAGCAAGACAAGGAGTGAGCACCTAGAACATCTTGGGATTTTTTTCAAGAAGCTACATGAGGAGAAGTTGATGATCAACTTGGAGAAGTGTGAGTTCATCAAAATAGAGCTAGTGTACCTTGGATTTGTCCTATCACATGGAAATCTAAAAATGGACAAAAACAAAGTGGAGGCTATCATGAATTAGGTAAGGAGTTTGCATGGCCTTTCTCAATACTATAGGAAATTCATAAGGCAATTTAGTGCTATTTGTGCTCCATGATAGACACAATCAAAGGAGGAATGAAAAGCAAGTTTTTATGGAATGAGCATGCTAATAAGAGCTTTGAGTTTTTGAAGGAGAAGATAGCTACCCAACCCATTTTAGTGCTGCCACGCTTTGAGAAGCTTTTCAACATTGAGTGTGATGCTAGCAATGTGGCTATTGGAGCTGTTCTAAGCCAAGAGGGTAGACCAGTGGATTTTCATTTTGAAAAGTTAAGTGAAGCCAATAAGAAGTACTCTTCTTATGAATTTGAAATGTATGCATTGGTTCAAGCTCTAAGGAAATGGAGGCACTACTTGCTTCCCAAGGAATTCATTATGTATTCAGACAACCAAGCACTTAGGTTCCTAAATTCACAAGAGAAGTTGAGTCACAAGCACATGAAGTGGGTTGAGTACCTAAAATCTTATACCTTTAATATCAAGAAAAAGAAATGTGTCTTCAATAAAGTGGCATATGCATTGTCTATAAGAGCTCTCAAAATTCAAGAAATTTAGTTAAAGAGCATGGGGATAGATCACTTCAAGGATCTATATGTAGATGATGAATATTTTGTAGACATTTATAAGGTATGTGCTGAATACAAGAATCATTTTCATAGTAGGTATGCTGAGTATACTTTGCAAAGTGATCTCTTGTTTAAAGGGAATCAATTATGTGTTCCAAGAACTTGTTTCAAGGTTTTAGTATTGGCCAAGGATGAATCTTGATGTTAGGAGGTATGTGGAAATTTGTGTTGTATGTCAAAAGGCCAAGGACACTTCATCAAATGCAGGCCTTTATCAACCACTACCTATTCCTACTAGGCCATGGGAATGCTTGAGAATGGATTTTGTAGTTGGGTTACCCAAGACAAGACAAGGTATGGACAATGTTTATGTGGTTGTGGATAGATTCAGCAAGATGGCTCACTTTGTGCCATGTAAGACCACTAATGATTCTATTCAAATAGCCTCTCTTTTCTTCAAAGAAATTGTAAGAATCCATGGGTTACCTATCATCATTGTGTCAAATAGAGACACTAAGTTCATGAATCATTTTTGGAAGACTCTTTGGCAAAGGTTAGGCACTAACTTGTCCTTTGGATTGGCCTACCATCTCCAAAATGATGGTCAGACCGAGGTTGTCAATAGAAGCCTTGGAAATCTACTAAGGTGCTTGACCAAGGAGTATGGTCAACATTGGGATCAGTTGATTGGGCAAGTTGAATATGCCTACAATGAAACTATAAATAGATCCACAGGGAAGAGTCCCTTTGAAATAGTCTGTGGACTACATCCTAGAGGTGTTTATGAACTAAGAGATTTAAAGGATGGAGTGAATGGAAGTGGATATACTGATGACTTTGCATATGCTAATGTAGGAGATACATGAAACAGTTAGGAAGACCTTGACATAGAGCACCATGAAACAAAAAGCCAAGGTGGATGAAAGTAGAAGGACAATTCAGTTCAATGTAGGTGACTTGGTTATGGTCCATCTTAACAAGTCAAGACTACAAAAGGGAGTCCCTCACAAGTTTCAAGTGAGGAGGATAGGTTCCTGTCCTATTTTTGCTAAGTATGGTTATAATGCATTCAAGGTTGAACTGTCAGAAGACAGTGGACTATCTCCTATATTTAACATTTCAAACTTAGTCCATTACAAAGGACCACAACAAGACATGGATCAAAACCTTCATGAAGTGATCAGAGATGTGGAAGATCTACAATTACCTACCGCTACAATTGCAAGAGCTAACAGTGTGTTGGATACTAGAGTCTACAAATAGACTAGAACCAAAGCATACAAAGAACACTTGATAAAGAAGCATGGTCAAAAGGATGCTGATGTAGTATGGGTATAGGAGTCAGAGTTCAAGAAGATGGGAATTGATCCAAGCATCATCAATCCAAGGGTGGATTGAAATTTTTTTTTTGGGGAGGATGGTGCAGGAGCACACCTAGGCTAACCTCCATGTTAGTGTTATTTTGGCTTGTACTTGACTCTAGCCAAGTCAAGAAGAGTTATTTGTTCATTTTAAGACTTTAGAAGGTCATTTGCAATGTAGGCTAAGTGAGTTAGTTACTAGGACTAAGGTCACACAAATAGCCAATGTTAGTTACTGATTAATTTTCTTGGATTTAGAAGCTTAAGGTGAGCTTAGAGTCTTAAATGTATTCTAAGAACATTATGATGTTGCAAAAATTCCATAGGGTCATTAATGGTCTTGGATCCTCAAAATTTTTGAGGTTATTAGTCCTAAGAAGTAGGATGATGGCATAAATGAAATATGCCAAATGTTGCAAAGAAGTTGTCATGACAACATTTGCAATTATTGCAAATATTGCATGCAACTTCATTACTTTGGATCCCCTCAACTATAGGAAGTGGAAGATCATCCAAAAGGCCCTAGAATCATGGAGATGGAATCTAATTCTACCAAAGGCTTGAATCTTAAAGTTAGAGTGATCATTGTAATAGTTTTGAGTATTGAATAGAGCTTTACAATAGTGTTACAGTGAATATCTCAAGCATTTGTGTTGACAGTCATGTAAAATGGATTGAAAGTCTAAATATATTGGTTTTTTAGTGTTCTATAGATATTTATAAGATTTTTTCATTTGAAGAGAAATGATTTTAGAGTAGATATATTGTGTCAGTTAAATTGTTTTTGATTTAGAGCTCTTACTGGTCCTATTTTGAGCAGTCAGTGCTTTCGTGGCTCCCCCATGAAATCTAGCCATGGGAAACACCTAAGGGTAGATGTAAATGCTAGAAAATTCATTAGTGTATATATTTTTAGGATTAGGAGGCATGAAATTTTGGAGATCTATTTTTATTTCTAGGCCCTAGGCAAGTAGACAAAGCTCAGTTAGTCGTCTAGGCTGTGAAGAAGTGAAGATTTATTGTAGGGTAGAAAGGTAAAGTATGGCTCCAATACTTTTTCAAGAAGAATTTCACCATATCATGACATACTATGAGGATTGAGTCTATGCCAATCCATTAGACCAAGATTTGAGCAAGATTTCTATAAGGTTATAGTCAACCCTAAAAACTAGGCCTATTAGTCCTATTTTCCCTAAATTTAGAGAAAGCCAATATATGGAGGTTGTCAAACCCTAAAACCTATAGAACCTTTTGAAATTTCCAAATGGCTATCCAAATATGGTTTTAGATTCTTAGGGTCTTTTGAAAAATTTTGCTAGAATTGGCAAAAAGCCTCTGCAAAAGGCTACAAGGATTAGGCCTATTTTAAGGTCTCTAAATGATGAGTCGTTCAACCCAATAAGGATATGATTCAAGATCCTTCTAAAATGGATCAAATGGACCAAGTTATGAAATTTTTCATAAGGATGGGAACCTCTACAATGAAGAATGAAGTTTGTGAGAAAGTAGCAGTTAGAGTTCTCTTAGTGAAGGTGGATTGTACTATCTAAAGGTGTTAGTATTCTAAGGTGAAGCACAAGAGTTAAGAACTCATAGAGAAGAGTTAGGATTGGTATTAGTTAATCTTATAAATCAATTAGGACCTAGAGGAGACTAGGTTCCTAGAGGAGACTAGCTAGGTCTCTTGGATGCAGTGCAAGCAAGCCTTAGGACACTCACATCATCTTTGCCGAACCAAAGCCTTCAAAAATTTCAGGTGCCTCTCAACCATCAACATTGACCAAGTGTGTATGGGTCCACATAATTCAATCTCCTCAACTTGGTGTATTAGGTAGTGTTCTTGTGCATTGAAAAAGGTTGAAGGTAGACACTTTTGCATCTCACACATTAGATGAGGAATTTTTCTCTTCCAATATTTTATATCTCTTTTATGGATTTATTTAGATGACAACCACCTACAAGACATTCAAGACACAAAAATATATAAACATGATACTTTACAATATATACAAAAAATCTAACCGATATCATTGCTTACCTCATTTATTTTTCAAGATCATATATCACTTGTTTTATGTTATTGTCAAAGTTCTCTGGGAGAGATAGGGGTAGCACGTACTGCAACAATTATAAAAATAATCATGTCATTATTTTCTCACATAATACAATGAGAAGTACATACATTTTACAAATATATTGTAAATACAAAAGAACATGACTTACCTTGATGAAGGTATGCCAATCATGCATTTTCAACCCTAGTCCAAATTCAATTTTCTTTGATATGGTACTGCTTATGTTTGCAGAAAATCCTGTGGGAAATCAAATTTTTCATATGACTTCTTTTATGGCATCACTTTGTTGCTCTATTAATAACCAAGGAAGGGCACTTATATTAATCTATTCTCCATTTCTATTTGATTCAATGAAAATTTTCATTGCATAATTGGATTCATGAATGTCGCTACAAGTTTTGACAATTTTTTCTTTGTCACACCTTCCATCCAATATCTTCCACAATGTCTCTATTACATTCTTTCCATATGCATAGTATCAAACAAATGCATAATTTGCAACTACTCGTAGTAGGGCAACCTACTAAATTGTTTGGGATAACATTTTTAGCTGCTTTAGAAGGTGCTCAGTAGTATTTCCTTGACGACATTCATGATCATCAATCACATAATTAGTAAACAAAACACAATATAAATATACAAATTTCAAACATAAACCATTAGGTAGAATGGTAGTACCTTGATGATTAATTCTATTATATTCCAACTTCCATAGGTGAGGTGTCATTCTCCATGGCTTAGATGTAATCTCTTCTTTTCCATTGAAAAGATGTTTTTCGGTAATTTGATAGTGATGATTTTTGTGGAGAAAGTGTCTACGCTCATCAAACACCTACTTTCCTAAACTTTTTGAATGATGAGATTTCATCTTTGGACCATAAACTGGACATGCAAATTTTCCTTTGTTTGAAGAGCTACAAGATAATGATACAATTGGATTAAATATGTTAATTTTTATATTTAGAATTATCATGTGCAACTTGAATTCACCATAACATACTAGAAAAATGTGTTAGCCCTAGGGCATCGTGTATTGTCCATACAAGTATTGCATGGAATTGAAATTGTTTGTCTCCTATTGGTCTAGAGATGTCATAAATAGTGACACCATTCCATAACTCCACCAACTTTTCGATAAGAGGCTCAATATATACATTCATATCTTTAACTTGGTATTTACCTAGTTGAATGAACAACAACATTACATAATTATTGTGACCATTTTATTGCAAGATTTATAATTACATGTAGATAACTATTAAATGATCAAATACATGGAAAAATCATTGCCAACATAATGTGCTCCCTCTTTATTGACATCCATGGAGGAATGTTATTATTGATGACAAAAATAGGCCAAATAGAGTAAACAGATCTTAGCTCTCCAAATGGATTGACACCATCGGCTACCACTAAAACTTGAGATTTTGAGGTTATTCGATAAAGTGTGGCCACATTTCCTCTATGTCCTTAAATACAAAACCATCCACAGGCATTCGATTAATTTCATCTTGACTCCTATTGCATGCATGGTAATCCATAAATTGTGCCAAGCTACTACACCTTAACAATCTTTGCAAATGTGGTATAATGGGGATGTAACGAAGAACCTTGTGAGGCACCTTTTTTGTTATTTGATTTGTTCGATATCTACTTGTATGACATTCAGGACATTTTATTGAAAATTCATGTTCTTTATGATAAATAATATGATCATTGGGACAAGCATCTATTTCTTGATACTATATTCCAATATTTATCATAGTGCCATACAATTCTCGGTATGAGTGAGGGAGAATATTCGATGGTGGTAACAAAAACTCACCTATCAATGTATAGAAAAAAAATATAAGTTGTTAATATTAACAATATTTATGGTACATGTTTCACCCTTTAATTACTATAATGACATATATGGCATACCTTAGCATACGTTACATTTTTATGTTGGATAAACCATTCATAACCTTCAAGTTCAACAACAACAATACAACAGAGAAAAGAGTTGTTTGGGAGCCTTTGTAAAGGGTCATGGCTGCCTTCTCAAGTAGAGATATATAATGGATGATATCAACATCATCCTAATCATCATCATCAGTCATTCCAGTACCAAGTATGTCATGGATCAATATATTAGTACCATCATCTTCAAATGTGTTATCTGGTGCATGATCGTCGTCTTCCATGGGATCGTAATCTTCAGCTTCAATATTCACATCTCCATGATCCTCCACTTTCAAAGCCATATTCTACATATTCATACCTCCATGGTCCATATCACGTACTCCCCTGGGGAGGTTGACCTATATAAAAATGATGAACACAAATAAACCATGATAATGATCTCATCATCAAGTGTATTTCATATATATTAATTGTTAAATAAATATAATGAAAAACTTACCAATTCATGATAATCAAACCCTCCTTTAATGTGACCATTATCCCTACAATGTCTCTTAGCTATTTTGATTAGGAATCTTCTAGTGTTTAAGCCCTTACAAATATTGCAGGGACAATTACATTTTCCATCGCCTTTTCTTTTCAAGTTAGACTACAATCTACTGATTGTATCCCCATTACCTTCTTCATTTGGATTGTCTGACACAATCCTTCTTTGCTTAGATTATCTATAACCTTATTATATATAGAAATTGAAAAGTTAGTAATGAAATGATGTTGTAGTATAGTATACCAAATTGAACCACTTCCGTTATTGTAGTCTTCCACCTCAAACTCTTTCCTATTGTGGCAAGAAAGAAAGATATTCAAATAGTATAGTAGTTTCTAAATCAAAATAAAATATCATATATATTATACACAAAATATATCAGAAGTGCATAAAATTTGATGAAGCACTATTGGGAGCTAAACCTAGCAACAAATAGACTTGTGATGATTTTCACCATAATACATTTGTTGTAGGGTATAAGGTCCCAGTAGTGCTTAGGCAAATCTACATGTTGAATGTTGTATATGTTGTGTGTGTGTGCACCCATAAAAAAGGGGGCCTTTATCTTTGATCTTAAAATGACAAATATGCCTATCTAACACTTTTTGAGGGTGTAGGGAAGAAAAAATGGAGGCAAATTGAGACCACAAATGGAGGCAAGTTGTTGATTAAGGGTTCAAGGAACAACACCCGTTAGTACTTTTATTGAATTTTAAATTTCAATTTTGAACCATTATGTGAAAATAGAACATGGATGTAATCTCAAAAAATAACAAAATTTAGACATGATAGATTACTTATTTTATTATTCTACATTACTTACTATTTGAGTGCATGTTCCACCTACAACTTGATCAAGTCTTGTTTGATACTTCAATTTTGTGTTGACTGTCCTGTAGAAGTACACAGTTTTGTATTTCCCCAATATGTTATTCAAAAAAGAATAATAGAATAAAATACTTGTTGAGAAAGATCATCATAGGAGTATCAAAAACTCAATATCTAAAGGTAACTCAACATTATAAGACTCTTATATTCAACCTTCATCTCATGCACCTAATAAATAGGAGATAAAATACATGAAATTGAAAAATTACATTACAAAACAATGAGCTAAAACTACCTATAAAAGGGACCAGCAGTTCTACAATTAAATCATCATAACTTTCCCATTACTTAATAATCACACATGACATAGACTCTCTTCAAACTCACAATATGTTGCATGTGTAGTACAAAGCTCATGAGATTATAAAGAAGGCCTCACTCTTAATCAACCAAATCTTCCTTGTACCACACAAAAAATCATGTGATAACTATGTCTACTCCAACCTTTATTGTTTAAGAATTCATCATATCAGATAAAGTATGTTTAAGAATTGTTGGGACTGGTCCTTTGGCATGTATTAAACAAAATACAATTTTTAGCATATTATTATGACTGTATTTCTTTGTTGTAAACATGCCATTGGTTTAGTTTTGTAAATTTTTTTAATGTTAAATGCATTTAAAATTATCTTCATTGTCTTCTGATTGTCTAAATGCTTCTTTATTTGTCAGTCAATCAATACATGCTAGTATATAAAGAAGACAATCAAAAGACAATGAAGATTTGTCTAACAAAAATAAATACACTAAGCTGAACCAATGGCATGTTTACAACAATTATCATAACTCGCAAGCAAAACTGAAACAATGGCATGTTTATAACTATTTAAGAGTGAGGCCTTCTTTATAATCTCATGAGTTTTATACTACACATGCAACATATTGTGATTTTGAAGAGAGTTCATGCCATGTGTGATAGAACCTACTTTATCTAATATGGTGCATTATTAAACAAATTAAGGGTAGAGTAGTTATTACTTAGTTGTTTGTGGGGGACAATGAAGATTTGTCTAACAAATAGTAGGTCTTCTTTAGTATTTCATGAATTTTTACCACATATAATGTTTCAAGCCTTTGAGTCCTGGAGAAAAGTGGAAATAGGAGTTGCTTTGTTTAGTAAGGGCTAATTAGGCCTAGGAGAAGAGCATTTGGGGATGGAAGTATTCACCAGTCAAAGGATGGAAGACTAAGATTGAGATGGGGTTAGTAACTCTGAAAAGGGTATTTGAAAAGGTAAGTACTTTTCTAGGTTTTTGGTGATTGTGGGTGTAATTTGCTGAATTTTGTGTGTGTAGGGTTACTAGACAGGCCTAGAAGGGTTGTAGAAGAAGAATGGTGTAAGTTGAATAGATCAGAGTGAATGGGGTGTTGAAACATGGTGAATAGACCATATGAGATGATAGTTGATGTTAGGATCAGGGTGAAAATCCTAGTTGAGGTGTATGCTAAAGGAATGGAGACAAGGTTAATGATCAATCAAAGATCATATGAAACTATGTAAACCACTTTTAGTAATAAAAAATGTAAATTTCATGTATATTGCCATAAGGGTACAATCAGAGGGTTTATTGAAAAAATGATCCTTTGAATGGTTACTATGAATATGAATGATTTGATATAGCATATTGCTCATTTTACTTGAAGTTTGGAATAGCTTGTGCAAGGGTGAAAGTACTTTTGATCATTTTGGTTGTGACTATTCCTATACATAGTTGGGAAATGTAACTGTCTAATGATTATATGTAATGTTGAATGAATTAAATGATTTATTCTTGGTAGAAGTGAATGGAAGGAATAGTGTTGGTGGTAGGTTTCATTTATTATTGAATTCAATGGTTTCCAATATGTGTTGAGGAGTTTGCTCCTTGTTTAATGTTAACTATTCCTACACAATCCACTCATACAACAATGCAATGCTATGTTGAAGGGATGGTTGATAGTGTTCCTTGAGTGAAGGGGGATTGTGAAAGACTTTTTATTATTGTATTGTGTATTTCCAATATGTTTGGATGCAGGTCAGACTAGGAGAATGAAGGATCACTCACTAATTGCATGATAACCTAGTTTTGAAGGGTCATTGGTTGAGGGGACAGTCAAGGTCCAGATGATTGGGCCATTGGAGGATCCTATTTCTTTGTATTAATTACTATTCAAATTGGATGCATGGATTTCTTATGAATTATCGGCTGCTATGTATCTTGCAACTACATCTGTAAATATGCATATACTTCTCTAGAGTTGTAAGCCACTTAGGGATCCAAATAGAGAAAATAAATCAAAATCATTCTTTTTCCTATTTCCTTTTAAAAAAGTCTCAACTATCAATAATGATGGGCTTCTAAATAGCCATCTTTCTCAGTACTTTTTATCCTCTTTCTAGAAAAATTGATTGCACATAGACATGAATTTATGGTTTTTAAGCATATGAACTTATGATTTTTATGTATATATATGTGTGAACATAAGATGGAAATGTGGATACTATTAAAGACATAATATCTTCTTGAATTCATGGATAGGAATAGTAAATACAATAGCTATACATGTTAATGAATGTTTCCTTGCCTAAGCTATGTTCTGGGTAGTTACCTCCTTTAGCCATAGGACTTGAAAGAGTATTAATTAAGACTTACACCTTTTCCTAATATTAATGATGCAGATATATATGTATATGTTTGGATGTGTGCACATTGATTGTTTTACAAGTTTTGACTATGGACATTCAAAGACCAACATACTAGCGCAGGAGTAATCAAAGCCAACCGTGGATTGCAAAATCTTCGCAAGCCAATTGATGTTTTCTATTGCATGCAATGCATAGATTTAGTGCGCTATATTTCTAGGATTATTCATGGTCAATGATTTTTCTATTTTGAAACTTTATGAGTTGTAATTGATCCTCATTTATGAAGTGATCATAGATTTAGGAGATAGTTGTAGCTTTGTTTTAAATAATCGACTGTTGTGACTCTTTAGGAGTTAGTCAAACAAACTGGTTTTTATAATAGAGCTCTTGCATACTATTTTCAATCAAGTGTAATCATTTTGTTATGGATGAATAGAATGTTCAATCAAGTTTGTATCTTTCATCTTGATTGTATTTCTCATTCACTCATTCAAGGGGGCCCACTTGATGAGTGAATTGTTCTGTTAGTGTAGAGTTCATTTTCCTATTCATTTCTAAGTAGTTATAACTCTACTATTGCTACAAATACTGATAATAGAATTAGTAGCCTATTCCTGCAACACAGTCGATTGGAGCAGATCCTAGCTGCAATTCCCTGCTTTGTTTAGAATATATTTGTTTACTAGTTTTAGCATAGTCTCCTGAAGCATAAGCATTTGAATTCCATAGATAGCCTTAGAAAGAGAAGGTTTGAAGCATATACTTTGCAAACACCATTCCAATTTTATGTCCTTGGTCAATAATTAAATGAGACCAAATAATCCATTTAGGAATCATTTGGGGTGTCCAATCATGAAATAGGCAGTCCATTGCTCTAGGTTTCTGATACTATTATTTGGCCAAGCATTTTTGGTACCGCTGCTAGGGATGGTGTTAATTCAAACTTATCCTTGTAGTTGGATTCTTAGTCCTAATCTAGCACTTAGTCTTAAGTAATCATTTTATGCATAGAAGGAGAGATCAGGTTGGGAGATTTCTTCCCTATAATTACCAAGAAGGACCATTTGATCTATTGAATCCTCAAGTTTAAGAACCCCAAAGTGAGAATGAAGAAGAAGAACCCTTAGAAAATCCATTTGTTGATGCTCAAGAACACATATCCTCTTCATCATCTGAGGAATCATTTCATTTGAATGACCTATTTGCTAAACTTGAATACCAAGACAACCCCCTTTCTCTTATTATCTATCAGCCACCACCACCAAGTCCTCCTCCCATAATGGCTGCTCAGGCTCACTTTCCTTTTCCTATACCTCAATAGAAAGGTAACCAAAACTTGAAGAACATACCTACTACTGCACTTCCCAAATTCTATGGCCTCCTTACAAAAGACCTAGAGACCTTCCTCTTTGAATTTGACATCCTTTTTCAGAGTTATGACTATACCACTAATGCCCACAAGCTGAAGTTGGGCACTAATGCTGTAGTAGACTAGAATGCCATGCACACTATGTTTCTTTTAAAGTATAAAGAATACTGTAGTGGTCAATATTTGAGAGGTGATGACATTTTTAAAATGTCTCAAAAGGAGGATGAAACCTTGGAGGATTATGTATCAAGATCCATGTTCAACCTGTAGTGTAATACACAACACTAGCTAAATGAGGCATCTCAAAAACACCTTTTCCTAAAGGGTGTGAATGATGGAAGTATTGAGGCATTAGACCTCATGGTAGGAGGAGATATCACACAAAAAGGTTGGGCTGACATAAAGAATATATGTCAAAATTATTCAAGGGCCACTATGAAGAAAGGTAGAGGACTTAGAGACCTACCTCATAAGTCCAATGGTGGTTTAGGAGTATCCAAAATGGAGCTATTTGACTTCAAGTAGGATATCATTAATGATGTCACCACTCAATTAGATACTATGCAAGTGAGGAGAAAGAAGGAAGAGTCAGATGTTGTGTTGGCTGAGTTTTGTTCTTATTGCAGAGAAAAGAAAAGAAACTGTAAATGCAAAATGGTTGCATCTATGGACATCAACCCAATGCCCGCTGAGTTTAAAGCCATAGATGAGGAGAATTGAGAAGTTTTTTGTGTTTCTCAAAGGCGACCATGAGCTCAGAGACAAGGTATTCCTCAAGACCCACTGAATAATTTTGGTTATAATAATAGTAGTAGTCAATGGCCAAACCATAACCCCCAAAATTATGTTCCTCAAGGTTAGAATTGGAATTATAATTGGTCCAACCAACAGCCACATTATAACAAAGCCTATCCACAACAACCACCATTTAACCCATATCAACAGTAGTATAACCCCTATCAATAGCCGCAATAGAATAGCCAATGGCCACCTCATGGTAATTGGCAACCACAACCTTAGTGGGGACCCAATCAGTCTAGTCAGCAATAAGCAATAATGCCTCCACCTTAGTAGCAAGCTATTATGCTGCCACCTCTTGTAGCCAATAGAAACCCTCAAAAGCCAACTCAACTTCCTAATTAGCCAACTCCAAATCCTAACAATAAGCAACAAGCTTATTCCTTGTAAATAAATGATATCCATCTTAGATCAGGAACTACACTGCCTACACCTAAGGAGCCAATAATGACCAAAGTTGCTAATGCTGAGGACATACCTATGAACCAACCTATTGATGTTCCACCTCTTGTTCAAACTACAGTAGTGCCTTAAAATCCTCCTTATCCACAAATATTATCTGAAAGCAGTTCCTCCAAAAGAAAACCCTGTAGCAACTGATTTGATTGATTAGCTCAAACAAATGATAGTGCAAATTCCCTTGTTGGATGCCCTTAAAGAAATTCTAGTCTATACCAAATCAATTAAAGAAGCTTGTATCAAATAGCCTGGAAGGAAGAAGAAAGACCCTGATACTATCCATGTCTTAGGAAAACTCTTTGATCTTATGCTAAGAAAAGTTGTAATGCCTAAGTATTCCGACCCAGGAAGTCCAGTGGTCACCATCTACATTAATGGTGCCCAAATTCAGAATGTCCTAATTGGCTTGGGAGCATCAATCAATGTTATGACTAGAGAAATTCTATTGAAACTTAGTATCATTGGTTTGAGGGACATACCTACCATATTGCAGTTAGCTGATAATTCCATAGTCAAACCAAATGGTATGGTTGAGGATATTGTTGTTACTTTGGATTCTCTATATTACCCTTTAGATTTCATAGTTTTGTCACCCAAAGACACCTTAGGAGGATACCCATTAATCATAGGATGACCTTGGCTAGCTACAACTAATGCTTGCATTGCATGTTTCTGGGGAAAGATGACAATCTCAGATGGAATAAATACTAAGAATTTAATGATGTATTCTCCAAAAAAACCCCAAAGTGAACTTGATCAAGTTATCTAGCTAGACTTAGGAGATGCGACCCTTGAAGCCTATTATGTGCAAAAACTTATGGTCATTGAGAGAAATCTATTCATGGTATCACAAGAAGATGATATACTCACAACAATCCTTACCAATCAATATAGTTCTAAGAAATCATCTTGTGATGATCCTAATTGTTCCCTTCAAACAATAATGCCCAAGCAAACCACATCTCAACTTCTTGCAACACCTGATTATCTCCACACTTTGCTACCCCATGAGATAAAGTCTCCATCAATAGTTGAAGTCTAGATGCTAGAAAAAGTCAAAAGAGTTGAAATTACTTCAGGAAAGGATATGAATGTTAATAAAAACCTCACTGAATCTCAAATGTCTAGTCTTCTCAAGCTTTTACAAGATAGTCAACAAGCCTTTGCATGGGACTACACTAATATCAAAGGACTAGATCCTAAACTATGTACTCAGTAAATCTATATAAGCCCTGAATATAAGCTAGTGAGACAAGCTCAAAGGAGAATTAACCCTACTTTGAGAGACATAGTGAAGACCGAGTTGTAGAAGCTTCTTAGTGCAGGTTTCATTTATCTTATTTCTGATAGTCAGTGGGTTTCTCCTCTTGTAATTGTTCCAAAGAAGGGGGGAAAGTGGAGAGTTTGTGTTGACTATAGAAAACTTAATAAAGCCACTAATAAAGATCACTTTCCACTACCTTTCATTGACCAAGTACTTGATAATCTTGCTAGCAAAAAATACTTTTCATTTCTAGATGGCTTTAGTGGGTATAATCGGATATAACTATCACCAGAAGACCAAGATAAGATAACATTTACCCATCCCTAGGGAACATTTTCTTATTCAGTCTTGCCATTTGGGTTGTGCAATGCACCTACTACTTTCCAGAGAGAAATGCTAGGTATTTTCTGTGACATTGCTGTTGACTGTGTTGAAATTTATATGGATGACTTCACCACTCATGGAACCACATTTGAAGAAGCATATACTAACTTGGAGAAGGTCCTTAAGAGATGTCAAGATTACAACCTCTCTCTCAATAGTGAGAAGTGTTATATGATGATGGAGGAAGGAGTTGTCCTAGGGCACTACCTTTCATCTTTTGGAATTCAGGTTGACCTTGCAAAAATTATAGTTATCAACACACTTCCCACACTGGTTAAGTAGAAGGATGTTAGGAGTTTCCTTTGCCATGTTGGTTACTACAAGAGATTCATAAAAGACTTCAGCCAACTTGTAGCACCATTATACAACTTGTTGAAGAAAGAAGTTGAATTTGAATGGAGAGAGGACTGTGAAGCTTCATTCCAGAAATTGAAATATGTTCTAACAACAACACCCATTCTCAGAGGACCTAATTGGAAGCTTCTAGTCCACATCCACACAAATGCATCTGACTACACCATTGGAGTAGTCATTGGATAGAAGGAAGGTATTATTGAACATGTAATTTACTATATCAATAAAAATTTGGAAGGAGCATAATTAAATTATACTGTTACTGAAAAAGAGTTGTTAGCAGTTGTCTATACACTAAAAAAATTTAGGCACTACATCACAAGTTATGAAGTATTTGTTTATACTGATCATTCAGCTATCAAGTACTTAATGAATAAACCTGCCATTAGTGGTAGATTAGCACGTTAGTTACTCCTCATGTAGGAATTTGATGTAATGTTAATAGATAAACTAGGAAAGGCTAATGTAGTGGCTGATTTCTTGTCAAGATTGCAAGTACCAGATGATCCTACAGCCATTGATGATAGTTTCCCTAATGAGCACTTATTTTCTATTGATTCTTTTAATCCATGGTATGTAGACTTAGCCAACTACCTTGTTAAAAGTAGAACACTACCTCACTTCTCTCCTAAATAGTGTCATCTATTGGTTGAGAAGAGTTTTATCTTCTCTTGGATATCAAGCTTCATGTTTTATATAGGACCAGACCAAGTCACAAGGTGATGTGTTCAAGAGGATGAAACTTATGACATTCTCTGGGCATGTCATGATGAACCATATAGTGGACATTTTGTAGCAAAGTGGATAGCCTACAAAATTTTGACAACTAGGTACTACTAGCCTACTTTTAATAAAGATGCAGCAAATCATACCTAGCACTGTGATAGGTGCCAGCGTATGGGGCATCCCACAAAGTCTGATGAAATTCCCCTACAGCCTTAGGTAGTTGTCATGCCCTTTGACAAATGGGGTATTGACTTCGTTGGACCCATTGAACCCTATTCTCATGGAAAGTCTTACATCTTAGTATGTACTGACTATGCCACAAAATGGGTTGAAGCCAAAGCTATGAGACATGCCAAAGATCAAAAAGTTTTTGAGTTTCTTTATAAATGTATATTCACTAGATTTGGATTACCAAGGGAAATTGTCACAGATTAGGGAGCACAGTTCACCTCTAATCTTATCATAGAGTTGATGCAAGAGTACATGGTGTCTCATGGGAAATCTTCACCCTATCATCCTCAGGCCAATAGTTAGGCTAAAATCACAAACTGGGATATATAATCTATTCTCACCAAAATAGTGGTTGTACAAA
Organism: Chamaecyparis obtusa; assembly: GCA_027943335.1. Taxonomy (NCBI): domain Eukaryota; kingdom Viridiplantae; phylum Streptophyta; class Pinopsida; order Cupressales; family Cupressaceae; genus Chamaecyparis; species Chamaecyparis obtusa. The sequence continues at coordinate 465,991 of BSBK01002893.1, read as the reverse complement.
AAAGGATTGGGCTACATGCCTTCTTGAAGCCATATGGGCCTACCACACCACATGGAAAACCACCACCGGTTTACACCTTTTGAGTTGGTGTATAGAAAATAAGCCTCTATGCAGATTGAGTTCCAGCATAAAACACTTCACACAACCTTAGATTTGGATATTGATATCACCAAAGCACACACCTGGGAAATTTCATACAAGATGGCTTGGACCTTATGAGATATTATCAATATTTGACAATGGAGTCATCCAACTTTCAACCATCGATCCTGTCAGATTTAAGTTACTTGTCAATGGGCATCACCTGAAACTTTACCACAAACCTATTAACCGTGATGAGTTCCTGAAGCAATTCCAAAGCATAGCTAAAGAAAGCGATCCTATAGCCAAAGAATCTGGGTCTTCTACCCAACATTTCATCGATTCTTGATTCTATTCAAGAGAACCATAATAAACATTTCACATTTCATGGAATAATTTCTCCATAATCATTTTCATCTCACTTTCTCTCTTTTCCACCCATTCACCCCATCCCATCACTTCATTTATGTAGTTGCAATTTTTTGGACAACACTTCTTGCAGTGCTTCCAAGTTCATGCCACACATACTCATACATATATTATTTTTATTCATTAATTTTTAGGATTTTTTGTTGTTTTAATTTTATAGTCTTGCATAACCTGGCTTGGTGGGACCCATGCCATTACTTAGTTTGGGGGGAACTATTCTATTTTCAAATTTTCAAATTAGCATGTAAAATTAAAAGTTCTTATCTTTGAGAGATATCTGTGACATGACTTTTTGATCTATCCTTTTATGATTGTCATTACATTTGAAGTGAATTAAAGATATTAAAGACTAATCTTAATTTTTAATTATATGTTGTGATGTGTTCGGGGTGGCATCCTTGGCACATGCGAGCTATTATGAGATGTCATGCAAAATTTATATCATTAGATTTTGTGCAAAAATATTTAATTCTATGAAGCAAGTTGTAGTTTGTATGTCATCTTTTCTTCTACAATATCTTGTTCCATAATGCATTGAGGTCAGTGACTTGCCATTGTTGAGCTCTGTGGGAATTGTATCTCTACAAATTCAAAATTGTTTGCAAGTAGCAATGGGAGGTGACCTTCAACAACATGAGCTAGTGGATCATAGGGTTTTGTTAGCTGATGCATCCACTTGTGAAATGTTTAGAAGAAGAGGATGGATGGATTATTGCTTAAGCCTTAAAGGTTTTGATGAGGAAGTCGCTCTGGAATTTTTATCTACCCTAAAGGATGGATTTGTAGAGGTTAAGGACTTAAAGATTGAATTCATAGAAGATGTAGTAGCTGAAGTGACTGGTTTATCACAAGAAGGTGAGCAATGGGTGAAAGACTTTGACCTGCATTTGAAAAGGGCCCAGTTCACTTTGCATGGTGATCCTCAGTTAAATGTTGACAGGAAGCAAGGTACTTGGTGATTATCTTTGCCTGTGGATTTCATTCAACCAGATACATTTGTTATGGAGTACTTCACCTATGAGGGATGCTACAATTATTTTCATGCTCTGCATTTCAAAATCCTCAGTCATCTTCGGCATGACAACAGGTTGGTAAATCTTCCTAGCTTCCTATTTAACATTGTGAAAAAGAAAGCTTTGTTAGTCTAGTCAAGAAGCAACTAGTCTATTTCGTATCATTTCTTGATAAAACTAATTGTAGAAAGAGAATTGAATAGACAAAGGGTTGGGACATGGGAAGAATTTTTGCAAATGAATGAGCTTGAACCTAGAGTGGTCAGCCCTAGAGGTCATGGTGTTGGTTGGAGAGAGAAAACATCCTCTGGGGTTCATAAAATTGTTCAAAGAATTGAGAATGATCTTGAAGCCTCCCCTTCCATTTCTAGGTCACCTAAGAAAAAAACTTTCAGTGCTGGAGCCTCTACTTCTTAAAGAAAGAAAAAACAAAGGTAAAAAAGCTCCCAATATTCCTAAATCATCACCATCTATAAGGACCAAGTCTACATCTAGGAACAAAAAGGGTAAAACAAAGGAGTCAAAAGAAGAAATATTAGAGCCACAACCTAGTAATAATACTAACAATGTGGAAGAAACCCTACATTCCCCTAGGGAAGGAAATTCTAAAAATCTTCCTGAAGCAGATGCAAAGGAGGTAGCCACTAAGAGTAGAAAATGGAAGAGTCCTCCAAGCTCATCCATACCCCCTATGAGGAGAAGTAGAAGGATTTTTGAGAAAGATGTTGAAGCCTTTGTTCCTATTGTTAACCTTTAATATTCTAAATCTATAGAAAATGAGTCTTTGGAAAAGTCCTCTTTGGAGTAAATGTTTCGTCAAACTGCAGCCAGTGACACTACATTCAAAGATCAGAGTCTAGAAATAGAAGTTAACCCTAGAGTGAACTACATAATTATTGATAGTGAAGAGGACTATGAGGACATAGAGGAATTTTAGATAATTCTATTGAGCTAGATGTTAGTATGAATTCTGAAGAAACCTCTGACTTTGGGATAGAAATTGTTGAAGAAGTGCCCCAGCAAAGTAGTCAGGATAGGTTACAAACATTGGCTAAGGTAGTAGGTGATGTTAGTGAGGAAAGAAATGTAGTAAAAAGAATTGTTTTGTGGAAAGGAAAGTCCTCTAGCTGCAGGTATAAACTTATATCAGCAATTGTTATGGTAGAAGACACAATGGTAATTAGAAAAGGAAAAATTGAAATGAGTCAATAGTGAGTAGGGTTCTCAGTTGGAACAAAAATCAGATTAGATTGAGGTATTGAAATGAAGGATTGATCAAATTATAGGATTAATTCCAGAGTTAATGGAATGCAAATCACCATCTCCGGTGTATGCATTATTCCTTAAAGAGCAACTTGTTAATTTCAAATTAACAAGAATTATGGAAGGGCTCAATCCTTCTATATCAGCTCCTCATGAATTTTACTATTCATTTCAGTCTACTCCAATGACTTTGAAAAACCTATTGTGTGAATTGTACCTACATAACCTAGCAGTCCTTGATGATACAAAATGGAATTCACTACTCTATGTGGGGTATGTGTAGTTGAGAGCGGTTATGTCTTGGATGAAAAATGAGATAAGTAGAGAACATCAGGTTGCACCATAAAAAAATAATGAGATGATAGCTCCTTTGATGATTAGGCCTAAAGTTTAACATTCCAAGTGAACATATTTTGACTAGCTTTCTGTCATAGCAAACACTAGTGGAGCTAGTAAGATATATCCAGTGCAAGAACAAGCTTTTGCAGACTGGGACCAACATTCCTCATGAGATGTTTCCACAATAATCAGTGCCTTTAGGTAGAGATGGATAAGTATGTCACATGATCTAAAGTTAAAGGAACCTCACTCACCATAGAATTTAACTCTTGCTACAAGGAGAGTTCCATGGTATATTATGTTGGGAAGGACACTCCTTAACCGTTGGGTTCCATTAAGGTTTCAGCCTCCACTCTTCCTGTAGCCATTGCTAGCAATGAATGACAATGTAGGGGATTATGATATGGCCTCTAAATTCCAGCGATGGGAAAGACTCAAAGAAACTCACGGATACTTTGATTATGTTCATGATGAGTCTGGGCAGAGAACAACTAGTGACTTGAGGGTCCGTGCCAGGATTTGAAATTTCATGGTTGCTAGGCACCAATAATAGTTCAATTGGGGGGAATGATGGGCTTCTAAATAGCCATCTTTCTCAGTACTTTTTATCCTCTTTCTAGAATAGTTGATTGCACATAGACATGAATTTATAGTTTTCAAGCATATGAACTTATGGTTTTTATGTATATATATGTGTGAACATAAGATGAAAATGTGGATACTATTAAAGACATAATATCTACTTAAATTCATGGACAAGAATGGTAAATACAATAGCTATACATGTTAATGAATTTTTCCTTGCCTAAGCTATGTTTTGGGTAGTTACCTCCTTTAGCCGTAGAACTTGCAAGAGTATTAATTAAGACTTACACCTTTTCCTAATATTAATGATGCGGATATATATGTATATGGTTGGATGTGTGCACATTGATTGTTTTGTAGGTGTGGACTATGGACATTCAAAGACCAACATACTGGCGTAGGAGTAATCAAAGCCAGTTGTGGATTGTAGAATCTTTGCAAGTCAATTGATGTTTTTGTTGCATGCAATGCATAGATTTAGTGCGCTATATTTCTAGGATTATTCATGGTCAATGATGTTTCTATTTTGAAACTTTATGAGTTGTAACTAATCCTCATTTATGAAGTGATCGTAGAGCTAGGAGATAGTTGTAGCTTCCTTTTAAATAATCGACTGTTGTGACTCTTTAGGAGTTAGTCAAACAAACTAGTTTTTATAATAGAGCTCTTGTATGTTGTTTTGAATCAAGTGTAATTTTGTTATGGATGAATAGAATGTTTAGTTGAAGTTTGTATCTTTCATCTTGATTGTATTTCTCATTCACTCATTCAAGGGGGCCCACTTGATGAGTGAATTGTTTTGTTAGTGTAGAGTTAATTTTCCCATTCATTTCTAAGTAGTTAGAACTCTATTGTTCTTGTAGCTACTGATAATAGAATTAGTATCCTGTTCTTGTAGCATAGTCGGTTGGAGTAGTTCCTAGTCACAATTCCCTGCTTTGTTTAGAATATATTTGTTTACTAGTTTTAGCATAGTTTCCTGAAGCATAAGAATTTAAATTCCGTAGATAGCCTTAGAAAGAGAAGGTTTGAAGCATATACTTTGAAAATGGATTTCCAAGTTTACGTCCCTGGTCGATAATTAAATGAGACCAAATAATCTATTTAGGAATCATTTGGGGTGTCCAATCCTAAAAGAGGCAGTCCATTGCTCTAGGTTTTTGATACTATTATTTGTCAAAGAAAATGATACAATACATGTGATTCCCTAAACTATCAATACAAATGGTGCCTAGCTAGAAGTGCACGGGCTGTCCATTTGATAACCACAGTCAACATTTCAAATAAATTGATATCCTTGAGCACAAGCACCAATAACATTAAATAATGGAGATAAAGCATGAGCTAGGGCACGACACTAGTAGAATGTGGTCATTTTAGTGAGCATCTTAGCAATATATAATGGTGTTAATAAATGTGCCATTAATATCAAGAAACATGAAACATGGTCAATGGGGTGTTGAAACATGGTTTGGAATAGCTTGTGCAAGGGTGAAAGTACTTTTGATCATTCTGGTTGTGATTGTTCCTATACATAGTCAGGAAATGTAACTGTCTAATGATTATATGTAATGTTGAATGGATTAAATGCTTTATTCTTGGTAGAAGTGAATGGAAGGAATAGTGTTGGTGTTAGGTTCTATTTATTATTCAATTCAATGGTTTCGAAGATGTGTTGAGGAGCTTTCTCCTTGTTTAATGTTAATTTTTCTTGCACAATCCACTCATACAACAATGAAATGCTATGTGGAAGGTATGGTTGATAGTGTTCCTTGAGGGATTTTGAAAGACTTTTATCATTTTATTATGTAATTCCAATATGTTTGGATGCAGGGCAGACCAAGAGAATGAAGGATCACTCACTGATTGCATGATAACCTGATTTTGAAGGGTCACTGGTTAAGGGGACAGTCATGGTCTAAATGATTGGGCCATTGGAGGATCCTATTTCTTTGTATTAATTTCTATTCAAATTGGATGCGTGGATTTCTTGTAAATTATTGGCTACTATGTATCCTACAACTACATCTGTAAATTTGCATATACTTCTCTAGGGTCGTAAGCCACTTAGGGATCAAAATAGAGAAAATAAATCAAAATTGTTCTTTTTCCTATTTCCTTTTAAAAAAGTCTCAACTATCAATGATACAATACATTTGATGCCCTAAGATATCAATACAAATGGTGCCTAGCTAGAAGCTCACGGGCTGTCCATTTGATAACCATAGTCAACATTTCAAAAAAATTGATATCCTTGAGCACAAGCACCAATAACATCAAATAATGGAGTTAAAGCATAGGCTAGGGCATGACACCAGTAGAATGAGGTCATTTCAATGAGAATCTCAACAATATACAATGGTGTCAATAAACATGCCAATAATATCAACAAACATGAATCAAAACATTTCAAAATAGTGAATCGATATCCTTGAGAACAAGTACCAATAACATCAAATAATAGAGATAAAGCACTAGCTAGGGCATGACACCAGTAGAATGTCATCATTTCAGAGAGCATTCATGATCAAATAAAATGCAATTCTTTTGAAATTTACAATCGAATATGATCCCGTAGGCTTGAAAGATGAAGAAATGACATACCTTCTCTCATGCTCAGCTTTCACTCATTTTCTGCCACTCCTTTTCTATGGAAATTGAAATAAAAATGATTTGGCTGTTTCATTTTTTTTTCATCTATACCCCAAAACTGTCAAAATTTTGATGGTCAATTTAAAACCCATTGGAATACTGACACCATCAAGGCCTATTACAAAAAAAAAACACCAAATGCATTAAAAAAAATTACCTGTCAGAAGTTTCTCTCAAAAGTTGGCCCCAAATGTAGTAGTGACTCAAAAGCACTATCCTAAGGTCTATGATCAAATATTACAATTAGAGTCACATAGTGATAGAGACTTGAATGATTGAGAATGGGATAGATTATCAAATGAATCATTTTAAGATAAAGGTATTGATGTCATTCATACTTACACTCCTAGCGAAGGAAAGGAACAAGCCTCAGAATCAAATCAGAATCAAACCTTGAGTTCAAATCAAGTGCTCCTAGATAATTTACTAATTCTTGAAATTGAGATAAATCAATGGGTAGGAGAACCCTACGTACCATCATGGAGACCTACTATTGAAGAATCTAAACCTAGGTTTAATCCAAGATATTTTTACCCAACAAAAATCTTAAAGGATTCTAGCGAGGAAGAGTTTGACCCTAGTTCTCTAGAACATCTTGAAGAAGCACATATTATAGATTTAATTGATACAATGTTCATGTCTTCAAACAAAGTCATGTCCTTAAACTCCATTGGACTAAACCAAATCATTGATCCTTTAACTCTTATCTACCTGAAATTAATCAAATGAGATTCCATTGAACCTACCATCCTCCCAACACTTTTGAATGATAATTTGGTGTCCCAATACCTAAATGCAGTTGAACCTTCTTCTACCATGGAATATCCGGAAGAGGCAACAAAGAAAAATATCCAAACTCTCAATTCAAGTAAATAAAAAATAAAAAAATGGAAAGAATCTAATGTTGAAAACCACATCATGGCAACGTTAGATCAAAAAGAGAAAGAAATAAAGAATGATTCCAAAGGTGAAAACCCAATAGAGGCACCTAAGGAAGGGAGTTTGAATACTTTACCCCAGCACTATGAATAAAGATCTCCTATCTTGATTAAACTAACAAAAAAACAAAATATTGGGTCAGAATCAGAGCCAAGGATCATACACTTAGCAGCATCTCTATCTAGTGAAGAAAGAAAGGAATTCATCAAATTTTTCAAAGAAAAAAAAATCAATTTTGCATGGTCGTATGATGATATGCTAGGATTAGATCCAAATTTAATCATGCATCATTTGAACATAAAAGGAGTAAAGCCAGTAAAGAAGAAATTAAGAAAGATGCATCCTCACATAGCTTTACTTGTAAAAGGGGAGTTAGAAAATTGCTAAAAGTTGGGTTTATAAGAGCCATTGATTATACCCAATGGATTTCAAATATTGTTCCAGTTTCAAAAGTAGACAAATCTATCAGAATTTGCACAGACTTTAGGGATCTCAATCTTGCATGTCCTAAAGATGACTTTCCATTACCAAGCATAGATGCCATCGTGGATCTAACAGTAGGACATACAATTTTCTCACTTATGGATAGGTTTAGTGGTTATAATCAAATAAAGATAGCACCCAAGATGAGACAACATTTACATGCACATGGGGGACATTATGTTGGAATGTTATGCCTTTTGGTCTAAAGAACATTGGGGTGACCTATCAAAGAGCCATGATGACCATATTTCATGACATGATGCACAAGTTCATGGAAGACTATGTAGATGATATACTTGCTAAATCCCACTCAAGGGGAGAACATCTAGCTATCTTTGATAAAAATTTTGTAATATTGGAACAATTCAAATTAAGGTTAAATCCAAAGAAGTGTGCCTTTGATGTTCAGTTAGGAAAGCTACTAGGGTACATTGTTTTAGCAAAAGAAATAGACATAGACCTTGCCAAAGTTAAAGCAATCATGGAAATGGGGGAGCCTAAAAATATAAGTCAGATGCAATCTCTTCAAGGTAGGATCTAATCCATTTGAAGGTTCATCTCTCAATTAGCAGAAAAGTGCCATAATTTCACTCAACTCCTTCATATGGACACAGTTTTCAAATGGGATGAGAAATGTGAAGAATCCCTCAACTTGTTGAAGAAATATCTAATGAACCCTCCAACTTTGATGCCACCTATAAGAGGTAAGCCTTTAATTTTATACATTTCAGTGACTGAACATTCATTAGGGGCACTCTTGGCACAAGAAGATGAATCAGAAAAAGAAATGGCCATCTACTACATAAGAAGGACTTTAGTGAAATATGAGTTGAACTATAAATTCATTGAAAGAGCATGTTTGGTCATAGCTTTTTCTTCCCAAAAATTATTCCCTTATATGTTATCCCACAAGATTAGACTCATTGCAAAGATTGATCCCTTAAAATATCTTCTCAGCAAAACAACATTGAATGGAAGACTAGCCAAATCGGTCATGGTGCTAAGTGAATTCAACATAGAATATGTGGATCATAAATCTATTAAGGGCCAAGTCATAGCTGATCAGTTGGTAGAATTTCCATTACAAGATGAACATCCAATTCAAGTAGAATTTCTAGATTCTAAAATTGTGAATATTGAAGCAGAAACATGGCAATTATATTTTGATGGTTCCTATACACAACATGGATCAAGAGTAGGCATAATTTTGATTACTCCTTAAGGTTCAATAATTTTAAAACCATACAAATTGTTATTCCCCTGCATAAATAATATAGCTAAGTATGAAGCATTGGTCATTGGAATAAAATTGGCATTGGAATGGAAAGTGACAGAACTACAAGTCTATGGAGATTCACAACTAGTTATCAATAAAATCAATGACAAATATCACACTAAAGATGACAAGTTGATACCTTACAAAAATATGATTGAGAATCCCAAGAAATACTTTACTCTCATCACATTTGAGAAAGTACCAAGGGAGAAGAATAAAGTAGCAGATGCAATGGCCACTTTGGCATCACTTCTCCAAATACCAAATCAAAGTGCCAGATATGAATTCCTGGCAGAAGAAGTTGAGAAACTTGCATTTGACCCTACCCATGCTCATACTATTTTTTTTCTAACCGAACATGAATCACCTTGGTATGGAACCATTTATACCTACTTAAAAGACCAAATCCTACCTATGGACCAAACCAAGAATCAAAAGAAAACCTTCATACACTAAGCCTCTCGTTAGACCTTAATATCCGACAGGTTGTATCAAAAAAGTCTAGATGGAATGTTCCTAAGATGTCTAGAGAAAGAGGAATCAGATATAGCCTTACGAGAAATTCAATAGGGAATTTTTGGGTCACATTCAAATGGTTTAACCCTAGCTAAAAAACTTCTTAGGATGGGATATTTTTGGTCTACCATGGATAAAGATGCTTGTCATTTTGCTAAAACTTGTCAAAAGTATCAATACCATGGGAACTTGATTCATGTTCTGGCACAAGAGCTTCATCCCATGACTACACCTTGGTCATTTTATCAATGGGGTTTGGATTTGAGGAATGATTTATCCACCATCCTCAAATAGTCATAAATTCATTATTACTGCAATAGAGTACTTTACCAAATGGGTCAAATTTTTAACCTTATCAACTTCTATAGGAAAACAAATATCATTTTTCATCCTAAATCATATAATTTTTAGATATGGTGTACCTCATGCCATCATAACTGACAATTCCAAACACTTCAAAAACAAGGATTTAAAAGAATTATGTACAATATTCCACATAATACATCATTCCTCATCCATATATTACCCCCAAGGTAATGGACAAGAAGAAACAAATAAGAATATCCTAAAAGTATTGAAGAGAACCATGGAGATTGGCATATACAAATAAACCTAGCCTTGTGGACTTATAAGACAAGTATCAGAATGCCAAAAGGAGCTGCACCATTTTCCTTAGTCTTTGGAATAGAAGCAGTCTTACCTTTGGAGGTAGAACTTACATCTTTAAGAGTATCTCTACATGGGTTGATAAGTGAGGAAGATTATAGAGTTGCTAGGTTGCATGAACTAGAACTGCTAGATGAGAAACAACAACAAGCCTTTGATCACTTGAAAGTGTACTAGAATAGAATGTCAAGGACCTATAACAAGCATATCAAATCAAGGGTATTTTAAATAGGAGACTTAGTTTGTGAGAAAATCCCAAAAATCAAGCAGAAAGAGAAAAGAAAGGAAAATGGGAAGCAAATTGGTTAGGACCTTTTGTGATCACTTCATCTTTTGGGATAGACACCTATAAATTAGCTAACTGTGATGGAGAAGAATTGCAATAACCGATCAATATCATTCACCTCAAAAGGTTCTACACATAAAGCAGATGAAAGGGTATAAAGAAAGAAAAAGAGTGTTAGAGAAATTAGATGGAAAGAATCATATTTATTGTATATAGGCAAAAGAGACCTGAAAATACCAAAAATATTTGAAAAGAAGAAAAGAGCAAACAAATCAGAAATGCAAAAAAGATAAAAAATAGTAGAAAATTGAGCATGAAGAAAGCCAAAAACATTTAGATATGATCCTCAAAAAGATGTTGTCTTGGTGAAAACCTAGCAAATAGGCACCTTGATGATATGGAAAAAGAAAAAAAATTGAAAAAAGAGAAAATACAAAAAAATCAAAAAGAGAGAAAAAGTGCCTTGTTGAAAACCTAGAAAATAGGTGCCTTGATAGAAAAAAAAGGAAAAATCTTTAAAAAAAGAAAAAGAAAGCAAGATAATTTCAATCGGTGAAAATGTGGTAAATAGGCACCATTGAAAGTCCAAGTTAGTCGCATACCTAGAAATCATCCTTGAAAATATTGCATTCACCAGTATTTGTATATATTGCAAAATAAAACCCCACAGTTGCATTTACAAGTACCTAAAGATTTTGGTCATCTAATATGCAAATTGTCCTAAGTCCCACAAATGTAATCACATCAAACTAGGGGAAATATACTCTAGAGGAGGAAGGATTCATCAAAGACATACTTCAATCATTCATCAAATCAATTCATAAAAAATACAAGTGAAACACTTAATCAAATCCTAATCCTAAATCCAATTTAAAACCAAATGCAAAAATTTGATCCTAAATCTCACACAACCCTATCTTTATCAAGATTAAAAGTATGAAATGGATGGAACTAAACTTGAAAAATGAATTTGAAAAATAGTGCAAAATTATTCTAAAGTGTTGACTTGATTAATGAAATCGCTATTTCTAGGGAATTGATAAAAAATTTTAAACTAGACAAGCTATGATGAAAACATGATATTTTAGTTGATTTCTGAATGATTGTCTTAAAATCAAAGTTTTAAAGCATATATTATTTTTCTAAGGATGTGATCATCAAAGAATCATTGAGGACTTGTACATATGATGAAACTAAGATTTTTTTTGTTTACGCAAAAGGGTACCTTGGATATTTTGATGTTCAATATCATAATACTAAAATCCACTTGCAACATAGAATCTAACAAAATCAGTATTCACACTCTCATGATTGACTTCAATCAATGACAATCATAGCAAAAGATGGAAAGCAATATAAGAAATATTCATATCATCATGGTTGAACTAGTGATGGTTGTACTGAATTCGAATACCAAACACTACTCAATGATGAATATAAGCTGCAAATTTTTGAATAGTGACAGTTAGTTGCATACATCTTAGATTAAATGCATTTAACGTTTTTTCCTTTCTTAGCATAAAAACTAAATTTCAAGAGGAAATTAGAAAGGGGGTGTAGTCAAATCAAAAATCAAAGGAACATCAAAAACTGTATGTGATCGAATGTGTTGGAAATCAAAAATCAAAATAAAAAATAAAGGTACATAAGTTCATGAGCATTCGTTAGATCCATGTTATCTTGCATTCATTTAGGACTTTCCACCATAAAAGTACAATTAGATTCTTTGCATTAGTTTGCATTCATTTTAAACTTTAAATTCAATCAACTTAATTGCATTAGGTTGCATTCATTTTTAAAATCCATCTCATTTAATATGCATTCTTTAAAAATCATTCATATTAATCTAATAAGTACATTTACCATTGCACTCATTAGTTAATGTTAATTGCATCCATTAACTCATTTCATTCAAATAGACATAAATTAATCATTAGGTGCATATCATTTAGCTCATTTAAAAACATTACACATTGCATCATTCACCTAAATCCATTTATTAACATCTCATGGCATTTATTTCCATCATCTATTATATATCATTACATCATTCATATATATAACATTTAGGGTCATGTAAATCATTAAGCATTAAATATCCATATGCATTCATTACATCACATAGGCTTATCACATTTTACATTAAATTTTTACACCATAAATCCATTACATATATCCATATTATCCAAAAAAAAATACATCCATAAATGTCATTACATCACATTATTCATTAATCATTACATCATCCAATAAATTTAGGTATCATTTACATCCATAAAGAATCAAATATCATAAATTACATCATTCAATTTATATTGCACTCATTCATCTATTCTATGTCATACATAAGACAACCATTTAAGCATAAATAGAACATATTCATCCATATCATAAAAACTACATTCTGAAAAACAAAGCATATAGGAAATAGAATCATATAGATCTACATATCATAGTAAATCACCTAAAAAATAAGGTCCAACACATGGTGACATCACATAAATTAAATCTATCAAGCTGAGAATCAAATTCCATGGTATCATCATAAATCAACTGAGAATCAAAGTCTACGATATCATCATGAAACATCAGGTAATCAAAGTCCATCAAAGTATCAACAAGTATCAATACATAAACACATAAAAGTATATCAACTAATCAAAAAGATACAACAAGACTCCAATGTCTCGATATCAAAAATGAGATCATTGTTAGTCCCAGTTTCTGTCTTGATCCTTGGTTTTTCTTAAGAAAATGCGTGTCCTCAGAATTGTTTGTGTCAAAATCTGCCTCTCATAGACTTCCCTTTGGTCTTTGTAATTGGTTCATTCATTGCTTTTGTCTTCTCGGTCACCTAAAGGTTTCAGCCCTTGAATGGTCTTAAACACCCCTGAACACCAGCGAACAGTGTAGAACTATGTTCGCTTAGGTTCGAAGATGTTCACATTTTTTTAACATTTTGAGTGAGTGTGCACTTTTGTAGGTGATCGGTTGTTTTCTTTGATAACACTGGAAAGGGGATAAAACATAAGGCAATTTGAATCGTAAGAAGTTTCAACTTAATAATTCTGGGTATGGAATTTTGCCTAAGGTCTGCCGACAATAAAAAAGTCTTGAACAACAAAGAATGGTTGAGAACTCCAGAGAACTTGGCTCATGTATGTTCAAGAGAGTTTAGTGACATCAGCCAGAGCATGAGTTTCTAAAGCTAGTGGTGTTTTGGGACCCACAACAAAGGGAATTAAATGCTAGCATGTAACAGACTTAATGAAGTACTTCCTTGGTTTGCGCAACCATAATTAGAAGTGATAGCCTCGGGGCTTGTTTAAATAATGATTACAGTCTCTTGATTTAAATCTCAAATCAAATCCACGGCATTAATGGCAAGGATTTGTAATAAATTCAGGTACCCTAAAGGTATACTTAAGCTTAATTATGTGTTCATCTTATTACAAAAGCGTGAGTTTCCTTCAAGAGCTGGTGCATGGAGGTAGTCTTGGCAAAGCTTTGTACTCAGGGGTGTCTGCAATTCAGAGGAGGTTCTGAGAAATCTCAAGTCAGGAACTTGAAGAAAAAGATTGTAACTAATTCTCTCCCAACTATTTTACCATAAAGGCTAACAAGATCTAGGACCAAGTCAAAGACAAAGAAAGATATGGCTCAGACAAAACCTCTGATGGTAAACCTGGATGATGATAAAATGGAAGATATCAGTTTCCATATATCAGAAAATGAACAAATAGGAAAGGACCTCTTTGACCTGGATGATGCTACATTGGAAGTGATATCCATGCCAATGAAGACACCCAAACAGTCTTGAGTTCTGGAGTTTCACTTCCCTACCCGTTATCTACTGTAAGTAAAAAGTGCAATTTATTTCCTGCTTCAATTCCTGTTAAAGATATTGTAAGCAAATATGTTCAAAAGACTCCAAAGACAAAAAAGGTTAAGAGCACGGCTCGCATGTTTACTGATGAGAAACTAGAAAATGGACCGCTGAAGTTGCCACTTACAAACCTAAGGAGGTGAAGGAAGATGAACAGGAGGTTAAAGCTGAAGACTTTGAGATTACCAAAATAGAGTTGGGAAATATGGACAGGAATGGAAAAAATAACTTATTCAAAGAAAATGCACAATAGATGTTGAACTCTTCTTGGAAAGAAGGAATTGAAACAAACTATAGTGACTCTGTCATAGTTTATTAACACCTTCTGTAGTTTTGATGCCACTCCTTTAGTTCAATCTCCCCAAGTCTTTAACCTAGAATCAGCCGAAAGAAAGAATTTTCTCACTCAGGTTCAAAAGGGACATGCTCTAGTAGTTTCTGTGGAGGAGTTGATTTGAGAAATCCTTAAGAGTGGTTCTAAGTATTTAAAAGATGTGCATGAGGTTCTGCATGATACAGAAGTTTTGACAAGAGAACTACAATCTCAAAGGCAGGTATGGGAGAGGGATGAAGAAAAATGGTTCGCCGCCATGCCAAAGTTTCTTGAAATTGAAAATTATGGCTATGTAAATTTTTGCACAGATCAGGGTGTCAAATCACAAGATGACTCTATCTTCTTTGTTCTTAGGAAAAATATAAGTTGGCATTTGAGCACAGTCAAAAGTAGTATTTCTGAGAACAAGGACAGTGAGCATGAGATCAAGCAGTTACAAAAGGCTATGATCATTGAACTTAAGGTGATAAACTTTTCTCATACATATACAGCTGCTATGGGAGAATAGAAACTAAATCCTAAACCCTCAGACTTAACTCAAGTTTCCCGAGTTGAATCAATGCTCTATCTTGGTGTGGACCAGTTCCCTTTAACTGTCAAGAAAGTCAGGAAACTAAAGTAGACCAAAAAGGCCACAATTTTTAGGATCATGAACTTGAGGGTACTGCACATGCCGTACACCAAGGAACTACTGCAAGCACATAAGCAACTGGAGATGACAAAGAAGACTGTAGTGGAAGGAGAGAATATCGCAGGAGAAGAGGACTGCGCCTCCAACAAAGATGCAGAAATTGACATTTAATCTTTTCAGTTTCATGTTTTTAAACTCATGGGGCCAGGTGTCCTTTTAACTCTTTAAGTTATTTTAACTGTTTAACCAAGAGGTCGGGTTTTTCAGGAGACCTCTCAGCTTTGCTCAAACTTTAAATAGCTTAGTTTTCATAGAAGGAAGGGTTAGAAAATTTTGAAGGTAGACTTAGTTTTTTTTTTTCTTTTTCTTTGAAGAAGCTTTCTTTGAAATAGTACTCTAAAATTTTCTGAGTAAGCTGTATGAGGATTTATTTTCTGTTGCATGTTTTGATCTGTGTTATGGAAACAACAATCTGATTATATATATATACTTGTTCCAAATATTTGCAGTTTGAATTAGATGAGCATATGTCCTGTGTTTGATAGATATGTTCGTTTCTGGTATATAAAATCTTATCCAACATTCTTGGGGATTTATTAATCTGTCATTAACTCATTACATTTTAGTTTTAGTAAATTATATGTTTTGGAAATGGGAAACTATGATTTTCTATTTGATCAAATCTTTCTCATAAAGTAGTCGTTTACATGCTGAACATCTGAAGAATGTTATAGCAGCCTTACAAGCTTTCAGGTCAAAAGCTAAAACTAGAATAGTTGTTAGAAAAGAAAAACTTGAATTGCAAATTCAATTAGGGAGCTATACCTAAAAAAGAATTTAGAGGGAAGTGAGGAGCATCCAACATTTACCCAATTGTTAGTAAAAAATTGGTCTTAAAAAGGGTGATAGAGAAGAATTATCAATAGATAAAATTAAGACTAAATCTGTTTACTAACAATCATGTACATCTATAAATCAAACAATACATGTCTTCTCAAAATATGATCAAGCCCCATAACCACCAGTACCATCAGCACCATCATGACTAGGATTAGTATTAGGAGGTCTACTCAAACTAGCATGTAGCCCATGCTGACTCATAGCATCCATAAATTCCTGCATCATACTGCTAAGCTAGCTAACCTACTATCTAATCTCAAACACATATGATTGTAAGGCTTAAACATCGGATGTAGCTGTTAAAGCCTCTAAACTAGGAACCTATGCAGGAGGATTCTATGGTGGAGGCATGGAAGAAGAAGGCATGGAAGAAAATGGCATGGAAGAAGATGGAATAGATAAAGATGGAATGAAAGAAGAAGAAGATGGACAAGATGAAGAAGATGGCATAGAAGAAAAAGTAGGAGCCTATGGAAAAACTAGCAGGATAACCTGCGAGGGAGCCTACAAATGAGCCTGTGCTAGTCTACCCTATGCCTGATCTAATAGAACCTGTGCAAAACCTAATCAACTAGATCTACTAGATCCATGGCAACCTAATGAAAAACCCTATCCACACCTTGACCCCTCATCTAAACACCACCACCACCCCTAGGAGGAATGAGATCAGCAGCAATAATTGGGATCCCATCTCCTAAAACCCCTACCTCCATCCCCACCATCACTTCCATCACCATTATCATCATCTGACACCTCATCGATCCTAGGTACCCTCTCAGCTAGATCTATGAATCTTGGAAAAGGGTTCCAAGTGAACCAATCTACATAATCATTAGTCATACCAGCATCAATAACATGGTCTCTCATCTCCCATGGTAGATGACCCAGCTACTCTGTCTCCTGGCACATTGTCCTAAAATTAACCACAAGCCCCCATGATGATCTCTCAGCCTGAACTTAGGCATACATAACTACACCCTGCGGCATACCCTGAACATGACCATACTATCGTAACACTTGCCAAAAGTAAAATCTCTCAATAATATGAGGAGACCACCCTATCATCCATCATGGGCTAAACATAAATGGAAGCTCTGTAACATCCTCAGGCCATGCCTGACACCTAATAGATGGTCACTAGACAACTTGATCCACATCATCAATCACGTAGCACAAATAATCTAACTTTCCCATTTGGGACTGCACCACCATGCCCTTGTATATCTAGGCAAATGACCACCCAGTATCATGGTGATGCACTATAATTATCCTAGTCACTAGGAGATGCTCCCATGTCCATAGTTGTAACAAAATTTCTCCCATAGAGAGAATCAAAGAACACAAATAAACTAATGTGTGCAGCTCATGATAAAGTTGTGCTAGAACACAAGAACCCCAATCAAAGCATTTGGGTTGAGCCATCAAGTCCTCTAAAATGTGACCCCAACTTACTACAAATCCATGCCCTCGATGATCAAGAATGAGAAAACCTTGAATCAGTGCATCCAAAATAGCTAGCAGAGCTAGAAATGAATGAAACTAGGACCACTGGATATGTTCATCACCAATTGTGGGGTCCTCAAACACCTGTTGACTCACTGTGCCATCATAGACCTGGTCATAGAAAACTAATTCTCCCCAAGTAGGAATGTAGAGAATATGGTACACATCCTCAGGGGTGATAATCATCTCCCCCATCGGCAAGTGGAAGGTATTATGGTCAGAGTGACACCTCTCTACCATAGTCGTTGATGAAAGGTGCTCCCCTTAATACCATAAACACATAATAGAAATAGAGAAACAACAACAATATGCAAGAATAGAAGATGGGCTTCTTATTATCTCCACAAATGTGGAATTACAAAGTTTCAAAATTACAATATGCAAAGCCACATGGGCATTCACTTACAATATTCTATAGGACAAAGCCTCAAATTAATACCCAGAACTACCTAGACAACACTATAGGCCTTCTTTATATAGGCAATTTTCACCGCCCAAAAAGGTTCTATAAATTTAGCCCTTAAGGCCAACTATAAAATCTGGTATATAAAATCTTATCTAGCATTCTTGGGGATTTATTAATCTATCATTAAATCATTACATTTTAGTTTTAGTAAATTATATGTTTTGGAAACGGGAAACAATGATTTTTTGTTTGATCAAATCTTTCTCATAAAGTAGTCATTTACATGCTAAACATCTGAAGAATGTTATAGCAGCCTTACAAGCTTTCAGGCCAAAAGCTAAAACTAGAATAGTTGTTAGAAAAGAAAAACTTGAATTGCAAATTCAATTAGGGAGCTGTACCTAAGAAAGAATTTAGAGGGAAGTGAGGAGCATCCAACACTTACCCAATTGTTAGTAAAAAATTGGTCTTAAAAAGGGCGATAGAGAAGAATTATCAATAGATAAAATTAAGACTAAATCTGTTTACTAATAGATTTTTGGCGACTCTACTGGAGAAGTGAATTAGTAAGCCAGTGTCTGTGTTTGGCTTAAATGTGTAACTATGGTATTACCTGCTGATAGAGTACCTGGTCGTGTTGAACTTCCCCCAATCTTGCAACCCAGTCTAGATTTTTAGGACATGCAAGAAGATATTATTGTAGATTTAAACAACTTGGCCTGGAAAGTAAGAACAAGTAATGAACAGTATCAGCAAGTTTAGTTAGTTTTAGAAGAGGAAGAAGAAATTGGTGAATGGTTGAGAGGTATTCCAGTTGCTCGTGAAGCTGCAATTGTTGAAAGAGCCATACCAAGGCCATAAAATTGTCAAGCTGGAGTCAAGACCATATACTAGATCTCAGAGAGAGGTGGGAATCTTTGATAGTGTCTTTGAAGAATTGAGAAATCTTGAAGTCACAAAGGTTCGTCCTCCCAAGAAAAAGGCCCAGAGAAGACCTTCTTCTCCTCCAAGAGAGGCTTTTAAGTCCTCTACTAAGATCTATAATTGGAAAGCTTTGACCTTGTCAGGAACTCAAGCCCCACCCCTGCAAACTATTTTTATGATAGTAATCATGGCTCAACCATGGGGTGCCATAGTTGGACCTTTAGCTTTGGCTCAACATAATGCTCTTTCTAAGGGTGCCAAAGATTTACTTCCAAAGTTCATGGGAGATGGTACTGTGTCTATAGATGAACACTTTAACGCTTTTAATGTTGCTACTGCTATATTGGCAATTCAAACTGAAGATGTAGTAGTCAGGCTTTTCGTCCAAACTCTCACAGAAAGGGTTGCCAAATGGTTTGGACATTTACCCGCTGGGTCTATAACTGATTGGAACTCTATGAAAGTTACCTTTGAAGGGCATTTTAAAAGTGCTGACAATGAACATTCTTTACTAGCTTAGCTGACACAGATGAAAAAGTGATTTATGAGCCTATGAGAGACTATGTGGCAAGATATAATAAGGTTATCCATAAAATTCCTACAACTAAAAGGCCTAATCCTGAAAATCAACAATGTTTCTTCATAAATTCCATGCCCCCTGATATTGGTTTTCATCTAAGAAGAAGCAGACCAGTGGACTTGGACGTAGCCCAAGCTCAGGCTACTAAGTTGGAAGATGATCTTATTACGGCTGGAAAGTGGAAGAAAGATCTCCAAGTTCAATCTTCTCAAGCTTCAACTTCTTCCATGGACCTGGTGGTTCAAAGGTTGATGAATGATGTTATAGCCTTGAAGAGACAATTACCTAAGCAAGGGGCGACTTACTCACCTATGTCACAAGACTCTAATAGAAGGCCACCAGGATAGTACCATAATAGAACTCCTCATTTATCTTTAGCCTAGCCTAGACTTGCTATTGAGGGATCTTCTAGAGATGGAGTTATGTGTTCTTTCCACTTAACAACGGATCATGACGGTGATACCTACCCTGATATGATGAGACATATACAAATGAAGGTGACTCCGGATGTATTGGGCAAAATGAAGGTTGAAGAAGTATTTCAAGAGCGACCTAGTGACTCCAGCTTGTTTTACCTAGAATATGAATCAGACTCAGAAAGAGAAGATATTTTGGCCACTCTTGAAGATTCAACCTGTGCTATGCTTACCCATAATCAAAGGTCTTCTAATCCCAGTCCTTCGTCATCGGCTACAGCTAGCAAGAATAATGTACCTATAAGTAATCCTCCCTTCTCCAATGTGAAACATCCAGAATTCAAAATATTGCAAAGGGGTGCTAAGGTTCCTTCTTTTGATATAGTAGAATTTTGTCAATCTTCTGCTATCCAAATTTCACCTGCGGAATATCTAAAGTTAATCCTAAGGAACTTGACAAGCTAGTTAAATATGTTAAGGGTGATACCCCTAATACCTCGCATGCTAATTGATGCATGAAAAATCAAGCTGAAGATTTGGTTCAACCTCCATTGGTAGTTCCCCCAACAGGAAGTAATCAAAATAATTCCTCCAATACTTCCACTCCTGAAACTGAGTGCAATATACTTGAGCCTAGAAAGCCTGAACCTTTCTATATCTCCTTGCTCCTCAATGGTCTTAAGTTGAATAATTGTATTATTGACTCTGGAGCGTCTGATAATATCATGCCATCCTCTGTTGCCAAAGCCCTTGGTCTGACCTTAAAAAAACATTTTGGAAGATGCTATTCAATGGATGACAACCAAGTACCCCTAGTAGGGCAAGTAAAAGCTGTTCTAGCCACCTATCCAAATAAAAGACTAAAGCTAACAATCTTAGTGGTGGACATTCCAGAAAGTTACAGAATGTTATTGAGTAGAACCTTTTGCTAAGATATGGGTGGTGAAATAAAGATGGACTGGTTAGAAGCAGTCATCCCTGTTGTGAAGAAGAAGGTGAAGTTGGTGCTAGAAGCAAAGAATAAATATACTATATTCCCTTCGGATAATCCAAAGGCCCAAATCCTATATCAAGAGTGTGAGTTTGGCAATTATATGATCATGTCAGACCATGTTTCCTCAGCTGAAAGAGACTTAAGTCAGACAACACAGTTATGGTTGATGGAGTTTAATGGAAGTTGTGCTAACGCTGGGTCAGGAGCTGGGGTTGTTCTGAAAAGTCCAAGTGGGGAGTGTTTTTCTTTTTCTTATAAATTAGATTTCAAGAATACCAACAATACAACTGAATATGAAGCTTTGCTTTTAGGTCTTCAGGAAGAAAAAGCTCATGGAATCACAGCTCTCATTGCAAGAGGTGATGCAGAATTAATCATTAAGCAAGTTAGAGGGCAGTTCACGGTGAAAAATGAAAGGTTAAAATATTATAGAGAGTTGGTCTGGAAAGAGATTGAAGCTTTTGATTCTTTTTGTATAGAAGCTATTCAAAGGAGTTTGAATTTGAAAGTGGATTCTTTAGCCATTTCAGTATCTTTATTGCTTCCTCACCCAGAATTCAAAACTAGCACTTATAAGATAGAAATGATTTACAGACTAGTAGTTCCTGATAATGTAGAACATTTGTAGGTTTTTGAGAGTGATGCTAGTACTAATGATTTCATGACTTGTGTAGAAGTCTTCACATCTACCTATTTTGAAGGGATAAGTGAAATGCATGGAGAATTGGACTCTAAAAATCAAGTGTCAGATGGAATTGTGCAGTTAAAGGGTAACAAAATTTCTAAAGACCTGGTAACACTTGAAAACTTATTTTCTAGAAAAGATGACAGTTTTGTTCACAAGAAAGAAAATCCTCACCCTGAAGTGCTTAGGGAGTATGATAAGATTGACATTGGGGATGAAACATAGTCCAAATGGATAAACATAGGAAAATCTCTTTGTTCTCAAGAAAAGGGGAGACTTCAATCTTTGTTGACATCCTTTTCTAATGTTTTTGCATGGAATTATGATGATTTGAAGGATTTTAGAGATGGGCATTTCAGCCACAATATTCCTCTTAAACTAGAAGGTAAACCTTTCAAACAAAAACTGCGTAGTTATAACCCTAAGGTGTCAGAAGATATAATGCGTGAAGTAGATAAAATGTTAAAAGAAAGGATTATATACCCAATCCATCACTCAACTTGGATTGCGAACATTGTTCCGGTGAGAAAGAAAAATGGTGAGATAAAAATTTGTGTTGATTTTTGTAACCTGAATCATGCGAGTCTGAAAGACAAATATGCCCTCCCAAAGATGGAACACGTGTTGCAAACAGTGGCTGGATCAGAGATGATGTCCATGTTGGATGGATTCTCTGGATATAATCAGATCAGTGTGACAGGGAATGATAAGCATAAAATAGCCTTCACCACACCCTGGGGAACTTTTGCTTACAACAGGATGCCCTTTGGCCTAATTAATGCTGGGGCAACGTTCCAAAGGGTAATGGACTCATCCTTTGCTGATATGAAGAATAAGATTATTGTTATATATCTAGATGATTTAACAATCTACTCCCGCAGGTGTAAACATCACCATAGAGATTTGAAATTAGTACTTCAAAGGTGTCGTGACCACAGTATCTCACTCAACCCTAAGAAGTCAATCTTTTGTGTTACCGAAGGCAAACTATTAGGTCATTTCATTTCTAAGGAAGGGATAAGAATAGACCCGTAAAGGGTAAAAGCCATTCAACAGCTGAGTCTTCCATCTACAAGAACTGGTGTAAAGTCATTTTTTGGGCACATCAATTTCTTACGGGCTTTTGTGCCAGACTTCTCTGAGCTTACCCAGCATATAGTAGGGATGATGAGTGAAAAACAATCTTTTAAATGGACGGAGGCCAGACAAAAATCTTTTAAAGAAATTAAAGATGCTATGGCTAGTGCTCCTTCTTTGGTATATCCGAATTACAAAAAAGACTTTGTCATTTATTGTTATGCCTCTGATCATTCACTTTCTGTCATGCTCACTCAAAATAATGATGGAGGAACTTAAGTGCCTATTGCATTCATGAGCACCCCCCTAAAAAAGCATGAACTGAAGTATTCGCTCATTGAAAAGCAAGCTTTTGCGGTTGTTAAAGTTGTTAAACAATTCAAATTTTATATCTTGCATTCACACTCTGAGGTTTTTGTTCCGGACACTACTGTAAAGAGTTTACTCACACAACAAGAGATTGCAATGAATAAGAGAGCAGCATGGGTGACCAAAACTCAAGAATATGACTTGACAATAAAACTGACCTAATTGGTTAGGGGAAGAGGACTGTGTAAATTCATAGCTGAAAACTCCAATCATGAAAGAGATTCAGGATGTGAGCAGTCACATGCATTTTTGGTAAGCCTAATAGATCCTTGGTTCAGTAACATAGCTTATTACCTAACCTATGGGGAGTGTCCTACCAGCTTGACACCAAAAGAGAGACGTAATCTCAGATTACAAGCAAATAAATATGTGATATGGCAAGGTGCGTTGTTCAAGAGAGGTGTAGATGGAACCTTTCTTAGGTGTGTGGATGAGGAACAACAGAAACAATTACTCAAAGCTTTCCATGAAGAAGTGTGTGGAGGTCATTTCTCTTCCTCAGTCACTGCTTTTAAGATCTTACGTAATTGTTTTTACTGGCCGGGTATGTTTAAAGATGCATATGCTTTTGTTAGAAGTTGTGAGAAATGCCAATTATGATTACCACAATTAGCAGCATTACCCATAAAACTAGTTGTGATTGAAGAGCCCTTTAAACAATGGGGACCTGATTTTATAGGTCCTGTTAATCCTCCTTCTAGTGCTAGAGATATTTATATTTTTACAGCCACCGATTACTTCACTAAGTGGGTGGAAGCTATCCCAACTAAAAAAGCCAATTCCCAAGTGGTGTGTGAGTTTTTGAAGAACAATATCCTGGTCCATTTTGGTGTAGCATAGAAGATTGTAATGGATAATGCCACTTATTTTTCATCTCAAGAATTAATGCTATTTTGTTATGATCATAGTATTTCCTTGGCTCATTCATCCGATTATTTTCCTCAAGGAAATGGGCAAGCTGAGTCCAGCAACAAGAATTTGGTGGCCATCATGAAAAAGTTGGTGGATGTTAATGGAAAAAATTGGCATAAGAAACTATTTGAAGCTCTCTGGGCAGACAAAATCACACCAAAAAGAGCAATTGGCATGGCACCATTTGAGCTAGTGTATGGTATAGGAGCACAGGTTTCTCTTCCTTTGGAATTTTCAGTGATCAAACTCCAAGATGCAATAGAAGATCAAACTTTTAAAGATTCTCTTGAAAAAAGAATAATGTACTTGCAAAAGCTTGAAGCTGAGAGAGAAGCTCTAGTCGACAGAATTACAGAACATCAACTCAAAATTAAAAATATCTTCGACAGGAAGGCACGGCCTAGAAAGTTTATGAAAGGAGATGAGGTGCTACTATGGGACAAAAGGAAAGAACCAAAAGGGGCACATGGAAATTTTGAATCCTTGTGGAAAGGGCCTTTTATAATCAGAGAGGAATTGGGATCTAATGCCTTCAGGTTGGCTTATCAAGATAGTTCCGTCCTGCCATATTCCTATCATGGATAGGACATAAAGCTAGTAAAATTATAAGGTCCTCAAGTTTTTCTATCTGTACATATTAGTTTAGTTTCCTTCCCTATTTTTTTGTCAGTTAACCCTTTCATTTTTGCAAAACCAGAGATGTTGAGTTCTCTACCTTTTGAGTCAAAAAGCAGTCCCCAGTCAGAGCCAATGTTAGTCCTAGTTTCTGTCTTGATCCTTGGTTTTTCTTAAGCAAATGCATGTCCTCAGAATTGTCTGTGTCAAAATCTACCTCTCACAGACTTCCCTTTGGTCTTTGTAATTGGTTCATTCATTTCTTTTGTCTTCTCAGTCACCTAACATTTCAGCCCTTGAATGGTCTTGAACACCCTTGAACACCGGTGAAAAGTGTAGAACTGTGTTCCCTTAGGTTTGAAGATGTTCACATTTTTTTAACATTTTGAATGAGTTTTCACTTTTGCAGGTGATTGGTTGTTTTCTTTGATAACACCAGAAAGGAGATAAAACATAAGGCAATTTGAATCGTAAGAAGTTTCAACTTAATAATTCTAGGTATGGAATTTTGCCTAAGGTTTTCTGACAGTAAAAAATTCTTGAATAGCAAAGAACGGTTGAGAAATCCAGAGAACTTGGTTCATGTATGTTCAAGAGAGTTCAGTGACGTCAGCCAGAGCATGAGTTTCTAAAGCCAGCAGTGTTTTGGGACCCACAACAAAGGGAATTAAATGCTAGCATGTAACAGACTTAATGAAGTACTTCCTTGGTTTGCACAACCATAATTAGAAGTGATAGCCTCGGGACTTGTTTAAATAATGATTACGGTCTCTTGATTTAAATCTCAAATCAAATCCATAGCATTAATGGCAAGGATTTGTAATAAATTCAAGTACCCTAAAAGTATACTTAAGCTTAGTTCTATGTTCATCTTATTACAAAAGCGTGAGTTTCCTTCAAGAGCTAGTGCATGGAGGTAGTCTTGGCAAAGCTTTGTACTCAGGGGTGTCTGCAATTCAAAGGAGCTTCCGAGAAATCTTGAGTTAGGAACTCGAAGAAAAAGATTGTAACTAATTCTCTCCCAACTATTTTACCACAAAGGGTAACAAGATCTAGGACAAAGTCAAAGACAAAGAAAGATATGGCTCAGACAGAACCTCTGATGGTAAACCTGGATGATGATAAAATGGAAGATATCAGTTTCCATATATCAGAAAATGAACAAATAGGACAGGACCTCTTCAACCTGGATGATGCTACATTGGCAGTGATATCCATGCCAATGAAGACACCCAAATAGTCTTTGAGTTATGGAGTTTCACTTCCCTAGCCATTATCTACTGTAAGTAAAAAGTGCAATTTACTTCCTGCTTCAATTCCTGTTAAAGATATTGTAAGCAAATATATTCAAAAGACTCCAATGACAAAAAAGGTTAAGAGCACGGCTCGCATGTTTACTGATGAGAAAACTAGAAAATGGACCGCTGAAGTTGCCACTTACAAACCTAAGGAGGTGAAGGAAGATGAAAAGGAGGTTAAAGCTAAAGACTTTGAGATTACCAAAATAGAGTTGGAAAATATGGATAGGGCTAGCAAAAATAACTTATTCAAAGAAACTACACAATAGATGCTGAACTCTTCTTGGCAAGATGGAAAAGAAAAGAAAGAATTGAAACAAACTATAGTGACTCTATCACAGTTTATTAACACCTTATGTAGTTTTTATGCCACTCCTTTAGTTCAATCTCCCCAAGTCTTTGACCCAGAATCAGCTGAAAGCAAGAGTTTTCTCACTCAGGTTCAAAAGGGATGTGCTCTAGCAGTTTTTGTGGAGGAGTGGATTTGCAAAATCCTTAAGAGCGGTTATAAGTATTTAAAAGATGTGCATGAGGTTCTACATGATACAAAAGTTTTGACAGGAGAACTACAATCTCAAAGGTAGGTATGGGAGAGGGATGAAGAAAAATGGTTCGCTGCCATGTCAAAGTTTCTTGAAATTGAAAAGTATGGCTATGTAAAGTTTTGCACAGATCAGGGATTCAAGGAAAAAGATGACTCTATCTTCTTTGTTCTCGGGAAAAATATAAGTTGGTGTTTGAGCACAGTCGGAAGTAGTATTTCTGAGAACAAGGACAGTGAGCATGAGATCAAGTAGTTACAAAAGGCTGTGATCACTGAACTTAAGGTGATAAACTTTGCTCATACATATATAACTGCTATGGGAGAATAGGAATAGAAAATAGCCCTTGTTGTGTTTGAAAACACCATGAAGAAACTTAAGGACAAACTAAATCCTAAACCCTCAGACTTAACTTAGGTTGCCCGAGTTGAATCAATGCTCTATCTTGGTGTGGACCAGTTCCCTTTAACCATTGAGAAAGTCAGGAAAGTAAAGTGGACCAAAGAAGCCACAATGTTTAGGATTGTGAACTTGAGGGTACTGCACATGCCACACGGAAAGGAACTACTGCAGGCACATAAGTAGCTAGAGATGACAAAGCAGACTGTAGCGGAAGGATAGAATATTGAAGGAGAAGAGGAGTATGCCTCTGAAAAAGATGTAGAGATTGACATTTAATCTTTTCAATTTCATGTTTTAAAACTCATGGGGCCAGGTGTCCTTTTAACTCTTTAAGTTATTTTAACTATTTAACCGAGAGGTCATATTTTTCAGGAGACCTCTCGGCTTTGCTCAAACTTTAAATAGCTTAGTTTTCATAGAAGGAAGGGTTAGAAAATTTTGAAGGTAGACTTAGTTTGTTTTTTTTTTTGTTTGAAGAAGCTTTCTTTGAAATAGTACTCTAAAATTTTCTGAGTAAGCTGTATGAGGATTTATTTTCTGTTGCATGTTTTGATCTGTGTTATGGAAACAACAATCTGATTATATATATATACTTTTTCTGAATCTTTGTAGTTTGAATTGGATGAACATATGTCTTGTGTTTGATTGATATGTTCATTTTTGGTATACAAAATCTTATCCAACATTCTTAGGGATTTATTAATCTGTAATTAAATCATTAGATTTTAGTTTTAGTAAATTATATGTTTTGGAAATGGGAAACTGTGATTTTCTATTTGATCAAATCTTTCTCATAAAGTATTCATTTACATGCTAAACATCTGAAGAATGTTATAGCAGCCTTACAAGCTTTCAGGTCAAAAGCTAAAACTAGAATAGTTGTTAGAAAAGAAAAACTTGAATTGCAAATTCAATTAGGGAGCTATACCTAAGAAAGAATTTAGAGGGAAGTGAGGAGCATCCAACACTTACCCAATTGTTAGTAAAAAATTGGTCTTAAAAAGGGCGATAGAGAAGAATTATCAATAGATAAAATTAAGACTAAATCTTTTTACTAACAATCATGTACATCAATAAATCAAACAATACATGTCTTCTCAAAATACAATCAAGCCCCATAACCACCAGTACCATCAGCACCATCATGACTAGGATTAGTATTAGGAGGTCTACTCGAACTAGCATGTAGCCCATGCTGACTCATAGCATCCATAAATGCCTGCATCATACTGCTGAGCTAGCTAACCTACTATCTAATCTCAAAGACATCTGATTGTAAGGCTCGAACATCGAATGTAGCTATCAAAGCCTCTAAACTAGGAACCTATGCAGGAGGATTCTATGGTGGAGGCATGGAAGAAGAAGGCATGGAAGAAGATGGCATGGAAGAAGATGGAATAGATAAAGATGGAATGAAAGAAGAAGAAGATGGACAAGATGAAGAAGATGGCATAGAAGAAAAAGAAGGAGCCTATATTGAAGGAGCCTATGGAAAAACTGACAGGATAACCTGCGAGGGAGCCTGCAAATGAGCCTGTGCTGGTCTACCCTATGCCTGATCTAATAGAACCTATGCTACATTAGCATCCACTTGTCTCTGATGTCTAGCCCTATGATGACACTATCTAGCTACTAGATCCATGGAAACCCGATGCAAAACCCTATCCACACCTTGACCCCTCATCTGAACACCACCACCACCCCTAGGAGGAATAAGATCAGCAGAAATAATTGGGATCAACACTCTTCCTACTCTAGATGCTTGAAGACTCAATCATCCCAAGTGATCCCATCTCCTACCACCCCTACCTCCATCCCCACCATCACTTCCATCACCATTGTCATCATATGACTCCTCATCGATCCTAGGTACCCTCTACACTAGATCTATGAATCTTGGAAAAGGGTTCCAAGTGAACCAATCTACATAATCATTAGTCATACCAGCATCAATAACATGGTCTCTCATCTCCCATGGTAGATGACCTAGCTACTCTATCTCCTGGCACATTGTCCTAAAATTAACCACAAGCCCCCATGATGATCTCTCAGCCTGAACTCGGGCATACATAACTACACCCTGCGGCATACCCTGAACATGACCATACTATTGTAACACTTGCCAAAAGTAAAATCTCTCAATAATATGAGGAGACCACCCTATCATCCATCATGGGCTAAACATAAATGGAAGCACTGTAACATCATCAGGCCATGCCTGACACCCAATATATGGTCGCTAGACAACTTGATCCACATCATCAATCATGCAACACAAATAATCTAACTTTCCCATTTGGGACTGCACCACCATGCCCTTGTATATCTAGGCAAATGACCACCCAGTATCCTGGTGACGCACTATAATTGTCCTAGTCACTAGGAGATGCTCCCATGTCCATAGCTGTAACAAAATTGCTCCCATAGAGAGAATCAAAGAACACAAATAAACTACTATGTGCAGCTCATGATAAAGTTGCACCAGAACACAAGAACCCCAATCAAAGTGTTGGGGTTGATCCATCAAGTCCTCTAAAATGTGACCCCAACTTACTGTAAATCCATGCCCTCGACGATCAAGAATGAGAAAACCTCTAATCAGTGCATCCAAAATAGCTAGCAGAACTAGAAATGAATGAAACTAGGACCACTAGATATGGTCATCACCAATTATGGGGTCCTCAAACACCTATTGACTCTTTGTGCCATCATAGACCTGGTCATAGAAAACTAATTCTCCCCAAGTAGGAATGTAGAGAATGTGGTACACATCCTCAGTGGTGATAATCATCTCCCCCATCTGCAAGTGGAAGGTATTATGGTCAGAGTGACACCTCTCTTCCATAGCTGTTGATGAAGGGTGCTCCCCTTAATACCATAAACACATAACAGAAATAGAGAAACAACAACAATATGCAAGAACATAAGATGGGCTTCTTATTATCTCCACAAATGTGGAATTACAAACTTTCAGAATTACAATATGCAAAGCCACATGGGCATTCGCTTACAATATTCTATAGGACAAAGACTCAAATTAATACCCAAAACTGCCTAGACAACACTACGAGCCTTCTTTATATAGGCAATTTCCTCTACCCAAAAAGGTTCTATAAATTTAGCCCTTAAGGCCGACTATACATAGAATTATTTTATTTTCACAATTTTTACAATAGGGTCAGCTCAAAAGAAAGACAAAATATACTTTCAGTTAGCCCAACTTCTGGAGGCTATTACTTTTTAACCATAGCTCCATTTTTCTATTGTAACCACTTTTTAGAAATGTCATGACGAGATCTACAGTGCGTGACAAGCGCTAGCGCTAGTCAGCCAAGGTTCGATTGTGATCTGGAGCCTCTAAGGCCTTCAAAGTTGACCTAAAAGATTTCATACCCAAAAACCTCAATAACTTGACCAATACTGATGATGTGGCAATGAAACTCAACTGGTAGGCTCAAATGACTATGATGAACCTCCAACTATGAAATCAAAACATTCTAAGATCATATGACCAACTTACTAAAAATTGTAAGTTTCCATAAATTGCAGCTCTGCACAAGATAGCCCTTATTGAAAAGAAAACATAAATATTTTTGGGGCATGCAAGATTGCTCTTACACCTAGGATGCTCCCGCATTAGACACCCGGGGTAGTTTGATAAGTGACCCTATCACGACTCAGGTGTGCAGAAGAAAACCAAGATGGTTAACCTCCTCCTTCATTAGCCATGATGAATCTTCAATAGGTCATCCTTTCCATTTGACCAAATACTCTTCATAAATTTGGTTCCTTGTGCTTCTACCAACACGACTATCTAGTATGTCTTCAATCTCCTTGATATCTGAATTGGTTGCTAGAATACTCCATTGTCCTGATGTGATCTCATCTTCAACACCTCCTTCATGATACTTTGTTAAATCTGAAACATTAAATACTAGTGAAATAATCAGCTCAGTAAGCAATTCTACCTCATGCATTTCCTGAATCATGCTTCTTTAGTATCTTACATGGCCCAAACTTCTTCATTTTCATCTTGTTATATGTACCAATTGGAAATCTCTCCTTCCACAAATGAACCATGACTTCATCTCCAACCTGAAATTCCTTATGCCTCCTTTCCTTATCTACCTTAGCCTTATACTGTGCATTCATCTTGGTAATATGCTTCCTCACCTCCTCATGTATGTTCTTCAAATGTTTTGCAAAATCTTCAGCTTCAGCGCTACTTATTTCTCCTTTATCTATCTTTCTCAACTCAGATGCATTTCTTGGACTACTTCCATATACAATCTAGAATGGTGATTTACCAGTGCTCCTATTAAGAGAATTATTGTATGAAAATTCTACCTATGGTAAAATCAAATCCCATCCTATTGGCTTATCACCAACCAAACATCTCAGCAAATTTCTCAAACTCCTATTCACCACCTCTATTTGTCCATCAGTCTATGGATGATGTGATGAGAAGAACTTCAAATTTATCTTCAACTTCTTCCACAATGTACACCATAAATATCCAACAAACTTAGTGTCTTGATCTAAAACTATGGTCTTTGGCAAACCATGTAGTCTCACCACTTCTCTGAAAAATAATTTTTCTATATGAACAACATCATTAGTCTTCTTGTAGGGAATAAAATGTGTCATCTTTAAAAATCTGTCAACCACCACAAAAATTGAATCATGTCCCCGTTGTGTCCTCGGTAACCAAGAACAAATTCCATACTAATATCCTCCCAAGGTTTCTCTGGTACAGGTAATGGTTGATACAACTTTGTATTCTGCTTCACTCCTTTCACCATTTGACATACTCTACAACTCTATACAAACTTCTTGACATCTTGTTGCAACTGTGGCCAATAATAATTCTCACTAACCAAAGCAAGGGTTTTATCACAACCAAAATATCTAGTCAATCCTCCCCTATGCTTCTCCTTGATGAGATTCTCCCTCATAGAACTTCTTGGAATGCACAATTGACTCCCTCTGAATAGCATATCATCCTGAATGATGAAATCCAGCCACTTCGTTTTGTTTAGAGTAATAGGTTATGTACAAGTTTCCTAAGCTTCACCAAAATCAGGATCCTCTGGATACAAATTCTTGAGTTCCTTGAACCCAACCATCTCAATCTGCATCTCTATCAGCAATAGTTACCTTCTTCTAAGAGCATCTGCAACCCTATTAGACTTTCCACTCCTATGTTTCAAAACAAATGTATAACTCTGCAAAAACTCAACCCATTTCAAATGCTTTTGATTTAACTTTCCTTGACTATTCAAATATTGCAAAGCTTGATGAACAGTATACAAAACAAACTCCTTAGGAAGTAGATAGTGTCTCCACTTCTTCAATGCCTGAACTATAGCATAAAATTCCTAATCATAAACAAAATATTTTCTCTTGGCATCATTCAACTTCTCACTAAAATAAGTAATAGCTTTACCTTCTTGGCTCATAACAACTCCTATTGCAGTACCACTAGCATCACAGTCTACTTGAAACACCTTATTAAAATCAGGAAGTGCTAAAATAGGTTGTTCTATAACCTTTTGTTTCAATAGCTTAAAACTCTTATCTACCCCATTAGTCCACTTGAACTCTTTTCTATCCCCTCTCATTGTTTCAATCAAGGGTCCACAAATACTGGTAAAATTTCTAATAAAATTTCTATAAAAGCTAGCCAAACCATGAAAAGATCTTACCTCAATAGTGCTCCTTGGAGTAGGTCATTCAAGGATAGCATGTACTTTCTCTGGGTCCATTTTTAGACCTTCTACTGAAACTAAAAATCTCAAATACACTAACTCTTTCTTCACAAAACTGCACTTTTTCAAATTTATCAATAATTTCTCTTCTCTTAGCTTCTCAAACACCATACAAATATGCATCATATGCTCTTCTAATGTCTTACTAAAGATCAAAATATCATCTAGGTACACAATGACAAACTTACATATAAATTCTTTCAAATTCTCATTCATGAGCCACATGAAAGTGCTCGGTGCATTGGTTAGCCCAAAAGGCATGATTAACCACTCATACAGTCCTTCCTTTGTCTTGAAGGCAGTCTTCCATTCATCTCCTTCTCTGATCTGAATCTGATGATATCCACTCTTTAAATCTATCTTTTAAAAATGCATAGCTCCACTCAAACAATTCATAATATCATCCATTCATGGCAATGGAAACCTATATAGCTTGATTGTGATCTTGTTTATTGCTCTAGAATATGTACACATCCTCCATTCTCCATTCTTATTTGGTGCTAATACTGCTGGTACAACACATGGACTTAAGCTCTCCTAAATCAATCCCTTCTATAACAACTCATGTACTTGTCTTTTCAACTCTTCACTTTCTACTAGTGTCATTCTATGTGCTACCTTGTTTGGAAAACTAGCTCCTAGAATCAAATCCATTTGATGACTAATCTTCCTTACCGATGGTAATCCATTAGGTACATTATCAGATACAATATCTTGAAACTCATTCAAAAAATCTGCAACCTCTACAAGTACATCCTCTACTTCCTCTTTACTAGCTTTTGGAATTAAAGAAAAACACACATGCTCATGTCTCATACCATCTAGAAATTTTCTTCCATCAACAAAAGTTATTCTTCCATTACCACATACCTTTTCTTCGATCTCCTTCAGTGGCTTTAGCTTATGTCACACTCCATCCTTTTTTAGAGAATAGGTATTCGCATGACCATCATGTACAACACATATGTCAAACTGCCACAGCCTACCCAAAATCATGTGACATGTATTCATAGGTATGATATCACACAGTACCTCATCCTAGTACCCACCAATCTTGAACTTTACTAGGCACTATTCACTGACCATGACCATGTGGTAATCCTGCACCTAGGCAATCCAATATGGATGTGGGTGTTTTTGTCTCTTGAGCTTCAACTTTGTCACCATCTCTTATGACACCAAATTGTTAGTGCTTCACCTTTCAATAATCACATCACAATATTTACCCTCACACTTGCATCTAGTGCGAAATAGGCTCCTCCTTTGTTCAAGTTCATTCTCACCACTCAGCAAGACTCTTCTATTAATTGATGTTTCTCCTCTTTCAGCATCTTCATAATTTGAAGATCTGACATCTTCATCTACATGTGCCACTCTGGCCTAGCCTTCATTCTTCATATCCATCCTTTCTTGGTATTGAGGACATTCAAATGCCCTATGACCTTCTTCTCCATAGTGAAAACATGTTCCACAAAAGCCTCCTCTTCTAGAACCTTGTCCTCTTCCTCTTCCTCTCTGATCTCTATTGTTCTAATTTTGGAAATGATTGGAATTGTTTCCTCTCTGATTTTGACTCCTACTAGCCTCATCCTTCTTTTTTGGATGTTCATTTCAACCTCCATATGACCATCCACTAGATTGTCCACTGCGACCTCTTCTGTTTTGTCTTCTCTCAAACTTCTTCTTTAGCTTTTCCTCTACTTTTTGGGAAAATTGGTATGCCTCTTCAATACTATTCATTCAAACCAGATTCAACTCCTCCTGAATGCTCGGCCTCAACCCATTAAGGTAATGGGAAACTTTCTCCTTATCAGCTTCCACATGGCCTATTCTGATGAGGATTCGATAGAACTCCTTTGTATACTCTTGAACAGATCATCCCGCTTGCTTCAAACTTTACATTTTCTTTAATAGGTCAAGCTCATAATCAATAGGGATGAACTGTCACTTTAATTTATCCACCATCCACTCCCATCTTGTGATTTTATCCTTTCATCTTCGATTCTGCTCCAATTGAATCTCTTGCCACTAGATCTTTGCATGACCTTTCAATCTGGCCTTCATGAATTTGACCCTATCAAGATCCTTAATATCTTCATACTCAAAATATTCTTCACATTCATTGATCCAGTCGATCAA
Organism: Chamaecyparis obtusa; assembly: GCA_027943335.1. Taxonomy (NCBI): domain Eukaryota; kingdom Viridiplantae; phylum Streptophyta; class Pinopsida; order Cupressales; family Cupressaceae; genus Chamaecyparis; species Chamaecyparis obtusa. The sequence continues at coordinate 431,082 of BSBK01002893.1, read as the reverse complement.
CTCCTATGGGTTAAGATTTCCTAAAAATGTAGGAACCTCAATCTTAGGTCTTTTTCTGATCTTGGAAATAGTTCAAAAAAGTCTTTCTTCTTCCTGGTTCACAATTTTGACTTCTCCTTCTTGATCTTCTTCTTCGGCTTCATCCTCACTTTCATCTCTAACATTAAGATTCATTCATTTGTGAATCTCTTCTTGCAATTCTCGTACTTGTCTCTGTAGTGCCCTAACCTGAGGTGTTACAACACTAGCTCTTCAGTCACGTTCCCTTCATGGAGGCATTTTTACGCAACTTACTGAAACCCTAACCATGGTACTGGTGCAAATTGCCTCATAGTTACCAATCTATTTACACACTCAAGAACTCCTACTATAATACCACTTGATGAAGGGTGCTCCCCTTAATACCACAAACACATAAGAGAAAGAGAGAAACAACAACAATATGCAAGAATAGAAGATGGGCTTCTTATTATCTCCACAAATGTAGAATTACAAACTTTTAGAATTACAATATGCAAAGCCACATGGGCATTCCCTTACAATATTTTGTAGGACAAAGCCTCAAATCAATACCCAGATCTACTACCCAAAACTGCCTAGACAACACTACGGGCCTTCTTTATATAGGCAATTTCCATTGCCCGAGAAGGTTCCATAAATTTAGCCCTTAAAGAAAACTATACATAGAATTATTTTATTTTCAAAATTTTTACAATAGGGTCGGCTCAAAAGAAATACAAAATATGATTTTAGGTAGCCCAACTTCTAGAGGCAATTACTTTTTAACCATAGCTCCATTTTTCTATTGTAACCACTTTTCAGAAATGCCATGACAAGATCTATAGTGCCTGACAAGCACTAGCGCTAGTCAGTCAGGGGTCGATTGCGATCCAGAGCCTCTAAGGCCTTCAAAATTGACCTAAAAGATTTCATACCCAAAAACCTCAATAACTTCACCAATACTGATGATGTGGCAATGAAACTCAACTAGTAGGCTCAAATGACTAGGATGAACCTTCAACTATGAAATCAAAACATTTTGAGATCATATGACCAACTTACTAAAAATAGTAAGTTTCCATAAATAGAAGCCCTGTACAAGATAGCCCTTATTGAAAAGCAAACATAAATATTTTTGGGTGATGCAAGATTGCTCTTACACCTAGGATGCTCCTGCATCAGCTGTGAACAACTCTTGATTTACTCGGAATCAAGGTAGGACAAGAAAGAATGAAAGCCCATATCTGCTTATTTGTTAGTGATCCACACTACTCAAACCATCAATCATGCTGAAAGGTAAAGGATACAAACCTCAAATGGCCAGTGACTTAAGCATGACCTACAAAAAGAAAGTTAAATCACATTAGTTTTGAAATCAGTTATCTTTTGAATCATCCTAAGTCAATCAAACATTTACAAAATATCAAACCATAATCAATTTTCCTGATTCTATTCAGAGAGGATGGAAAATTTATCATCATCCATCATCTAAATCTAGATTGACAATCAAACATTCAAACTAAATTGATTCAACCTGACATCCTATGACTCGCTATCAAATCAAGTTTCTTACCTAGCCAGTCAATTGATCAACGACACTAAACGGTTCAGAAAACTGACTAAGCCATTTGGAAATTTTTCCTAGTAGGGTAAAAGCACTATTTTTATTCTTAAAAGTGCTATTTGGAAAAAAAATGCAACTCAAAAGATTAAAAGCATTGTTCTAAGGTGAAAGCGCTAAAAGGTTGCAAATGCGCTAAAATAAATATTGTACATCCTAATGAAAGAATCAAAAGTGCTAAAGACTTTAAACGCACTAAAAAAAAAATTTGAAAGCGAAAAATGCCCTAATTTCTACATGCAAAAGCACCATTTCAAAGTGTGGAAGCACTATTTAAATGTGCAGAAGCACTGAAAAAATGGTAAATGCACTATTAAAATAAGTAAAAGCACTATTTGATTTTAAAAATGCAAAAAGTAGGGTTTTGGCATGAAAAATTCATTTTTTTGGAAATTAAATACTTTAAATTGAAAAGTAAGTTGATCAGGCACTTATCGAAGGTCCATAGGTTGACAGTCGATGATATCTTCACCCACGCTTGAATCGGTGCTCTCAGATCGGTATAACCATCATAATCAGCTCAGAGAGAGTCAGAGAGAAAATTCAACAAGGAAAGTGAAAATGAATAGTAAATTTGACTTTTTACCCCTTTATCTACGCCATTTTGACCTAAAAAGGGCATCTTTGACTAGAAAATGACCCAGGACCCAAATTTTTCACCAAATCAGCTAAATTAGGGGCATTTGTTAACAAACAAACACACAATCATTATCAAAAATAAAATCAAAATTCATTATAAAATGACCTAATGAACACAAAATGACCTAAACCATCAACTTTTTCCAAACGCCTATAAAATTTCATTTCATTTTTGAGGGGGCATACACTTGGATAATCAGAAACAACAGTAATATCACCAAATCAAGGGCATGACCAGCAAATCAAAGCATAATCTTTTATCATAATTTTTTTCTCTTATTAATCGAAAGGGGCATCAAGCATCAAATCAGATCGAACCAGGTACCATATTGGATAATTCATCATCAAATCAACCATCATGACATCAAAATCAATTGAACTTCATCAGAATCTGCATCATATGCTAAACATCAAAATTGACCATCAACAAATCAGGACTTTACATCAACGAATCGGGACATTATTTGAATCGACACGATTCACATGTTAACTCAAAGAGGGGCATTTGTAATCACCAAAAATTGGACAAGATCATTTAAGTGAGAAATAAAGGAAAAAATCAATACAATTAAATCAAATCAAATCAAAATCAAAGATAAATTGCATTTGAACCTTAATCCAAAATTAATTGAAAATCAAAAGCCATTAAATCGATTTAAACCTAATAAATCATGTTTAATCAATAAATTGTACAATTAACCTAATTAATTATATAGTTCAAATTAAATCAAATCAACCCATTTAAGAGGTACACATGGCTAAAAAATTAAATAAAATCAATTAATTCATTCATGTTTTCTCTCAACACCACTTGGGAAGGAAAAAGCCTCAACCAATAGGATTTAAGGATGGAGTTCACATGGATCAAGCCTAAAATTAATCTCAATCACTCAATTGGAGGATGAATCTTGTCCACTCATTTTTTCTTCTTGTCCCAAGCTTTCAGGATAATCCATTTAAATTGTCTCCAAAGGGTGGAACCAAGGACTTAACCCCAACTCAACCATGACCAAAATCAACTGCACCCCCTACCCTTGTCAAAATCTAAAAAAGAAAGGCATAAATCACTCATTAATCATCCACAAATCTGAGAATAGCATCAAACCTCTTGAAATTTATAGCTAGAAAGGCAAATCTAGGAGCTAATTAGATAATTTCAATTTGGAATTAACATTGTTATTAACTTTGTTTATCATTCTCATTTTAGGACTATCACTAATGGAGGCTTGTTGAGATCTTTATCATTAGCATCCCTAAATAGAGATCCATAGTGTGCTTTATTGTCAATTCTTTGCTTAATTAGATTTCTATTTGTTGTAATTTAGTTGTTATTTGATTTATTGATAATACTAACCCTATGGAGGTACTTTTTCTAGTACACAATGATTTAATGTTAATATATCTCACTTTCTTACTAATTAGGGAATATAGTTACTTCACCTTAAAGTCCTCCACTTCACATACACCTGACAGATGTTAAATAAATGCACTAAAAAGATATCTGCTAGTTGAAATTGGGGGAAAAGAGTGACAGTGAGTAGAGTCAAAAGAATAATGGAGGTAATGATAGAAAAGATGTAGAGGGTTGAATGGTTACAAAGAAATGAATGGAGCTTGTTCCTTAAAACTACCATTTTGGATCTTATGTGGTGTCTTTAAATTCTTTGGACCCAAATTGTTATAGATATACGATTTGATGGATAGACAAAAGCACAAATGTCATCATATAACATGACTAAGACATAAGTTGTTTGCTGCAGAGACGGTCCAAAAATGCTAATGCAACAAGTAAGTTTTCATATCCGACTCTTATAAGATGGTTGGAAATTGTCCTAACATTTGCATTCTATGTAGGATGGACAACTTAGAATCTCCCAATAGCATTCATAGTATTCTCCACAACTTGCAATCATTGATCACACAAAACAGGTTGGGGTTTTCCAAAATGGAAATGCCTACAACGTAAAAACACATAAATAAATTAGTGAGATAAATAACATTGTGTCTCAAATAAAATATCATAGCTATGTATTATATGTGTGTCACTTAAAAAATAAGATGCTCACTTAATAAAATAATTTTCTCACTTAAACAAGTATTGTTATCTTAGTATACAAATATTATTTTTATGTGCACAATCATTAGGGTAGCAATGTATATGCATTAGAGTATTTCATATTAATAATTTATCTTATCACAAATGTAAAAGGTGAACACAATAAATGTCTTGTATTTTCCAATAATGTGTGAGATTGTCAAAAAGTTCTAGTGTTCAACTATCGGTCCCTTTCTGTTGGATATAAGTTGTATTTTATATAATAAGTTATTTTTATAATGACAAATAATTTTTTGTGTGTTGAAGTATTGGCTCTTTTGTGTTGGATATAAAAGTTAGATATAAAAATATTTATGATTACTAATAGATATTTGGTCCATTTAAGTTGCATATATGTTACATTTTATGTAGAAATACAATATTCTACTAATAACTAATGATTTTTTATTTTTTATTTTTTTTATGGAGGGTTCAGACCTACGAGGCAGCCCAGTAGAGGCACGAGGACTGCGAGAAACCAACCAACAAAGGCTCCCCCACAGAGATGTTTCAGCAACCCGATATGGGTGCACTCATTCCAAAAACCTCTTCAGCTAAGAGCTAAGGACTGAGGGGTATCCACACCACCAAAATCTCTGATGACATTGATCCCAACCCCATCCTTTATGATGTCAAAGCATTCCACTCAACAAGACTTGATCCTTGATGGGATCATTGAGAACCATTCAACTTCACCAACAGACCAAGGGCCCATTGACACAAATGATATTTTTAAATTTAACTACTATGGATTTTGACGCAGGAAAAGCTATGATGAGGGGCCAAAAGCACACCCTGATCACCAACCTCCTTCTAGAAACAAAACACAAAAGCAATAACACAACAGGGAGAAAGAGAATGTAGAACAATCAACTATTATTCATCAAATAACCTCATACATGTCAGGCTATAAGGCCTTCCTAGTTACGGCCAAATACATTCAAAATTTAACTACCATAGTTCTCCAACATGCGAGGATTCCACTTTTAGAATCTATCTTCTATCTTTAAAAGAAAACTACTCCCAAAAATACAAGCAACTTGATGAAAAGTGCTCCCCTTAATACCACAAACACATACAGAAACAAAGAAACAACAGCAATTTGTGAGAACAGAAAATGGGCTTCTTATTATCTCCACAAATGTGGAATTTCAAATTTCAAAACTCTTACATGCAAAGCCACATGGGAATTTTCTTTTACAATATTCTGTAGGCCAAAGCCTTGAATCAAAACTCAGATCTACTACCCAAAACTACTCTCAACTGCCTAGGACAACACTACAGGCCTTCTTTATATAGACAATTTCCACTGCCCGAGAAGGTTCCAGAAAATTAGCCCTTAAGGCCGATGATCCTAAGAATTAATTTCTTTTCTTTTCTTTTTACATAGGGTTGGCTAAGAAAATATATAAAATATGGTGTTAGGTAGCCCAACTTCCAGAGGCCATAACTTTTTAACTATAGCTCTGATTTTCTACTATAACCACTTTTCAGAAATGTCATGTCGAGATCTATAGTGCTTGACTTGCGCAAGCTCCAGTCAGTCGGGGGTCGACCGCGATCTGGAGCATCTAAGGCCTTCAAAATTGACCTGAAAGATTTCATACCTGGAAACCTCAATAACTTCACCAATACAGATGATGTGGCAATGAAACTCAATTGGTAGGCTGATATGACTAAGATGAACCTCCACCCGTGAAATCAAAACATTCTGAGATCATATGACCAACTTACTAAAAATAGTAAGTTTCCATAAATAGCAGCTCCGCACAAGATATCCCTTATTGAAAAGAAAAAAGAAATATTTTTGGGTGAAGCAAGATTGCTCTTACACCCAAGATGCTCCTACATCATACACCTAGGGTAATTTGAGAAGTGACCCTATAACAACTCAGGTGTGTAGAAGAAAACCAAGATGGTTAACCTCCTCCTTTGTTAGCCATGATGAATCTTCAATAGGTCATCCTATCCACTTGACCAAATATTCTTCATATGTTCTGTTCCTTGTGCTTCTTCCAACATGACTATCTAGTACGTCCTCAATCTCCTTAGTATCTGAACTAGTTGCTGGAATACTCCACTGTGCTGCTGTGATCTCATCTTCAACACCTCCTTCATGATACTCTGTCAAATCTGAAATGTTAAACACTAGTGAAATATTCAGCTCAGTAGGAAATTCTACCTCATATGCATTTCTTGAATCATGCTTCTTCAGTATCTTACATGGTCCAAATTTCTTCATTTTCAACTTGTTATATGTACCAACTGGAAATCTTTCCTTTCACAAATGAACCATGACTTTATCTCCAACCTTAAATTCTTTATGGCACCTTTTCTCCATCTGCCTTAACCTTATACTGTGCATTCATCTTGGTGATGTGCTTCCTCACCTCCTAATGGATGTTCTTCAGATGTTTTGCAAAATCCTCAGCTTCAGCACTACTTATTTCTCCTTTATTTATCTTTCTCAATTTAGATGCATTTCTTGGACTACTCCCATATATAATATGGAATGGTGATTTACCAGTGCTCCTATTGAGAGAATTATTGTATGCAAATTATTCCTATGGTAAAATCAAATCCCATCCTGTTGGCTTGTCTCCAACCAAACATCTCAATAAGTTTCCCAAACTCCTATTCACCACCTCTATCTGCCCATCAGTCTGTGGATGATGTGATGAACTAAATTTCAAATCTATCTTTAGCTTCTTCCACAATGTATGCCAGAAATATCCAACAAACTTAGTGTCCTGATCTGAAACTATGGTCTTTCAAAAACCATGTAGTCTCACTACCTCTCTGAAAAACAATTCTGCTACATGAACAACACCATTAGTCTTCTTGCAGGGAATAAAATGTGTCATCTTTGAAAATCTGTCAACCACCACAAAAATTGAATCATGTCCCCGCTGAGTCCTCGGTAAACCAAGAACAAAGTCCATGCTAATATCTTCCCAAGGCTTCTCTGGTATAGGTAATGGCTGATATAACCTTGTATTCTATTTCACTCCTTTCACCATCTGACATACTTTGCAACTCTGTAAAAACTTCTTCACATCTTGCTGCAACTATGGCCAATAATAATTCTCACTAACCAAAGCAAGGGTTTTATCATGACCAAAATTTCCAGCCAATCCTCCACTATGCTTCTCTTTGATGAGATTCTCCCTCATAGAACTTCTTGGAATGCACAACTGACTCCCTCTGAATAGTATATCATCCTAGATGAATAAATCCAACCATTTCCACTTGTCTAGAGTAATAGATTCTGTACAAGCTTTTCAAGCTTCACCAAAATCAAGATCCTCTGGATACAAATTCTTGAGTTCCTTGAACCCAACCACTTCAATCTACATTTCTGTTAGTAATAGTTGCCTTCTTCTAAGAGCATCTACAACTTTGTTAGACTTTCCACTCCTGTCTTTCAAAAAAAATATATAACTCTGCAAAAACTCAACCCATTTCAAATGCCTCTGATTTAACTTTCCTTGACTATTCAAATATTGCAAAGCTTAATGATTAGTATACAAAACAAACTCCTTCAGAAGTAGATAATGTCTCCACTTCTTTAATTCCTGAACTATAGCATAAAATTCCAAATCATAAACATAATATTTTCTCTTGGCGTCATTCAACTTCTCACTGAAATAAGTAATGGGTTTACCTTCTTGGCTCATAACAGCTCCTATTGTAGTACCACTAGCATCACAATCTACTTGAAACACCTTATTAAAATTTGGAAGTGCTATAATAGGTTGTTCTGTAACTTTCTATTTTAACAATTGAAAACTCTTTTCTACCCCGTTAGTCCACTTAAACTCTTTTCTATCCGCTCTCATTGTTTTAGTCAAGGGTCCATAAATACTGCTAAAATTTCTAATAAACTTTCTATAAAAGCTAGCCAAATCATGAAAATATCTTACATTAGTAGTACTCCTTGGAGTAGGCCATTCAAGGATATCCTGTACCTTCTCTGGGTCAATTTTTAGACCTTTTTCTAAAACTACAAATCTCAAATATACTAACTCTTTCTTTACAAAACTGCATTTCTTCAAATTAATCAACAATTTCTCTTCTCTCAACTTCTCAAATACCATAAGAATATGCATCATATGCTTGGTGTAGGAGCACCTATATGAGGGCCCTCACCTTTTCATTTTGGTGTGTCTAATGCATGTAAATAGCAATAAGAGTCATTATGATGCTTGACTCCATTTTGGTTGTGTCTAGGCTAAGAGTGAGTCCTAGAGGTCTACTTGTTTCCTTACGTTTGTTTTGTCCTTTTACTTTAACAAAGTGTTTAGTTGGGGTCTATGGTTTTATAAGTTATTGAGCAGTGGCTAGGTGAAGAAAAGGAGTTCTTGATAAGCCTCAAAATAGACTATTTATCTTAAAGAACAAAATTGTGCAAGAAACTACAAGTTGCTAAAAAGTAGCAAGCAACTTCAGCAATATTTTGTTTTTGTAATTGTCTACTCAAAAAATAGACACAAGAGACTAAAAATACCTAAAATACACAAAAGGACAAATATTTTAATGCCTAAAAACCCTAATGTACACGTTGGAGAAAAAAACTTTGTGAAGTTGTGAAGTTGTGTACGGTACAGGAAGACTGGTTTTGTTTTTTTCTGGGTGTAACAGTCAATGTATGACTGATTTTATGTGAATACAGTGGAGTTTGATTGAGTTTGTGAAGGTTTTCATTTTATATTGGTGTTTAGACTCTTTTATGTGTGTTTTAGTTTAGATTCTTGTACGTTTTGTTAGTTTATTTTATATATATTTCTATGTGTTTAAATTCTGCCCGATTGGAGGGCTTTGTGTTAATGGGCCTATAACTTTCTTATCCATTGTGGGATTACCATGGAAACATGGATTTTGGAAGTATAGACCCTATTGTACATTTTCTCAAATGTAGGGCCCTTGAGGAGAAAGAAAAACAATTGTTTGTTGATGCCCTAGGCAAGTTCAGCTTGAATCCGGCTAGGTTCAAGAAGCGTTCCAAAAGCTACAGCAGGAGTTTGGAAAAGAATCAAGGCTTTACATTTGGAGAGAGTCTAAAGGGATGTTAGAAGGCCCTAAATCCAAAAGGATGAGATTTGGTAAGGTCCAGAAGGCTCTGATTTTTGCTAGAAGCTTGTACAGCCCACAAAACCCTTGAAATCCTCATATTTGGCCAAGTATGTTGTACAGATTTTTGGGTAGGTGAGACCCCAAAAATAATTTTGAGGGGATCATTAGAAGAATTTTTTATTGTCACCAAGTTTGGTGAATCTCTAAGGGTTTTTCACAAGAGCTCCTACAAATCCGGGTGTAGGGCTAATTGGGCTAGTCTAGTAGCCCTATTTTCCAAAGGACCCCTAGATCGGGTGCTTCCAAAACCTCAAGAATGCATGGAGAAAGTGTAATTGGACCTAAAAAGACATATGAAGCCTTGATTTCATTTGTAGAAGTTTAGTAAGAAGCCAGGAGTTAAAAAAAACCCTTTTTAGCCTATGTGAGAGGCTAGTTGTGAGAATGAAAAGCAAGAAGGTGTAAGAATGGAAGTGTGAAACTTGGTGGGAAGGTTAGGTAGGTCAGGGGAAGTCCTTAGAAGGATAAGGAAGCCTAGAGACCTAATTGTAGTGTGAAGAAACACCGAGATCCTAGTGGAGGGTCAGGAGCATAGACAAGCTTGTCTATCCTAGCTTATCCCATCAGATTTGTATCAGAGCCTCTTAAGGCTTGGGAAGTGAAAGGTGGATGTTTCAACCACCAGAAGAATCAAGTGGATCATCTCAAAAATAGAAGATGGTGACCAATGCAGAGCTTGCCAAGAAAGTAGAAGATCAGGAGGAAGCTAACAAACTCCTATAGGAAAGATTGGCATAGATGGAATAGCTCTTGGATGATGTCCAAGCAAAAGTAGATAAGGTGAATGTGAAAATGGAGGAGCAGGATGCTAAGGAAAAAGGGGTAACCATAGATGATGAAGTGCCCACACCTGACCCTCCAACTCAAGATGAACAATTTATGAAAGCATTGAAGGCTATCACAGGCAAGGCACTTGAAGGTGTCCCATTATTGACTGGCAGGATGGATACTGAGCTTGTGCTGCAATGGATTGAAGGCATCGAGAATCATTTTGAATTTGAAGAGGTCTCAGAAGCACAGAAGGCCAAAGTGGCCAAATCTAGGTTGAGGGGACAAGCTTTAACATGGTGGAACTATCTACAGGGTGAAAGAGAAAAAGAGGGGAAGAATCCAATCTTAAATTGGAAAGCAATGGTTAACAAAGTCAGGGAAGCCTACCTACCAGCTAATTATGAAATACAGCAGCATAAAAAGAGATTGAATCTCAAACAAAAGGAGATGGATGTAGCCACCTACACCGAAGAGTTCCACAAGTTGAGCTTAAGGTCCAAGATTAAAGAGGAAGAAAGTGTTAAAGTGGCAAGGTATTTGAGTGGCTTGAAATGGAGCATAGCTGAGGAGATGAGTCTATTCACTCCCACCACCATACTTGGTTGTCAGCATATGGCACAAAAGATTGAAGAGAAACAAAGAAGAAAGCAAGAACCTAACTCCAAGAATAGAGGAAGAGGTAGAGACTCTAGAGGGGGTCAAAGAGGAGGTTCTAGTAGAGGTGGTGAATCAAGAAATCAAGGGGAAAGTAGACTCTTAGAACAAAGTACAGAAATTAGTACAAGAGGATCCTATGGAAGAGGAAGAGGTTCTCAAGGAAATAGAGGAAGAGGAATAGGGAGAAGCAGCTCCTATTTTGCCACCATGAAGTGCTATCAGTGTGGACAGCTTGGGCACCCTGCCTATAGGTGTCCTGATAAACTTTCATCTTCAAATAATGAGAAGAGGGTAGCATATACCCAAGAGGATAGCAGCAGCTCATGCAATAATGAAGTCAGCAAATTAGAATTAGAAATGGGGGAGAATCTTATGTTCAGAAGGGTACTCATCAGGCAGCCTAATCAAGGTGAACCCAAGCATAGAAGAGCTCTTTTTAGAGTCAAGTGCAAGATACAAGGAAAAGTATGCAAGGTTATAGTAGATTCAGGGTCTACTGATAACATTCCATCAGAGGAAGCAGCAAAGAAGTTGAAGCTAACCAAGCTCCCACATGCAAATCCCTACAAGGTGACTTGGTTGAACCAGGAGCAGAGTGTGCTAGTGAATGAGAAAACATGGGTTGAATTTTCTATTGGAGGTTATAAAGATAGAATTCTTTGTGATGTCTTACCCATGGATGCATGCCATCTTCTATTGGGAAGACCCTGGCAATTTGATAGAAAGATGATTTATGATGGAGAAGATAACTCCATTTCTTTCAAGAAGGATGGGAGAACTTTTAAAATTCAGTCATTGGTAGAGAATGAAGAAGGAGTTTCCAAGACACCTAGTGTGTTACTTAGCAATGGAAAAGAGTTTTTACATGCTTTATAGGATGAGGAGACCATAGGGTGTGCTATTATGGTGAAGACAAAAGAAGAAGAAAAAGAGGTAAAGGCAGATTTACCATTGGAAGTGCAGCAATTGTTAGAGGAATTCAGAGACATTGTGAGTGATGGAACCCCTACCACTTTAACTCCAAAAAGAGCAATAAGCCATCAAATTGACTTTGTTCCTAGTGCTTCTCTACCTAACAAGGCAGCCTACAAGCTAACCCCATATTAGAACAAAGAAGTAGCAAGGCAAGTGCAAGAGTTGTTGGATCAAGGGCTGATTAGGAAGAGCATAAGTCCATGTGCAGTCCTAGTAGTTTTAGCAGCCAAGAAAGGTGGAACATGGAGGCTTTGCATAGATTCAAGGGCTATCAACAAGATTACCATCTGGTATAGGTTTCCCATTCCAAGAATTGAAGACCTAATGGATTGCTTAGGAGGTGCTATGTATTTTACAAAGTTGGATTTGAAGAGTGGTTATCACCAAATCAAAATTAAGGAGGGTGATGAGTGGAAGACCGCTTTTAAAACCACTGATGGATTGTATGAATGGCTTGTCATGCCATTTGGGCTTACTAATGCCCCTAGCACCTTCATGAGGTTGATGAATGAGGTCTTGAAGGACTTCACAACTAGATTTTTGGTGGTATATCTAGATGATATACTCATCTATAGCAAGACAAAATCAGAACACCTTGAGCATTTAAGGTCGGTAATGAAGAAGCTACATGAAGAGCAGTTAGCCATCAACCTAAAGAAATGTGTGTTCATGCAACAAGAGCTGGTATATTTGGGCTTTTTGGTATCTAAAGGTACCTTAAAAATGGACCCAAGCAAGGTGGATGCAATATTGAATTGGTCTACTCCAAAAACAAGGATAGAAGTTAGAAGTTTTCATGGTTTGGCCCAATTTTATAGAAAGTTCATCAGGAACTTTAGTGGGATTTGTGCCCCAATTTTGGATACTATCAAAGGAGGTCTGAAAATTAAGTTTAGGTGGACTGATGCAGCAGAGGAAGCATTCCAAATATTGAAGCAAGAGGTAGCACTAAACCTATCCTACTCTTACCTACTTTTGATAAATTGTTTACTATTGAATGTGATGCAAGTGGTACAGTAGTAGGGGGTGTTTTAAGCCAAGAAAGAAGGCTTGTAGTATTCTTTAGTGAGAAGCTCAATGAGCCAAAGAAAAAGTATTCATCTTATGATTTAGAGTTGTATGCATTGGTACAATCTCTCAAGAAGTGGAGGCATTATCTCTTGCCCAAAGAATTTTTTGTTTATACTGATAATTAGGCTTTAAGCTATATAAAAACATAGGAAAAGCTTAGTAACAGGCACATGAAATGGATGGAGTATCTCCAATCCTTCACTTTTACAATCAAGCATAAGAAAGGGCAGCTCAACAAGGTTGCAGATGCCTTGAGTAGAAAATTAGTGACTGTCCAAGAGGTACAACTACAAAGCATTGGAATAACAGATTTCAAAGACTTATATGAGGAGGATGAAGACTTCTCACAAGCCTACAAGGTGTGCCTAGAGTTTCAGAACAACTTTCATGGTGAGTTTGTAGATTACACCCTTCAAAATGGGTTGTTGTTTAAAGGTAATCAGCTTTGTGTACCTAGAGGATCCATGAGGGAAAATCTGATCCAAGAGAAGCATAATGGCAGCCTAAGTGGCCATTTTGGCATAAACAAGACTTTGGAGTTAGTACAGAGATACTACTTTTGGCCTAAGCTAGCAAGGGATGTCAAGAGGTATGTTGAGCAATGTGGGATATGTCAAAGAGAAAAAGGAGGTTCAAGTAATGCTTGACTCTATCAACCTCTACCAATTCCTAATAGGCCATGGGAGTGTGTAAGTATGGACTTTGTAGTTGGACTCCCTAAAACCAAATCAGGTATGGATAGCATCTATGTTGTTGTTGACAGGTTCTCTAAGATGAGTCATTTCATTCCATGTAGAACTACTCATGATGCAATTTATGTAGCACATCTCTTCTTTAAAGAGATTGTTAGAATTCATGGACTTCCTTTGAGCATTGTGTCAGATAGGGATAGCAAGTTCATGGGCCATTTTTGGTAAACCTTATGGAAAAGGCTGGGAACTAATCCCTCTTTTAGTTCAGCATACCATCCTCAAACTGATGGTCAAATTGAAGTCATCAACAGGGTGCTTGGAAACTTGCTAAGGTGTTTAACAAAGGAATATGGGCAGACTTGGGATCTTGTTATATCTCAGGCTGAATATGCATATAATGATAGTGTGAACAGGACTATGGGGAGAAGTTCTTTTGAGATTGTTTATGGGAGACACCCTAGAGGTGTGTGTGAGTTGAGAGATTTAGGTTCCATGGAGTTGAAGAGTGGACAAGCTGAAGATTTCATGCAAACTATCAAAGAGGTTCAAGAGAAAGTGAAGAAAACCATGATGGAGTCTACTCAAAGACTCAAAGCTAAAATGGATGAAAAGAGAAAAGAGGTACAATTTCAGATAGGGGACTATGTTATGGTCCATCTTAACAAGGCAAGAATGCAAAAAGGCATGCCTACTAAGCTAAAAATGAGAAGAGTAGGTCCATGCAAGGTGTTAACAAAATATGGGGACAATGCTTACAAGGTGGATTTACCTTCAGATTGGGCCATCTCACCGGTATTTAATGTTGCAGACTTGATCAAGTTCAAGGGTGATATTAATCAGCAAGAAACAAGTACACCTAAGGTACTCCAAGACATTGATCCAAATACCATGCCCAAGAAAGAACTAGCTAAAGTAGAGAGTATCCTTGAATCCAGAGTGAAGAAGGCAACTAGACATCACATATACATGGAACATCTGATTAAATGGAAGGATCAACCTGAATCTAAAGCCACATGGGTTGAAGAAGGACAGTTCAAGAAGTTTGGGATTGATCTAGCACTCCTAGATCCCAAGGTGCCTTAGCTTGTGTTGAGGGGGAGTATGGTGCAGGAGCACCTCTATGAGGGCCCTCACCTTTTCATTTCAGTGTGTCTAATGCATGTAAATAGCAATAAGAGTCATTACGATGCTTGACTCCATTTTGGTTGTGTCTAGGCTAAGAGTTAGTCCTAGAGGTCTGCTTGTTTCCTTACGTCTGTTTTGTCCTTTTACTTTAGAAAAGTGTTTAGTTGGGGTCCATGGTTTTAGAATTTTTGAGCAGTGGCTAGGTGAAGAAAATGAGTGCTTGATAAGCCTCAAAATAGACTATTTGTCTTAAAGAACAAAATTGTGCAAGAAACTACAAGTTGCTAAAAAGTAGCAAGCAACTTCAACAATATTTTATTTTTGTAATTGTCTACTCAACCAATAGACACAAGAGACTAAAAATACCTAACATACACAAAAGGAAAAATATTTTAATGCCTAAAAACCCTAATGTACATGTTGGAGAAAAAAACTTTTTGAAGTTGTGAAGTTGTGTACGGTACAGGCAGACTGGTTTTGTTTTTTTTCTGGGTGTAACAGTCAATGTATGACTGATTTTATGTGAATACAGTGGAGTTTGATTGAGTTTGTGAATTTTTTAATTGTATATTGGTGTTTAGACTCTTTTATGTGTGTTTTAGTTTAGATTCTTGTACATTTTATTAGTTTATTTTATATATATTTCTGTGTGTTTAAATTCTGCCTGGTTGGAGGGCCTTGTGTTAATGGGCCTATAACTTTCTTATCCACTGTGGGATTACCATGGAAACATGGATTTTGGAAGTATAGACCCTATTTTACATTGTCTCAAATGTAGGGCCCTTGAGGAGAAATAAAAACAATTGTTTGTTGATGCCCTAGGCAAGTTCAACCTGAATCCGGCTAGGTTCGAGCAGCATTCCAGAAGCTACAGCAGGATTTTGAAAAAGAATCAAGGCTTTCCATTCAGAGGGAGTCTAATGGGATGTTAGAAGGCCCTAAATCCAAAAGGAGGAGGTTTGGCAAGGTATAGAAGGCTCTGATTTTTGCTAGAAGCTTGTACAGCCTACAAAGCCCTTGAAATCCTCATATTTGGCCAAGTATGTTGTATGGCTTTTTGGGTAGCTGAGACCCCAAAAAAAATTTAGAGGGGATCATTATAAGAATTTTTTATTCTCACCAGGTTTGGTGAATCTCTAAGGGTTTTGCACAAGAGCTCCTACAAATCCGGGTGTAGGGCTAATTGGGCTAGTCTAGTAGCCCTATTTTCCAAAGGAACCCCTAGATTGGGTGCTTCCAAAACCTTAAGAATGCATGGATAAAGTGTAATTGGACCTAAAAAGACATATGAAGCCTTGAGTTCCTTTGTAGAATTTTAGTAAGAAGCCAGGAGTAAAAAAAAACCCTTTTTAGCCTATGTGAGGCTAGTTGTGAGAATGAAAAGCAAGAAGGTGTAAGAATGGAAGTGTGAAACTTGGTGGGAAGGTTAGGCAGGTCAGGGGAAGTCCTTAGAAGGATAAGGAAGCCTAGAGACCTAATTATAGTGTGAAGAAACATCGAGATCCTAGTGGAGGGTCAGGAGCATAGACAAGCTTGTCTATCCTAGCTTATCCCATCAATGCTCCTCCAATGTATTACTAAAGATCAAAATATCATCTAGGTAAACAATGAAAAACTTACCCAGAAACTCCTTTTAAACCTCATTCATGAGCCGCATGAAAGTTCTCGGTGCATTGGTTAGCCAAAAAGGCATGACTAACCACTCATATAGTCCTTTTCTTGTCTTGAAGGCAGTCTTCCACTCATCTCCTTCTCTAATCCCAATCTGATGATATCCACTCTTCAGATCTATCTTTGAGAAATACACAGCTCCACTCAAACAGTCCATAATATCATCCATTCATGGCAATGGAAACCTATACTTGATTGTGATCTTGTTTATTGCTCTAGAATCTGTTATAGCATAAGGACTCAGACTCTCACGGATCAATCCTTTTTGTAACAACTCATGTACTTGTCTATTCAACTCCTCACTTTCTATAGGTGTCATTCTATGTGCTACCTTATTTAGAAAATCACTCCTAGGATCAAGTCCATCTGATGACTGATCTTCCTGACTGGTGGTAATCTATCAGGCACATTATCAGATACAATATCCTAAAACTCATTCAACAAATCTGCAACTTGTACAGGAACATCTTCTACTTCCTCCTTACCAAATTTTAGAATTAAAGAAAAACACACATGCTCATGCCTCATACCATCTAGGAACTTCCTTCCATCAAGAAAATTTATTCTTGCACTACCACATACCTTTTCTTCTATGTCATTCAATGGCTTTAGCTTATGTCGCACTCCATCCTTTGTCAGGGAATAGGTATTTGCACGACCATCATGTATAGCACATCTATCAAACTAGCATGGTCTACCTAACAAAATATGACATACATCCATAGATATGATATCGCATAGTACCTCATCATGATATCCACCCATCTTGAACTTCACTAGGCATTGTTCATTGACCATGACCTTGTGGTCATCCTGTACCCAGGCATTCTGATATGGATGTGGGTGTTTTTGTCTCTTGAGCTTCAACTTTGTCACCATCTCTTCTGACACCAAATTATTAGTGCTTCCACTATCAATAATCACATCACAACACTTACCCTCACATTTGCACCTGGTGTGAAACAGGCTCCTCCTTTGTTCAGGTTCATTCTCACCACTCAAAAGGACTCTTCTATTAATCAACGTTTCTCCTCTTTCAGCATCTTCAGAATTTGATGATCTGGCTTCTTCATCTACATGTGCAACTCTGGCCTGGCCTTCATTTCTCCTATCTTTTCTGCCTTGCCACTGAGGACATTCAAATGCCCTATGACCTTCTTCTCCCTAGTGAAAACATGTTCCACGGAAGCCTCCTCTTCCAGATCCTTGTCCTCTTCCTCTTCCTCTCTGATCTCTATTACTCTAATCCTGGAAGCAATTGGAATTATTTCCTCTCTGATTCTAACTGCTACTAGCTTCATCCTTTTTTTTCGGATCTTCATTTCGGCCACCAAATCTTCCACCATGACCTCTTCCATTTTGTTTGCTCTCAAACTTCTTATTCAACTTTTCCTCTACTTTTAGGGAAAACTGGTATGCCTCCTCAATACTATTCATTTGAACCAGATTCAACTCTTCCTGAATGCTTGGCCTTAACCCATTAAGGTATCGGGCAACTTTCTCCTTATCAGCTTCTGCATGGCCTGTTCTAATGAGGATTCGATAGAACTCTTTGATATACTCCTGAATAGATCTTCCCGCTTGCTTCAAACTTTGCATTTTCTTTAGTAGATCAAGCTCATAATCAACAGGAATGAACTGTCACTTCAATTTATCCACCATTCGATCCCATCTTGTGATTTTATCTTTCCCTCTTCTATTTCTCTCCAACTGAACCTCTTGCCACCAGATCTTTGCATGACATTTCAGTCTTGCCTTCGCAAATTTGACCCTATCAGGATCCTCAACATCCTCATACTCAAAATATTCTTCACATTCATTGATCCAGTTGATCAATTTTTCTGGATTAAGATTCCTTGAAAATGTAGGAAAGTCGATCTTAGGTCTCTTCCCGATCTTGGAAAGGGCTCAAAAAAGTCTTTCTTCTTCTCGGTTTAGAAGTTCACCTTCTCCTTCCTGATCAAAATTTTCTTTCACTTCATCATCACTTTCTTCTCTTACATTAAGATTCATTCCTCTATGAATCTGCTCTTGCAATGCTCACATTTTTCTCTGGAGCTCTCTAACCTTAGGTGTCACAACACCAGCTCTTCCACCTTGTTCTCTTCGTAGAGGTATTTTCACAATGCACGCTGAAACCCTAACCACAGTCCTGGTACAAACTACCTCACAGTCAGTGATCTATTTACACACTCAACAACTCCTACTTTGATACCACTTAATGAAGGGTGCTCCCCTTAATACCATAAACACATACAAAAACAAAGAAACAATAGCAATTTGCAAGAACAGAAAATGGGCTTCTTATTACCTCCACAAATGTGGAATTTCAAATTTCAAAACTCTTACATGCAAAGCCACATGGGCATTTTCCTTTACAATATTCTATAGGCCAAAGCCTCAAATCAAAACTTAGATCTACTACCCAGAACAACTCTCAACTGCCTAGAACAACACTACGGGCCTTCTTTATATAGATAATTTCCACTGCCTGAGAAGGTTCCAGAAAATTAGCCCTTAAGGCTGACAATCGTAAGAATTAATTTCTTTTCTTTTCTTTTTACATAGGGTTGGCTAAGAAAATATACAAAATATGGTTTTAGGTAGCCCAACTTCTGGAGGCCATAACTTTTTAACCGTAGCTCTGATTTTCTATTATAACCACTTTTCAGAAATGTCATGTTGAGATCTACAATGCCTAACTCACGCAAGCTCTAGTCAGCCGGGGTTCGACCACGATCCAGAGCCTCTAAGGCCTTCAAAATTTGCCTGAAAGATTTTGTACCTAAAAACCTCAATAACTTCACCAATATAGATGATGTGGCAATGAAACTCAGTTGGTAGGCTGATATGACTAAGATGAACCTCCACCTGTGAAATCAAAACATTCTGAGATCATATGACCAACTGACTAAAAATAGTAAGTTTCCATAAATAGCAACTCCGCACAAGATAGCCCTTATTGCAAAGCAAAAAGAAATATTTTTGGGTGATGCAAGATTGCTCTTACACCCAGGATGCTCCTGCATCACAACTACTTTATTTATACAAGAGGCTACCAAACAAGTCAGCCTTCAGATCCATCATTGGAGAAAGATATGACTAGATCTAGGTCCACACGCTTCCCAATGATTGATGCAAACATTAACTCCACAACCAAAATTCAATGCACAAGTCAACATCAAGAAAAATAAAAAATAAATGACTCGGTGAGCAAGATTATCAAACAACATGAAATTAACTCGGTGAACCAACCAAGCCAACTCCATAAATGAAGGAACTGAGAAACAACCGAGTCTTGTTGGTGGAAAAATAAAAACATCATCGAGAGCCCAAAAGAAGCTATCGAGCATATCTAACAATTTTAACTTATTTTTGGTGACATAGGATTGCTAAGAACCCAATATGCTCCTACATCAGACACCTGGGGTTATTTTGATATGATTCTCTAAATCATATAATAGGTATAACCTGAGCTAAATCCAACTCAAACTATAAAATCCATGAATAGTCTTTAATCGGTCTGTTCTTCCATTTTACTAGATAGTCCATGTACTCTTTTCCTCTTGTGCTTCTACCAATTCTTTGTTCCAAAATCTTCTTAACTTCTTATGTCTACTTCTTAGGATAATCATTTGGTACTATCATATCTTAATTAGGTTCATGGTACTCATACAAGTCTAAAATGTTGAATATAGGTGATTTATCCATGTCATCAGGTAACTCAATCTCATAAGCATTTCCACTGTCAAACTTCCTCAATATTTTGCAGAGACCAAATTTCTTCATTTTCAACTTTCCATAGGTTCCAATAGGAAATATACCTTTCTTCAAGTGTATCATTACTCCATCCCCAACTAGAAAAGTCTTATGTCTTCTTGATCTATCTTCTTTATCCTTGTATTTCTAATTACTACTCTCCAACTTATGTTTCACTTCCTCATGCAATGTCTTCACGAACTCATAAAACTCTTCTCCTTCAACACTTCTCTTTTCTTCACCAACTATGTCCAAATCTGATATACCTCTCAGTTGTATGCCATTAACAATCTCAAGAGGTTTTTTTCCAGTACTCCTATTCACTGAATTATTGTATGCAAACTCTTCTTGTGCAAACATAGAATCCCAATTACTCAATTTATCTCCAAATAAACATCTCAAAATATTACCCAAACTTCTATTTACAACCTCTTTTTGTCCATCATTCTATCAGTAAAATATAGAACTATACCTCAACTCAGTACCCAACTTTTTTCAAAGAGTCTTCCAAAAGTATCCAACAAATTTACTATCTCGGTCAGAGATGATACTCCTAGGTAATCCATGCAATTTGACAATTTCCTTAAAGAAAAGATGTGCCATATGCACTACATCTAATATCTTTCTATAGGATATGAAATGTGTCGTCTTAGAAAATCTATCCACAACAAAAAATATAGAATCATTACCTCTTGCTATCTTCGACAAGCCAAGAAAAAAATCCATATGGATATCAATCCAAGGTTTCTTAGGAATAGGAATCGGTGTATACAATTCATCATTCTAACTTACTCCCTTTGCAACTTGACAAATTCCACAACTTCTCACAAATTTCTAAACATCCTTATACAACTTTGGCCAAAATTATTTCTCCTTAAGAAAATTCAATGTTTTGTCAATGCCAAAATGTCTAGCCAAACCACTACTATGTTTCTCCTTTATCAAATTAGTTCTCATTGATCCTCTTGGTATACACAACTGAATACCTTTAAACAACATATCTTCCTGAATAAAATAATCTTCTCATTTAGTACTCAGTTGATTTTGAATAGGTGCTCTACACTTTTTCCACGGCTCAGAAAAATCAGGGTCAGTTTCATAAAAAAAATTTCATGTCATCAAAACCAAGAACTTCAATTCTCATTTCAGTTATCAAATATCTTCTTCTACTCAATGCATCAACAACTTGGTTAGTGAACCCACTCTTATACTTTATTACAAATGTATAACTCTACAAATATTCAACCCATTTCATATGTCTCTGATTTAACTTATTCTGACTACTCAAATATTGTAAAGCTTTATGATTAGTGTATAACACAAATTCACTCGGTATCAAATAATGTCTCCATTTCTTTAGGGCTTGTACAATAGCATATAATTCTTGATCATACAAAAAATATTTTCTTTTTGCATCATTTAATTTCTCACTAAAGAAAGCAATAGGTTTACCTTCTTGACTCAACACAACTCCTCTTGCATTACTACTTGTATCACACATTCTACTTGAAAGACCTTATTGAAATCGGGTAAAGCTAACACAGGCAATTCAACAACCTTCTACTATAGAGTCTCAAAACTTTTATCAGCTCCATGTGTCCACTTGAATTCCCTTTTATCTCCTCTCATAGTCTTAGTCATAGCATTACAAATTGAACTAAAATGTTTTATGAACTTTCGGTAAAAACTTGGTAAACCATGAAATGATCTTACCTCACTAGCATTTTCAACTGTAGGCCTATTCAAAATAGCTTCAACCTTTTCAAGATCCATTTTCAAACCATTAGTTGAAATCACAAATCCCAAATACACAATCTCTTCTTTCATGAAGGAACACTTTTTCAAATTAATCAGCAACTTTTCTTTGTTCAATCTCTGCAATACCTGTTTAATGTGTAACAAATGTTCTTCTCTGGTCATACTGAATATCAGAATGTCATCTAGGTATACAATCACAAATTTACCCAAGAATTTCTTCAAAACCTCATTCATCAATCTCATAAAAGTACTCAGTGCATTAGTTAAACCAAAAGGCATAACCAACCACTCATACAAACCTTCTCTTGTCTTAAAATTAGTCTTCCATTCATCACCTTCTCTAATTCTGATTTGATGATATCTACTTTTCAAATCAATTTTGGTAAAATACTTTTCTCTAGTCAAACTATCCATTATGTCATCAATTCTCAATATAGGAAACCTATATTTCACTATTATCTTGTTGATTTCTCTGGAATCAGTACACATTCACCATTCTCCATTCTTCTTAGGTGCTAATATAGCTGGTACTGCACATGGACTCAAACTTTCTCTTATCAAAACTTTCTACAAAAATTATTGGATTTTTTGGTTAAGTTCCTAATTCTCAGTGGGTGTTAACTGATGTGGTTCCTTATTCGATAAACTATCTCTAGGAATTAGATCCATACAATGATCAATGCTTCTCTTCAGTAGAAAACCATCAAGTACATTATCAAAAATGATTTCCTTGTACTTGGTGAGTATCTCATCAATCTCTTCAGATATGCTATCCACTACTTTCTCACTTAGTTTGTTAGGAATCACAATAAAACATACATCATTATTCTTTAAATCCTTAACAAACTTTCATCCTTCCATCAAACAAACTTTCACAGATATACAAACCTTACTAACTGATTCTTCAATCAAAGGTAACAAGATTTGTCTTCTCCCATCAGCCCAAATAGTATATTTATGCAATCTTCCATCATATATAGCATGTCTATCATATTTCCAAGGTCTAACCAATAGAATATGACAACTTTCTATAGGCATGATATCACATAATACCTTATCATAGTATTTTCTAGCTTTCAAATTTACATAACATTGTTCACTTACCAATAGGGTATGCTCATCCTTGATCCATGAAATTTGATAGGGCTTCAGGTGTTTCAACCTCTCTAACTTCAAACTTGCAACCATGTCCTCAGATGCCAAATTCTCTATTATCACCTGATGTAGGACAAGCTATGATGAGGGGCCAAAAGCACACCCTAATCACTAACCTCCTTGTAGAAATAACACGTGGAAGCAATAACACAATAGGGAGAGAGAGAGAGAGAATGCAAAATAATCAACTATTATTCATCAAAAAACCTCATACATGTCGGGTTGTAAGGCCTTCCTAGTTACAACCAAATACATTTAGAATTAAACTACCATAATCCTCAAAAATATGAGGATTCCTCTTTTAGAATCTATCTTCTATATTTAAAAGAAAACTGCTCCTAAAACTACAACCAACTACTTTATTTATACAAGAGGTTACCGAACAAGTCCACCTTCAGATCCATCATTGGAGAAAGAAATGACTAGATCTAGGGCCACATGCTTCCCACTGAAACATTAACTCTATGACCAAAATTCAATGCACAAGTCAGCCTCAACAAAAATCCAAAATAAACCACTCAGTGAGCAAGATTATCGAACAACATGAAATTAACTTGGTGAACCAACCGAGCCAACATGGTAAATGAAGGAACTGAGCAATAATCGAGTCCTGTCGATGGAAACAAGAAAACATCACCGAGATCCCAAAAGAAGCTACTGACCATATCTAACAATTCTAACTTGTTTTTGGTGACATAGGATTACCAAGAACCTGAGATGCTCCTGCATCAGATTTTTAGATTAAGTTTTGGTCGAATTTTTAAAAAGTCATTTTTTGGACCTAGGCATGCTATTTTAATGAGTTGTGTGATGAGTCACACCTTCAAACTTTATTTTTAGGTATTTAAGTGTCCATTTTACATTTCTAAAAAAACTAAGGTCTTACAATATTCCATGCAATAGCTACATGTTGACGAAGTTAGCCCTCATGACTACTAGTCCCTCTCCCCTAACTAACATCATGGCTGTGAGATTTAATGCTCAATAACTAACCAAATGAAATTCAATAAATATGGGATAATTTTTTTCATTTTTCTTTTTCATGTTATGGGCTCAAGATAATAATGTCGGCCTTGGTTGTACATCAAGACATTGTAGTTTTAACAGACATAAATGATGTGTCACAAAATTGAAATAATGTCCCCACATAATGAAGGCTACATCAAATATAATAACATGATAGAGGAATTTTCTAGACAAGAAATGTTCTCATTTGGGTAAACTCTCTTATTGATTCAACAAGTAGGTAAAGAGTGATCACAAAAAACAAACATAATGTCTCTCACATCTTTGACAACCTCAAGGATTAAAATATAAAAGGAAAGGAAGTGGATGGTGCTACTTCAAAATTCAATAGTTGTGTGGGTTATTTGGTCTTGACGGAGGAAATCCATATTCTCAAGAACAATTCTCATGAATTGGATCCCTAACATGGATAGAAGGATGCAAAATATGGTGAGGTTTGCGAGCAAGATAGTGCAGTCTCTACACTTTGCCTTCTTCAGGAAGATTTCAAGGAAAATCAAGAGGAAGACAACATGGATTTTTTGAACTCTCTGAGATAGGATTGGCTCTAAGTCTTGAGTAGTGCCAACCATGGGTCGAGGTCCTAAATATGTAGCCTTCTTTGTCTCAACTACTGTAATTCTTCTAACAAAACATTGTTGTTTAAGTATAGTAATTCATTTGATTTGTCTCTCTAACCGGTTAGACCAATTGTACAACCATTTGGTTGTTGTTATGTAAGATTCAACACCTTTTTTTTTTCTTCTATTAATAAAAAATAAACAAACATAATTGCAATTATTGTACACTGAACAAAATTCGTATTTGAACTACATGACTAGATTTCTTTAATCAAAACTTACAATTCTCCTTAAATATTCAAGATGATAAAATGTGTAATGTCCATTCATTTTCCTTTAATATCATCCATTTATTGCATGTGGGCATTTGGATACATTGGCTAATTGAGGAAAGACCTAACTTTGATTATTATCATTTGATCAAAGTCATCTTTTTAATTCTTTTATATAGCTATCATCTTGTTAATTAAATATTTTATAATTTATTACTTAATTAATACTCTATTCCTCTTTTATTTCATTAGGTGAATTAACTTTTTTAATTTACCTAGCTAACTATATCACTTATCCCCTTCATTCATTTAATTAAATAAGCCCCCATGTCTATTTAATTAACTCCCTTTACACTTTCCTCCAATTTTGAATTAAAATTAATTCAAAATCATCAAACCCCCAATCCACATGTATTATCCTAACTCTCCCACTTGCACCTTAATCACTTCTTTATCCTAATCTTCCCCTCTTAAATATGTGCACATGTCTAATCTAAATGATAAGGAAGAGGGTGAACTCGTACATTAAATGGAAAAACCACTTGCCTCAACTAGTCTTCCAAGACTTCAAGGCTACTCACTTTTGAGAGGATACCCTACATCTATCCCCTTCTCCTTTGTCCCTTCCAAGGAATTTTATATTCCTTTGTTCCTCATCTCCATGTACTTTGGAGTGTGAGGACAAAAACTGCCTTTATGGAAAATCTTCTTACACTCCAAAGTATTCAATGCCAACCTCCTTGGTCCTCTTGTCTTCTCCTAGGTTAACATTTGTCAACCTCTCATGGGATTTGAGGACCAAATCCTTCTCCACTCTTTATCTCCCTCATTCAATTATAGCCCTACATTATATCTCTTCCTCTCAACACTCAAACACTTAAGCCAATTTTCAATCATATCTCTCATTATACAACTACTATTAACTTCATCCATATTGAGCACTTGGAGCACCCTTATGCTACAAAAATCATGAGAACACATCAAATTATCTATCATTGAAAAAAATGTTGCATCGAGGAGAGAATCATACTTGATCTATGGTGGCTATTTTGTTGGTTTGAGCTCTCTTCTTACCTTTGTTATCTCCATTTGAGCATTAATGGATTTTCATTAGTATTAATTAGTTATTCAATTGGTAAAGGTTGGTAAAAGGATACAAGCAGTACAGTTGGTCAAGCATACAAAGCCTTCACACTGAGCAAATTCAAGTCATAACTCTAAGTTAATTGAATACAGGTTTGACTGAGCACACTTACTGAATGATATGAAATTACCAAGTACCAAGCTAGTAATCACCAAGCATTCATATGAACCAAGCATTAGTAATTTACCGAATGGTGAATGTAGTGATTAATGAGTAAAGTAGGAAACAAAATAGTAATTGGGAATGGCACATATATCCATGCAAATGATTCACATTGATCAAAAAATGGTTCACACTGATATTTAATGTGGATGTAATCATTAATTTTTGTGATGATTCCTATGTAATGGTAGATCTAGGTCATTTTTGTACACCGTTGATCTTAGGTTTTTCTAAGATGATGTAAACCCTAATTAGGTCAATTCAGTTTGGTATATATTTTTAAAGATGTCATTATGATCATGTATCATGGAAGAGTATCCACACTACGGACATTAGGAGATCAGACAAAGGGTTTTTGACAGAAGGTTTATGCAAGAGGCAATCAGTTTTTTAGAACACATACAAGGCTACCAAGAAGAACATAAGAGCACATACATCACACTGAGGTGATATTTATTTGACACTTCATAGATCTAAATCTAACAAGTATAAGTTATTATTTATAGAAACTTTTACTGTTATCAATTTAACCATTGTAGCAGATCAAAATCTCTTAACATAGTGGACTTAATAGTTCTTGTTTAAATCTCTTAACCAAGTACACACATGTATTGTGTTGTTAAAATATTCTAACCAGGTAGATATACTTGATCTTATTGTTACGCCTAATAGGGTAAGATCATCAAAAGTGGTCACAAATTGTAGCCTTAACTAGCATACTTTATTTACTGCAGTAGTGAAGATTTGTGGGTGTCATCCCCACCATAGTTTTTGCCTTCTAACAAGGGTTTCTACGATACCAAAATATCTATGTCATGAGTATAAATTTTCATGTATGATTTATTATTTTTTTTACATGCACTTTACGTTATCATTTATTTGAATGTACATTTCAAACAATGAAATCAATCGGTTAATTAAGATCTATAATAGCAAAGTTTTAAGTCTTGAAATTTTTTAAGGGTACTAATTCACCCCTCCCCTCTCAGTACTTATCTTTCCCTAATCCCAACAACCTTATCTTAAGTTTTTCTTATATTTTGTATTTTTTAGTTATTTTCATTACTAAATCATTTTATTTTGAAACACGTTATCCTTCCACAATGTTGGTAAAAAAATTGTCTTTGTAAAAATTAGTTAATTTTCAACTCCATTCACCCAAAGACAAAATACAAATACTACCAATATTTGGAGAGATCATCATTGAATTGGTGATCTTCCTCTACATTTGAGATCTTGACAACTATCTTGTATCATATAATCTAACTTTTTAAGAAATCTTTTAACCAAAAAGTAGGAAAGGCAAACTATCACTCAACATAGTCATGTTAGGAATGTGACAAATATAGATTAATGAAAGAAAACCCACCAACATCTCACCACATAGATTAATATGATAATGAGTAGAGGAATAACCTTTGATTTGAAATTCACTAATTCTCAAAAATATTAAACTACTACTCAAATGACTATTATGTTCACAAATAAAAAACCACCAATAATATCTATCAAAGCTCACATAAATTAAAATAAATATCTAAGTAAAACATTCCATTCTATATGAACAAAGATAAATGAATTCTTACTTTAGGAAATAAAAAACCATATTGACCCTGCTCTGATTGATTCACACTCTTGCATTAAAGTACAATGAGGATTAGAAAAATTAGAACTCATAATAATCGCTTGAATACATACTTATAATATCCAACTATGTAACTACCAATGTTATTTAACTGATTATTTTAAAAGAATCAATTTTAAACAACCTTTTACATTTAAAATAAAACACCCTTTTATAATTTAAAAAGAGAGATTTTTAAAGTATAAAGTCTAGCATTAATTATCCATCCACCTCTATATGAGCCATTAATGTATTTTTCCTTTAGTGGTGGCATTAACAATTTAAATAATTTTGTTAACCTTTTTTTTTGTGGGAATGAGTTCACAAAATTTCTCAAGTTATTGTTGGTGTAATTAAACATTCAGTACTTACACTTTACTTAAGATTACTTAGGATAATGCATTTCATATTATTTTGTATATGAGACACCTAGAAGTTGGCACCTATTTTTGCACATGGTGTAGGAGAAATTCCACTTTAGGTGATGATAGTTGTTATCACATTCTACTTTATGTGTGATATCTTCCTTTAGTGAACTTATCACATTATCATCCCCCACATGTTGCACATACTTCATTGTATAATGAAGGATGATCCACCTTCCGTGGACATGTGAGTCCACCTTGTGTGGGTGATAACTTATCTACTCCTTATCATAGTCTATTATTTCCTTGCCTATATATACAGACTCATTATGTACATTTTATTTTATGTCTACTTGTAATAATATCATTCTTGCATCTTTTTGTGATTGTCTTTCCATTATCTTATGGAAGTTATCTTGGTCTTTCATTTGATCCTAAGGGTTCTATAAAGTCACAAAAAACTATAACAGTGTATCAGAGCCTTTCAAGGTGTGAAGACTCCTCAAAAGTATCAAATTTGGCTTGATTCAATCATGGGTGAAGAATAAGGTTTTTTAGGAATAATCATTACCTCCAAGAGATTATTCCAATGAATTTTGTCTATAGATACACCTATATTCGGGTAAAATTGTTTCTATAGCAAAAACAATTAGGTAGAGGACATCTAGTCCCTCTCAAATGTGCAGATTGTAGAATTTTTTTTCTAACATCATTTTATCTTTGCAAATTATTAGATCTTAGTTAAGAATCTAGCCTTTGAAAGGATGCAAAAGGTTTTCTCATAGATCTATTGGATCATTTGAGAAATTATTTTCAAATACAGGCTATATTTTTTTTCTAGGTGAGTTGTACAATCTTCTCACAAGTGTCCTTTAAATCAAATCAAAAGTAGCTTGATCATAGGTATCATTTTCATTTGGATCTATCATTCCTTTGTGTGGTGTGGTGATTCACATTCTTGTCTATAGATCTGTATTTGGATTGGACGCTATTGGCAGCTATAGATCCAAGTTGTCTTCCATTGTGCCTTTTGTGGATCAGACATATCATATTGTGAAGGATTGTAGGTATTTTCTGCCCATGTATTCATTGGAGGATATATTCTCTTTGAGCTGACATTTTTTCCCCATAGAGCACTTATCTTCTTAGTCTATTGAGACACGTGTATGTGGTGATACACAATATATAGAGTTAAGTGCCAAAATTGTATCAATCAACATTGGCACATGCTCTTCTGATAAATATCAATTTCCCTTCATCAACTCTCTATGGTGATAGTGCATGGTCGGACTTTTTGTTGTAGCACTCACCATTATTTTAGCAGTTCACATGCTATGAGGTCACATTGATGACTAGGTGTTTTCCTAAATGTAGCCCTTTTATTCCTCAAAGGGGGCTGGTTTTTTTCTCATAGCTTGGGAAAATCAAGGCAAAATTTAGCAAACAAGATATTGACCAAAAAATTCACATAGGTATAGGTATATTTTAGTAATTTTTCTATTTACTACTATTTTTTTGCATGTGAAGATTCCATCATCTTAAAATGGAAGCACTTCCATGTTAAGATCATTTATCCCTCTGAGTAAGTGGTTTGGGGTCATCTTGAATGCCTTGAATTGATCTTTTCTTTGATCTAGCTTTCTCCCCACTTTCCACTTCTTTTCTTCTTCATTCTAGGTGAAATTAGGGTTAGGATCCCAAGGATTCTCCCAAATTTCTCTCTTCCATGGCTCTATTTTCTAGGTAGGATTTAGAAATAGTTCCTCCCAGTGTTCATCACAGTCATCATAGGATTTTATGCCTATCCCTAGCATTCTTTCCTATTCTAGTATCATTTCTAGGTCTCTAGGCATCCCTGGGACCTCCTGTCCTGATTCTAACTGGATCTGGGCCTAGGGTTAAATTTGAGGTTGATCCTGACTAGGTCAAGATCAAGCTCAAACCTAACTAGGTTAGGATTGAGCTCAAATTTGACTAGGTTAGTCCCAACCCCAATTTTTTTCCCCTCTTTCAAAATTCCAAATTCTTTGATTTTTGGGTATCGAGTTTTGGGGATATTTGTTTTCCCACCTTCGAGTTGGCCATTTCGAATTTCAAGATGGTAAATCCTCTAATTACATTTAATCTAGGTATATTTTATAAATTTTAGGACCTAATTGGGATTTAATTCTCCAAGGTGGCCCCTCTAGAGGATTGTGCCCTAGATCACTATAAAAGGAGGCCTTCCTCTCTCATTTTTTCCATTAAGTTTTGTGAGAACATCTCTCAATCAAGTTTTCATGCTAAAGCTCTCTCAAGCTCTCAAGGTGATCAAGAAATCATTTCATCAAACATTTTCAAGGAAGCAATCAAGTCCTCTTCTCCATCCAAGTTCTCCATTGAAGATCAAGGATTCAAGCATTCAAGCCATTGAAGGGATTTGGTTCAAGCATTCAAGATTCATCATTCAAACCCTAGATCTAGCCATCATGACGGTGTGATCTTTCATTAAGATCCTTTGTTCATCTTCAAGATCCATTTCATTCTTCCCTCAAGGTATATTCTAAGAATGCAATCATGGAGGTTTGATTTTATGTTCAAGCTTTCACATTAAGATATTTGATTACATTTCAAATACAATTGCATATCTATTGAATGGCATAGCTTCATTGTTAGATCTGGTTCTACTACTTGCTAGCATTCTCCATTTCAATTTCAATATTAAGATTGATTCCAAACTAGGGTTTGACCAAGGCAAACCCCCCAAACAAACAAACAAAACCATTTTTCTTGCACGTACAGGTGCGAAACTATGGATCTAAGTACAGATTTGGATACCCTTTTCAGGGAACTTCCAAGATCTGTGAACAAAGTCAAAATTGACCTCTAGAATAAAAATGTAGTGTAATGTCCCCGCTAGGGAACCCATAAGGAACCAGGTCTATGACTTAAAATTACAACTAACAAATTATTTTTTTAACATTCTAACATATCATCATTACCATCCACAAGTACATTCCTTAAGGTTCCCTTAATGAATTAAATTACCATTACCAAGTATTTCATTTAATTACTTAATCTAATAAATTCTATTTCCATTACAACTTCAATTAACATTAATTCCATTTCACATCATAACCAATTACATTAATGAACTAGTGGAATTAATTTCCCTTACCGACTAACACGTAATTTACCTTTAGAAGTGAAACAAGCACACGTTACTTATCACATCCACTAAGCACATTTATTCTTTCATATTTATTTACTCCTTAACCATAACTATGCTCAACTCATAGGTACCATCAAAACTCATTTAAGTTTTTCTATTAAGAGTCCTTACCTCCTATTTTCATTTCAAGATAATAATAGAAAGAGCATAAAGTACTTAATCATATATTGACAACCAACATAAATGAATCATTTTTTCCATAAGTTTAACTTCCACAAATTATCAACTATACCTTGTAAACATCTAGTAAAGGATTTATATTAAACTTAGTTGAATAACCCGAGATCAGTCACATTGAAATATACATTTAAGAAATTGCATCCCATTACTTCCTTCAATAACATACATGTTCCTTTTTCCCTTATTATTTCACTTGGAGATACCCTTGAACCCTTAGCACATCTTTTCACTAACCAAATATCAAAACAAGTTTCCTTTTAAAGAAGTTTACATCCATAAATACTTCCATTGCAAAGGTTTGCATAGGACCATTAATTTCAATTTCATTTAAAATTCACAAGAGATATAAGGTAAGAAATTACTCATTGATTTAACCATATTCAATCCCTTCTTTAGATTCATAATTCTACCCTTCACATATACATAACTTATTCCTTACAATTTTCTTACAAACATAATTACAGTTACTGGACATTGCCTGAAGGCATATAGAAGGTAATTACATCAAGTTTTCCCAAAGCTCACAATACATCTTTACATCTTGATAACAAAGGATAGAGACACCTGATACAAGAACAAAACTTCACCATTGAATAACTCATAATCCAAGCCACGACATGAACTGTGAACAATACCTCGAAAGAGATTTTCCACCCAACCATGTGAAACTGATAAAGTTCCACCCCCTATGCTAGGAGATAGAACCAAGGTACTCTCAAGACCTTAAGGAAATCTAAGTCTCAAAAAACAATAAATCCAAGACAAAAATAAAAAGAATAAGACACATACAAATATCACATATTATAACACCAAGGTTAAGGTTCTAGGAGACCACCTAAGTGAGTGTCATCACACAACCTATATATTG
Source organism: Chamaecyparis obtusa (assembly GCA_027943335.1). Taxonomy (NCBI): domain Eukaryota; kingdom Viridiplantae; phylum Streptophyta; class Pinopsida; order Cupressales; family Cupressaceae; genus Chamaecyparis; species Chamaecyparis obtusa. The sequence goes on along the minus strand of BSBK01002893.1, from coordinate 398,548 downwards.
GGATCCTTCCTAGAAACTATGTAACCCCAGTCCCCCCTTTATGAATAGGGATCCATCCTGGTAGTTATCCCTAGTCCCGGTACTCCAATCAGATCTGTGTGGCCATTAATGTTTTCTTTCATTATCTTTTGAATCCCCCACTTCCAGGTTAATTTTTAAAGGTTATCACTTTTACAAACCCACCCATAGGATCCTTTGGCAACCACTTTAGGGTTCTAGCACCTATGGTGAGCCACTCACTTAAGTTTCCTATTCCCTTACCCCATCACAAGTCACGAAACAAGATAACACTTCCAAGTCCTGATTCATGAGTTTAGGAAACTCCCCTGCACACTCAGGCCCTCTGAGCGAGTCCTAACCTTAGCCATATACATAGTAGGAACCATTGGAATAATTTTTATCACAAGCCATTGCAAAGAGAACATAAAACCTTTCTCATGCATAAGTAAAACTTTCCAAGGCTCATTTATAGGTCTAAGGAACCCTCCCGTGCACACTGACCATCGAGACGAGTCCTAGTCTCATAAACTAAGCACAAATCTATGCCAAATGAAAAATCATCATAACTAAACCATGTGGTTGGAGGAGTTGCTTTATGGGAAACAACTTCTCCAACTTCCATAGTTGGTTGAAAGATTAAACCAATTATTCTTGTAAGCACTTAACAAAGTTTTAATGAATTTAAAAAGAAAAATTACGAAGGAAAACATAACAAGAACATCCAACAAGTAACTTTCAAGAAAACCACTTAGCACACATGGAAACCAACTAGCCTAACTTCTAGGAGGTCTTGAGTTCAACTCCCTCCTAGATACCTAGTTTTACTACAAAGAGCATTTATTTTTATTTTTACTATTAGTAATATTATTTTCACTTTTTAATACATTTATTTAATACACTTCATTGAATTCACTTTAAATAACATACCACTAAAACAATCGATAAATCCCTACAAATATTATTGTTTATATAAGCATGGGTATATGCATGTGCACCCACATATACACATACCTATATAACACACAATCAATGTACACTTACATATAATAAATACATATACATATATATACTAGTTAGGGATAAATCTAACTCACATCATAAATCACAAAATGGCATCAAATCATAATTCACAAGACCACATCACATAGTGCATTCAGATCCCCCAACTAGGGTAACCTCCTAAAGAGAAACCTAAGTCCATAGTAACTTTGAGATTAATCTTGGTAATACCTCCACACAACAATAGTTCATGGATTTTTAAGGCACGCTCAGACCTATGTAGCTAGGTGGAGTCGATGCCTGGTACCTGCATCCTGCAACACCAACCAAGTACACCAATATATATATATATATATATATATATATATATATATATATATATATATATATATATATATATATATATATATATATATATATATATATATATATATATATATATATATATATATACATATGTACAAACAATTGAAAACAAGGAGGTAGAGTGTGACATCATGTGGACCTCCTGGAGGAGTAACTATGACTGCCTCTCCTCTTCCGACAGTCACATCAAATAGTCACATTGACAAAGCATAATTGGATTAGTGTGGTTAGTATCAAAATGATCTCTTTTCTATATTGTATGACAATAATGAATCATAACATAATCATGTAAATATAAATCATTATTTTCTTTCACAAACCCATTTAACCATCAGACATATACTAAAAGTGTCCCATTATCAAATCAAGATAAACAAATCATATAACCATAAATGCATCAATCATGTCTAATCCCAAGTAACGCTATTAGAGAAGGTAACCAATCCAACCCTTAAATGATTATAGTCAATTAACCTAATGTACACATAAATATTAATAATAAGCATTTCACATAGAAACATACAGATCTATTAGGCGATCCTATCACTGACACACATGAAGATATAAAGGGATATCCTTATATAAGTATTATTATTTCCAACATTAAAATATGGAGTTATGGTATGTTGGAAGAGGTTAGGTTTAAGAAACCATCTCAAAAGGATCATTCTCACATATAGTCCTTCCTAATTTCAAGTGAACATAACAGAGACTTAATAGGGTTGGAGGGGTATTACATGTAGCCTTTGACATTTTATGAGGGTCAAAGATGAGCTCCCTTATAATTGAAAAATATTTCTAGGTTTTGTAGATCTCACAGTTTTAGATAATGAACTCAAAAATCAATAGTTTCTGAGACTGTTTGACAGGGTTTTCAGCAAGTTCTTTTTTGGAGGTAAGTACCTTTATCTCTTCATTTCAACATTAGTCATTTACATTTACTTTCTATATCAATTTAATTCAAATGTACGTGTAAAATATTAGTTGTGGGGTCTCTTTTATATGCAAACCATTGTTCTAGGACCCCATCCATATTTTATCCTTTACAAAGATAAATCTTAGCTAACACATATTTATTTGTTGATCTTATTTTATGATTTGAGAAGTGTATCATTCATATAATCATGGGTCATGGAGCACATCCTTTTGTAATAACTTTGACTAAGGGAAATTATGATTCATGGTAAAAAGGAATCATCACACATTATAGATGGCTTCATCTCTTGCCTCATCTTTATGGACTCGTTACTGAGCCAAAGGCATTGTGGAAAGAAATATTTTGGGAAGATAAGAATTTTCATATCATAGGATTGATTTCTTTGAGTCTTAGTTCAAATTTATGCCATGCATTATACTCCAAGATTAGAAGTTGTAGACACCGAAAAATCCTTCAGAAAATAAATTATTTTTGTTTTCTGAAAATCTTTGATGACATCATCATTTATTAATTAATTATTTATTTAATTAATTAATTTATTTTTATGGCATTAAATCCCTCTCTCTTAATTAAAAATCTTTAATTAAGGAATCTAGCCTAAAAATGTCATTTGGACATTATCCCTAATTTATTAATTATTTAATTAATAAATTGACCAAAAAACTTCAAAAATAAATAAATTTATTTTTAATTTATTTTTTATCCCAAAGTTGGCCAAAATTCTAAAGAGCACTAAACTCTTCTAGAAAGTCCTAAACCTTCCTCTAAATGGGTCAAATCCCTAATCTAGTCCCTTCAAACCCTAAGCCTAGATATTTAATATTTATTAAATTTACCTTTAATAAATATCTAAATCTCACCAAAAGCCACTTGCCCATCCCTTTCTCCTAATCCTAATCCTAATCCCCTTTCTAATTTTGTCACATTCCTTTAGCAAAAGGTTTACCAAAACTTATGCTAACCTCCTCTTAGTCATCCTCCTTAGTCAACAAGGATTGCCACCTCTTGGCCACCTCTTGCAAATGTATTTAAGGATGCATTTAAGCCTTCCTTATCTCTCTTACATGCATTCATTATGCATTTAAGACCTTCTTATCCCTTCCTTGCCACCTCTTGGCCTTGGGCACATTTACCAAATTGTGCACATGCCCTCAAACTTTCAACTCAATCCTCCCTTGACACTTGTCAGGACACTTGTCCTTGACTCAACCCTAACCTTAGCCCTAACTCTGACTCATCCTTTTAAACCAAGCCCTTCCCTTTTCTTATAAATACCCTCACTTCCTAAGGCAAAACATCTTTCAACTCTCAAACTCAATAGCAAAGTTATAATGTCATTTTCATTCTAGCATAAGCATAAACTCATCATTTTAGATCATTTTCAAGCTTAAATCATATCTAAATTAGCTTAATTGGATTAACATAGATTCATTCCTTGTTTAATCAAATCTTAGTTCATCTTTTAGCTTTGCATATTTGTGTGTTCTTGAGGCCTTTGAGGCAAAATAGGTTCCTCATACCTATTTTGTGTCATTTTGGGTCTTCTTGATCCTCAAATCATCCTAATTTGCATGCTCCAAGTGCTTGAGTTTGCACACCCACATCCATCTATATCTAAGCATATCAAACGGTGCATGGGCGCATCCGTTTTAGGCTTAAACTGAGGTGGCTTTGATTTTAGTTTGTTTACCATTAAATTTGATTTGATTATATGCTATGACGTTTATTTGTCTTTGGCCTTCAAAACAGGTTTAGGTGCACACTCAAATCCTAGTCTACATTCTGGCACACCCGGTGGGACCCGCAACTACAATCATTTTGATAAAATTATACTTTATATGCTTGTATTTGCAGGAATCAAAAGAAATGTCGCCTTCATGAAAAGAAATGTCGCCTACAGCAAATAAATGTCGCCTTCAAACAAAGAAATGTCGCCTTCATGAAAAGAAATGTCGCCTACATACAATCCAGTCACGCCTTCTTGCAATGAAATCATGCCTTTGAGGAAAGAAATGATGCCTATGAGCTCTATTTTCACGCCTGCATAACTGAGATTTTCCTATGATCGATAACTTATGTTCCATCCCAGAATTCTCTTCTGTCGCCTGCATGTAAAGAAATCACGCCTTTGACGAAAGAAATCATGCCTCTGCATATTTATCTGTCACCTATAAAGGTACAGAGTGTCACCTGTAAAAATGAAATGTCACCTCTGCACTTTCCAGCGTCGCCTATAAGCTGGACAGTGTCGCTTTTTGGTTTTTTGTCTTGAGTTGCTTGGGACTAGTTTTTCATTTCTTTTATTACAGCAAAGGTCAAAACAAAATCTTGAATGACATTAAGGAAATGAACTTAGGTCCTAAGTGTCATTGTCAATTTGAAAATCAAACCAAATCTCGAATGCACTAAAAGGAACGAACAACTCTATTCCCTATCTCGTTTCAAATTCCAAAGCAAGCAAACAAATTCAATCTTGAGTGATCTAAGAGATAAAACAAAGCTTTTTCAAAGTTCTTAAATCAACTCGCTAATCAAATCTTGAATGCACAAAAGGAAAGAACTTGCAAACGTTCAATTCATTTACATTTTGAGGAAAAGAACAAATCAAAATCTAATCACGAGTGTCTTCATTTCAAAGTTCAAACATCACTTAATCAAATTTGGGAAAATGAACAAAATCTGCTTGATGTGCATGTAGGAGTTTTTCAATTCTTGCATAATCCTTGTTAGAGTAAGCAACATGGAACATTTGAACTTGGACAAGTTCACTTGTTCTAGCGAGGCCTGTCCAAGGAGAAGCGCTTCCTCCTCAGAGAATGACCTCAAACCGGTATCCCCCCCGGCCGGTATACAAATAAGCAAATACCAAAAGAATTGCTTATATCTCCTAATCACCGGGCGTTCGTGCCAAACACGTGTCTGGGGATGGTAAACATTCCTCTCCCCCAGCATTATTGGCAAGGCTCTTAAGTGAGTCATGGATGATCAACATAACCAGGTATGGAGACACCACGGAACTATTAAAAACCTGATAAAATAGAGGCTACCCCATCTACATCTGAAAGTATCAAAATCCTTGTGCAAGGACCGATTCCAAGGGGTTTACCGGGTCACCTCAAGATTACTCACCATTTGTATTCCCTTCTGGGGGATACCAAGCTGTGGGCAAGCGATTTTGATACTCACCTTCCTTAGGTAGATCTATTTGAAGTGTCTGATAGTCAAAAACTCTGTGAAAACACTTGTTGAAACATACACCTTTCAAAGCTTTGTCAGAGTCAGTTGTCTTTGTTTGTATCCCGCAGGGTTGCTTTGTCCCTTGCGAAGATTGCTTTGACTTTAACTTTTGCCATTGGAAACCTTTGTCTCAAAATCAGAAGCCTCTTTTCCAAGTGATGCCCAGCAAGAACAAACATCCTAAAGCGAAGTTGCCCAAATCCCAAGCCTATCAAGAGCGAAAAGTTGCCAAGAAGAACACCAAGACCTATCAATCCATTATCCAAGCAACCCAAGCAGAGGAGAAGTCCCAAGCCAGACTTGAGAACATTGCTCATAACACCCGCATCAAACAGTTCGCCTTCCATTTCTGAGTTAACCATCACTTTGTCAACCTTGAGCCAGAAAATTAGCCAAATCCTTGTTCATGTCTTGTTCCATCTTCAGATCTTGAAATCTTGTCTCAAACAGCCTTGCATCTTAGTTTCATCCTAGTTTCATCCTTTGCATCAGCATCAAAACCTTAGTTGCATTTCAAAACATCATAAAAGTTGCATTTGCATTCATCTTCCTACTAGCATTCTAGAATCAATCCTTGTCATTTGCATTGTCCCTTTAGATAGAGCATTGTCCCTTCACCCTTCAATACCTTTTTCACCAGAATCCCCCCCATCAGCTTTCCACATCTTTCCGGCAGATCCATCATCCTTGTTCCAAATCCAGAGATCCACCAACACTTAGTGTTCTACCTTTTGAGTTGTTCCTATCCTATATCCAAGATCAGAGACCATCATCTTCTTTTTTGGCACAACATGTTGTCATAAAGAAATCAAACCTTGTCCTTGCATAGCCATCATCTCGAGCAAGAGATTGGAGTGTATTGATAAGAAACTTGTTGACCAAAGATCATTAGTCTATCTTAGGTTGACCCCATCATATCTCTGATCCTCCATTTGGAAAAAATAGCAGCTCATTTGTTGACCACTCAGTAATCTTTCACCAGCTTTCCACCAGCAACCTATATTTCCTCCACCATCTTGATCCATATCAGTTCCATCCAACTTCCATCATCGCCATCTTGATCCCTGTCTTTGCATTTGCATCTTAGAAGTCATCATCTTTAGAAGTTCATCAACTTTGCATCCATCAACATCTTTTAGCCAAAACATCTTGCATCCATTTAGCACTTGCATCTCCATGCCTGTTGAGACCAGATCTCGGAAAAGAAGAAGCATGAATCCTTATCCACCAAAAACCTCATCCGATCCCAACCTTTTCACCAACGCCATGATGACCTACAATCCCCAGATCCAAGCCAGTAACCCATGTGAAGATCTAAACATCCCTTCATCCCCCTTGGCAAACCAAGCATTTGCAAATCCTCCAGAAAGCCCACCAGCAACCAATGCCCTTGTACCGCAACATCAGCAAAGCACGTTTGCTCACTATCTGCTAGAAAGTACCTCCATCCCACCATCTCTCTATCCACGCATCCCCATCAAAACAATCCAAGTTCCAGCACAAGCATATTCTCCGTTTGACCAACCATTCCCTGATCCTATCATGCAAACACCCCAAAAGCTTTCCACCATTCCCCTTTTCTTGCAAGAAAGCCTCACCAGTCCCGCAACACACGCTGCAGCGCCATCCGCTCCATCTCCTACCCCTTTTGCTTCATCATCTACTATGGCTGCCCAAGCCCAAATCCAACACTTAACCCAAAGTCAGCTTCCACCTCTCATGCAAGCTTTTACACCAAAAGCTTCGCCACCATCTGCAAGTCAAGCAATGCCTTTCACCATCAAAGGAGCACCGTCACCCTTCACCCCCAAGCACCCGTACTTTCTTCTTTGGGGTTAGCGCAATCACTTCCCATTCCAACCTCATTTTTCTCTTAGGTGTTTCCTTCATTTTCCTCCTCACAAACATCCGCTCAACCACAACCTCAACAAGCTCCTTTCTCTCAACCATCATTCGTGTCCCAAGCTCCCGTTGCTCCTACCATTCCATCATCCACTGCAGTGCACCCTAACACAAGCTCTCAGTGGGGCCTTACACAAGAAGAAATGAAAGCATGGGGGATCCCATCTCAATCCCCTACATCTATGGTTGCAAGTCAACAAACCGCCTTCACCCAAGCAGCACAGCAGCAACTACCCCAACCACCACCGGCTTCAAGCTATTCATCCCAAATCCCAAATACCTTCCAGCAAGTTCCACCACCTCAACAGCCAACCTTCCCTAGCTATCTTACCCCATCACCCTTTTCTTCTAGCTTCCCCACATCTGTTCCACCTCTAAGTAATGCAGGCATGCACCCAGCTTATATCAGCCAAACCCAAAGCCAACCTCAGCAACTACCACCATCATACCTGCAAGCAGCATTGTTCCAACAGCCTCCCCCACAGCAACCACATGTTCCCTTTCAGCAAACACCCATCATTCCTCAACAACAGCAAGTCCCTTGCTATCAGCCCCAACAAAAAATCCCTATCATGCCTCAGCAACAACAAGTTCCCACTCATCAATTACAATAGCAAGTTCCAAATGTCCAATATCAGTAAGTAGTCCCACAACAACCGCCAGTTCAACAACAACAAGCAGCCCAACAACATCAAGCGGTTCCATATCATTTACCACAATATCCCCCTATGCCACACTAGCAATATCCCCAGCAACCATTGCCCCAAAATTAGTTCCAACCCATTTATCCACAGCAAGCACCATATCCAGTTCCACAGCTTCCATCACAAGCAGAAGTCCCAGTTCCCTTGCCACTCAATGCTGAGTGGGAAGCAATGAAAAATGCTCTAAAGGAGATACAAAGTGGAACAAAGAATAAAACATACAAGTTCGAAGAGGTGTGCTCATATCCCTTCGATCGGTCCATAGCAACTATCCCTTTCCCCAAGCATTTTGAGATGCCTAAGTTCGACAAGTATCGGGGGAAAGGAGATCCAGTAAATCATATCAAAGAGTTTTACATGGCATGCCAAGAAGTGGCTTACAGTGATAACTATCTCCTGCACCTGTTTCCCAAAAGCTTGGGAGGAACTGCTGTTGAGTGGTTTTACAAAATACCACATGGGACAATAAAAACCTTTGCTAAACTCTCTGAGAAGTTCATCACACACTATGCCCATAATGTGGAGAATGAGTTGTCCTTGCTAGACCTATGCAACTCAAAGTAGAAAGACGGAGAAAGCCTTGCAGAATACTTGCAAAGATGGCAGAATCTTACAACCAGGTTATCATATCAGCCGCCAGAGAAGCATCTAACAAATATTTTCATTGATAACCTGCATCCAAAGCTATCCCTTCACATGCGAATGAACTGTCTCCAGACATACCAAGACATCAAGAGCAAAGGCATAGGCATCGAGAAAGCTCTCCTAGACGAAGGCACTATTCGTCACTTCAAGGATGATTCCAAAAACAAACCCAACAATGATAAATCCCGTTACTAGAATCGTAACAAGAATTTTGTTACAGATGGAGCCACTGACACTAAGAATGTACAATTCATTGTGGCTAGTCCTACACCAGCTCAAACATACCAACCACCACAAGCACCCATCTATCAGCAACCACCAGCTCCCGCATATCAAGCACCTATTTATCAACAACCTCCTCAAGCTCATCAACCACCTGTGCAACAGTATCAGCAGCAATACCAACAGCAACAGCCAGCACGTCAAGGCAATCCTGTTAACGCAGTTAACGTTGCCCCAAGGCAGAACAAGCCCAACAATCAGAACAATCCAAAGAGGACTTTCACACCTTTGGGTGAACCTCTGGATCAGATCTTTTATCGGCTAGCCAAGGCAAATATGATCACATATCCGCCCATCCCATAGAAGGATGACAACGCACCAAAGTCTGATTGGTATAAAGAAAATGAATACTGTGATTACCATCATGTGAAGGGGCACACAACATTGAAGTGCATGCGGCTTAAGAACTACATCCAGGATCTCATTGATCGCAAGGAGATCCAGGTCGATGCACTAGCTCAAGCTTCACCCAACGCCGGTTTGCAAATATATCAAAATGTGTTCCCTCAACATGATACCGGGAAGAATCAAGCCAACACCAATCAGCCCCAAAATCATGGCAAAGGTAAGCAAGAGGATCACACAGCAGCCTACATCAACTATGACAAGTATGTCAGATGCATAACTCAAGTTGAGCCCATCCAAGATGAGCCCACCATCAATACCATCCACGTCAGAGGGCCGGATCGACAATGTGCTGCAACTACCCGCAGTGGTAGGATAACTATTGCCGGTGCTCCTCCGAGGTCAGCTGCTCCTCCAAGGCCAACATCTACTACATCCACAGCACAGTCTAACACCAGGCCAGCATCAAATGCACGTGCAACATAGCATAATGCACCAAGTGCACAATACAATATCATAGAGCATCTTGGGAACATGCCAGCCCAAATATCTATCTTAGATTTGCTCCGCACCTCACCCATCCATCAGGAGATCCTAGACAAAGCTCTAAAAGAAGGCCATGTCCCCATGGACATTAACATAACTCAGTTTGAAACTCTTGTGGGACACCTATCAGCAGCATGTGCCTTATCCTTCAAAGAATCTGATATACCAGTTGTCGCTCCTGACCATACTCTCCCTCTCCGCATTGCTGTCATGGTCAGAGATTTTGCCATCAAACGAGTTCTGGTAGATAATGGCTCAGCTCTCAACTTGTGCACATTAAAATTTATCAAGAAGATTGGGTTCACGGAGGCCGACATACAACATGAGATGATCACTATCAAAGCATATGACAACTTGGAGTGTACCTCTGAAGGTACTATCACCTTGCCTATCCAGCTAGGCCCAGCAATGCAAGATACTCTCTGCCACGTTGTTGATCTTGACCTACCATTCAATATCCTCCTCGGTCGTCCATGGATCCATTCCATTAAGGCCGTACCATCTACTTACCATCAGTGCATCAAGTTTCCACATCAAGGCACTGAGATTACCATCCACGCTGACCCTAACCCCTTCGCATACTACCTTGCGATGGAAGCATCTTTCCCTCATTCTACTCATTATCCTGGAACCGATATTGGTACTTCTATTGCTAGCTCATCCCGATCCCATCATGATCCAGAGACCATCCTCTCTTCCACCTTATCATCTGTCAAGATCAACAACCAGGGTTGTGGCGAATATAGCCTCAGTGATGCATTTGCTGTAGGGGCTCTTCCACATGATCCACATACTCAAGGGCACCCAAGTTGTCAAAACAAGCCTGTTAAGGAACATTATAAGCTCAAGCAAATCGGAAACATGACTTTTGAGTCTCATGGTACCATCAGCAACAAAGAAATGGATCCAGATATTAACAAATGGTTATACAAAGATCCCCCATCACGTGACACACAACTTCTTGAGTACTTCAAAGAGAAATATCCAATCCCCTACAAAAATGTCACAGAACACTATAACTATCAAGGTGGTGGTCTAGGACCACAAGAGGATGGAAATTTGTTTCCTATCATACCATCCCAAAATCCAGAACAGCAAGGACTTGGCTTTAATACCTCTCACCTACTTAAACAAGAGCCCAATACCGCAACTGCGGGCACTAACATGACCAACGTGAACTTTTCGAATAGCCAGGATGACCTTGTGGAAATTGAAGACATCTCCGAAGAGAAAGACATCCGATCCTACGATGATATCTTTGCCGACGACACCCTCCTGGGGACTTCTGTCCTCCAACAACTCTCCATTAACCTCATAGATCTTCCCCTCACAAACCTCGACCTCATAGATTGGGACCAACCAAGCATCGCACACATCGATGAGTTCCAAAGCGCACAAGCACTCCTAGAATTCATGGGGGCATCAGGTCTAGCAAGCAATCAGGATCCAACATCAACCTCTGTCTATCAGCTTCACCCAGAAGGATATTTTGGGGAAGAGGTAAGCTTTAGTCACAAAAATGATAAAGCAAAAGAACATCATGAGTCTTTATGTGAAAACCCTTCTGGAGCACATTCTGATTCCAAAATAGTAAAAATAAAGGGCGTATCTTCTAGTGAAAACCTGGCAATTCAGGCACTAGGAGATGAAGCCTTGCCTCTTCCCCCTATCCAAGATTATAGACCAGAGCAGTCGCCGATCATCATAGAAGAGACCAAGCCAATCAACTTGGGAATAGAAGAATGTCCAAGGATCACCTACATTGCAGTCAACCTAACAGAAGGAGAAGAAATGGCTCTCAGTGCCTTGCTCAAGGAATCGGTTATCAACTTTGCATGGTCATATGCCCACATGCCTGGGCTTGATCCAAACCTTGTTGTTCATCATCTATCAGTAGATCCAAACGTCAAACCAGTGAAGTAGAAGCTAAGGAAAATGCATCCAAAGGTAGCATTGCTTGTAAAAGCAGAGCTTGAGAAGCTCCTCCAAGCTAAGATCATCAAAGCAATTGACTATTCAGAGTGGATCTCTAACATGGTTCCAGTCACAAAGCCTTCTGGCGACATCAGAATCTGTACTGATTTCAGGGACTTGAACAAGGCATGCCCTAAGGATGACTTCCTATTGCCAAACATAGACATGCTTGTAGACCTCACAGCGGGTCATGAGATGTTATCATTAATGGATGGCTTTTCAGGCTACAACCAAATTCATATAGCGGAAGCAGATCAACATAAAATAGCATTCACAACCCCATGGGGTACCTTCTGCTACAACATGATGCCATTTGGGCTAAAGAATGCAGGAGCAACATATCAGCGAGCAGTGACAGCGATCTTCCATGACATGATCCACAAGATCCTTGAGGACTATGTGGATGATATCCTTGCAAAATCCAAAACAAGAGATGAGCACCTCAACATCCTAGAGCGTGTATTTGATCATTTGCAACATTATGGCTTAAAGTTAAATCCTAAGAAATGTGTCTTTGATGTTACATCTGGCAAGCTTCTAGGCTTCATCGTCTCTAGATGAGGCATAAAGATCGATCCTAAAAAGGTAAAAGCAATAACAGAGATGCCTCCACCAAGAAATCTCAAATAGCTCAGAAGCCTACAGGGCAAGCTTCAATTAGTATGATGATTCATCTCTCAGCTAGAAAACAAGTGCCAACCATTCTCACATCTCTTATGCAAAGACACTAGCTTTAAGTGGGATCCCGTATGTCAAAGAAGCTTTGATAAGCTCAAAGAGTATCTAGCTAACGCTCTGATCCTAGTACCACCAATTCTAGGATGCCCACTCATCCTTTACATCTCAACAACAGCTACAGCACTAGGGGCACTCTTAGCACAGCATGATGATGAAAATAGAGAACGAGCTGTCTACTACATCAGTCGCACTCTTGTGAGCTATGAGCTTAACTATTCACCCATGGAGAAAGCATGCCTAGCAGTGGTCTTTGCCACTCAAAAACTTAGACATTACATGCTTAGCCACACAATCAAGCTCATATCAAAGGTGGACCCTCTTAAGTATCTGTTATCAAGGACAACCCTCACAGGCTGTATGGCAAAATGGGTCATGTTACTCAGCGAATTTGACATTCAGTATGTAGATCGCAAAGCAATCAAAGGGAAAGTCATTACCGATCAACTAGCAGAAGCACCACTGGTGGATGCCTATCCACTAATCATGGAATTCCCCGATGAACACTTATGCATGATTGAAGAGCAACCCATGTGGAAACTATACTTTGATGGTTCCAACACATCCCATAGCTCTGGGGCAGGAATCCTATTCATCACACCTCAAGGTGACTACATCCCAAAATCATTCAAGTTGGGATTCCCCTGTACCAATAACATTACAGAATATGAGGCACTCATCTCAGGTCTCAAAACAGCTATCCAATGGAACATCACAGAACTACAAGTCTTTGGAGATTCACAGCTCATTATCAAGCAAGTCCTTGATGAGTATCAGACAAAGGATGACAAATTGCTACCCTACAAGCAACTGGTGGATAAACTGAAAGAGCATTTCCTACATCTACAATTCAATCAGATCCCAAGGCTTCAAAACAAAGCAGCAAATGCAATGGCAACCATCGGATCTTTATTGGAAATCCCACGTGACGCAACACAATATGAATTTCTAGTCGAGCAGCTACATTCACTAGCTTATGAGAACGCCGATGCAGACATGGTGTGTGTCTTGGTTGGTCCCCAATCCCCATGGTACCATGAAATCCATGCATATCTAAAAAATGGTATCATATCTCCCCATCTCACCAATAACCAACACCAAAACCTTATTCGCAGAGCTTCCCGCTACACTCTTGTAGCCAACACCCTATATCGTCACGGGTATCACAATGTCCTATCTAGATGTTTAGACTCAAACGAGGCCGTCCTGGCCTTACAAGAAGTTCACGCTAGAATTTGTGGTGCCCACACGAGTGGCATGGTTCTAGCAAAGCAGCTGCTTAGAGTTGGATATTATTGGCCAACAATGGAACATGATGCGTGTGAATTTGTCAAGAAATGTCTTCCATGTCAACAGCATGCCAATTTGATACATGCACCAGCACAGGATCTACAGCCTATTGCACCACTGTGTCCTTTTTCATGTTGGGGCCTCGACCTCGTTGGCTTGATCACCCCCCTCTCTTCAGATGGACACAAGTATATCATAACAGCTACAGAGTACTTTACCAAATGGGTTGAAGCGATTCCGCTCACCCTTACTACTGGCATCCAAATATCCAAGTTCATCCTTTACCATATCATTTGTCGCTTCGGCATACCATCTACCATCTTCACAGACCATGGCACACCTTTTGAAAACTAGCATGTGGATGATCTATGTGCCAGACTCCACATCCATCACCGTTTCTCCAGTCCATATTTCCCTCAAGGAAATGGCCAAGCTGAGGCAACTAACAAAACTATCTTGAAAATCCTCAAGAAGGTTGTCAATGATTCTGGTCGTGACTGGCACCTCCAAATCAATCTTGCCCTCTGGGCCTATCGTACTTCTTATCGCACTCCCACAGGCACCACCCCATACTCCCTTTATATGGTGTTGAAGCCGTTCTGCCGATCGAGGTCGAGCTTCCATCCTTGCGCGTCTCCATGAAGAACTATACACCTGATGAAGACTATCGTGTGGCCCGGCTCACACAGCTAGATCTGCTAGATGAAAAGAGACAACAAGCTTATGATCATTTGGTGGCATACCAAAATCGACTCAAAAGGAGTTATAACAAAAAGGTCCATCCTAGACAATTCCAGGTCGGTGACATGGTCCTTAAAGAAAATCAGAAGGTCCTAGCAAATAGAGAAAAGAAAGGCAAGTTTGAGCCTACTTGGTTGGGCCCCTATGTTGTCACCGCATCCTTCGGCTTCGGCGCCTATCAGCTATCAACACCAAAAGGTGAGCCCTTGAATGATCCTATCAACATCATCCATCTGAAGAGGTTCTATGCCTGAACCTGATCCTGCATATATCAGAAAATCCAAAAATATTCAAAAAAGCAAAAAAGCAAAAGAAAAAAAAGCAAAAGAAAAAAGAAAAGAGAAAGAGAAAATAATCATCCAACGGTGAAAACTTGGCAATTCAAGCGCCTTGGACAAGTATGTTGGTGAAAACTTGGCAAACAGGTGCCAACATAGTAAACTGAGGTATTTATCTATTCAATTGTCCTTTCAGCTACCGTCCTCTTCCTCCATCCATAATCTCTTAACAGATCTCCCAGCAGTTCCATCTCCCCTATCCTCCCAGCATTCGGCTTCCATCTTCCTCCAACCCATCTGCAATCCATATCCTATTCCAAAGCTTTGTACCATATCTTGTGCCATATCCTTATCCCTTTCCTGTACAGCACAATCCTTTCTTTGAATATCCTTCTTGTCTCCGTCCTAGTGAGAGTCCCACTGAGTGTGATCTTCCTATCCCCAATCCTGAGCTTCTGTACATATCCCTTGTGCATATCGTTCCTCCTTGTTGTACATAACCTTTGTCCGTCCTGCAGCAGCATTTGATCAAATATCTTGTCCCATCCCGAGCCTCAGAAAATTTGTAGTCCCACTCAGGCCTTGTGCTTCAGCAACATCAATTGTCGACTTATCCTTGCTCATCCTGATTATTCCTTGAACTTCAGCTTTTGCCAGCGAACAACTACACTTATTCTCTCACCAACCCATGGGTCCTTGAGGATATATCATTCCTCCTGTCTGACCTAATCTTCCATCCTGGTCCTTGAGGATATATCATTCCTCCCGTCTGACCAATCTTCCCACCATCAATCAAACCTAATCTCTCTCCTTGGCAAAGGATGTCTTTTTGGAGTTATCATTTTGATCTTGGATTTTTGTCCTTTGGGTCTTGTTAATCTTTTTGGCTTCTCATTATCCCACCAGGGTCACCACGATTCATTATATCACGGTGTGCTGTGTGTGCGGATAATCTGGGGCAAGGTCTTTTGATCTTTCGCTTCTGCCTGTGAGTCAGTTGTGTGTTTGTGGTTCCTTCAGCATCGGTTCCACCATGTCGCCTCTGCGCTTCATGTGTGATGTTGGGGAAACCCTATGTGTTTGTTTAGCGTCAGTCCTCGTCAGTCCTCTGCGACGTTGTTGACAGGCCTCATGATCCCAGTATCCTTGGCAGGTCTCTAACATAGCTATATTAAATCTAGGTTGTGCACTCCCGTTTGCACTTGGAGCTATCTGGTCCCTTGCATTTATCATATAGATTAATCTTGCATCTTTGCATATAGCTGCATCTTGCATCTTGCATTTCCATCTCATCTTGCATATCATCCATATTTGCTCTTAGAAGTGAGGTTATTTATCTCCCCTTTCTTCCTAGGCCCTTCCTTCCTCGTCCCGCCGGGCACACTCTGTCCCAGGGCGTAATCCCTCTTTCTCCTTGTCCCACTAGGCGCATCTTCCATGATTTTGTCCCACCGAGGCATGTATCCTCTTTCTTCCAATCCCCTTGGGCGTTACCCTCTTCTTCTGATTCTAGCCTTGGCATCTTGTTTTCTTGTCTTTGACGCCATGCCACTTGCGGCATCGCATCAAAGAGGGGCAAAATGTAGACACCGAAAAATCCTTCAGAAAATAAATTATTTTTGTTTTCTGAAAATCTTTGATGACATCATCATTTATTAATTAATTATTTATTTAATTAATTTATTTATTTTTATGGCATTAAATCCCTCTCTCTTAATTAAAAATCTTTAATTAAGGAATCTAGCCTAAAAATGTCATTTGGATATTATCCCTAATTTATTAATTATTTAATTAATAAATTGACCAAAAAACTTCAAAAATAAATTAATTTATTTTTAATTTATTTTTTATCCCAAAGTTGGCCAAAATTCTAAAGAGCACTAAACTCTTCTAGAAAGTCCTAAACCTTCCTCTAAATGGGTCAAATCCCTAATCTATTCCCTTCAAACCCTAAGCCTAGATATTTAATAT
Source organism: Chamaecyparis obtusa (assembly GCA_027943335.1). Classification (NCBI taxonomy): domain Eukaryota; kingdom Viridiplantae; phylum Streptophyta; class Pinopsida; order Cupressales; family Cupressaceae; genus Chamaecyparis; species Chamaecyparis obtusa. Next base: position 381,596 of record BSBK01002893.1, on the reverse strand, counting down.
TTATTAAATTTACCTTTAATAAATATCTAAATCTCACCAAAAGCCACTTGCCCATCCCTTTCTCCTAATCCTAATCCTAATCCCCTTTCTAATCTTGTCACATTCCATTAGCAAAAGGTTTACCAAAACTTATGCTAACCTCCTCTTAGTCATCCTCCTTAGTCAACAAGGATTGCCACCTCTTGGCCATCTCTTGCAAATGCATTTAAGGATGCATTTAAGCCTTCCTTATCTCTCTTACATGCATTCATTATGCATTTAAGACCTTCTTATCCCTTCCTTGCCACCTCTTGGCCTTGGGCACATTTACCAAATTGTGCACATGCCCTCAAACTTTCAACTCAATCCTCCCTTGACACTTGTCAGGACACTTGTCCTTGACTCAACCCTAACCTTAGCCCTAACTCTGACTCATCCTTTTAAACCAATCCCTTCCCTTTTCCTATAAATACCCTCACTTCCTAAGGCAAAACATCTTTCAACTCTCAAACTCAATAGCAAAGTTATAATGTCATTTTCATTCTAGCATAAGCATAAACTCATCATTTTAGATCATTTTCAAGCTTAAATCATATCTAAATTAGCTTAATTGGATTAACATAGATTCATTCCTTGTTTAATCAAATCTTAGTTCATCTTTTAGCTTTGCATATTTGTGTGTTCTTGAGGCCTTTGAGGCAAAATAGGTTCCTCATACCTATTTTGTGTCATTTTAGGTCTTCTTGATCCTCAAATCATCCTAATTTGCATGCTCCAAGTGCTTGAGTTTGCACACCCACATCCATCTATATCTAAGCATATCAAACGGTGCATGGGCGCATCCGTTTTAGGCTTAAACTGAGGTGGCTTTGATTTTAGTTTGTTTACCATTAAATTTGATTTGATTATATGCTATGACGTTTGTTTGTCTTTGGCCTTCAAAACAGGTTTAGGTGCACACTCAAATCCTAGTCTACAGAAGTATTTATTTCCCATGCATAATTTAGATTGAGAGCATTTTGGAGATCCCCATGTTCCTCCATTCCCTGAGGATGTTATTGTAGAATGTCTCCTTCCACTTGATGATCTAGATAACATTCCCTATAATCATGATACTTTAGATGAGATTGAATACTATGCAACACTTGAGAGATATGATGATATAGCTCCTAGTTCTTAAGTTGAGATCACACAATCATCTCTCGTTGGTGATTTCAATGAGTCATTACAAGATATGTCTATTTTTCTTCTTTATTGGGATTCCTATTTACTAGATATTGGTTCATTATTTGTGGAGACTTATGTTTCAGATTTGGGAGAGACATTTGAGGGGATTTATCTACTATTTGATGACAACTTTATCATAGTTAGAGAGATTTATTCATTGTATTTGGAGATTGACATTCATGATTTTCTTCCTTTACTTGATATGTCACATATCTTGGTTGAGTTTTATCATGATTAAGTGATGAATTATTCAAGCTTGGAGACTCCTATTCAAATTTTAGAGACATCTATTGGTAGGGAGGTCCCTACACACTTGTCCTAATTCACCTAGGAATTAATCTAGGTCTTTCTCCTGAGCTTTCTAGGGTTATCTTGGACCCTAATCAATGAGTGATTTTGGACAATCACCTCCACTCCTCTAGACCTCTATACCAAGTTGTGTTTACATTCCTTCTTCTTGATCCCTCATATGAACTCATTCCCTCAATTTCATCACCTTAGCCTCTATCTACTTCCATTTACTAGTCAATCTCTTGAAAATAGGTCTATAGCCCTATTAGGCCTTTTCTAAGTCTCCCAAGCTCCTTTTTGAGGTGTAACTTCCCAATTTTCCAAACAAGTTATAAAAAAAACTTCATATCTAGATACCCTTTTCAAATTTACTTAATATTTTCTAGTTCTTAGGTCCTCAGGGTGTCCATATAGTACTCCCTACAATCATGTCTATTTTCTAGGCCTAATTAGGCTTCTTTGATTTTCAATGAAGGTTTGGCTTCCCCAACCCTTATCAGATTGTTCATGGCATCTCCATCTAAGGATTGAGTTCTTTAAAAATATCCTTCATGCTTCTACACTTGGATTGATTTCCTCAATCCCTTAGCCTTCTATCCATAGTTGATTCACTATAAAGCTTCCTAATCGGGCATCCACTATCTCGCCTAGGGCTTGATCCCAAAAATAGCTCCCATACAAATCTAGCCAAGAAAATGAATATTTACAGAGTATATAAAATACCCTAGCATGTCCCAAGGGTCCATACAATTCCGTCCATGGGAACTCATGCTAGAGTCATCTTATTGACCTCAACTCTGGATGAACCATTAAACTGGTCACAATGGAGGAATTTAAACAAAATCAAAAGAAGAAAACCTAGATACTAAATAAACACACAAAAAATAACTATAAAAAATTCTTAATTAACACATGCAAGGAAAGGCTCTGGTTTGATCCATAAGTGAGCAATAATTGAGCAGTCATTTGACAAAATGTTGTCATGACAACTTTGTAAAATTGCAAAGTTGTCACTGACAACTTTTATGTTTTTGTTGAAAACTTTGTCTAAGTCATCCCAATGGGTCTTAAATCACCTCAAAGGCTTATCTTACCCTCCTAAGACCATTTCTCATGTTATATCTCCATTTCATATAGTCAACCTTAGGCTTTGACTGGCTAGCATGCTAAATTAGCACTTAGACCAAACATCATAGGTCTACCCAAACCTAGTAAAGCCACTATTAGACTTCTACCAACCTTCCTAGAATTATTGGATATTCACACACACACACACACACACACACTAGGGATTCTTTCTAGTCCTTATTGGACAGTGACTTGGCTAAGGTCACTACAAGCCAAAAACCATGAGTTAGGTTAGCCAAAAAAAACCTAGGTGCTATTGCACCATACTCCCCCAGCAACAAGAGACTAAGTGCCATTAGGGGATAAGAGTTCTAGAGATACTCCCTGTAATACCCCAAAATTGTCACCTATCAATTTCAATCAATTTTGGTGCATTCCTCAAATTTTTGCATCATCGAAGTCCTACTTTTCTAGGCAATTTTCTCTCTCCTACCTGACTTTATTTGACTTGATGTCAATTGTAAAAACCCTAATTTGCATTAATCTCACACTATAATTATTTCCTAAGTCTTTGAATTTATTAGCTAATGAATCCCTATAATAAATTAATTTAATTCTAAAGTCCTAAGTGCTTTAAATTAAATTAAAATCTACTCCATTTAGCTAATACCCATAAAAGGAATTAATAAATTACTTGATTATTTGAATGGACACTCTTATTTGAATTAATAATTCAAAATATTCGAAAGGTCACCCTATGTGGAAATAAACATTCTTTTAATTAACTAATACATGATTTTTTATCTCAATTGGGAATAAAGGGTCAACCATTTCAAATCAAGAACCTCTTCATTCCTCTCCTAGGCTTGTCTATAAAATGAACCACTTTTCCTCATTCAAAGGATAGCAATTTGGAGAGTAATAAAACTATAGTCATTTTTAGTCTCAACTATTTCACATTTTCAAGCATTTATTGCATATTTAGATTAATTTCATTTAGTTTAACATTGCATCTTCATTATAATTAGTTTTCTTACTTGCTCATAGCTTAATCTCATATTTCTTTCAAGTTATTTTGATTAAAATCTACATTTCATATTTACTTCCAAGTTCTTAGATTAAAAATCTGCACTTCATCCTAGATTACAAACTACATCTTCATTCTTAGATTAATCTCATTTTTCTCATCATTCTAGCTTTCAAATCCTCCATATTAACTCGTTCTTATGGTTGTTGGCTCTCTAATCTAAGAGTAATTAAACACCCTGATTAATTAGGAGGCAATAGGTCGCTTCACCATGAATTTCAAATTGAGTAATTAATACTCATTTTCATGATTTGATTGTGTGTGTAATGACTATGTTGCATGTGTAGTTGGATTAGAGGTCCACATTCAACCACATACATTTTGGCACCCACCATGGGGCAGAAAAGAGAAATTTATGGCCTCATTCTTAATTTTTTTCTGACAGGAAATTTGAGCTTTGTCATGTGTCTGTACTTTCCTATGTACAAGATTCTCACATGAGAATCTAGAGCATATCGCACAAGGTCTCACTCTTAGTAGCACTCTCTTGCGTAAAATTTCACTATCTTTGTACAACACCCTGTGTTTTCTCGCGTGTTGTGGAGTACTTGTTTGCACGAGATTTGACACCAATTTTTTAAAAAAATTTAGTCTCTGTGTTTTCTATTCTAGAATTCTAACAATTTATGTTTCCTATTAATTTCCATTTCTCTATTCTTTCCACAGCATAACAGTTTTCTACAGGATGTTTGTGTTAGAATAACTAAGAGGGGGGTGAATCAGTTATCCAGTGTCCCACAACAAAATGCATAATTCAAAACAACTCCAATTTCTACTACTCGGTAAACAATAATTAATTTTACTGTCTATGCATTTACCAATTATCAGTCTAATACTTATAACTATTACCGATCAAATCTAACATGTAATATGCAAAGTATGATAACAAACAAATATTGCAATCAACACATAACACAAGAGATTTAACATGGAAACCTTGTAAAGGGAAAAACCACCTGGGATCGGCAACCCAAAAATGTTCACTCTTCTAAAGTGAGTTTAGTGAAGACCCAACCCTATTAAAGGTTTACAAATACACTATCAGGTGTGACCTTGTTAGAGGATTTTAGAGTAGAAGTTATCATCCAACCAGCATTCACTATGGGGTTGACAAGATAACAATGTTCATTCTATGAATGATACATCATAAGACTTTTAGAGTCTACTCGATTAAGAGATTTTGACTATTTACGATGGTTAAATATGCAACAGTAAATGATCTTCCTTAATACAACTTTAATTGTAGATTACAGACCAATATTTAGCTCAAAAAAATCTTTATGATCAATATTGCACTTTAGATTCAACACTGTATCAACTTACTGTCTGTCGGTAATTGCTCTCTGTAGCTTGGTAACTGTTCTGCAGCTTGGTTCTTACTAACTAGTATGATTAGAATGCATGAAGCTTGTTCACATGATAATTCTGTAGTAACTTCTTCTTCTGGCATTAGTTTCATAATGAAACCCTAGTCTCTTATAAAGACGAGTAAATCATTTTCTTTCTATCCATTAGATTTTGCCACTTAATCACATTCATTGATTTTTCTACTTCAAGCTTCCTCAGCTGATGTGTCAATAACTCATTTCAATTTGCTCCACTAGATCTTCCTTCAATTATGTTAGTTGTCAATCTTCATAACAAACTTTATCTATTACCTTGATTTCATACACTTTACAGCTCATCACTCTTATCGGCTAAACTAAACATTTAATTCATTCTGTCTTCATCGATTAACAAAGAAATGTGTTGGTGAATACAAGCTCGGTCAACACTGTGCCTAGTATATACTATACTCCGTCGATGTATACTGCAAAATGTTTCATTTACTGACAACACTACTTTGTGTCTTTTAGCTCTATTTTTCATCATAGATGAATGCAACATAATAAAGTCAATTCCATCAAGTCATAGACTCATCAACAAGTTACTTAGTGTATTCCTTATCCTCATCCTCATCTGACATGTACATCTTCCTCATTTAGATTTCTCTATTCTTCATCTCTTTTCACCTTTCTTCAGATGTGTCGGTATAGTAACTTACAAGATAAGTACTATCAAGCTAGTTGACATCAATGATAACATAATATTGATTCAATCAGCTTGCATTATCTAATCATCAACTTCTTAGTAATCTTGAATTACAGATTCTTCATTCTAGTTCCAAATCAGTTGTAGTTCATCAATCTCTCCCTTTGGCATTGATGGCAACTCAAGTAATATGAAATGTACCATACACATACCAAACATGTATTCTACAACTTTGTAAACAAATGTTGTAAGTTGAATAGACTTAATATGTTTAATCACTACATTAATCAACATTTGTAATGCTCTTTGTAGTTCTTTTGTTCCTACTTCTATTCTTAGTAATTGATCTTCAATACTCTGTCTCATTTAGATTGTCTCTCCCTCAGATAGTTCTCATTGATGTAGTTTCTCTCCCTTTCATATTATTTATCTCTCCCTTTGACAACAATGCCAAAGAAATAAATAAAAATATATATCTATCTTCCTCTGTATCTTGTATACTGATATCCCAGCCAGTTTCAGTTTTTCAAACTTAATCACAACCTTGAACATGGTTCAAAGTGTGAACTATGCTACATCAACATGAATGATCTTCTGACATGTTTTGGCTGATGCAACATTCAGATCACCTCAGTGACTGACAGACAGGTGACAGACCCCAAGTCTAGTCCTCAAGTATTCAAATGTGTCCTTCGGTAGAGGTTTTGTAAAGATATCTGTAAGTTGTTCCTTAAATGTAACAAATTCTAACTTCACTTGCTTCTCTTGCACTTTTTCTCTTAAGTAATGGTACTTAATAGATATATACTTTGTTTTCAAGTGCATCATAGGATTCTTTGAAATATTTATGGCACTAGTGTTGTCACAATATATGATCATTAGGTCAGTGATTAACTCATTCATCCCTTCCAACACTTGCTTGATGTAGGCAATGTTTGAACAGTTAGTAGCAATATAAACATACTCTACTTTAGCTATTGACTGAGAAATGTAAGCCTGCTTTTTACTTGTCGATGTTACAAGTCTTTCACCAAAGAAAAATGCTCCTCTAGTGGTGCTTTTTCTATCATCTACATTTCCAGCCCAATTAGCATCGGTGTAAACTTTTAGTTCAAACTTTCCTTCCTTAGGATACCATAATCCATAATTCTCTATTTCCTTTAGATATCTAAGGATTCTTTTAGTATCTATCATGTGAGATTCTCTAGGATTAGTAGAAAACCTAGCAACAATTCCCACAACATGTGCTATATTTGATCTACTATGAACTACATATATTAATTTACCAATCATGGATCGATAAAGTGTCTGATTTACCTCTGTAGTTTCATCCTCCTTTTTTAATTTGCATCCAGTAGCCATTAGTGTTCCCATAGGTTTAGCATCTTCCATGCAAAATGTCTTTAAGACTTCCTTTATGTACTTAGACTGTGTGATGAGTATCCCATCACTCTGCTGAATCACTTGTAGTCCTAGAAAGAACTTAATCTCTCTAAACATGGACATTTCAAATTCCTTTTTCATTTCATCAGCAACTAATTTACAAAAATTATCTAAAACTCCAAAAATAATATCATCTACAAATATTTTAGCAATGATAATAGTGTCATTAGTGTCACCTTTCATGTACATATTATTGTTTTTACTTGTTCTAACAAATCCAATACTTAACAAGTAAGTATGTAGTCTTTCATACCATGCTCTCAATGCTTTCTTCAATCCATATAAAGCTTTATGTAATCTACATACCATGTATTTGTTTTCTGGATCAAAAAATCCTTCAGGTTGTTCAATGTAGACCTCTTCTTCAAGTATACCATTCAGAAATGCTGACTTCACATCCATTTGATAGACTTTGAATTTCTTGTGTACAGCATTTGCAAGTAGCATTCTAACTCCTTCCAATCTAGCAATAGGTCAAAATTTTTCACCATAGTCAATGCCTTCCTCCTGTGCATATCCCTTGCATACCAATCTAGCTTTATTTCTTGTGACTTCACCATTTTCATTTAGTTTATTCCTGAATATCCACTTAGTACCGATAACATTTTTGTCTTTTGGTCAGGGTACTAAGGACCAGGTTTTGTTTTTATCTATTTTCTCTATTTCCTCCTTCATTACATTAATCCATTCTTCATTCTCTAATGAAAATTTCATAGTTTTAGGTTCAAATTCACAAACTAGACATGTACCTTGTCTTATTTTACTTCTAGTTTGCATTCTAGCATGTCTGTCTCCAATGATTTGTGTCTCAGGATGATGTCTTTTGATGAAACTAGCTAGAAATCAATTTCTCCTTTCTTACTCATCCTGTTCAGGTTCATTTCCTTTCTCGTTAGCTCCATCTTGTTCATCAGTTTGTGTTGCTTGTTGTCTTGCATTGTTTCCCTGTTGATTGGATGTCACAGCTTGTGGTGTTGGTAGATAATCTAGATGTTCAATGTAAGTGAATGTACCATAGTCTTCTGGTTCTTTTGTACTTTCCTCTATTTTCTTTTCATCAAACTCATCAACACGAACATTAGTACTTTCAACAATCTTATTTGTAACCTTATTCAGACATTTGTATGCTTTACTTTTAGTGGAATATCCCAAAAATATCCCCTCATCACCTTTAGAATCAAACTTTTCATTTCTCTCATCTTTCAAAATAAAGCATTTACTTCCAAAGATCCTAAAATAACTTACGATAGGTTTGTGTCCAAACCATAGCTCATAAGGTGTTTAGTTAGTGTCCTTCAATTGTACTCGGTTAAGAATATATATAGCTATACTAACAGCTTCACTCCAATATGTCTGAGAAACATTCTTTGGTATCATCAATGTTCTAGCACAATCAATTATAGACCTGTTCCTCCTTTTAGCAATGCCATTTTTCTGAGGTGTCCTCGGTGTAGAGACCTATATTTAAATTCCATGCTCATTACAAAAATTAGTAAATTCATCAGAGATAAATTTACCTCCTCTATTAGATCTTAAGCATTTTATTTCTTTTCCAATTTCCTTCTCTACCTTAGCTTTATACCACTTAAACATTTTAAAAGCTTCAGATTTCTCTTTCAGGAACATAATATTCATTAGTCTAGTATAGTCATCAACAAAAAGAATAAAGTATCTATCACCATAATAGCTCTAAGTTCTCATAGGACCACATAGGTCAGTATGAACCAACTCAAGTATCTTCTTTGTTGAGTAGTCTTTACTTTTAAAACTAGACTTAGTCATCTTATCTTTCTAACATTCAGGGCACATGGCATGATCAGGTTTTGACAAGTTAGGAAATCCTCTAACTCTTTTCTTTTTACTAATTTTGATCATGTTGTCAAAGTTCACATGGCATAACCTTTTGTGCCACAACCATGCATCTTCATCCTTTATTAACAAACAATAAGACTAATCCATATCTAGATAAAATAGATTACCTCTGGATTATGTACGAGTTCTGACAAGTCTTCCTCCATCATCATAAATCTTCACCTTTTTGCTCTCAAAAGCTAGTTGGTGGCCTGAATTGTTCAGTTGAGCCAAACTTAACAAATTGTAGCTCAATCCATCTACCCAGTATGCATTTTCACATTTTATTTTGTCATTGATCATTAGTGAACCTTTTCCTCTTACCATACAAGGTGCATCATTTCCCATTCTCATAGATCCTCCATTCTATTCAATAAGCTAATCAAAATTTTCTACATCATCGATCATATGATGTGTACAACCACTGTCTATGATCTATGTATCATTTCTATCTACTCTAAAGATCAGTGCTATCTCTTCATGTTTCTCTTCTTCCTTTGAATCATCTTTCATAGCAACAAATACTACTTCTACATCATCATCAGTGTTAGATTCAGATTCAATATCTTCAGCTATGTAACATACCTTTTTCCCTTTGTCACAACTATCTCGATTATCTCTTTTGTTGTATCGGTAACCTCTGTTGACTCTTCTCCCATAACTTCCTTCTGATCGGTCTTTTGCTCTATCATCATCTTTATTTTGTGGACATCTAGTAGCAATGTGGCCAACCTCTTTATAATTAAAGCATGCCAAAGGAAGCTTACCTCTATATCTTCATTTTCCTTTGGGTAATCTTTTAGCCATAAGAGCTTCAAGCTCATCAAGCTCATCATCGATGTTGCTATAACTATCAGCATTCTTATTTTTTCTGCTAGACTTACCAATCTTCAGAGAAGACATGAAAGTAGATTCAATAGGGGGAACAACACTTTTGTGAAATTTATTTAATTTAAAGGTTGTAAGCTTACCGATCAGTGTGTCAAGGGTAAGATTGGATACGGACCTTGTTTCATGAATTGCAGAGATCCTGATCACATAAATTGGCAACAAGGTTATGAGAATCTTACTTATGACTATTTCATCATCAATGACTCCATCAGATGCTCTAATAGCACATACTACCTCTTTCAGTCTATTTGTATATTGCACAATGTTCTCACCTTCTTTCATCTTCATATCATCAAAATGACCTCCTAGACTTTCTTCTCTGGCTCTCTTAACATTCAAATCTCTGTTGTATATCAAATTTAGTTTGTCCCACATCACTTTGGTAGTAGTGCATCCCTTAATGTCTTAAAATTTAGTGTTGGTGCAGGCAGAAACAAGCTCCATCATAGTGATATTGTGTTCATGCTTGTCTCTTAGTTGATCAAGGGATAGGGGACCAAGTGTCAGTTCAATGTAGCCATTTTTCATCAGATCTACAACTGAGTTCCCAATTCTAGATACATGCAACAACATTTGGCTTTTCCATACTGCAAAGTTCTCTTTGTTCAATTTCAATACTTTCCTCTTATACATCTTGAGACCTTTGTGCTTAAGTCCTTAAAACTCTTTTCTAAGCAACCACAACTCTAATACCAATTGTTAGAATAACTGAGAGGGGGGTGAATCAGTTATCTAGTGTCCCACAAAAAAATGTATAATTCAAAACAACTTCTCCAATTTCTGCTACTCAGTAAACAATAATTAATTTTACTATCTGTGCATTTACTAATTATTAGTCTAATACTTGTAACTATTACCAATCAAATCTAACATTTAATATGCAAAGTATGATAACAAACAAATATTGCAATCAACACATAACACAAGATATTTAACATGGAAACCCTATAAAGGGAAAAACCACCTGGGATCAACAACCCAAAAATGTTCACTCTTCTGAAGTGAGGTAAGTGAAGACCCAACCCTATTAAAGTTTTACAAACACACTGTCAGGTGTGACCTTGTTAGAGGATTTTAGACTAAAAGTTATCATCCAACCAGCATTCACTATGGGGTTGATAGGATAATAATGTTCATTCTATGAATGATACATCATAAGACTTTCAAAGTCTACTCAGTTAAGAGATTTTGATTACTTACAATGGTTAAATATGCAACAATAAATGATCTTCCTTAATACAACTTCAATTGCAGATTATAGACCAATATTTAGCTCAAACAAATCCTTCTGATCAATATTGCACTTCAAATTCAACACTGTATCAACTTACTATTTGTCAATAATTTCTCTTTGTAGCTCAGTAACTATTCTATAGCTCAGTTCTTACTAACTAGTATGATCAAAATGCACAAAGCTTGTTCACGCAATAATTCTATAGTAACTTCTTCTTCTGGCATTAGTTTCATAATGAAACCCTAGTCTCTTATGTAGATGAGTAAATCATTTTCTTTCTATCCATCAAAATTTTTTGCTTAATCACATTCATTGATTTTGCTACTTCAAGCTTCCTCAGCTGATGTGTCAATAGCTCATTTCAATCTACTCCACTAGATCTTCCTTCAATTATGTTAGTCATAGATCTTCATAAAAAACTTTATCTATTACCTTGATTTTATACACTTTATAGCTCATCACTCTTATTGGCTAAACTAAACATTTAATTCATTCTATATTTGTTGGTTAATAAACAAATGCATCAGTGAATACAAGCTCAGTTAACACTGTGCTCAGTATATACTACACTCCATCAGTGTATACTACAAAATGCTTCATTTACCGACAACACTGCTTTGTGTCTTTTAACTCTATTCTTCATCATAGATGAATGCAACATAATAAAGTCAATTCCATCAAGTCATAGACTCATCAACAAGTTACTTAGTGTATTCCTTATCCTCATCTAACATGTACATCTTCCTCATGTAGATTTCTCTATTCTTCATCTCTTTTCACCTTGCTTCAGATGTGTCGGTATAGTAACTTACAAGATAAGTATTGTCAAGCTAGTTGACATCAATGACAACATAATACTAATTTAATCATCTTGCATTATCTAATCATCAACTTCTTAGTAATCTTGAATTATAGATTCTTCATTCTGGTTCCAAATCAGTTATATTTCATCAGTTTGTTGAAGAACATAAAACATACTAATGGTTTGATTGCAGGACGATAGTTGAAGATCTCATAAAATGTTGTGTTTGTTTTCTTGCTTTCATTCACATAGTCTAATTAGGGCCTCATTAAAATTTCTTGAGAATTTTGATAGTGGGCTAGGGAATTTGGCTCTTCATTACATGGAGGTGATGACCATGAATGAACTTAAAAACCCAATGATCCTACTAATATGACAAATTCTTGGGGAGGCAAGAAAAGGTAGTGAATCTTTAGCACTTCTACTCGCTAGGGGATTATGCTCTTCTCTCTTTTAGAGAACTAGAAACCCAAAAGTGTGTGGATTTGGTGAAGTGAAGCTAACTCAGTGATGAATCTGCTTAATGTGTTTGGGTGAAGTGATGAGGTAGAGAAGTATTCTCTTCTCTCTTTGAGAGAAACAAAAAATCAAACCCTCAGATCTAAGCCAAGTTGAGTCACCTTTAGAGGGCCTACCGGAAGTTGAACCTCTGGGAACAACCCAAGTGAGTATTCACCTTTCGCCAGTGATTCCACCTCACTTTAATAAAGAATGAATTTTTGAGTCTAAAGACTCCAAAGCCATATTAGCTTCCTTCTCATGATTTCAACTATCATTTTGAGAAGGCCTTATTTGTTGTACTGAGTGGCGCTGCTCCTAACCCTGCTTGCGGGGGTGTACCACTTTCAAATTTTGGTGTGTCTACGAGGCCCTAGCCCTATATCAGGGGCACCAAAGGTTATTATGAATAGAAGCCTATTAAAAACTTTCCTTAGCTAGTGGCCTACCCGGTTCACCTCTGAAAGGAGGCATAATCTTTGTGCAGGGAGGGGGAAGAATCTCTCTCATAGATTCTCACCATAGGCATACACCTAGATGCTTGAAGGTGGTATATAACATTGGCCTCTACCATAAGGGTAACCTTCAAATGTATACTATTGAGTCCTTGGAAACACTAAAAGCACAGGCACCCTCTAGGGGGTGACACGACTATGTGAGGTGCACGTATGTGCATAAGTAGTGGGGAAAAGGTTTTGTCTTCTCACCATTTTTTTTTGGTAGGGATAGCTATGTGTTTGTTATCTAGTCTTAAACATTGTCCAATCATGATCAAACAAAGACTCCCCTAATACTATCAAGTTGCTTTGTCCTTGATAGGTTTGTTAATGACTACTTCTTGTGTCACAACTACTTGATCTAAACCTTTGTGTCTTTAAAAAAATGCTTGAAACCTCAAAATGAGATTGTTGATTAAACTGTTCTTTAAACTTGTCAAGAAACTAGATTTTCTATCAGACATCAATTTAGGCTGTATCTCAAAATTGGACTTTTACCTCAAAAACTATGTCAAACTATCAGACTTTGGATCTTTCCCATGTGAAGTTTCACTTTTCAAAGTGTTTCCTTGCCTAAAGTTTCATTATCTCATGTGAAGCTTGGTGTTTTCTCACGTGGCCTATTTTTTTCTCACGCGAACCTGTACCTAGATTTCAAAAATAGAGAGTAGATTCCTATTAACTATTCAAACCTTTTCCTAATCTACTTTTTGTCTGAGAACTATTTATCTATTTTCTTGTCATTCACTATTAGAAATTGAGTGTATCAAACTAAGAATTAATCAATTATTGCTTTGACTTGTGTTGTCTCTCATCTATTTGCCTTATCTCTTTATGCCTTCTATACCTTTCATTGTGATAGTCTTATCTCAGTTGTTCTAGCCACCTCTTTTTGATGATTTGTACCAAGTCCATCTCGCATCTTGGTTGTTCTAGCCATTTATCTTATTTTCGTTATCTTAGAGACAGATTTTTTAGTATTATCCTAAGTCTTCTCTCATCACATCTTTGTCTATGACTATCACAACTTGAAGTGTCAAGACTTATCCCATTCAAAATATTGGTCAAGGTAGAAGAAAACCTCCTAATCAAGAAATAGATCATCCTGAATCCGTCATGAAATCTAAACTATGTTAGAGATCCTCAAGCTCTTCATTGAGTACTTCAAAAGATAGTCTATCTCAACCATCACCTATGGTGTTCCAAGAGTGCTTTAATCCTTTGTTTGAATCACAATCTAGTCTCTCATTTCAAGAACAAGACAACTCATTCTTCCAAGAGAATTCATTATTCCATGACTTTGGAAGACCACTCCCTCGGACAACTCCTATTATTGAATCTATTGATACTGATCATGATATATTCCCTCCTGAATTTGTTAAATCTTTTGATCATGTTTGTGCACCAAAAGTTACCTTAGATGCACCCCATCGACATTGTTCATATCACTTTACTAAGTCTTCATTTTTTTCACAACCCTATGTTGATAAGATGGGAGATCCATTTAACTTTCGACCAAGTAAATATTGCAAAGACCAGGACCAATCTCATAACAATGTGTACCATGGTCAAACTTCTAATGAGAAACATTATGGTCAATCTCAACATGACCAAAATCAAACCCACAATGATGATCAATCTTGAAACATAACTCAAGGGGATCAACAAGCACACTTCTATCACCCTCCCCCATTTGATCAGAACCAAGATGATCAACAAAAAGATCAAATTCCTAGTATCTATGAGATCCTTGGTAATGAAAATGATGTGATAACTTAGTGTGATATAGACACTACTAAATCTAACAAAAGCCTTATCTAAATGATGGAGATCCTCCTTTTAGAAGAAAAGGAGAAGTACTTTCTTAAGTTAGCACAACAAGGGGTCAAGTTACCCCCAAAATTTCAAGTTGAAACACTTGTAGCTAAAGAGGAAGAAACTGGAACCACTAAGCTACAAAATATGATCCAAAAAATGTAAGATTAGATTAGCCAGCTTGCAAAGGAAAAGGATAAACCCATGCAACAATTCACATTGGATAGTATATGCACTTTTCCTTTTGACAAGATTATTCGCATGCCTCCTTTTCCAAAAGGAGTGGAGTTTCCCAAATATGAAAATTACATGGGAAAAATTGATCCCCAAGACCATCTGAGGGAGTTTTGTGCCTTGTACATGGAATTTATAATGATCAAACCTATCTTATGAGACTTTCCCCGTAGCTTGGGCGGCCCCGCTATGGAGTGGTTTTGCAGATTACCTCCTGGGATTAAGACTTTTGATGATATTACTAATCTATTCCTTCAACATTATTCTCACAACATTCAACACCCTATCAATATCTATGATTTATGTAATTTGATGCAATGACAGGGAGAGTCTTTCTTGTCTTTTCTCCAAATATGTAGATAGCTTTGCACAAAGTATCCATGTAAGTTACCAAAATCTGAGAAACTTGACATCATTTAGGAGAATCTTGTCCCAGAATTTGGATACCATGTGCAACTACAAGGTCCTTTGACCTTCGACAACATGATCAAATAGGATGTGAGGATAGAGGCCTTTATGGTTAAAAAGGGAGAGTTAACTTTGAATAATGACAATAAACAAGGATTCTCCACGAACAAGGATAAAGGAAAAGTTGTCAACAAGAATAGAGACATGGTAAATGATGGAGTGGTTGATAATGTCACCACAAAGCCTTCAAAGCCTATTTTTAATCTCACCTCAAGTATACATGTGGCTAAGGCTATTGAAAAGACCACCACTGATAATCACCAAACTTCAAGATTTTCTAAGAACAAACCTTGGGCCTCTCAACCCAAGCATGACTTTACTCCTTTTGGGGAGCCTCTTGATGTGGTCTATAAAACTCTTATACAAAATTAGGTCCTCACTCCTTTGGAAAAGCATCCTTATGACCCACAACCATGACCTCATTGGTGGAATGACAAGGCCTATTGTGACTATCATCAAAACATTGGTCATAAGATGTCTAATTGTCTTCAGTTGAAGCATAAGGTTCAAGATCTCATTGATAACGATAAAATTCTTGTGGATAACCATAATAAGAATTTTGATCATCAGGCATTTAAGGATCATTTCCCTCCTCATGATAAAGGTGAGTCTTCCACACCTAAGAACACCAACACCAAGGTTAATTACACATATACTACTAATGATAATATCATCAACATGATTGAACCTATTAGAGTTGAGTATTGTGATGTGATCACTTCCAAGGGGAGTGGTGATGCTCCTAAGCCTAAGACTCCTTTCATCTTGCATAATTCTGCGTCTCACTCATCTAAATCTGAACAAACCCAGGATTATGCCAATGTTGTCACTCGATCATGTGGAAGAGTTATTTTGAAAGGTCCCAATCCTCCAAAACAAATTGTGGATAAGGCTTCTCTAATACAAACTATGGATAAGACTACTACTGGTCCTACCAAAAAATCCTTGAAATTAGTTCCTATGTCTAGCAATGCTAGTTATAGCATCTTAGATTAGCTCTAGTGAACCAATGCTCAAATTACCATTTTTGAGTTTTTGAAGATCTTGCCTGCTCACAAGCAAATTTTGGATAAAGCCCTCACTAAGGAAAACATTCCCAAGGATCTTGATCTTAACCGGTTCCAATCTATGGTGGGTCATTTAACCTCACCACATTATTTTTCCTTCCCTGAAGAAGATGATCACTCTCTGAGCCATTCGCATAATGCTTCATTGCATATAGATGTCATGACAAGTCCTAAGAGTGTCTGTCGCGTGCTTATTGATAATGGTGCTAGTCTCAACATCTATTTTTCTAAGTTACTCACTCAGCTAGGTTATGATGAGGATTGCATAGACTCTAGCAAAAAGATTACTATCAAAGCTTATGATGAAGAAGAACACAAATCCCAAGGCTTAGTTGTGCTACCTATCCGCGTAGCACCTGTTGAGAGAGATGTTACTTTTCAAGTCCTTGATATTCCTCTTGCATACAACATCTTTTTGGGTAGACCATGGATTCATGAGATGCAGGTTGTTCCATCTACTTACCATCAATACATCAAGTTTTCTTTCCATGGTGCGGAAGTCATTGTTCCTACTAATACCAACTACTCTTGCAATACTCTTGCATAATCTGCAGATAGTTTGGTTCCAACTAATAGAGAATCCAATGATTTCTATGATGCTAAGATTATAAAAATGGAACAAACTCTGAAACTTAAGGATACGGGCATGGGAGAGTACCAAATTGAACCTGTGCTATCATTAGTGGGTCTACCTCCATCTCCATGCTCTTATGGGAGACCTTTTGAGAATAACAAATCTGCCACTAGATCTCCCCAAATAGTGTTAGAAATTTGGCTAAGTTGGTTACATAGATGTTATCATTATGGAAACATATGATCTACATGAAGATCACATAGGTCAGAGAGCTAGTATGTCAGAGCACAATGCAAAATTGTCTAAGTATGAGATAGTGTGTTTTTGCCAATGAACCGACAGATAGTTTTGTTTGGAAACACTGATTGGATTAAGTTCAATGCTTGTGCACTTTAACATAGACTCTATGGTGACTATTGAAGACTCATCTCAGAGTGAAAGTTAGTATGACATGTACGGAAGGAATTATGATAGTTTTACTAAAGACAATGTGAAGTCGACAGGACAAAATATGAAGACAGAATTGATAAAGAGTTAAGGGATTATTTTGTTTATCAAAATAATGACTTAACAATATAAAGGGATGACATCCTAGATGTTAACCCTTGGGTAAAGTTATTTTGTAATATGGCAGCCAACTGAAAATTTATTAGCCTTTATAACTTGTAAAAATGTAATTATAAATTGTAAGAAGGATATAAGAAAAGAGAGCAATAGTAATATAGTGATATGATGTGAATGTAATAGCAATAGTGAAAGATCAGAAAGAAGTATAAGGTTATGTACTTTTTAATTAGTGAACATTTTTTATTACTTGTTTGGGTAGTGAGCTCATCTGGTAATCACATTTTGTACTGCCAACTCCTAACAAGGTTGAGGCTTCTAACAAGGCCAATAGTCCCTTAATCAAGACTGAGACACTATATGATTGTAATAGACTCCTAACAGGGTCAACATCCTTAACAAGATACTTTTTATTAGTGGATCTTTGTGGGTACCATCACCATTAGGGTTTTCCCTTGGCCAGGGTTTCCTTGAGAACAAATAATGTGTTATGAGTTATCTTATTTTATTGCTATGCACATTGTTTAGCTTTCTATGTTAAGCATGTATTAAGATTATCTGTTATATCCATAATTGGGCAAAAGTAAAAAATTTTGGAATACTAATTCACCCCCCCCCCTCCTCTTAGTATTCCATATTTCTAACAATTGGTATCAAAGCTTAGTTACTCAGAAAAAATTCATTCAAGGAAAGCCTAGCAGCTTGAGTAAGATCTCTATAGATATGGATCAACTACAGAAGAATCTTGAAGAAGCTCTTGAATAGATTGATATGCTTATTGATTAAAGAGATACTCTGAAAGGGAAATATGATGATGCAAAGAACCCCATTGAGAAACTAAAAAACAAGTTGGAAGATATGAAATCTGAAAAGGAATCTGAAGTTCTTATTGAAGATTGTGATGACAATTTAGAAAAAGAAAATGAGATCCTTAAGCATGAACTAAAGATAGAAAATCTGAAGTTAAGTCTGAAAGATGGAAATGGCAAGAGTGAAGCAAATCTGAAATCTGAGAATGAAAATCTGAAAATTGAAAATGAAGAACTAAAATCTAAACTTGGTAAAGTGACATCTAAACTTGAGAAAGTCAATTTGCAGCATGCAGCACTTGAGAAATACAATACAATTCTAAAAGTTGAACTGACTCAATCCAAACAACACCTTGAAAGGCTATATTCAACTAGTGAGAAGATTGATGAACAAATATCTTTTGAGAAACTATTCTATGATAAAACTAGTCTTGGATTCAATACATTCAAAACAATTAAAGAAAACAAAGAACCAGATTTGAGAATATCTAAAAGTATAGATGAGAAGAAGTCTGATAAGAGTAACAAATCTGAAGATACACCTAAGAAGGAAGAACCACCTACGCAAGAGGAATCATCTAAAGTTATACAAAGAGAATTAAAAGGAAGATGTTTTACTTGTAATACTATTGGTCATATGAAGAGAGATTGCACAGGTAAGCAATTCAAACCCCTTAATGGTTATTGTTATAATTGTCATGGATTTGGACTTAGAGCTATTCAATGTAGAAAATATTGAGAATAACAATAGTAGTAGAATGTTTAGAAATACTAACCATGTAGATAAGAAACCTATTGAAGATATGAATAGAAGAAATGGAGTAATATGTTATAGATGCAACAAAGTTGGACACATTGCTAGAAATTGCAGATCATGGATCAATCCACCTAGACCAAGATATGGAAAGAATGAAATTTCTTGTCAGATATGCAACAATATTGGACATGCAGTAAGATTTTGTAGAATGAACAATGGAGTTTTTCATCCTAACTCTAACTCTAGAAGTCATGCAAGAAGAAATGAAGATGCAAGTAACATACAGAAAGGATGTTGTAGTAACTTAGATGAAGTGAAGTTTATTAGAAGCACAGATCAAGGAGACATATTCAACACTAAAGGTAATTAGAAAGGTGAAGTGTCAAATGGTAAGAATGAATCCTTACCTGACCTATCTCAAAGCACTTAATTGATAAAAATTGTAGTAGATTAGGAGGTTAGATTAGTGTAGAAGTAGATGTATGATGAATTGAGTCTTGCATAGTTAATACAAGGTACTATATGATGTTCTAATTCTATGGTTAAGAGTGCAAAGAAAAATATTATGTTTTGTGAGATCGCAAGAAGTTTTAAGTTTTGCAAGTTAACAGAAACAACTTTTTGCAAAGAAGTGGCAAAAGAATTGAATGTGATGTCAGATCCAAGTGAGATTGAAGTAATAAAAGGTCATGATCAGTATTATTTTATCATCAAAGTGAAATAAAGTTTTAAAGGAGTTTGAAGAGCAATGATTGGAAGCATTTAGAAAGGATTTGGTGAAGGATTTGAGCACTGAATCTACACAAGCCCTAAAATTGTGAAATCGAGGTATTTTACTTGGCAGATCTTTGAATCAATAAAAGGAATTAGAAGTAATCATGGATGTTTCTTTGATTCACAATTTCAAAGAAAAAAATAGACCTAAGATAAAAAAAAAAAAGGGAACTAGTAGAACCCTTGGAAGATGATCCTAGGTTAGCTTTATCATCCATACCAGATAGATTTTTACATCTAGAGAATGTTAGAAGTTATCTTGGATGCAAACTAGAGAATATTAGTGATAGTGATTTTGGCAAGGAATATCATAAGATCTACAATCAAGACATGTCATTGAGAGAAGGATTTAAACATTTGAAAGATAATAAGATCATTAAGTATGCATTATAGTATGAATTTGATAATGAAGAATGTACTAAGATAATCCTAAGCAGAATTCATAATGGGAAGTTTTGGTTAGAAGATAGAGAAATTGATATCACAATAGATTTTATTCATGAAGTTACTAGACTATCTAAAACTAGAGCCATTCCTTTAAATGAGAAGAACATGAGAAAAATAGTCATTGACAACAAAAATTCATCCTATAATGGTAGAGGAATTGTGATTAGTAAGATTCAACAAGATGATGTCAAATACTTGTGTAATATCCTAACAACTAAGTTTTGTGCTAATTCAAGAGAGGATGACATGGTAGCTAGAATGATACATGTAGCTTATTTAATGTGTGTTGATAAAGTGCAAGTTGATATGTGTGAGATTCTGAGAATTCAACTATTTGAGAATTTAGAGAAGATTAAGAAGACTAAGTATGCATAATTTAGATTATCATCCTTAATCACTTATATGTTTTTTTCATCTACTAAGAAGATTTCCTTACACCATTGCAAATGACTGGAATGATGGAAAAACTACAATGGAAAGGATTAATAAAGTGTATATGAGGCATGTTATTGATAAAGTGAATGAGAGTGCAATGTTGGTAATGAAGACATTTCAAAACTTGGTAACTAATAGATCAAGGACCCCATAGTCTCTTGTGGAGAAGTATAAAAATGAAGTATGTTTCATGGTGGATACTGACTTTACTTACATTGAAGTAGTAGAACCTAGAGTAGAGTTCATAGACCCTCTTGGCTATGAAATATATGAAATTGAGACTAAAGAGTATTTGAGTAGAGTATGTGAGTAGGTTACTTAAGTGCAAGATTGATACTCACAATAATAGGTTTGGAACCTTTGAGGAGAACTTAACTTCGCAAAGACCTTACTTGAAGAGAAACAATCTAAGAAAAGAGTTGAGAGTACTATTAATAGAATTCTAAAAGATGCAGGGATGATAGAGCAATAATTCTTAGTAGCTAAGAACATAGCAGCAACAATTAGAGAAATTGGATAGAAAGAAGTTTTGTCTATACCACCCTTATCATGAATTGTAGTTTAGCAAGGAGGAACACCAATTAAGGTGAAAGTACAAGAAATAGAGAAGGAATAAGAAGAAAGAAAACCCACTAGGTCAACCTCCTCCACACCTAGAAAAAGAGTAAAAGAGATTACTACTAGACCGAGTAAGAAGTAGAAAACATTGGTGCCACCAGTTCCATGGAAAATTGTAGAAATCAAAGATGATGACACTTCTATTAAGAAGAAAGCTTGGAAACCTAGAATTGAAAGAGTAAATGAAGAGTATATACAAGATGGAGATTTCACAAAGATGAATAAGTATTATGACTTATATGATTATGCAGAAGGATTAAATCTAGAGAATGCACTGGTGAAGCATATGATTCTATTTTACAAGAAGTTTGATACAATTTAGGGTAATATACCTAATGACTTATACAAGAAACTTGTGAACAGGAAGAAGAGAGCATCTAAGGAAGACACAACTATTAGAGAAAATCTTGTGAGGAAACTTTGTGAGGTGAGAAATGATGAACACCTTAAGAAAATCTTGAAGGCTCTAAACACCCTTTTAAGGAAAAAAAAAGGAGAACTGTTTAGATTATGGGAGGATAGTATGAAGAAATCAAAGTAGAAACAAAGCAAGAAATCATTAAGGTTATGGCAGAGAAAGCTGGAGAACCATCAGTTGCAGTAGAGCAAGTAGGAGAAGTAGAACAAGAGGACAGTCCCCCTCCACCAGCCATTAATATTGAGGAAGAAGCTATGAATGTTGAAGGAACTAAGATCACCTTGGATACTAATGATAATGTATTCAAGAATCTGGAGAACATTGTTGACAATTCAGCTTTTGAAGAACTAGATAGAACCAAAGAAGAAAAGTAGACCCAAACCACTATTGAAGAACCCAAAGTGATAGAGATTCAAGCACTTGTTCCCACTCAAGAAGAAATTAGTCTTACTCCTAAGACTGGAAAGAAGAATCAGATTGGATCTATGATTGAGAATTTGGGAAAGGAAGTAGATGATGATGATCAGATGGAATTGATCACATCCTTGAACAAGATCATTGGAAAGAATAAGAAAGTTAAAAGTTTTGAAGGATGTCTGAAGGAGCTTACTGAGAAGTTACAAGGTGTTGTAACTACACAAATTATAGAAGTAGACCCTATTGAGAAAGCAAGGAAGGTAATGAACACTTTTGAGAGTGAGTTCACAAATTTGTCTGATATAGCAAAAGTGAAAGCTCAAGCAACCTATGAGGCCAAAACTCTTCTGAACATTAGCTAGAATATCAAGAATGATATCATTAATCTTGATATTTGCATAAAGGAATTGAGGAAGAATCTAGAAAGAGGTAAATCCTTGTACATTCAATGTAAAAAATCAAAAACCTTGGTAGCAGTAGAAGATTAGAAGTTCAAGATGAAGCAGAAATTATGAATGAATCAAACCTTCTTTCAAGCCCTAATGTGAAGATATCTAATGTTGAGAAGAAAATTTATAAGTTATATGATGAGATAAAAATTTTGCAAGATGAAAAGGTTAGGAAAATGAAAAGATTCACTCTTTTAAGAGAGCACACTTCTATGAAGTTAAGCATTATTGAAGGACAATTGGAAGAATGTCTTTCAACTAAGACATCTTTTCAAAAGTTCATTTTTGAAAACCTCCAAGCATGTGAGATAGCATCTTATGGATTATGCACACTACTCAGTGTGGAAGACTCTGTTAGGGATTTTTCTTGTGGGTCAAACTTGGCAAGGGTATGGGCTAGATTCTCAGTTTAAAGATCTCCAAGTTTGCAAGAAAAGCCTAATTGATGAGGATTGGATAAGATCCTCCTTCTACTTCAAGCTCCATAGGACTCAAGAAGGTGTTGCCTACAAATAGGTTACTATCTTTCAAGTAAGCTATGGATTAGTGGATTAGGTCTTTATTGTCATGATATTGAGTTTCTCAAACATACTTATATAGATAATGATTCTAAAAATAGCTGAGAACAACCTATTGTAGAATGTAATTAATGAAACTACTGATGTGATAACATGAACAATGGCATAAGGGTGATGAATCCTTCTTTTTATGAGTAAAACTCAAGGAAGGCTAACCTCTGATTCACTCTTCAAGGAATCCATAACTATGGACTGCAAAACATCAAGGATAGTCCTATCTCTTTGGTGCATGGACATAAAATGAAAATGTACTAGTAATGATAAATTTTGTGCTTGATGACTAAAAGGTGATTGTATAATAGAGATCAGACCAGTGCCTAATCCTTTGGGCAGAAGAGTCTAACATAAATCAATGGAGGGATTTCTAGGAAATATAGTAGTATGCCTTACAAACTATCCTATCAATCTTAGTGTGCTATCATCAAAACCTCAACAGATGTGTTCATTCCCTAAAATTGCATATGAGGATTTCATCATTTCCTTGAAAGAAACTCACAAACAATTAGATAGCTGCCTTGCAACTAGTATGTTTTAAATGCCTTACAAGTGAAACATACAAGAATAGGACACAAAGCTAAGAGACAATAACGAAACCAAGATAGAAATTATATTGTATTTCATGAAAGTGTATCAATACATACAAGGAAAAATCTTCACTCAAAGACTCAAGATGAGTAATTTGCTCTGCAAAGCTTGTATTTTTAGCATTCAACATCAAGATAATGGAACCAGAGAATAGAACCCCTTAGATTATTGAGAAACTGGAACCAGGGACCAAAATATTGGAAGACCAAAAGTCTTGGAGCCTCAAAATCTTGGAACCCCTACAAAATCAAAACTCTCACAATATATACCCCTAGTCACCTTGGAATCCAAAAACAAGTTAGGATGCAATAAGCTTTAGATGACTAGGGTTAGGGTTTCACCCACTAGACCAACTAAGATCAATTAGGAATTTATTACATTGGGGGAAAACCAAGAAACCTCAATAAATTAGATCCAAAAATGATCTTCATTACTAGGAAACTTTGAGAAAGTACCAAAAATCATGAAAACACCATACTTATCAATCTGATCACTCCACCTGCAACAAACCTCAAGTAACTACATACCCATTTTGTCACGACACACAACTCTCTACAGTCAATCATCAAACCCTTTGGACCACTCTATAGTAGTCGGCACAACTAACTTAATCAAATTTAGCTGCTAAAACATTTAATTTTAGTCCTTTCTGTTGCTGGAAACCCTCTAAAAATTCAAATCCTAGAAGAAATAGCTACTTTATGGTGCCAGCAGCATATTGATGATCAATATTTAAATCTGGGCTAACTTTATATCATGACCATCAGATCCTATTCCTTCCCAGGATTTGTGACTTAACTTTTAATGGGGCCCTAGGTTAGCATTTGGTGAACATGCGACAAAGCTTTTCCTATTCATGCATTGAAAATCTTAACCCACCTTTAACTCAATGAATTAGCGAACAAAGGAAAAATACTAACCCCGGTCCTTATCCAGCGAACTTGTGACTAAGGGCTTTCGCTTACTCGATGAGTGTTTCATCTCACCGCCAGTTAATTTAGCTATTTAGCAACTACGTTATTCTCTTATTCACTAGAACATTTAGAGCATCACTAAACTATTTTTAGATTTAGCAACCACCTTATTCACCTAGTCGCTAAAACATTTGGAGCATCACCATTTTACTTTGCAAATGAGCGAACAAGAGGAAAATTTATCAGAGCCACTAAACATTTCATTACAACTATTCAATCTGTCAAATAACATATACAAGACCCACACATGGGCCCGCATGTGCCACCTGTCGACATGTTACTTGCTAAAACTACTCGATCACCATTGACAAAGGACCCACAAACTAGCTCCACGTCAATGAGACTCAAATTCTAAATCGACGGCTAGTCTCATGCCCTCATGAGCTAAAAGATTCTATCAGATTATACACCCACTATCAATCTCTTCCCTCTGCTACTTGAAGAATCTAGCCCCACTGACACATATCCACATCATTTCTTCTCATCCAATAGAAATTTGGCATGTTAGATCCAACTGTCAGAGGACCCACCTAAATTTTTCATTTGAGAAAAGGTAAAATCGACAGATGGCACAAGATCTCATGGCTCTGACATAACCCATGATATTATGTGCTCATCATTTATTTTCTGTAGATGTTAGAGCCCCTTGCAATGCTGGAAATCTTGGTCCCACTGACACTTGCCAAATCATCATTATGTGGACCAATAAAATCTGAGCACATCATCACTATGTGGCACATTGGACCCACCTTTGGTTGACCTCAATACACTAGGAGATCAGATGGCTAGTGCATGATCTCATAACCTCAAAAGATTCCTTGAACTTTTACGCCAGCCATTGATCGTGAATCTTCAGATTGAGATACAGGGCCCGCTTAACAACATTACAAATCACTATTTTTTACCAATAAAATGTCACCACCTCAGCAGCTATCCAACAACTAGTCCACATGTATTTCTACTTATAAAGAAGGCCTATCATTTTGAAAATCAGTGAAAAAAGGAAAGATTAAACTGTTCAAGGGGTCACTTAAAGTTAACCAAAAATTGCCAGACAATGGGAGATTATGTGAACACTTAGTCGTGTAGTTGCCGAATAAAATATATAACCACCAAAGGATTAAGTGAACTAGCAACTGATGGGGAGGGTAAAATGTGCACATGAATTAAAAAGACTTTAAGTGGCCAAAAAGGTAACACAAAATTAGAACAAGGCTAGGGGAAACTAGGGTTTTACCTTGTAATGGCTATAAATATGAAAATTGACTTAGGGTTTTCAAGCTGGGAACAAGGAAAACATTGCAGAGAGCAGGGAAAAATAAATGCAGCCATGGAAATTTTTTTAGGTGCCAACATACTCTATTAAGAAATCATGGGAGAAATAATTAGAGGCAATAAAGATTGACTTTGTAGATTGTGTTGCAAGCCTACCAACTTTGCAATATTGAAATAAGGTAGAAATCTTTTTGAACACAGTATTGTAACCCTCCTTATCTTTATTTTTTCATTGTTGTCAAAGGGAGAGAGATATATTGTAGAAAATTGATAAGGAGTGATACTCTTGGGGGAGTACCATATAGAGATAAGACTTTTTGGAGTTATAAGGATAGTATATATATATTTTATACTATGGCCACAATTTTTGAAATTGTTGAATTTAACACTTAGCCAATTTTCTCATATGTTGCCACCAATGACAAAGGGGGAGATTGTTGGAAATTTGGCTGAGTTGGTTACATAGATGTTGTCATTATGGCAACATATGATCTACACTAAGATCGCACAGGTCAAAGAGCTATTATGTTAGAGTGCAATGCAAAATTGTCTAAGTATGAGACAATGTGTTTTTGCCAGTGAACCAGGAGATAGTTTTTTTGGTGATGTTGATTGGAGTAAGTTCAGTACTTGCACACTTGAACATAGACTCTATGGTGACTATTGAAGACTCATCTCATAGAGAAATTTAGTAAAGCATGTACGGAAGGAGTTATGACAGTTTTACTAAAGATAATGTCAAGCCAACAGGACAGAATATGAAGACAGAATTGATAAAGAGTTAAGGGATTATTTTGTTTATCAAAATAATGACTTGACAATATAAAGGGATGACATCCTAGATGTTAACCCTTGGGTAAATTTATTTTGTAATATGGCAGCCGACTGAAAAGTTATTAGCCTTTATAACTTGTGTAAATGTAATTGTAAATTTTAAGAAGGATATAAGAAAAGAGAGAAATAGTTATATAGTGATATGATGCGAATGTAATAGCGATAGTAAAAGAGTAGAAAGTAGTATAAGGTTATGCACTTTTTAATCAATGAACATTTTATATTACTCGTTTGGGCAGTGGGCTCATCTGGTAATCACATTTTGTATTGCCAACTCCTAACAGGGTTGAGGCTTCTAACAAGGCCTATAGTCCCTTAATCAGGACTGAGAGACTATATGCTTGTAATAGAATCCTAATAAGGTCAATATCCTTAATAAATACTTTTGATTAGTGGATCTTTGTGGGTACCATCCCCACTAGGGTTTTCCCTTGTCCAGGGTTTCCTTGAGAACAAATAATGTGTTATGAGTTATTTTTTTTTATTGCTATGCACATTGTTTAGCTTTCTATGTTATGCATGTATTAAGATTATCTGTTATATCCATAATTGGGAAAAAGTAAAAGTTTTTGGAATACTAATTCACCCCCTCCCTCAGTATTCCCTATTTCTAATAGATAGTCTATGATGGTGCCTTTGTCAAGGCTACAACACCCCTAGAAGATAAGGAAGAGGAAAGAGCTATTACAACTTGGATCTATAAAGGAAAAGAAAAATTTGAATCAACTACTCCACCTCTAGAATTAGAACAAGAGCCATATAGTGAGGCCTTCAAGATCATGAAGCACTTTGGATACAAGGGGAGTGGTCTAATAAGAATGAATGGCAATGGTTTTCTGAAACCCATTGAAGCCATAGGTCATAGGACCAAGGACACCATGGGTCTTGGGTTCAAGAAAGTCCTGTTTCATCTAGGGACAAAGAAATTTGTGATAGAACCCGAACCTAATCAAGAATTTGAAGATACTACTCCAAAGGTAAATCTAGAGGCCAGCTCTGACAAGGATACTTTCCCATATCCTATTCCTCCAGACCTTGTCGTATTCTTTGAAGAACCTAATGAGCCTATCATACCTGTCCATATGGTAGAGACTAATACTAAATCTGATGATACATCTTCAATATATCAAATCACATATGACTAATGGAGGGAAATGCAATATGACAATGCTAGTTTCCAAGGTGAACAATACATACCGCCACATTTTCAAAAGCAGTTTGAACAAGATCAACTTTAGCAAACTATAAATGCTACAAGAAGTGGAAATGAATCTAATGGTACCAAAAGTGCTAATGTGATTCCTTCATTAAGTACTGATTCACATGAGTATGAGTTTGACTCTTTGTCTGATACTACTTATGATGTAGACATAGATACTATTCACATGTATGAAAGACTCCTCAAAGTAGGTGAAGGGTCTAGCATTAGGACACATGAATTTGGTGCCATACGTGTTAACTTGTCCTCTACTTCTGACATAGGGTCTCATAGGTATTCAAATGCTCATTTGGATGATATCATTGTAGGTCTTGACTTTCTCTTTAGTGCTTTTGATGGTTATACCATGAAAATGCAATTGAACCAGTCACTACTAATCTTTCACTCCATCATCCCGATCTGATAAACTGGAACTCCCCTTTTGCATCCAATGAAGTCATAACATTCTAGAATGATTATGCTCTAGCCTATTAGCTCCATGCTATTGAACCTATAATGTCCTCCACCAGCAAAAGAAGTGTTAGCATGACAAAGGTAGATATCAAGTATCTTATTGAAAAAATTAAAAAGAGAAAAAATAGAAGCTCTGATGGTGAAAACCACATTGTGGCAGTATCAGAGCCAAAAATAGTAAAAATAAAAGATGTATCCAAGGGTGGAAACCTCTCTGAGGCACCCAAGGATGAGATACTTGATACTCTCCCAAGTCATTTTCAAGAGAGATCATCAGTTTTGATAGATCCAACACAACCAGTAAATTTGGGTACAGAGGCTACTCCATAAATTATACATCTAGCATAGTCATTATCTACATAAGAAAAGGAAGAGTTCACTAGCTTCTTTCAAAGAAAGAAAATAAATTTTGCATGGACATAATCTGATATGCCTAGGTTACATCCCAATCTAATCGTGCATCATCTATCCATTGCACCAAGTGTCAATCCTATTAAGAAGAAGCTTCAAAAGATGCACCCTCATGTGGCACTTTTGGTTAAAGCTGAACTAGAGAAACTCCTCAAAGATGGCTTCATAAGAGAAATTGATTATGCTAAATGGATTTAAAACATTTTCTAGTCACCAATCATGATAAATCCATTCATGTGTGCACATACTTCAGAGATCTAAATAAGGAATGTCCAAAAGATGAATTCCCATTGCCTAATATTGATATGATAGTAGACATGACAATAGGTTATGAGATGTACTCCTTGATGGATGGATTTTCTGGCTATAATCAAATAAAAATTGTGCCAAAGGATCAAGAAAAGACTACTTTCATGTGTGCCTAGACCACCTTTTGCTGGAATGTCATACCTTTTGGTCTTAAGAATGCTGGAGCAACATATCAGAGAGCTATCACTACCATTTTTCATGATATGATGCATAAAAAAATGGAGGGTTATGTGGATGATACTTTGGCCAAAAGTATGCAGCGAAGAACTCACCTTGTAGATTTGGGTCCCATTCTTGACTGCATGGAACAATTTAGTCTCAGACTTAATCCCAAGAAGTGTGCATTCGGTGTTACTTCTGGGAAACTCTTAGGTTACATCATTTTAGCTAAAGGCATATAAGTTGATCCAGAAAAAGTTCAAGCTATTATGGGCATGCCTCCACCTAAAAATATAATTCAAATGAGAGGACTTCAGGGAAGTCTACAATCTATTTGGTGCTTCATTTCACAGTTGGCTGATAAATCACAACCATTCACTAAAACTCTGCATAAAGGTGTGAGCTATGAATGGAATGAAGAATGTGACAAGGGACTCACTCAAATAAAACAATATCTTGCTAATCCACCAATTTTGATGCCTCCTATTCATGGGAAGGCTCTTATACTATACATCTCAGCCACGAGCACATCTTTGGGTGCTCTCCTAGCTCAAGAGGATCAGAAAAACAAAGAGAGAGCAATTTATTATATCAGTAGAACATTGGTCTCTTATGAGATGAACTATTCAGTCATTGAAAAGGCTTGTCTAGCGGTGGTGTTTTCATTGATCCACTAAAGTACTTACTAAGCAAGGCTGCCCTCATGGAAATATTAGCAAAATGGGTTATGATACTCAATGAATTTCACATTGAGTATGTGGAAAGAAAAGCTATTAAGGGATAGGAAATTGTTGATCAACTGGTGGAAGCTTCTCTAAAAGATCACCGGCCTCTAAACATTGAATTCCCAGATGAGTCCATCATGCTTCTCAAACATCAGTCTTGGAGCATGTTCTTTGATGGATCATTCACTTAGCAAGGATCAGGTGTAGGAATTTTGTTTATAAAACCTCAAAGATATTCATTTCCTAAGGCTTACAAAATGATGTTTCCCTGCACAAACAACATAGCTGAATATGAAGCTCTCATCAATGGTATGAAGATAGCCCTTGAATGGCATGTGGATGAGCTCAAGATCTTTGGAGACTCTTAGTTAATCATCAACCAAGTTAATGATGTCTATCAAACAAAAGATGACAAGCTATTGCCTTATAAAAGAATGGTGGATGATCTCAAATAGTACTTTGCACATATTTCATTCCAAAAAATTCCAAGAACAGACAATAAAGAAGCTGATGCTATGGCCACTCTTGCCTCAATGTTACAAATGCCAAAAAATGACTTCAGACACAAATTCCTAGTGGAGACATTATGCTACCCAACCTATGATATTCCTAAATCTAGGATGATCTATTCAGTCATTGGACATGACTCATCCCACTACCACCATATCTATTCCTACCTTCGTGACCAAATCATTCCAGACACTTATACCCAGAATGAAAAATGTCACCTAATTTGTAATGCTTCATGGTATGTCCTCATGGAAAATGACTTGTATAGATGAGGTCTAGATGGTACCCTCCTTAGGTGTCTAGAACTAATGAGTCCAAATGTGCGTTAACTAAGGTACATGAAGGTATATGTGGGTCTCATTTGAGTGGTCTAATGTTAGCTCATAAACTTATTAGAGCTAGTTACTACTGGCTAGATATGGAGAAAGAAGCTATTCAGTATTCCAAGGCTTGTAAATAGTGCTAATTTCATAAAAATCTGATCCACACTCATGCTAAAGAGCTTATTCCTTTTATCAGTTTTTGGCCATTTCAGCAATGGGCCTTTGATTTAGTAGATCATATACATCTATCTTCTTCCAAAGGGAAAAAATTCATAATCACTATTGCAGATTACTTTACCAAATGGGTCGAGGCAATCCCTCTGACTATAGCTGATGGAAATTCTATGGCTATGTTTATACTAAACTATATCATCTGTAAATATGGTGTACCCTCATCTATTATCATTGACAATGGGGGAAAATTCAAGAACAAAGACTTGACAGACTTATGCATCAAATTTAGGATCATCTAGCATTGTTCATCTATCTATTATCCCAAGGGTAATGGACAAGCAGAAGCTTCTAATAAGACAATTCTCAAAATCTTACACAAAATAGTTCATAAATCTAGTAGAGATTGGTGCCTCCAAATTAATCTAGCTTTATGGGCCTATAGAACAAGCATTCAAACACCAATAGGGGCCATGCCCTTCACCTTGGTCTATGGATAAGATGTAGTATTGCCTATTGAGGTTGATATTCCTACATTGTGATTCTCTCTAAGGGGCCTCATCATTGATGAAGAAGACAGAATATCCCAGCTATAAGAGCTAGAGTTACTAGATGAACGTCGGAGGGTGGTGTTTGATCATCTTCGAGCATACCAAAAGAGAATGTCCAAAGCATACAATAAGAAGGTTAGACAAAGGGAATTCCAAGTGGGTGATCTTGTCCTAAGAGAGAATCCCAAAAATTAGCAGAAATGGATCTAGAAAGGGAAATTTGAACCAAACTGGCTTGGTCCATACATTGTTACTGCAAAATTTGGGTCTAGTGCTTATCAACTCTCCACCACTGAAGGAGAGAAACTCAAAGTGCTAATCAATGCTCTTCATCTGAAGAATTTCTACAGCTGACATTCTCTACATGCTCATGTACATACTTATTGATCCTGAAAAAAATCCAAAAAATGATATATTCTCAAAAATCCTAAAAATTGCAAAATGTCTTGAAAAAAAAATGATTATCTTAGTGAAAACCTAGTAAATAGGTGCTTTGATGTATCTATTATCTTGGTCAAAACCTAGTAAATAGGCACCTTGATAATACTCAAAAAAATAGAAAATTTGAAAAAATACAAAAAAAAAATGAGATTCAAAAATACAAAAAAAATCAAAAAAGAGAAAAGTACAAAAAAATTGAAAAAGAAGATAAATGTGCCATTGACAAAAACCTGGTAAATAGGTGTCATGGTAGAAAAAATAGAATATCTGCCAAGATGGTGAAAACCTAGTAAATAGGCACCTCTTGTTTCCTAAAGCCATATCTTCTCTCAATGTCACTTGGCTCTTAGTTTCCTGCTTCAGTTTCCTTGCATTCCTGCTTTAGTTTGTTTTCCCACTTTAGTTTGCTTCCTTTGTTTCATGTTCTAGTTTGCTTCCTATTTTGGTTTGCTAGCTCATGCACTTTCTTTCAATTATCTTCAAGATTTTTCTTGACTCTTCATGGATTGGAACTACTAATGCTTGGGGGCACCTTCCTGGTCTAGGGGGCATTGGCCTATCACTTTCAGAGATTCTTTTGTGCATCAGTCACCAGTGGTTCTCACTATGTCTTCCTGCTGATGCCTAACTACTTATGAGATTTATCTCCTTAAGGATCTCTCATGTATCAATTTCTAGTGGTTCCCATTGTGCCTACCTACTAATACCTATCTTTCATTTGATCTCTCTCTTTCAGGATCTCTTTCTTACATCAGTCATCAATGATTCTCACTGTGTCTACTTGCTGATGTTTCGCTAGAATCTCTAAGATTTCTCACCTTGAGGATCTCTCTCATATCAGTCACCAACATTTCTCACTGTGTCTGACTGTTGATACTTCATTTAGCTCCCTGATATCTTCTTGAGACTTCATCTCTCATGATGGTTACCATTGGTTTTCACTGTGTCTGCCTACTGTCACTATCCCATCGAGACTTCAAACGTCATCCTTTCCGATTCAACTTCAATCTGTTTGAACATGAACTTAAACTAGATTTGTGTTCCTCTAAGGCATGTTGAGCTTTGTTTTCTTTGAGTTCTTGTTTGTTTTCATTCTTTGCTTTCTGCTTGCTAGTATAGTTCCAATGATCCAAAGAATCTATCTAAGAGGGGTGTCCATTTGTAAGAGCCTCCATCTCATATTGGATGGCCATGTGTACCTCAACTCCTTTTATATGGACACTTTGGTGAGGTTGGTTCTTCTCCTTATCTATTTTTGAGTGACTTCTTTCTACTACAAGTGAAATTGAAAATGCTCATCCTACTAAGTGAACGTAAGGGTCATTACGAACACCATTGAAATGCTTATCTTTCACCTAGCAAAGGGAAGAAACTCTTGCATGTCTAGTGTGTCTATGTGCAAGCAACATTTTGGTCATTCTAGCAGCTATGCTTTAATGCTTATGTTAACTTTCTAAATTAAAAGGAATAGATGTTCAGGTCATTTTGGCTTCTTGTGTCTTAATGCTTACACCTCATTCTGACAAATCTAAGACTTATGTCATATTCATATTAACATGATAGTGATATTAGTGAGGGTTGTGTGGCATCTTACGACCATCTGAACTTAAAAGACTCTATGATGACAATGTGATAAGTCCAACAATGAAGTCCTAGGATTGCATTTAGCTTAGGCTTGCATTTTCATTCTAGGCTTGCATTGAGACAATGTTTAGTGCTCTCTTGATTGCCTTCTATTCATCAAAGGTTCTCATCTTTTGTTCCAGATTTATCTTGCTTGCACAAGTGTTTGGTCCCCACTCTCGATCTTTGAAACATATCTTTTTTATTAGTACATGTCATATATTGCTACAATCTTGCATGAGATGATTAGTACCATATATTTCATTGTCATAAATCCATATGCATACATTTCATATCTATAAACATGTGCATTTATTATAAGCATACATAAACCATATATTGCATACATTTATCTACCATCTATCATAACATTTCACATTGCATTTCATATCATAAAAAAGGAAGCATGTGCATCTCATATACATCCGATCCATACATCTATGTCATATAGGAAACATCTCATAAACATCAAATATCTCAAGAAATAAACAAACAAGTGCAATGATATCAAAAAGTGATCTCATATATAATGTTTGGATCAATGTCATGTACAAAAAGATGGTTCTACTCAAGCACAGTATAAAAAATGGGCTATAACAACAACAAAATATATCTCAAGACCCACTGCCACCTAGAGGAGGTGGAGATGGAGGAGCCTGTTGTGGTGGAGCTTGTACTAATGCTTGAGGAGGAGGCATAAGTCTTTGAGGGGGTGCCTGTGGTGGTGCCTATGGTGGTGGTCTCTATGGAGCTCTAGTGTACTCAGTAAATGGGGGCACCTGCTCTGATACATCTGGGATGGCTCTGTAATATGCTACATAGTAATAAGCTGACTGAGAAACCTCATATCTTGTCTCTAGTCATGATCGTGCTAGCTCATCTAGGAGCTCTCTAATCTCCTAATCCCTCTTAGCTAATTGGGTCTCCTATATGATGACTTGGGTATGATAGTCATCTCTCTCTTTGTACCTATCTAAACCTCTCTTGACTCTTCCTAAGAGCCTCCTATAGCTAAGGTGTCTGTGCCCTTGTAGGAATATCTATTATGTCCACATCCTTATGCACCTGTGCCTCCTTCTTAGGAGGCATCTGATGTGAAATGTGCCATGTCCTCTACCTCATGGATCTTTGTTGTGATCCACTTCTCCCCACACCTGTATCTGACCCCATAGCTCTAGCAGGGATATCCACCTATCCTGTCTTGGGTCTCAATGCCCTCTGCCCAGGCCTCTGTAGTGGTCCTTGTTGTGAAGCCTTCTATTGTATAGGCTATTGTATGGGTACCTACTACTGCTACTATGTAGGCTCCTCCTATGTAGGCTGCTACTATTGTGCTCTCTATCCCATGCCTACAAGATCTATGTACCTTAGGAATGGATGTGCTAAGATTTGGTCATGGTATGCAAGTGCCATCCCTGCATTGGTGACCTCCACCGTGTAGTTTCATCTGGAAATTGGCACCCTGGCCTCAATGGAAAACCTCCCTGGATCTAATCTAGGATGCCACCCCTTCTTCTTCTCATTGGTGAAGTGGGCATAGGGGCAGTACTCCTGTGAAATATCCTGCTGCCTACCAAACTTGTGCATGACACATGTAAGCACAAAATGCTCAATGACTGTAACACTACACTCAATCAGTGGATAAGAAACAAACATATGAGACAGCTCCCAATGAGCATCATCCCATGGCTCTATAGCAATCCATGGCCTCCAAATGATTGCTACCATATCATCAATCTATCCCTACCACTACTTTGTCTTATCTAGTAGGGGCTGAGTCATGACACCTACATACCTATATATATACAACTCCATCTACTATCATGTGTCATGGAAAATAGGCCTACAAATAGGGAGATACTCCCAGGCTTAGATCTACAAGACAAATACACTTACCACCATCATCCTTGCATTCTGATACGTGATCTCATGAAGCTTATGGTACATCTGTGCAAGCATGAACTCACCCCAACCAAACTTAACTTCTTGTTTGGCCAACATCCTCTACAACATGGATCCCCAACCACACTCTAGACCACCCAGAACATAACCTAGAACAACAAATAATGGATGAGCACTGCCATATCTATGAATCAGATCCTCCCATGAGATAGCTCAACCCATCACCAAGTCATCAAAAAATATGGCTCTCAACACCAGTGTACCTACTCGTGGTTGAACCTCATACTCCACCCAAGTACTATGGAATGGGATCATCAGTATCTAATATATGTCCTCGGGAGTCACTGTCATCTCCCCCATCGGTAAGTGAAAAGTGTTCATCTCTGAATGGAAATGCTCTAAATGTGCACCCAAGGGACCATGATTTACCTAAATCTCAGGTATATCATGCAAGTGACCTACACCCAACCCATCAATGTGGGCACCCTCAACATCTATAAGTCTCTGGAAAAGTGTGGTGATGGCAGGGTGGTGTGATCGAAACATGACATTAGGAATGTCAACCTAAAAAGCAAGCGATGACATTGGATTAGTATCTCAATATGGCATTTTCTCAAAGCAATAACAACAAATACAATAATACATCTATCCTAGACATGACTCTACAATGCTCTACTTGGCTGATTTTATGAAAATTTGGCAAATTTTGACAAGGATCTTATAAAACTGCAGTAGATTCTTACGTGAGGAAACTGTTCCCTTGTGCGAGACAAGATGTCTTCTTGTGCCAGAAGTTGAAAGTTCTCCTAACACAAGGAATAATTTTGCATGAGACTTCAGATAGAGCTTGGGTGAGGAAACCCTAACCCATGTGAGGAAACCACTTCTTTGTGTGAGGGGTGACCTAGGCTAATATGAGGAAACTATTTTCTCATGTGAGACTTGAAGAACTTGGTCCTAAACTATGCTAGATCTACCCTAAATCAACCTAGAAAGTAGTATAAATTGAAATGCAAGGTGGTTTATCGACTACTCATAGGTGGGTCATACTCCAGTGGCCGGGCATACCATTGGGAGCACTCAAAATGGTGTGTGTGCACAAGAACTCCTTCCATCTCGCTTAGAGCTCTCAAAACACAAGAAGACAAAGTGGATAATGAATTGAAAGTAACCCCTCTGGGCCTTATATAGCTTTTGACCTAATTTTTGAAAGTGCTCTGTTTTGCGATAAAAATGCACCCTTAGCTAAATTCACTATTCTGGGTCCATTTTCAAGATTAAAATTGAAATCTGACATCTCTAGATAGCTCAAAATCATGTTTTAAATTTTGGGATCCTTAAGGATCAGACGCTTGTGCAGTTAGCCTTTTGGCATCATTTTCCTGCCAGATCCTCATCTTTTCATCATGTTCTTGAGATCTTTTCTCTTTTCATCAAAGTCAACTCTAGTCAAATTTGGTCAACCATGGTCAAACTTGGTCAACAGGACCTCTGGTTCACTCCAAATTGCTTCTACATCTTCTTGTTGCTTTAATATGCTCTAAAATATTCTAGATCTTTGATCTTATCTTTATTTGCAACCTCTTGCTGTCAATCATCTTCTAACATGTCATCTTTTGATTTTGCTCCTAAGGGGGCTGGATGATTTCATCATTTGAATCTTGTCGAATCAATTCTTGAATTAGTCTAATCTAAATCATCAGTTCTCATTGCTAGGGGCATCTCCGTGCCTCACATCTTGTTATCTTATCATCTATCTCTTAGGTATCTGAGCAATCTAACTCAGATCCTCAAGGGCCAAGCTTCATTCTAGAGATGGTTCTTGAAATCTTTTAGGTATTGGGGCAATCTAACCCTAATTCCTAGGAGTCAAGCTTCATTCTAGAGATGGCTCTTGAAATCTCTTTTGGACTATTATCTGGACAATCTTACCTAGGTCTCAGAGGATAAACCTTTGTATTGGGGCAATCTAACCCTGATTCTAAGATAGTCCTAAAATATTCATCAATTGGTATTGGGGCAATCTAACCTTGATTTTGGTTCTCTTTTGACCATCATCTTCATAATCTAACTTAGACTTTGGAGAATCATGCTTCTTCCTGATCGGTGTCATGGAAATCTAACCTAAACTCCTGAAATCTTTGCTAATCTATCATAACAGACTATACTTTGAATCAATCTACTACACGCACATCAATCCAAAGAGGGGAAAATGTAATACCCCAAAATTTGCACCTATCAATTTCAATCAATTTTGGTGCTTTCCTCAAATTTTTGCATCATCAAATTCCTACTTTGCTAGGAAATTTTCTCTCTCCTACCTGACTTTATTTGACTTGATGTCAATTGCAAAAACCCTAATTTGTATTAATCTCACACTATAATTAATTCCTAAGTCTTTGACTTTACTAGCTAATTAATCCCTATGATAAATTAATTTAATTCTAAAGTCCTAAGTGCTTTAAATATATTAAAATCTACCCCTTTTAGCTAATACCCATAAAAGGAATTAATAA
This sequence comes from Chamaecyparis obtusa, assembly GCA_027943335.1. Taxonomy (NCBI): domain Eukaryota; kingdom Viridiplantae; phylum Streptophyta; class Pinopsida; order Cupressales; family Cupressaceae; genus Chamaecyparis; species Chamaecyparis obtusa. The sequence continues at coordinate 343,292 of BSBK01002893.1, read as the reverse complement.
ATTACTTGATTATTTGAATGGACACTCTTATTTGAATTAATAATTCAAAATATTTGAAAGGTCACCCTATGTGGCAATAAGAATTCTTTTAATTAAGTAATTCATTCTTTTTTATCTCAATTGGGAATGAAGGGTCAACCGTTTCAAATCAAGAACCTCTTCATTCCTCTCCTGAGCTTGTCTATAAAATGAACCTCTTTTCCTCATTCAAAGGATAGCAATTTGGAGAGTAATAAAACTATAGTCATTTTTAGTCTCAACTATTTCACATTTTCAAGCATTTATTGCATATTTAGATTGATTTCATTTAGTTTAACATTGCATATTCATTATAATTAGTTTGCTTACTTTCTCATTGCTTAATCTTATATTTCTTTCAAGTTATTTATTTCAAGTTATTTAGATTAAAATCTACATTTCATATTTACTTCCAAGTTCTTAGATTAAAAATTTGCATTTCATCCTAGATTACAAACTACATCTTCATTCTTAGATTAGTCTCATTTTGCTCATCATTCTAGCTTTCAAATCCTCCATATTAACTCAGTCTTATGGTTGTTGTCTCTCCAATCTAAGAGTAATTAAACACCCTGATTAATTAGGAGGCAATAGGTCACTTCACCATGAATTTCAAATTGAGTAATTAATACTCATTTTCATGATTTGATTGTGTGAGTAATGACTATGTTGCATGTGTAGTTGGATTAGAGGTCCATGTTCAACCACATACACTCCCATCTTCTTTAAGTTGTTCTCTTCTATCCATGTAGCCTCTGATTTAGGTGGATGCTTTCATTTGACAAGGTGTTCCATGTAGACACCATGCCTACTTTGTTTCTTCACCCTTGAGTTTAGGATCTTCTCAGCTAGGGGCTTCATAGGGACTGGTAATTTGAGGTCCTTGACATCACTATGAATATCTGGACTATTTTCTTCCTCTTTGATAACCATTCCCTTGTATCTAACCAAATATTGGACATTGAAAGCTAGAGCTATGGCCAATTCCTTAGGTAGGCCTATCTTGTATGCATTGCAGCCATACTTGGCTAGAACCTTACATGGTCCAACCCTTCTCATTTGTAGCTTTCTTGGTATGCCTTTCTAGAGTCTAGCCTTGTTCAGGTGTGCCATCACCCAATCTCATTTCAAACTATAAGTCCTTTCTCCTCTCATCTACCTTAGTCTTCAACTTTTGATTGGATTCTACCAATGTCCTTCTTACCTGCTCATGTACTTCTTGCATAGACTAAGAAAAATCATCAGCATGACCACTAACTCCTCCTTAATTTCCTAGTTCTCTTATCTCACACACACCTCTTGGGTGCATGCCATACACCACCTCAAATGGGCTCTTGTTGGTGGACCTATTCATACTATCATTGTAAGAAAACTCAACTTGTGGTAACACTTGGTCCCACACTTGTTCATATTATTTTGTAAGACATCTCAAGAGGTTTCCCAATACTCTATTGATCACCTCTATTTGTCCATCTTTTTCAAGATGATAAGCTGAACCAAAAGCCATATTCATGCCTAGTCTCTTCCATAGGGTCTTCCAAAAGTGTCTCATAAACTTCACATCCCTATTTGACACAATGCTGATTGGTAGGTCATGAATCCTTACCACTTCTTTGAAGAAAAGGTGTGTAATAGAGCTGGCATCATGTGTGCTTTTACATGGTATAAAGTGACTCATCTTACTAAACCTATCAACCACCACAAAGACACTATCAAAACTAGTAGTTGTCTTAGGTAGACCCACTATAAAATCCATGCTAAGACACTCCCATGACCTATTTGGTATTGGTAAAGGATAATATAACCCTACATTGGTAGATGTGCCCTTAGCTTTTTGGAAAACAATACATTGTTCTACATATCTCCTAACATCTCTTGGTATCTTGGGCCAATAGTAAAACCTTTGCACTAGGTTCAATGTCTTATTCAAACCAAAGTGTCCACTAAGGCTCCCATTATGTTTTTATTGTATAAGGTTTTCCCTCATTGATCCCTTGGGTACACATAACTAATTAAACTTGAATAAAAAACCATTTTACAATGTATAGTCAGAAAACTCACTATGAAAGTGGTTCTCAAATTCAGCACATACCTTGTATGACTTGGAGAAGTCTACATCCTCTTTGTAGAGGTCCTTAAATCCCTTTAAACCCATGCTTTGAAACTAGATTTATTGGACAGTCAGCAACCTTTGGCTAATTTCATCAACTACCTTGTTGTTTAGACCCTTATTATGCTTAATGGTAAAGGTATAGGTCTGGAGAAACTCCATCCACTTGATGTGCCTATGACTTAGATTTTCTTGTGTATTGATGTAGCTTAATGCTTGGTTATCAGTATAGACCACAAACTCCTTGGGAAATAGATAGTGCCTCCATTTCTTGAGTTCTTGTATCAATGTATAGAGTTCCAAATCATATGAGGAGTACCTTGACTTAGCCTCATTCAATCTCTCACTGAAAAATGCAACCAGTCTTCCTTCTTGGTTAAGGATTGCTCCCACTACTATGTTGCTTCCATCACATTCCACTATAAATAGCTTGTCAAAGTTTGGTAGGACTAGGATGGGCTAAGTTTCCACTCTTTGTTTCAATTTTTCAAACCCTTCTTGGGCTGCCTTTGTCTATATTAACTTGGCTTTAACTCCTCCTTTAATGTTATTTAGCAAGGGTGCACATATCTCACTAAAACCCTTGATGAAATTCCAATAGAATTGAGCTAACCCATGGAAGCTCCTCAATTTTGTCCCTATTTTTGGAGTGGGCTAGCTTAGAATGGATTCAACTTTACTTAGATCCATCTTAAGGCCACCTTGAGACACAAAATAGCCTAGGTAGACTAGTTCTTGCTTTAAGAATTCACTCTTTTCTAGATTGATGGCTAGTTTCTCTTCATGCAACCTTCTCAAGACAATTTCTAGGTCCTACATATGTTCTTCTTTGGTCTTGCTAAAGATGAGGATATCATCTAAGTACACCACCACAAATCTACCTATGAAATCTTTTAGGACCACATTCATTAACCTCATGAATGTACTAGGTGCATTGGTAAGATGAAAGGGCATAACTAACCATTCATAAAGACCCTTAGTAGTTTTGAAGTTTGACTTCCACTCATCCCCTTCTTTCATTCTAATTTGGTGATACCCACTTTTAAGGTCAATTTTGGTGAAGTATCTAGACCCCCCAAGACATTCCATAAGGTCTTCTATTCTAGAGATAGGAAACCTATATCTAATAGTTATCCTATTGATTTCACTAGAATCAGTACATAATCTCCACTTACCTCCCTTCTTTGGTTCCAAAACCACTGGAACTACACATGGGCTAATTCTCTTTCTTATCAACCCTTGATCAAGTAGCTCTTGAATCTGCCTTTCTATCTATTTTCTCTAGTCCAAGGTCATTTTGTATGTTTCTTTTTTAGGAAATATTCTTCAGGTACAAAGTCAATTTTTTGACTAATTACTCTTTTAGGGGGAAGAGTGGCTGGTGTACCATCACTTATTATATCTCTAAACTTATCCAAAAGGTGTTGTACTTCTTTTGGCAAAGTGGGGTGTAGTGACTTGGTCTCCTCCTTTGGTTTAAAGACTATAGCTAGTCCAAATCCTTCCTCATCCTTGAGTTCATTCTAAAACTCCTTCCCGCTCATCAAAAGTACATTAGGGTCCCCTAAAGTTGAAGTTCCTTCCTTGATAAGTGACTAGATTTTGTAAGTAACCCCATCTTTCTTGAAAGTGTACATGTTATTCTTACCATGGTAGATTGCATTCCATTCATATTTCCATGGTTTTTCCAACATAAAATGGAAAGCATCCATTGGTAGGATGTCACACAACATCTTGTCTTGATAGCCACCTATCATAAACTCCACCCACACTTGTTCATTCACTAGGACATTTCTCATTTATTTAGCTAGGTAACCTTGTAAGGATGTGTATGAGGTATCCTAACAAGCTTCAATTTTTTAATTGCCTCCTCTCAAATTATGTTATTAGTTGAACCTAAATCAATGATAACCTTGCACTCTTTTATAAGGATCTTACATTTGATCCTAAAGAGATTCCTCCTTTGCTTAGGTTCTTCTTTGACTAGTTCCTTGAGTAGAACCCTCCTAAACATGAGGTTCTCACCATTTTCTGAATCTAGGCTAATCTCTAGTTACTTAATACTACTTTCTTCCTATTGGACTTTAGACCTTAAGAAAAAAATTTGAAACTCCTTGATGTAAGAGGCCACATCCATTTCCTTTTGTCTGAGACTTTGCCTCTTTTTTTCATTTGGATCTCATGATCCTCTAGTAGATAATTTTCTTTAATCTTTGTTAGCATATCCCTCCAATTCTCTATTAGTATTTTCCCCTCTCTTTCCCTCTCTTCTTGGAGGAACTTCCACCATGTTATAGCTGGTCCCCTGAGTCTTGACTTGGTAACCTTCACCTTTTGTACCTTTGAGACACCTTCACACTCAAAATGATTCTCCATCCCTTCAATCCATTCCATGACTAACTCTGAGTCCATCTTGCTGGTGAACATGGGTATCCCATCAAGTTCCTCACCTCCCAATTCCTTAAAGGATTTAAGGAAGGGATCATCTTGCATTGGTGGATCTAGTTCAGGAAAGTAGTCATCCTCAACTACTATTTTTCCTTTTTCATCTTCAACTTACAACTTCTATTTCATCTTACCAACTGCCTTTGCAACTTCATCAAGCTTATCCTTCAAAGCTTTTATGGTTTCTTCAAGGATCCTATTTCTCTCCTTTTGTTCTACCACTTCCCTTTCCAATTTGGCATTGGTCACCATGGTGGATTCTCCCATTGATGTACTCCCACGTTTTGACATACATTATTTCTTATCCCAATCTTTTATTGTCTTTGATACTAATTTGATAGGGAGGTCCCTACACACTTGTCCTAATTCACCTAGGACTTAATTTATGTCTTTCTCCTTACCTTTCTAGGGTTATCTTGGACCCTAATTAATGAGTGATTTTTGACAATCACCCCCACTCCTCTAGACCTCTTTACCAAGTTGTGTTTCCATTCCTTCTTCTTGATCCCTCATATGAACTCACTCCCTCAAGTTCATCACCTTACCAACAAATTGGCATTTCATTTTGATTTGGATAGAAGACTTCCTTTTGGAAAGTCTTGATTTGAATTGAGGTATTCTATCCTCTATCTACTTCCATTTACTAGATGGTCTCTTGAAAATAGGTCTATATCCCTATTAGGCCTTTTCTAGGTCTCCCAAGCTCCTTTTTGAGGTGTAACTTCCCAAATTTCCAAACAAGTTACAAAAAAAATTCATATCCAGATACTATTTTCAAAGTTACCTTGGATTTTTTGGTTCTTAGGTCCTTAGGGTATTCGTACAGTACTCCATATAATCATGCCCATTTTCTAGGCCTAATTAGGCTTCTCTAATTTCTAGTGAAGTTTTGTCTTCCCCAACCTTTATTGGATTTTTCATGGGCTCTCCTTCTGAGGATTGAGTCGTTGACACATATCCTTCATGCTTATGCATTTGGATTGATTTCCTCAATCCCTGAGCCTTCCATCCATAGCTGATTCACTATCAAGCTTCCTAATCGGGCATCCACTAGCTCACCTAGGGATTGATCCCAAAAATAGCTCCCCTACAAATATGGCCACAAAAATGCATATTTATAGTCTATACAATACCCTAGCATTTCCCAAGGGGCCGTACAATTTCCTCTATGGGAACTCATGCTAGAGTCATCTTATTGACCTTAACTCTGGATGAACTAGTAAACTAGTCACAAAGGAGGAATTTAAACAAAATAAAAAGAAGACAACCTAGATACTAAATAAACTCACACAAAAGAACTATAAACAATGCTTAATCAACACATGCAAGGAAAGGCTCTAGTTCAATGCATAAGTGCTTAAGAATAACTGAGAGGGGGGTGATTCATCAGTTATCCTATAGTCCCAAATACAAAGATGTATCCCACAAAATAACTCTACCAAATTATGTAGATCAGTAACACAAAATATCAATCTGTCTATTCACTTTACTGATTACTAGTAATTAATCAAATGTGATTATTGACTAAATCAACTATGCAATATGTAAAGTATGTTAGCAAAACAATCATATAACTTAGACCAAGGTAGGGAGGATCCAATTACGGATATTCCAACCTTGTAGCTTCAAAATTACATAGAGAAAAACACAATGCAACAAGATGTTTCAACTCAATTTTCATTAACATGCCTGGCTATAAGGCCTTTCAAGTTAGGGTCAATTACAGTTAGAAACAAGTTCTTCAAGATCCACATAGATCTAATACAATCTCAGCTAGTTCAACTCTAAAAACAATCAGCAACTAATGGAAACCCTAAGGCAGATCTAAACTTGAGCTCACAAGCCTCCAAGAAATCTCCTTGTCTCCAAGCCTCAACTCCTAGCTCTACTATTACAAACTATCAGAAACAATCTGATCTACAAGATCATGCAAGATCTTTTCAACAACTTTGCCAATGTCTAACTTCCCTGACTTCTTATCTGATATCCCAGATCTTCTTTCATGATCTTCCAAGTCCTCCCCTAAACATCTACCCAAAAACCCCTTAAATAAAAATCATTAGCCACAAGTCAGCAGGATGAAACCATTAACTCCTACAAACAAATATTAAATGCCACACAAGTTAGCTTACAAATTGCCTTACAAACATTTAATTCAACATATCAGTGTATAACAATAGCTACCAATAATAAATGCACTAAGTCAGCCCAAAAAATTACATATAAGTCTAGTCAGTAAGCTAGAACTACCAAGCATCAGAGAAATAATTGAGTGATAGTGAAACAACTGAGCATGCCAAGCATCGCCAAGCACCAATGTCAACTGAGCACCATAAACATCATCAAGTAACACTTTCACTGAGTGCAAGAAGTTCCATCAAGTTCCTTCAGTGACTGAGCTCCTTCAATAACCAAGACCATTGGTTAAGGCTCCGACCAAGTAACAATGGCCAAATAATAAACCCCCATGCAATTTCACCGAGGACCAAGAATGCCCCTGCATCGGACACCCCCAGGTTCAAAAAGATGTTCATATGTGAGACGAACATCTTCTAGGATTCAACACATAAATCCCAAACTAGTTCTTCACATACAATTCCTCCATCTTCTCACTTTGCATACTCTTCCACTTCATCTTCCTCTATCTTTTCAAGTCTTTTCTTGTTAACACATAGGTCTATTCTCCAAATTGATCATTCAATTTCTCTAGATCCACCAACTCAACTCAGCTACCAATAGTCAGGCTTCTCCTACTGAGCATTGTATCCATCAAAGGCATCAGAGAAAACTTCATGTCATTCTTCTCAATAGTAAACACATTCTTTACATAGTCATACATAGCTCTGCAATCATATTGCTAAGGTCTACTGAGAAATATATCACAACTATTCATCTTCACAATATCACACAACACAAGATCCTTATATTGGCCAATCTAAACATCAACAAAGCATTGTTCTCTAACTTCTAGAGCATGATCATCTTGCAACCAGCCTATCTTATAAGGATGTGGATGTCTCATTCTATTCAAACCAAGTTTCTAAACCATGTCTTGAGCAACAAGGTTATCAGTACTACCACTATCAACAAATACATCACAAATTTTACTTCCAAACTTGCAAGTTCTTAGATTCAAGTTCATTATGAATGTTCTCATTCACCATAGTAGTTTATCGGTCACCAAGATTCTTCTGTATACACTCAAAAGAATGGTGTCCTTCCTCTCCATAGTTATAGCAAGTACCCTTAAAGATAACTCTACTTGTCTTCTTCTTCGATTCTACAAGTTTTTGTTCATCTTCTGCATTAGTTAGTTTATCCTTCACCAAGTGATCAATCTTCTTTTTCCCACAGGAATTACCATATTATTTCCTCTTCAACTTATCTTCTACCTTAAGAGAATACTAATAAGCATCTTTAGCATAATCAATCTTTAGCATACCAAGCTCATCCTAAATATTGAATCTTAGACCATTCACATACCGAGCTACCTTTTCCTTACCAAGTTCTCTATGTCCAGACCGAATAGTAAGTTTGTACAACTCCTCGGTATAATCTTCAATAGAAAAATCCTTCTATTTCAGATTTTCAATTTCTTAAACAAATCAAGCTCATAGTCAACTAGAATGAACTTATCTTCTAATTTAGTCACCATCAACCTCCACCGATTGATCTTCATTTCACCTTCATCTTCTCTATCTCTTTGTAATTCTTTCCACCAAAGAGAAACATATCCTTTCAACTTAGTCGGTGCTAATCTCACCCAAAGTGGATCTTCAATTTCTTCTAGCTCAAAGAAATCTTCAAGTTCACCAATCCAATCAATCAAGTTCTCAAGTTTCAAGGTACTAGAGAAAGTAGAAACTTCCATTTGGTAACTATTACTTAACCAAGCTCCAAATCTATGTAACCGAGAAGTTCTGCCTTCACCAAATCTATCCCTTCGGTCATCACCACTAGATCCAATAGCTTTAAAGTCTTCAATAGCTTCTTCATAACCATCCTCAGTACCAACATTCTGAGGTACACCAGTAACAACTCTCATGATCTCAACGACCATGGCATTCTTCATTAGTTCCATCTTAGATCTAAAATTTGATTTCACCTTCTCTATAATCTGGGATTCCATAGTATCAAAAAGATCAGCAATTAATCTAGGGTACAATCTTCTCAGAGGCATCCTTAAAAATAAGAGAAACCCTTTGTAAAAAACCCTACACCAATCACCTTGTGACAATCTCCAAGTTGTATACAAGTCAGATCACAACTTGCAACCTTTCACAAACAACTAGGGCACAATTTCACAAGTTCAGTGCTACAAATATACAACTAAGATCATATGATCTCTTTGCCAATAAGATCAATTTCATAGGATTAGCCCTCGGAAGATCAATCTTCACTCCACAAGACCAACTTAGCTTTGATACCATCTGACACAGACCAAGGCATGGATGATCCAATTAAGGATAGTCCAACCTTGTAGCTTTAGAATGACACAATGGAAAACACAACACAACAAGATGTTTCAACTCAATTTTCATTAACATGCCCAACTATAAGGCCTTCTAGGTTAGGGCCAATTACAATAAAAAATAAGTTCTTCAAGATCCACACAGATCCAATACAATCTCAACTAGTTCAACTTTGAAAACAATCAGCAACTGATGGAAACCCTAAGGTAGATCTAATATGAGCTCTCAAGCCTCCAAGAAATCTCCTTATCTCTAAGCCTCAACTCCTAGCTTTGTTATTATAAACTATCAAAAACAATTTGATTTGCAAGATCATGCAAGATCTTTTCTACAACTTCACCAATGTCTAACTTCCAGGTATGTGCAGGATCATGGTATGCCAAAAAGTGGTGATGTGAAAAAGAAGTCCTGATTGATAGACTCTTTAAAAACCAACTATAACTTTCAAACAGTATAGCATTTTTGAAATCTAAACTATACATCACATTCTATGCTTTACCTAATACAATAATAATAATAAACTCTTTCAATTTGATGAAGTTTAGACTAAGTTAAGGTGGTAAGACACGAGAGTTTTTATATTCGGGAAAATTTGTAGCAAAAAATCATAATTAATTATTTACTTGGAAAAAAATATACATCACATCTGAACATGAGTTTACTACTTTTATATAGAATATTATAAAATAATATCATCATTTTATTTTGTTTAATGTGGTTAGACATACACCTACTTGTTAACTTTCTAGTCCTGATTGATAGACTTATGGAAAAATAGCTATAACTTTCAAACTATATAACATTTTTTAAATCCAAAACATGTGTCACATTCTATGATTTTCCTACTACAAGAAAAATTTAAAAAGTTTTCAATTTGATAAAGTTTAGACTAAGTTAATGTGGATAGACACGAGAGTTTTTGTATTCTGCAAAAGTTGTAGAAGAAAATCCATAATTAATTATTTACTTAGACAAAAATTACAAAAAAATATGTGTAAAATTCATACATGAGTCTACTACCTATATCTATAATCTTGTAAAAAAAAATTATCATTTGATTGTGTTTAAGGTGGTCAGACATACACCTACTTCTTATTTTTTCTTGAAATTTTTGTAATACTACATTGAAATTTGAAATTTTCAACATATAGAATAATTATTTTTCAAAAAAGGCCTATTATCTTAGAAACTAAATTCAATTTTCTATAAATTCTCTTCTTTCATATTTTTTATATAATATTTATAACTTGTTAAATTTTTTATGTCAACTTGCCTAAACCTAATTTTTTGAATTTTCATTGCCACTTAAGGGCCTAGTTTGGCATACCATGATCTGTTACATACCCTTGGACCTAGACTTCTTATCTAATATCCTAGATCTTCTTTCATGATCCTCCAAGTCCTCCCCTAAACATCTATCCAAACACCCCTTAAATGCAAATCATTAGCCACAAGTCAGCTGGATGAAACCATTAACTCTTACAAACAAATATTAAATGCCATACAAGTCAGCTTAAAAATTGCCTTACAAACATTTAATTCAACATGTCAGCCTATAAAAATAGCTACCAACAATAAATGCACTAGTTCAGCCTAACAAATCACATAGAACTCCAGTCGGTAAGCCAGAACTATTGAGCATCAAAGAAAAAACTGAGCAATGGTGAAATAACTGAGCATACCAAGCATCATCGAGCACTAGTGTCAATCGAGTACCACGAACATCATCGAGTAACACTTTCATCAAGCACAAGAAGTTCCAGCGAGTTCCTTTAGCGATCAAGCTCCTTCAATAATAGAGACCATCAGTTAAGGCTGCAACTGAGTAACACTAGCCAAATAACAAACCCCCATGCAGTTTCATTGAGGACCAAGAATTCCCCTACATCATCATAAAAACTAACACATAACACAATGATTTAACATAGAAACCATGTTAAGGGAAACACCACCCGAGACCGGTAACCCAAAATAATTCACTCTTCTGAAGTGAGCTCGGTGAAGAGCCATCCCTATTAAAGGTTACAATACACACTATTAGTTGTGACCTGGTTAGAGGATTTATCACTAATAGTTAACTTTTGACCATCATTCACTATGGGGTCAACAAGATAACAATGTACATTCTTTGAATGACATAGGGTAGAATATAAGATGGTTAAGTCCACTTAGTTAAGAGATTTTCAGAATCAATGGTTAAACTGATATAGTATGATCTAATTCAAATACAACTCAATTGCAGATATTTAGATCTATGCTAAGCCCATACAAATATCCTTTGATCATTAATCAATTCTGTTCATCAATATTTCAACTTACTTTCACTCATTAAATGGTTCTCTGATGCTTAGTTAACTCTATAGTTTGGTTCTTTCAATAACCAGTCTAATCAAGTATGCATGAATAGTCTTCACGTGAAATCTTTGTAGTCTTCTTCTTTTGGCATCTTTCAATAATGAAACTCATATCTCTTATATATAAAAGTAAGCCATTTTCATATCAACCATTATATTTTTCCGCTTAATATCCTTCATCCATTTTTCCTCTTAAACCTTCCTCGATAGATGTGTCATTAACACATTTCAAACTCATCCTTTAGATCTTTTCTAAATTTTGTCAGCCATGGATCTCATAACAAACTTCATCCTTAATCTCAAAATCATAACACTTTCTAGCTCATCAAATTTAGTTGGCTGATCTTTGCATTTAATGTTTTCATCCATACTCAGTCAATATACAAATCCGTTAGTGATAACTAGTTAAACTAGCTCAGTGTATACAAAAATCTTCAATTACCAGCCATATTGACATGTTCAATTTCAAATCTCTTCTTCATAATAGATTAATGTAACATGTTCAATTCAATAATATAAAGCCATAGACTCATCAATAAATTACCCAATTTTTACATTATCCTTATCTATCATATCCATCTTTTCTTCATGTAGATATCTCAATTCTTCATCTTCTCTCCCTTCAATAGATGTTTGTAACTAACATGATAAGTACTATCAAGACTAGTTGGCATCAATGACAACATATTAACTCATTTAATCATCTTACATATCATTTCAGTACTTAGTGATCTCTAATTATTGTTTCTTCAGTTCATTCAGATATTTAATCAGTTGTAGTCCATCAATCTCTCCCTTTGGCATTGATGGAAATACAAGCAATATGACAAAATATGCCATGCACATACCAAACATGTATTCTAAAACTTTGTAAGAAAAATGTTGTAGATTGGTAAGCTCATATTTAATATGTTTAATCACTACAAAACATAACAACATTACAAGTGTAGACTCTCCCTATGGATTTGATCTTTTTAGCTCTCAGATAAACTTTGTTCATTCTCAGCAAAAAATATTCAAGTCTCTCCCTTTCTGTGTGTTCTTAGTAACTAATTTTCCATATTCATTCTCTCTCCCTTTGACAATAATACCAAAGAAAATATACAAATAACTCTATAGAAACCAAGTATTCCTATGTTGTGTGGTTCATATTATATACCTTCAGTGTACAGATAAACAATTTTTTGTTTTAGCTTCTACAATCTTTCACAACCTTAGACAAAATCCAAAGTGTGAGCTATGTACATCAACATGAATGATCTTTAGATAAGTATAGGTTTATTCAACCTCCAGATCACCTTAGTGACCAGTAGACAGGGGATGGACCCCAAGTCTAGTTCTCAAATATTCAAATGTGTCCTTCAGTAATGGTTTAGTAAAGATGTCAGCAAGTTGTTCCTTAGATGTTACAAATTCCAATTGTACTTTATTCTCTTCAATTTGTTCTCTCAAGTAGTGATACTCAATAGATATATGCTTTATCTTTGAATGCATCACAAGATTCTTGGAAATATTTATAGCACCAGTGTTGCCAAAATATATAATCACTGAGTCAGTGAGAACCTCATTCATTCCTTCCAACACTTGTCTGATCCAAGCTATATTTGAACAATTTGTAGCAGTAGCAACATACTCTACTTCAATAGTGGACTGAGGTATGCATGCTTGTTTCTTGCTAATCCAAGTCATAATCCTTTCCTCTAAAAAGAATGCTCGATCGATTGTGCTCTTTCGGTCATCTATGTTTCTAGTCCAATCTGCATCAGTGTAAACTCTAAGTTCAAATTTTCCTTCAAATATATACCATAATCCATAATCCTCTATTTTCTTCAAGTATCTCAAGATTCTCTTTACAAAAACCATATGTGAATCTTTAGGATTTGTAGAAAATCTAGCCACAATCCCCACTGCATGTGCAATATCAGGCCTACTATGTACAACATACATCAGTTTACCAATCATTGATTAGTACAGAGTCTGATTTACTTCTCTAGATTCATCATCTTTTGTTAATTTATAGCCTATTATCATCGGTGTTCCCACTAGTTTAGCATCTTCCATGCCAAAAGTTTTCAATAATTCCTTAATGTATTTTGATTGAGTGATGAAAATCCCATCTTTCTATTGTATAACTTGCAAACCTAGAAATAATTTAATCTCTCCAAACATAGACATCTCAACTTCCTTTCTCATGTCATCATCAAAAGATTTGCAAATTTGATCTTGTCCTCCAAAGATTATATCATCAATAAATATTTTAGTAATCAAAATATTATCATCAAATCCTCCTTTCATGTACAAATTATTTTTTTCACTAGTTCTTACAAAACCAATACTTATAAGATCATGTAGTCTTTCATACCATTCCCTCAGTGCTTGCTTCAATCCATACAAAGCTTTGTGTAGTCTACATACCATGTCTTTTTTATTTTGATCAAAAAACCCTTTTGGTTGTTCTATGTAGACCTCCTCCTCAAAAGTTCCATTTAGAAATGTTGATTTCACATCCATTTGATATACTTTAAATCCCTTATGTGTATCATAAGGAAGTAATATTCGAACTCCTTCCAGTCTAGTAACTGGTGAAAAGGTTTCACCATAATCAATACCTTCTTCTTGTGCATATCCTTTGCAAACAAGTCTTTCCTTATTCCTTGTAACTTCTCCATTCTCATTAATCTTTTTCATGAAAACCCACTCAGTACCAATAAAATTTTTATCTTTTGTTCTAGGCACTACAGTCTGTGTCTTATTCTTTTCAATTTGTTCAATCTCCTCATTCACAACATTTATCCATTCCTCATTTTCAAGTGCGTCCCTAACATTCTTCAGTTCAAACTCACAAACTAATCATGTGTTATGTCTTAACTTACTTTGATTCAGCATGCTAGCTTTCTTATCTCTAATGATTTGGATCTTAGGATGGTGTCTTCCAACAAATCTTGCTAGCATTTGATCTCTCCTCTATTGATCATTCAGTTTAGGTATAGTTTCCTGCTCGGTAGCTCCTTCCTGATTCTCAATTTCTATTTGCTGATTCTCAATAGGATTTTCTTGATTCTTGATAGAGTCAACCTATGGCTTTGGTAGATACTCTAGATCTTCAACATAAGTGAACCTGCCATAGTCTTCTGGTTCCTTCATGCTTTCTTCTTCATTCTTTTTAGCAAACTCATCAACTCTAACATTAGTACTCTCTATCATCCTATTAGAAGCTATTAGGAATGAATGCTGAATATATCCTATGGGAGTATTTGTAGCCATTCTATAGAATTTGTTGTTGCATTCATCACTATGATTGTCATTGATGTCAACACAGTAATCTACTCAAGATTAGTAGAGGAGCAGATAGTGTTTTGATTAGCGCATGTGGGATATTATAGGTTGAGCTATGTGATGTTGAGGAAATAATCTTTGATATGTTATATGTTCATGGTTAAGAGTGCATACAATAATTCATCTATTCATGGAAGTTATGAGCATTTTGGTGGAAGCAGTATTCAGGCAGTGTTCCTGAGTAGTGGTTTCTGGAAATCGGATGATATCTCCTAATCAGGATCGAATCTAGTTTTGTGCAATTCAAGGGAATTTGAAGACATATTTTTAGTGATGTGGATGATAGTGAAATCTTTGAGGTCACATAAGTGAAGAATTATTCTAATTGGAAGCTGACAGTTTTATGTAATTTTTGATGTAGCGTGTGGAAACTTTTATTTTATAATTGGATGTTGACTCATTTGTAATTACTTGAGTTTGGTATAAAGGAAGGAATGTTTTTACTTGTTTTAATATGGTTGAATATGGTTGTGATGAATTTTGATGAAGTGAATGAAGTTGTGAAAGTGAATTTGTGAAAGAAGACGTGAGGTACAGAGATCTAAAATTGAGATATGGCATAGTAGTGGGTGTAGTTTGGCACAGTCAGAGAAGAGGTAACATACTATTGAGATCAGTAATATTTTGGTATTATTCTATTGAGTAATACAAAGATTAGTTGGATAGTGTGTTCAATGATCTTACCCTAAAGTTGTTTGGGCAGTAGGTCCTTCTGTCTTCCATAACTCCCAACAGAGTTAGAATCTTTTAACAGGGATTCAAAATCTCCTAACAAAGATTCATATGTACTAAATGTATTTCATAAGACTCCTAACAGAGTCCATCTTTTCACAAGGAATATTCATATTAGTGCATCTTTTGTGGGCATCATTCCCACTGGGGTTTACTCTTTGATCAAGAGGTTCCCTAGTCAACATATCTTGTGTCATTGTGTTATTATGTATGAATATCTTTCTATAGTTGGTAATTATGTTACTTACATGGTTAAATGTTGTTGAAGTTGATAAAATTTATAATTATCTAATAACTCATTCACCCCCCCCCCCCCTTAGTTATCTTGGTGGACTTTACTTTCTAACAATTGGTATTAGAGTAGTAGGTCCTTGAAAGAGAAGTTTAACAGCTTAAGGAGATCCATGGTGAATTTCAAGAAAGAAAACCCTAAGTTTGATGGAGTAAATTTTGACAGAAAAAAAGAAAATATGAAGACACATCTACTGTGTTTAGGACCAGGTTATTGGGTTGATTAAAAAGAATGAAAATACTATCATTAAATAGAATGATCTTGAAACATGTTCTGGTGATGAGAGAGATCTATTCATGTGTAACATACTTGCTAGAGAAGAACTTTTGACAGCCCTTCCAGAGAATGAGTACAGTCAGGTAAAATGTTTGAAAACATCTCATGAAATTTGGAAAGCTTTACACTCTACTTTTGAAGGTGATGAACATGCAAAGAAAGTTAGATTACATAGTTGGATATGTGCATTTGAAGATATAAGAATGATGGAAGATGAATTTGTTAGAAGCTATATTGATAGAATGTCAGAAATTGTTGCAGGTATAAAATCTTATGGAGGAACAAAGACAGAGAATAAAGTGATATGGAAAATTCTGAGGACATTGACTCTTATGTTTAAGTAGACAAAACAAATGATTGAAAAAGTTATACCTTGTACTTCAAAATTTATAAGAGAGACTCTTCTTGGAAGATTGGAAGTAGTAGAAATGAACCTAAGGTTATTAGGAGATTTGCCTAGAATCGAGATAGCATTCAGTGCTCTTAGTGTTTGACCTACTTTGTCAAGAATCATCAGTGTAAGAAAAGATTATATTGGTGGTAGCAGATCTAGAAATGAAGAAGACAGGAAGATTGAAGAAGGTATTGCCTTGTGAAGAGAGAACTAGATGGTAAGAAAATTTTTAAATATTGCACTTGTCAAGAATATCATCATTTTGCATCTAAATGTCCTAAGAGAGTTAAAAAGTATAGAAACAATTTCAAGCCTAGAAGATCTAAGGAATGTTATTATGCTAATGATGAAGATCTTGAAGGTAGTATAGAGAGAACTCTAAGTGAAAGTGATACTGAGAATAATGATGACATTGGATTTGTAGAAATTAAAGAAGAAAATCTTGAAATATATGTTAAGGAAGAAAAAACCCTAGTTTCTCAAGTTGAAAAGAAAGTTGATTGGATTATAGATAGTGGTTGTTCACATCATATGAATGGAGACATTAAAAATTTCATAAAGTTTAACAATTATGATGGTGGAGTTGTTAGAGTTGGAAACAATGCACCTTGTTTGATTAAAGGTATAGGATCTATTACTCTTGATGGGAAGACTAATACTGATGATATTTACTTTTTGGATGGTTTGAAATATAATCTCTTGAGTGTTGGATAGTTAGTTGATAAGGGATATCAAGTTTGGTTTAATGAGAAAACTTGTGTGGTAAAGCATAAAGATGGAAATCTTATTGGAACTATATCTAGAACTAGAGGTAATGTATTTTAGTTGAATCCTAATGAGATGACATATTTGATTACTAAGATTGATGGTAGTTGTTTATGGAATAGAAGCTTTTGTCATATAAATTTTGATAACATTGTTAAAATAAGTACTACACTTGTAGTAAGAGATTTGCCTAAAATTATGAAGCCTACTAACATGATTTTCAAGGAATGTGTGATGGCTAAACAGAAGAGAAATTCATTTCCTAGTAAGAAGTTTACATCTATAGAGAAGTTGGAGATTGTTCATACAAATTTGAGTGGTCCTACCAGCACTAGAGGATTCTATGGAGAAAGGTATTTTATGATTCTTGTTGACGATTTTACAAGAATGATGTGGATTGCATTTCTTAAAGAGAAGTCTTAAGAATTTGATAATTTTAAGATCATTAATAATAAAGTTGATAATGAATCTAGAATGAAGATTAAATGTTTGAGATTTGATAGAGGTGGAGAATTTATTTCTAGAGAGTTTAACACCTTTTGTGAAGTGAATCGTATTAAGAGACAGTTTTCAGCCCCTGGAACACCTAAACAAAATGGTATTGCACAAAGAAGAAACAGATCAGTGACTAAAGCAGCAAGAGCTATGTTATTTCAGAATGATTTCCTAAAGATATTCTAGAGAGAAGAAATGAACACAAGAGTGTATACAATGAACAGAGTACAAATCAGAGTAGACACAGACAAGACACCCTATGAATTATGATTTGGACATGCACCCTCAGTTAAGTATTTTAGAATTTTTGAAAGTAAATGTTATATAAAGAGAGATGATGATATTGGAAAGTTTGATCCTAGAATTGATGAAGGTATATTTCTTGGATATTCTTTGAAGAGAAAAACTTATAGATGTTACAATAAGAGAACTAAGACTACTGTTGAGAGAGAAAATGTTAAAGTTGATGAAAAGTTCAGAATTTAGGAAAGAATTCTTCATTATGAATCTGATGAAGGAACTCATCCTAAGCCTAACACTAAAAATACTAAATTATTCTATGAGAATGACAGTGACTTGTTGAATGAAAGCCACAATGAAATCATTGAAGAACCGACACCTGAAGAATCATCCTGCTGAGTAGATTATTGGAAGCATAGATAGAGAAGTTCTAACTTGAAATAAGGTACAAGAATAGTTATGTTTGATTTCTCAAATTGAACCTAAATCTACTAGTGAATCTTGTGAAGATGAACATTGCATTAAAGCTATGAAAGAAGAACTAGATCAGATTGAAAAGAATAAGACATGGGAACTGGTCCCTAGACCTAAAGATAAAAATTTTATTGGAACTAAATGGGTGTTTAGAAACAAGATGAATGAACAAGGAGAAGTAGTAAGAAACAAATCAAGATTGGTATGCAAGGGATACTCACAGCAAGAAGGAATTGACTATGAAGAAAATTTTACACTAGTATCAAGAATTGAAGTAGTAAGAATGTTTCTAGCCTATGTAGCTTTTAAGAAATTCAAAGTATATCAGATGGATGTGAAGTTAGCATTTTTGAATGGTGAATTGGAAGAAGTCTACATTGAGCAGCCTGAAGGTTTTCCTTTAACTCAAGGAGACATGGTATGTAAACTGAAGAAAGCCTTATATGGACTAAAGCAAGCTCCTAGAACTTGGTATGAAAGATTGGATAAGTATTTGTTAAAATTGGGATTTAAAAAGGGAACAGCTGATAGCAACCTGTACACAAAAGAAATTGAAAATGGTTTATTGATTATAGTTATTTTTGTTGATGACATTATCCTTGGAGGAGAAGATGAAGCTATAGATAAATTTGCTAATGAAATGAAGATTGAATTTGAAATGAGCATGATTGGTGAAATGAAATACTTTTTGGGATTACAGATAACATAGAATAGTGATGGTATCTTTGTAAGCTAGACAAAGTAATTGAATGGTTTATTAAAGAGATTCAGAATGGAGAACTATAAACTAGTTGGAACACCTATGGTAAGTGGACATAAATTATCTATCACAGATGAGACTCCTACAGTTGAATAGAAGAAGTACAGATCTATGATTGGAGGATTACAATACTTGACACATAAAAGACCTGATATAGCACATTCAGTTGGAATTGTAGCAAGATTTCAAGCTAAACCCAGAGAATCACATTATGCAGCAGTGAAGAGGATACTGAGTGTTGGTATATAGATTTTCCTTCTTACTAAAACTATAACAATTTTCAAATACTCTGGCCCAAGATGAAAGAAAAACTCATACAATAGTTGAGTTAGTCACTCATGACTAAAATCTTTGTTATCAAAGGAGCAGCTACCTTATATAAAGATAAATCTTGACAATTCATTTATTTGAAAAGAATGAAAGTAGTAAAAGTTATATATACTTTTGACCTAAAAGTACAAAAGGATTTTTCAAAACTCATATGAAATAGCTACTAAAAGATTTATGATTTGAGAGAGATTTCACACTTATCTAAGCCAACTAACTAAGACTGTAAAGAAATTTCCCAAAAAGATCAATTCAACATAAATTGAAATAAAACTGAAAATGGATGTATGATCTTAAAACACATACACAGATTGCAGCAACAAGAAATCAATTCCAACTTAAATCAACATACATGTATTAACTAGACACACTGATCTAAAAAGATACTGCTATTTTTTATATATATCAATTGATAATATATCATGAGTTTCAATTCAAAACATCAACCATTTCATGAAAGTATTTGTAGTAAATATTAAACTATAAGTTTCTACTACCAGAGAATCGACCCTTGCAAGGTCTTTCAAAAATTAACTTATAGCCACGCAAGGCATAATTAGTTTCATAACTAAAACCTAATTTTGGAAAAGAAACTAACACCCTATAACTACTTAGAACCATCCTTTCAAAAACTAATCAAAATAGATTAGCTTTTCCCTACCTCAGCACTAACGGTGGCCTCAGTTGCTTTGTGCTCATCTGACCACTCCTTGAAAGCCGCTGTGAATCTCTCCAAAAAATCCTTGTTTGGTGAAGAAACAAGATCCAGCCTTTTCTCCCAGATATCTTTGCAGTTTTGCAGCTACTCCAACTTAGTATTATTAGTGATTGCACCTTGGCAATAACTGAGCATTCTCTAGCTACCGTTTCCTTGGCATCTTTTAATCCTTATGCTTTCATGGTGAAGGATTCTTTCATCCTAGCCTCATCTATTCCCATTTTCATTTCACATATGGACAGATTGTAGACATAGTTTATATGATTGCTGACAACTTCGTCAACACAGGCTACTATCTTTAGAATCTGCTCTGATTCTTTGATACCTTGATCCATTAAATTATATCGCCATTCCTCATTAACCTTTGCTACAAACAAGAGACCATTATCAGCACTAGGAATTACTTTCTCAGGTAGGAATTTCTCAATGCCGTAACTAAAAGCTTCATCCATATTAGCTATTACTATCTACAGACTATCTCTTCTTCCTTCCCAAAGCTTGACTTTAGACTCTAAGTTAGATACCAATTCAAAAGACCATTTAGTGGAACTTTCATAGGCCTGAGAAAAGTGATTGACCATCTCCCCAACTTCTCCCATCTAATTATAGAATTCCTTAGAGAGGGATCTCTCTTTATGTACATGATCAAGGAACTTTTGATTGTCTAGAGACTTGACATCCAGACTTAAGGGTACCATCGCCAAAGCTTGAGGAATAGGATTTTGCAATTACTGACTATACTTTTCCATTTCGCATAAAGCCTGCTTCAGCTTAGGTTTATCTTCAACATCCTTCAACACTTTGTGATTGATCTTCTTATTTTCTGAATTCAAAATCTTCAAATTAGCAACTCTAGAAGATACTCCTCAATCCACTTTATCCACATTGAAATCCTACTTGGTGACTTCAGCACTGGTCTTGTTGGAATTAAGCTTGAAAATCTCTACGACCCAATGACCTGTGCTTGGAACTACATCCACCATAGACTCTATTTTTGGTTTCTTTATTTTAGGGGACTTTCCAAGGTATTTACTAACCAAATCACCACTAGGGACTAAGGAAGACACAATGTTCCTTTTCTTATTCATAGTTAGATCCATCCAATCTGGAGAACTAGGAGTTGTGTTTTCTAGGGAAATAGTGGTACTTGTATTGCTCAGGGTAACAAGATCTTGTTGACTTGAACTCCCATCACCTCCAGCTGATACTAAATCCATAGTGGATGCTATACCTCTTTTCAGCCTTTTGAACTAACTTACGCTAGGCCCCTCAGTGTCAGAATCTAGCACAATGAAAAAATGAGGATCTGCCTTCTCACTTCTTTTGCTTCTCTACCTTGTAAACCTCACAATATCATCAGAAATCAACTCTGAATCTTTAGGAATTTTTGGAGAAACTGAAACACCTATAGAAAGCAACGGTTCAATCTTATTAGTCAGAACAAAGGAGGGTTCAATTTTTAGAGTCCTTGGACTCTTTCTGGTTCCCAACATAGGGGTAGCTAAGACTTTCTTCTTTTGGGCTTTAAGCCACTACTCTATCTTCTAGAAAACCTCTTTGGTCAAAGACTTCACATTATCTTCTTCCTCCGCTAGCCATTCAATTCTTCTAATTACCATTTTATCTTTTGATACTACATTTTCTGACTGCAATGCACTGCTATCTTCATCTTTAATATTTCTGATGTTGAAAGGTAATTTTAATGTAGTGATTTTTTTGAGGGAAAACCTAGAACACAATGTTTTGGTAACTTTAACTTCATCTATGCAATCATCCCACTAGTCTTCCAGAGCTGGTTGATGAAGGAACATGGCATCCACTCTAAAATCTCTCTTAGAAAAACCTTTTCTATCAAACTAATTTCTTGCCTAGTATGGCTGGAGATTCATTTCTTGCAATTCATTGATTAAAAAGGCAAATTCATGCATCAATCTAAATTTGTAATGTCCTATCTCAAGTGGGAAAAAGGCACCAATACTTCTCTTGACCTTATGCTTCTTCTCAACCATTAGTAACTATCTTCCTACTTCAAGAAGAATGCATTTGTCTGGGCAATACCTAGGAAGTTTTAATGGAGTGTCATTGAAACCTCCTACTCTTAAATAGGTAAAAGTAGGAAATTGAATATAAAAACTTCCATAAATTTTCACAAATTCCATTGCCTCCTCTGATATCCTTCAATTAGGTTTTCCCCTCAATTCAAAGACTAATTTGGATGACAAGGTATCATCCACTTTCTTAAAACCCATGGGGTGTTTTCCTTTTTGTAACAAGGGGTGATATTCATAGATGAGCATACTACTATTCCATTCTTCATGAGGAAGACAATCCCAAATTCTACAGATGGAAAGAATATAAAAGAGGTATGAAGACATATAAAAATTGGAAATTAAAGTTGGCTGAGATAAACCTTCATGTAATTGCTCAACTATTATTTCAGCCCAGTCAATAGCATTTCTAGCATCTAAGATAGCTTGTACAAACATGTACATCTAGTCTTCCCAGTTGGTGTTTATAGGATTACCTCTAACCTTGTTTACCATTATCATTATATCCCTAACTTCTCTGAACAGGTGATCTTTTCTAAGTGGTCTAGGCAAATGGGAACCACCTTTTTTTGGATTTATCAGCCAATCTCTTGCTATGTTATTCCTATACTCCTTGTTCTTCTCATAATCTGCTATAGCTTTACTGATACTCCAATTTCCATAGATTTTAACTAATGGAATTCTGAGAGTGTCCATTATTACTATTCTATCAATATTTACTATAACTTCACCACTTTCTATTTTAATGTACCTCTCAGCCTTGTTGTACTTCTGACAACATTCTATTACTAACTTCGGGCACAGAATCACATCAAAAAAACCAACAGCCTCTAATAAACCACTCTCTACAACCCTAACAGACATGGCTTCATCAACTATTTTCCTCAACCTTGAAATTATTTCTCTAATATCATCATCTACTATAGCCGTATACCTCATTCAAGGTAAACAATAACTAACTGGAGAAAATCTATTTTCTTTCATGAATTTTACTTTGGAAGAAGACATACTGAAATATAACCTTGTAAAATTCTTATGAAGATAGCTCTTTAAAAATGTAAAAGCTCAAATGAATTACAAGGTCAAGGTTGTAAACTCACCATTTTCCTTCTTTTCAAGAATGTTACCTCACAGCTCCCAAAATGCCTCCGAAAGATAATAGAGTAGAATAAAGAAGCATAGAGAGAGGGAAAAATAAATACACACTTGCTTCAGTTCCCATCACTTCATGAAAAAATACCATCAATTCACTTTCACATTGCAATAAATGATAATAGCATGTTTCACACACTTCTTTATAGTAAGAAAATCCATGAGCTGAGGTGGCACCACTCTTTCCATCACATCAATCATTTCATTGTCAGTCAATAAATATTTTGGCTCATAGCTTATATCCAAGTATTATTACACCTTGAAGATCGATCCTTGAACCATAAAGAATGGGTTCAAAGTACACGATTCATGATGTTTTTATTTATTTATTTATATGCACATAACACAACCATGGTGGACCCCAATAAATTTTATAATGAACTTAGGAAAAAGTGAACCACAATTTTAAAACTTGACTAGGGAGACCTTTTAGTGTAAAGTTCTAGAAGTGCACATTCTTATGTGAACTTTGAACTGAAAAACTAAAGTTCAAAGTTCAAGATCTAATTCAACATTTACACATGGACATGTGACCGCAATGAGAAAAAGGCTTTTAAAAGATGCAACATAGACATGTGGCTTTTGGAGAAAAATATATTGAACTTTGAACCTTGAACCAGCTGGTTCAAGTTCAAAGTTTTACATTCAATTTGCAAATTAAACTTTGACATAGCTTGAAAAATTACCGCATATAAATAGGGTAAAAATTTATTTGATGGGCAACAGGTGGCTCCGACTAGGGATTAGGACTGTGAAGGACTAAACAAGGGATCTATGCTCTCTGGTTTCACACTAAGAAAAAAGATAACACATGAAAATAACTTAAAGCACAACAAAAACTTATGTACATGGGGAAGACAAACTTATCTACAACTCATAAAGCTTCAGATCTTGCCCATTATAAGATAAGGGTATTTCAGTTCCATTTGTGTACCTAAGTTTGAAAGAATTAGGTCCCAATACTTGGTTGATTTCAAAAGGCCCCTTCCAAAGGGAGTCAAATTGGTTGTGAGCACCTCTGGGCTCTCGTCTTTTATCCCATAATAGCACTCTATCATTTTCCATAAACCTCCTAGGCCTGGCTCATTTGTCAAATATCTTCTTTACCCAAGAATGATGCAGGGCTATGCGGTTCACCATCTCTTCTCTTTCTTCTTGAATCTTGCTTAGGTACATGATCCTTTTTATCCAATCCATCAGAAAAGGTTTGATCTTCAATTACTTTCTATAATTTTATGGTTGATAGCTCCAGAGGAAATGAGAGTTGAGCTTCTACTCCATAGACTAGTTCAAATGAAGTCATACCTATAGCTCTCTTAGGAGAAGTGCGATCACCCCAAAGAGTTTCAAACAATTTCTTATGCCAGTCTTTAGAATTTTCACTCACTAGCTTTTTCATTATATTGATCAAGTTTTTATTGGTAGGATCTGCTTTCCCATTGCCTTGGGGAAAGTAATTAGATGAGTGTGCCAATTGAATCCCATTATCATAGCAAGAAATTTGCATATCTTGAGAAGAAAATGTATGTGCATTATTAGCAACAATCTTTGCAGGAACACCAAACTTGACCAAAATATTCTCTTTTAGAAAAGAACATACCACTTCAGTAGTAGTTTTCCTCACTACAACTGCCTCTACCCATTTATTAAATTAATTTGTAGCTGTTGGAATATGGGTATGTCCAGCATTGGATGGGGGATTTATTGGCCCTATAAAATCCAAACCCCATTGTTTGAATGGCTCATCAATAATTACGGGTCTTAAAGGAAAAGTGGCTAAATGTGGTTTTCCTGAAAATAATTTGCATTTTTCACATTGTGCTACCCATTTGTAGGCATCTTTAAATATTCTAGGCCAATAATAACAGTTCCTCAAAATTTTGAAAGTAGTTACCATTGAGGAAAAATGCCCACCACATGCTTCATTGTGAAATGACTAAAGGAACTTCTTCTGCTGGTCCTCATCTACGCATCTGAGAAACATTCCATCCAAACCTCTTTTATATAGAATATCATCCACTATAACATACATAGTTTCCTTAAGCTTCAAATTTCTCTATTCTTTTGTCGTAAGATGAGCTGGACACTCTCCATAGATAAGGTAATAGGTTACATCAGAGAACCATGAGTCTTTTAACCCCATAAATAGAGATAATGGAATATCACCTTCAACAATCACATCATTTTCAGTGATTAATTTTCACAGATGTTGACCCCTAACCAATTTGGTAGGTTTGATCTCTAAATCAAACTCTTGAACATTGGCCACCCAATTAGCTCTCTTATTCATAGACACCTCTTGTTGGGTTAGTATGCTCTTGATAGCAGAATTTTGAACATACACTATAGAATGAGAATGCAAAATATAATACCTAAATTGCTTGATGGCCTTTACTATTGCATAAGCCTGATTTTCTGTGGGTGAATATTTCAATTCATGATTCTTTAGAGGAACGCTCATAAAAGAAATAGGCACTTCCTCGCCCACCCCATTCTTCTGTAATAGGACTCCTAACATTGTGTGCTTGGATGCATAGCAATGTATCACAAAGTCTTTACAAAAATCTAGATGAGAAAGGACTAGAGCCTATGCAATTGCTTCTTTAACCTCATCAAAAGAATTTTTAGCCTCATCATTCCATCTAAATGTCTACTTCTCACTCAGCAAGTTAACCATAGGTTTAGTTGTTTCTAAAAAATATGGCACAAATATCCTCAACAAATTGATCTGGCCAAAGAAGGACCTTATTCCACTCCTGTGGGAAGAAAAACACAATTCCTGAATTGCTTGCACCCTTTCTGGATCTATTGCAATTTCCTTTTCTGAAACTATGTGACCTAACAATTTTCCTGCAGTCATGCAGAAGATCGATTTCTTGGGGTTTAGAGATATCCCTTGGTTCCTACATTCTTGGAGAATGAGCTTCAAGTCTTAGGATGCTTCTTTCTTCTATGAGAGAAAATAGTCATATCATCAAGGTACACCATGATCACTTTATTTATTAGATGACTGAAGGAGGAATTCATGGCCCACTGGAAAGTTTCTCCTACATTAATCAGTCTGAATGGCATTCAGTTATATGAAAACATACCCCAAGGGGTAGTGAATGCTTCCTTGTGTTGGTCCTCTGGGGCCACACTAATTTGGTTGTACACTAAAAACCCATCTAGCATCAACATCATTTCAAACCCTGCCACCATTTGAAGAATATGGTCCATGTTGGGGAGAGAAAAATTGTCCTTCAAACTAGACTAATTGAGATTTCTAAAATCAACACAAATTTGAATTTCTCCATTATTTTTGCTGATAGGAACTATGTTTGCCACCTAGGTCGAATGATGGATTGGATAAATTATTTTTTCCTTAAGCATTTTATCAACCTCTCAGAAAATGGCATCATCAACTCTAGGATTATAATTTCTCAATTTCTGTCTAAAGGGTTTAGCCCCTGGCTTTAAAGGAATATTATGTTGGAACTTACCTTTCCTGAAATCTTTTAAATCCTCATATGAACATGAAAAAACATCTCTGAATTCCTATAACAATTTTGTAAATACCTCTTTCTTGATAGGGCTACAGCACATACCTAAGTTGACAAACTTAGGGTCATCATTGCTTTCGATATTGATCTTCTCATAGCTACCAAGTTGATCTTATTTTGTCCCGTCAATGTGACCTATAAAGCAATCCTTATGATCAAACAACTTTTCCATATTTACAAGACCTTTAGGAATGTGATTCCCTTTTAATTGAATAACCTCTTCTTCTTTTTCAACTTTCTCATTAGAACAAAACTCTTAGCATTCAGATTCAGATCCCTCGAAAAAGATAGAGGAAAACTTTTCCATACCCTAAGGGTAAGAAAACACATGAGCATCATTGCTGAAAACTTGCCAAGAATTAGCATTGTCTAGAATATTGGGTCGATGAATGAGCTCAATGGTATACTGATCACTGTCAAAGTCAGGATGAGGAATCAAGAATGCTGCTGAACTGGCTAGGGCATCTACTCTAGAATTCTTTTCTCTAGGAATAGAATCAATAGAAAAATCCTGAAATCCTTCAATTTCATCCTAGACTCTATTTTTGTAATGCTTCATTCTATCATTCCTAACTGCATATCTTCCTCTTATTTCATAATTAGCTTAACATCTCATTTTTCCCTAAGCATTTTAGTGCCTTTTCTTTTTGCTTCTTGAATCCCAAGTAATAGAGCCTCATACTCTATAGTATTATTAGTATTCTTGAACTCAATTTTATAAGCAAAAGGGAATATTTCTTTAGTAGGTGATATCAAAACCACTCCAGCACCTGAACTAGTAGATGAACAGCTACCATCAAATTCTAAGGTCCACAGTTCCTCATCATCATTTTCTTTCATGACCTCAATCTCTGGCATGATCAAATAGTTTGAGCAATCAGTCTCTTGGTACAAAATAGGAGACTTAGGATCATCGAAGGGGAAAACTGTGTACTTGCACTTAGTCTCAGGTTGTAGAGTAACCCTTTTATCCCTAATGGGAATAATAGCCTAAGACCAATCTAATTTGATCTCTCCACCCAAATCTCTACAAAAGGTTCTTCTCAAGAGCATACCATAACTTGCAAGTATGTTAGCAACCAAAATAGTCAACTTAAGCCTTTTGTCAGGGAAAGCTACTAAAGCAACTTGAGCATCTTTGACTTGGCCAATCAAAGGAACTTTCTTGGAATCCATAGAGTAGCACCTACCAAAAGTTTTTGTCAAGGGAAGATCAAGGGATTTTTCTATTGAGGAGGGCATGATATTGTCAGAAGCTCTAGAATCTATAATACAATTACTAAGCTTGTGACCATGTATGAACAATGATACATAAAAGGGCTCAGGTTTCCCTATAACAAGAACAGCTTCTGAGAACTCAAGATTAATGATGGGCTCTTTGATCTTAGGTTATTTTATGTTTGATTCAGTAGGGGTTTCATTAGTGGATATAGTGTTTTCCTTATTAGACTGAACAACAAGAGAAGGGGCTTTTACATAAGTAACCAACTTGTCTAATTCACTAGGATTTGACTTCAAATATTTGGTAGGGGATATTTGAATTTTAGCAGACTTACAAAATTCTATAAAATCAAAAGTTGGTTCAGAATCTAACATTTTAAGGATTTTAATTCCTGTAGGTTCACTCCCTAGAGTCTTTATGTTGTTGCCAGCTTGATGCCAACTTGACTCATTGGTTCCTTATCTCTCTTTCCTTGAAATGGATATGGAGAGTGACTATGGATTTTACCACCCTCCTATGCTCGAGTAAGCACTAAACATGAAGGATGCTCTAGAGTTATAATAATGTCACCACCTCATTCTAATTCAATCTCGTATTCAAGATAATAACTTATGGAGTCACCAGGTCCTCTAGAGTTATCTTCATTGCCAGCAATTTCCAAAATGGTCTCTTTGTTGGCCTCCATTTGCTTGTACTGACCCATCTCAGGACAAGAATCACCATCATGCTCATCAGTCAAGTGAAAGATCCACATGTTGCTTTTAGCAAGAGGTGCTTCAATCTAAAGTCTAGGCTATTATGTTAAAGTATTTGATTGCTTTGCATAATTTCATGTTCCTTGTCCTCCATATCTTCTAGGAGCAGGGGTAGTTTTTGATAATTTCCTTTTTAGGGTAATCATATCATTTACCAGTCTCTAAACCATAGGATCATAAGACGCTGATGTAGAAGCCTAGTTACTAGGAATCTAAACTTCTCTTCTCCATTTCCTAGTAGTAATCATGTCATCTTCAAGCTCCACTGCTAATGTTTGGGTAGCTACTAATTCTACCACTCTTCCTCATCTAAGATGGAAACTAATATCAGGGTGTATGGCATTTACAAAGAACCCTTTTCTATTTTTGTCACTAGGATGATTAGCGATGGGAATCTGCTATAAGAGCTTGTTAAATTTAGCTACGAATTCCCACATAGGTTCCTGCATCTCTTTCTTTAATTGGGAGAGCTACAAAAATAAGGAGTGTTCATCATCGACTACTTTAAAGTGAGCAATGAAAGTTGTTCTCATACCATTCCAAGTTGTTATGGACCCACTGGGCAAATGATGAAACCAATCTGTAGTAGTTTTAATTAAGGTCTGAATGAAAATACATATTGCAACATCTTCTATGCCTATGCCTATCACACTACATGTAGTATTAAAAGCATTAATGTGATCACTTAGAGAAACTTTACCATCACCACTGAATTTGGGCAGAACCTCTCTAGCCCCTTTGGGTAAAGCTTGTAGATTAAAAATTTTTAGGTCCAAAGGACCAACCTGAGCACCCCAAGGCTGATTTTGGGCCATGACTAGCAAAGAAAAATTTAGAGATTGAGGATTAAAAAGAGATGGGGTTACTATGCCAGATAGTGTAAGGGCTTGAAAACCAAAAATGGGAATGGTAGACTTGATGGGAGAGGAGGCTCTACTAGTCATTTGAGTTTTTCTTCTCAGAGGAATATCAGGGTTAAAATTCAAATGCTCAAGGGCTTCAAAATATTCATCAACCAATCCTTTTTTTCTATCCCCTCGGGTATATCTCCTTTCTGCTAGCTTATTGACTAAGAATATAATAGAAATGTATCTATAAAGAAAATATTATCGTCTAAGTCTTTGAGCTGCTCTATTTTCTACAACACCTGGTCGAGCCAAGGGAAAATGTCTCAACTACTCTCCAATCTCTTCTTCTTCCGCAATTACTAATCTCACTTGTTGGTAATGCTGACCACTTGTCCTTAATTTCCAAGTAGTATTATTCAGATCAATAATAATGTCTTCCTATGTATTAGTGAAGTGAAGATCAGGTTGTAACGCTAGGGGAAGCTCTTGTTGGCCAGGAATTACCTCAGTATGTAGCACCATAATTTACCATTAAAAGAGAAGAATTAAGCTCTAGTCTACTTGTAAGTCTCCCCAATAGAGTCACCAAAAATCTATTGGTATACAAATTTTCCTTCTTACTAAATCTATAACAATTTTCAAATACTCTGGCCCAAGATGAAGGAAAAACTCATACAACAGTTGAGTTAGTCACTCATGAATAAACTCTATGCAATCAAAGGAGTAGGTACCTTATATAAAGATCAATCTTGATAATTCATTTATTTGAAAAGAATCAAAGCAGTAAAATTTATATATACTTTTGACCTAAAAGTACAAAAGGCTTTTTCAAAACTCATATGAAATAGCTACTAAAAGATTTATTCTCTAAGAGAGATTTCACACTTATCTAAGCCAACTAACTAAGACTTTAAAGAAATTTCCTAGAAAGATCGATTCAACATAAACTGAAATAAAACTAAAAATGGATGTATGATCTTGAAACACATACACAGATTGTAGCAACATGAAATCAATTCCAACTGAAATCAACATACATGTATTAACTAGACACACTAATCTAAAAAGATACTACTATTTTTTATATATATCAACTGATAATATATCATGAGTTTCAATTCAAAACATCAACCATTTCACGAAAGTATTTGTAGTAAATATTAAACTATAAGTTTTTGCTACCAGAGAACAGACCCTTGCAAGGTCTTTCAAAAATTAACTTATAGCCATGTAGGGCATAATCAATTTCATAACTAAAACCTAATCTTAGAAAATAAACTAACACCCTATAACTACTTAGAACCATCCTTTCAAAAACTAATCAAAATAGATTAGCTTCTCTCAGTCTTAGCACTAATGGTGGCCTTAATTTCTTTACGCTCATCTAACCACTCCTTGAAATCTGCCACAAATCTCTCCAACAACTCCTTATTTGGAAAAGAAATAAGATCCAGCCTTTTCTTCTAGATATCTTTTCATTTTTGCAACTGCTCCAGCTTAGTATTCAGCAACTTCACTTACTCTTCACCGAGTATTATCATTGATTCCACCCTGGAAATAACTAAGTAGTCTCTAGCTACCATTTATTTGGCATCTTTTAATCCTTGTGCTTTCATGGTGAATGATTCTTTCCTCCTGGCCTCATCTATTCCCATTTTCATTTCACCTTTGGATAGCTTGTAGACATAGTTTATATGATTGTTGACAACTTCCTCAACATAGGCTACTATCTTTAGAATCTGCTCTGATTCTTCGATACCTTGATCCATTAAAGTACATCACCATTCCTCATTAACCCTTGCTACAAACAAGAGACCATCATTAGCACCAAGAATTAATTTCTCAGATAGGAATTTCTCTATGCCATAACTGAAAGCTTCATCCATATTAGCTATTGCTATCTACAGACTATCTCTTCTTCCTTCCCAAAGCTTGACTTTAGCCTCTAATGTAGATACAAATTCAGAAGACCATTTAGTGGAACTTTCATAGGCTTGAGTGAATTTATTGACCATTTCTCCAACTTCTCCCATCCAATTATAGAATGCCTTAGAGAGGGATCTCTCTTTATGTACCTAATCAAGGAACTTTTGATTGTCTAGAAACTTGACATCCAGACTTAAGGGTACCATCGCCAAAGGTTGAGGAATAGGATTTTGTAATTTCTAAAGGTACTTTTCCATTTTGCATAAAGCCTGCTTCAGCTTAGCTTTATCTTTAGCATCCTTTAGCACTCTATGATTGATCTTCTTGTTTTCTGAATTTAAAATGTTCAAGTCAGTAGCTCTGGAAGATACTCCTAAATCCACTTTATCCATAGTGAAATCCTTCTTGGTGACTTCATCACTGGTCTTGTTGGAATTAGGCTTGAAAATCTCTACGACATAATGACCTGTGGTTGGATCTACATCCACCATAGACTCTATTTTTGGTTTCTTTGTTTTAGGGGACTTTCAAAGGTATTTACTGACCAAATCACCAATAGGGATTGAGAAAGACACAATGTTCCTTTTCTTATTCACAGTTAGATCCATCCAATTTGGAGAACTAGGAGTTGTGTTTTGTAGGGAAATAGTGTTACTTGGATTGCTTAGGGTAACAAGCTCTTGTTGACTTGAAATCTCATCACCTCCAGCTGATATTGAATCCATAGTGGATGCTTTACCCCTTTTCGGCCTTTGAACTACTTTATGCTAGGCTCCTCAGTGTCAGAATCTAGCACAATTGAAAAAGGAGGATTTTCCTTCTCACTTCTTTTGCTTCTCTTCATTGTAGACCTCACAATATCATCAGAAATCAACTCTAAATCTTTAGGAATTTTTGGAGAAACTGAAACACCTGCAGAAAGCAATAGTTCAATCTTATTAGTCAGAATAGGTGGGTTCAATTTTGGGATTCCTTGGACTCTTTTTGGTTCCCAACACAGGGGTAGCTGAGACTTTCTTCTTTTGGGCTTTAAGCCACTTCTTTGTCCTCTGGAAAACCTCCTTGGTCAAAGACTTCACATTATCTTCTTCCTTTGTCGGCTAGTCAATTCTTCTGATTACCATTTTAGCTTTTGATACTGTATTTTTTGACTCCAATGCACTGATATCTTCATCTTTAATATTTCTGAATGTTGAAAGGTAACTTTAAAGTAGTGATTTGTTTGAGGGAAAACCTAGAACACAATATTTTAGTAACCTCAACTTCATCTATGCAATCATCCTAGTAGTCTTCTAGAGCTAGTTGATGAAGGAACATGGCATCCACTTTGAAATGGCTCTCAACAAAACATTTTCTATCAAAGTAATTTCTTGCCTGGTAAGGCTGGAGATTCATTTCTTCCAATTCATTGATTAAAAAGGAAAATTCATGCATCAATCTGAATTTTTAATATCCTATCTCAAGTGGGAAAAAGGCACCGATACCTCTCTTGACCTTATACTTCTTCTCAACCATTAGTAACTATCTTCCTACTTCAAGAAGAATGCATTTTTCTAGAAAATACCTGGGAAGTTTTAATGGAGTGTCACTGAAACCTCCTACTCTTAAATAGGTAAAAGTAGGAAACTAAATATAAAAACTTCCATAAATTTTCACAAATTCCATTGCCTCCTCTGATATCCTGCAATTAGGTTTTCCCCTCAATTCAAAGACTAATTTGGATGAAAATGTATCACGCAATTTCTTAAAACCCATGGGGTGTTTTCCTTTTTGTAATAGGGGGTGATATTCATAGATGGGCATACTACTATTCCATTCTTCATGAGGTAGATCATCCTAGATTCGACAGATGGAAAGAATATAAAAGAGGTATGAAGACATATAAAAATTAGAAATTAAAGCTAGCTAAGGTAAACCTTCATGTAATTTCTCAGCTATTATTTCAGCCTAGTCGACAACATTTCCAACATCTAAGATAGCCTATACAAAAATGTACATCCAATCTTCCCAGTTGGTGTCTATAAGATTACCTCTAACCCTATTTAGCATTACCATTGTATCCCTAACTTCTCTAAATAGGTGATCTTTTTTTAAGTGGTCTAGGAAAATGGGAACTACCTTTTTATGGGTTTATCAGCCAATCTCTTGCTATGTTATTCCTATACTCCTTGTTCTTCTCAGAATCTTCTATAGCTTTACTAATACTCCAATCTCCATAGATTTCAACTGATGGAATTCTGAGAGCTGCCATTATTATTGTTCTATCAATATTTACTAGAACTTTGCCACTTTCTATTTTAATGCACCTCTTAGCCTTGTTGTGCCTGTTACAACATTCTATTACTAACTCTGGGCATGGAATCATGTCAGGAAAACTAGCGGCCTCTAATAAACCACTCTCTACAATCCTAACAGACATGGCTTCATCAACTATTTTCCTAAACCTTGAAATATGTTCTCTGATATCATCATCTACTATGGCCGTATCCCTCATTTTAGCTAAACAACAACTAACTAGAGAAAATCTATTTTCTTTCATGAATTTTACTTTGGAAGAAGACATACTAAAATATAACCTTGTAAAATTCTTATGAAGACAGCTCTTTAAAAATACAGAAGCTCAAATGAATTACAGGGCCAAGGTTGCTATAAACTCACCATTTTCCTGCCTTTTGAGAATGCTACCTTGCATCTCCCAAAATGCCTCCAGAAGATAACAAAGTAGAATAAAGAAACATAGAGAGAGGGAAAAATAAATACACACTTGCTACAATTCTCATCACTTGATGAAAAACTGCCATCAATTCACTTTCACACCTCAATAAATGATAACAGCTTGTTTCACACACTTCTTTATAGTAAGAAAATCCATGAGCTGAGGTGGCACCACTCTTTCTAGCACATCAATCATTTCATTTTCAATCAATAAATATTTTGGCTCGTGGCTTATATCTAGGTATTATTACACCTCGAAGATCAATCCTTGAACTATAAAGAATGGGTTCAAAGTACACGATTCATGATTTTTTTGTTTTTGTTTTACATGCACATAAGACAACTGTGGTGGACCCCAATAAATTTTATAATGAACTCAAGAAAAAGTGAACCATGATTTTAAAACTTGACTTGGGATACCTTTTAGTGTAAAGTTCTAGAAGTGCACATTCTAATGTGAACTTTGAACTGAAAAATTGAAGTTCAAAGTTCAAGATCTAATTCAACATTTACACATGAACACATGACTGCAATAAGAAAAAGGCTTTTAAAAGATGCAACATAGACGTGAGGCTTTTGGAGAAAATATATTGAACTTTGAACCTTGAACCGGCTGGTTCAAGTTCAAAGTTCAAGGTTCAATTTACAAATTAAACTTTGACACAGCTTGAAAAATTACCACATATAAATTGGGTAAAAATTTATTTGATGGGAAACATTGAGATATTTTAGAGGCACAATGGACTATGGATTGTGGTATGAAAATTTAGATGATATTACCCTATGTGCATATACAGATGCTGATTGGGGAGGCAGTGTTGATTATAAAAAAAAGTACCAGTGGTGGACCATTTTTCCTTGGAGGAAGATTGGTTTCTTGGCTAAGCAAGAAGTTGAATTGTATTTCACAAAGTACAGCAGAAGTAGAATATGTAGTAGTAGAAAAAAATTGTAACCAAATAATTTGGATGAAGCAGATGCTGAAGGATATTGGAATAAAGTTTGTTGAACCTATTGTTATACATTGTGATAACACCAGCATAGTTACTATGTCTAAGAACCCTATATTACATTCTAAGACTAAGCATATAGAGATAAAGTATCATGTATTAAGAGAGATAGTTGCTGAGAAAGAATTCAAACTTGAATACATAATCATGAAGGAGCAAATAGCAAACATATTTACAAAGCCTTTTCCTAAGGATACATTTGTGTATCTGAGAGGTATGCTTGGGGTTATGCCCTAGCCTACTTTTGAGAAGTGATATAGATTGGTTGCATCCATATAGTGGTATATGAGCCCTATCTTCCTTCTAGACTAGATGTTGGTACTTCCTCTATGGGGGAGTATGTCTATCTGAGCTGAGTCATGAGGACTCTAGTGAATGTATTTTCTGAACAGTGTCTTTTGGCATTAGAGATGTTGTTGACATAATGATGAAATTTCTATCTTAGATGTCAATGGGGGAGAAGTGTACATGAAAAACCATTTTTACCATCTGTTGGAGTGAACTGGATAGGAAAATGAATCAAGATTTGATTGATGAAGAGGACTTGAAATATTTTTCAGAGTGGAAGTGTTGTAGTGTTGGATTTTTGGAACATTGGATGTTTTTCATCTATGTTGCCATCAATGCCAATGGGGGAGATTGTTAGGAATGAATTTTGAATATATCCTATGGGAGTATTGGCATCCATTCTATAGCATTTTTTGTTTCATTAATGACTATGATTGTCATTGATGTCAACACGGTGATCTACTAGAGATTAGCAAAGAAGCAGACAATGTTTTGATTAGCGCACATGGGATATTGCAGATCAAGCTATGAGATGTTGAGAAAATACTCTTTGATATGTTATATGTTCATGGTTAAGAGCATAGACAATAATTTATCTATTCATGGAAGTTATGAGCATTTTGGAGGAAGCAGTATTCAGGCAATGTTCCTAAGTAGCGGTTTGTGGAAAGTGGATGGTATCTCCTAATCGGGATGGAATCTGGTTTTGTGTAGTTAAAGGGAAGTTTAAGACATATTTTTAGTGATTTGGATGACAGTGCAATCTTTTAGGTCACATGAGTGAAGAATTATTCTAATTGGAAGCTGACAGTTTTGTCTAATTTTTTATGTAGCATGTGGAAGCTTTTATTTTATAATTGGATGTTGACTCATTTTTAATTACTTGAGTGTTTTATAAGGGAAGGAATGTTTTTCCTTTTTTTAATATGGTTTAATATGGTTGTGATGAATTTTTATGAATTGAATGAAGTTGTGAAAGTGAATTTGTGAAAGAAGACATGTAAGGTACAGAGAACTGAAATTGAGATCTGGTGTAGCAGTGAGTGCAGTTTGGCATAGTCAGGGAAGAGGTGACATATTGTTGAGATCAGTAATATTTTGGTTTTATTCTATTGAGTAATACAAAGATCAATTGGACAGTGTGTTCAATGATCTTATCCTAAAGTTTTTTGGCCAGTGGGTCCTTCTATCTTCCATAACTCCTAACAGAGTTAGAATCTTTTAACAAGGATTCAAAATCTCCTAAAAAAGATTTATATGTACTAAATGTATTTCATAAGACTCCTAACAGAGTCCATCCTTTCACAAGGAATATTCATATTAGTGCATTTTTTGTGGGCATCATTCCCACCGGGGTTTACTCTTTGATCAAGAGGTTCCCTAGTCAACATATCTTGTGTCATTGTGTTATTATGTATGAATATCTTTCTATGGTTGGAAATTATATTATTTACATGGTTAAATGTTGTTGAAGTTGATAAAAGTTATAACTATCTGATAAATAATTCACCCCCCCCCCCTCTCAGTTATCTTGGTGGACTTTAGTTTCTAACAGCAAATTATTCAAACATTTATAAGCTTTACTCTTAGTAGAATAACCTAAGAATAAACCCTCATCACCTTTAGAGTCAAATTTACCTTTCCTAACATCTTTCAGAATATAGCAGTTGCTACCAAAGATTCTAATATAACTTACACTCAGTGTGTATCTAAACCATAACTTGTTAGGTGTCTTATTTGTGTCTTTCTTCAGTTGAACTTGGTTTAGGACATATATTGTTGTACTAATTTCCTCTCTCTAGTATATCTATGCAACATTTTTCTCAATCATCAATGTTCTAGCACAATCAACAATGGACTCATTTCTCTTTTCAAAAATTACATTATGTTGTGGTGTTCTAGGTGTAGAAACCTACCTTTTTATAGCATGATCATTACAAAAGTTAGTGAATTCATCATAAACAAACTCACCTCCTCTATCAGACCTTAGGCATTTCAATTATTTTCTAATTTCTTTTTCAACTTTAGCCTTATACCATTTAAACATTTTGAATGCCTCAGATTTTTCTTTCAAGAACATAACTGTCATCAATCTACTATAGTCATAGAAAAATGGGTATCTATCACCATAGTAGCTTTGAGTTCTCATGGGAGCACATAAGTCAGTGTGAACCAACTCCAAAATTCCTTTAGATGAGTAGTCCTTACTTTTAAAACTAGATTTTTTCATCTTTCCTTTTTGACATTGATGACACATAACATGATCAGGTTTGGTTAGACTAGGAAATCCTCTAAATTTTCTCTTTTTACTGATCTTAATCATGTTATCAAAATTTACATGACATAAACTCTTAGTCCATAACCATGCATCTTCATTTTTTACCAGGAAACAAGAAGTATCAACATTGTCAATATAAAATAAATTACCTTTTTATTGTGCACCTATTTTGACAAGCTCTCCATTTTCATCATAGATTTTCACTTTCTTATTCTCAAATGCAACTTGGTGACCTAAGTTATTTAGTTGTGCCACACTCAAAAAAATTTAATTAAGTCCTTTTACCTAGTATGCATTATCACATATAATTTTATCATTCAACAAAATAGATCCTTTTCCTTTAACCATGCAAGGTGTGTCATTTCCCATTTTTACTGATCCTCTATTATAATGCTCAAGATGATCAAACTTATCTTCATCACCAATCATGTGATGTGTACAACCACTATCAATGATCCAAGTATCATTCTTACTCACTTTATAAATAAGTGTTGTTTCTACATACCTTTCATCCTCTTCTGAATCATCTTTCATTGCAACGTACAAATACTACCTCAATGTCATCATCAGTGTCGGTGTTCAAATCATTTTCTTCTACAAGATAACATGCATTTTTTCCCTTATCTTTATGATCTCAATTGTCTCTATTGTACTGTCAATAACCTATTTTATTTCTTCTTCCATACTTCCCATCACCAGATTGGTCTCTCTTTATCTTTCTCTTTCCTGTTTGGACATCTAGCAGCAATATGGCCAACTTGTTTACAATTAAAACAAGCTAAAGGTAACTTTCCCTTATATCTACCTTTACCTTTCTATAGTCTCTAGGCCATAAGAGCTTCAAGTTCATCAAGCTCATCATCATTATTACTGTCACTTTCATTCCTTATATTATGCTTACTACTAGATTTACCGATCTTCAAAGAAGACATAAAAGCAGACTCAACACTTGGTATAACACTATTATCATAACTATTCAACTCAAAAGTTGTTAACTTTCCAATCAAACTATCAAGAGTAAGAGTGCTATTAGGTATAGACCTCATTTCATGAATAGTAGATATTATGATTACATAGACAGGCAACAAGGTTCTTAATATCTTACTTACCACTGTATCTTCAGAAATGATACCACCAGCTCCACGGATAGCATTAACTACCTCTTTGACTCAGTTTATATACCATACAATGTTCTCTCCTTCATCTTCATGTCATTAAATCTATCTCTCAATCTTTTAGCTCTGGCTCTCATAACATTCACATCACCACCATAAACTAGATCAAGTTTATCCCACATTTTCTTCATCGTAGCACAATCCTTGACATCCTCAAATTCAACATCAGATAGAGCAACAACAATCGCTATCATGGTAATATTATGTTCATGCCAGTCTCTCAATTGATCAAGAGTCAAAGGGCCAATAGTCAGTTGTATGTAGCCATTGTCTAGTAAGTGTATAGTAGATTATCCAATTCTAGATATGTGAAGTCTTAATGCAAGAGCATCCTAGGATTCTTGGCAATCCTGTATCAACCAAAAATATGTTTGTCTTTGAAGGTAGATTGTTAGTTTTGATCATTTTTTGGTGGAGTTTCTACTTAGTTTGAGTGACTGGTTGCTTAGTTTATGTGGTTACCACAATGCTTAGTCTCTAAATAATTCTCAGTAATTGAAGGCATTGGTTCACTGGCATTTGGTGATAACTGTGTTTCTCGATCATGCTTAGTTTGGTCAGTTGACTGGTGCTCAATTATCTACTCTATTGTTCGGTGTTCTTGCTTACCCACTAGTTTGATTGGCTTGGCTGACAAATTTGTTTGATTTGGGTCATGCTCCTCAAGCTATGGATTGACCATTGGACATGTGGGGACCTAGATCTGGTGGGTTGCATTCTTCTATGCATATCTAATGACCATTGGGGCCATCTTGGATATTCTTATTTATTGTAATGCTATTTGAGAGCCAAACTGATGTTTTTGCATTTAATATTTGTTTGTAAGGGTTAATTATTTCATCAGCTAACTTGTGGCTAGGATTCAGTATTTATGGGATTTTTGGGGAGAACAATTGAAGAAGATAAGAAGAATAGCAGAGTTAGAATCTTGTGAGCTTAGGCATAGAAATATTGCTTAGAATTTTGAGTACAAGTTTAGATCTTTCCTGGGGGGTCCTTCCAGTATCCTGCCTTGTCATAGATCTAAGCTAGCTAAGTGCTAATGTTGTGGAAAATATTTGTATCCTATGAGATCTTGTATACTATTACTTGCTTTGTATTTTTCCATAAACAGGAAGGCCTTACAACCTAGCACATTACATGTAATCGGTATTTGATGAATAAAGTATCTATTCAAATCAGATCTGGTGTTTATGTTTGTGTAATTCCATTGTACTAGTGTTGGCTACAAGTTTGGACTATCCTTCATTGGATTATCCTCACTTGACTGCATTAAGTCTCATCTAACTTTTCCATGTAGTAAATTTGTCTTTGTTCAGCTTTGACACTTCTCTCCTATACATCTTTTAATCTTTCTGTTGAAGTCCTTAGAACTTTGTTCCAAGCAACTAATACACTCTGATACCAATTGTTAGAATAACTGAGATGGTGGGTGATTCAATTAGATCAATTATACTACATTTCCAGATACAAAGATGTATCCCACAAAATAATTCAACCAAATTATGTAGCTTGATAACACAAAATATCAATCTATCTGTTCACTTTATTGATTACTAGTAATTAATCAACTATGATTACTGACTAAATCAACTATGTAGTATGTAAATTATGATAGAAAAATAATCATAACAAGTAACACATAACAAAATGATTTAACGTGGAAACCTTGCTAAGTGAAAAACCACCCGAGACTAGTAACCCAAAATAATTCACTATTCTGAAGTGAGCTCAGTGAAGAGCCAACCCCGTTAAAGGTTATAATACACACTATTAGGTGTGACCTGGTTAGAGGATTTATCGTGCTAATAGTTAATTTTTGACCAAAATTCACTATGGGTTCAACAAGATAACAATGTACATTCTCTGAATGACATAGGGTAGAATATAAGATGGTTAAGTCCACTCGGTTAAGAGATTTTCTAAATCAATGGTTAAGCTAATACAATATGATCTAATTCAAATACAAATCAATTGAAGATATTCATATCTATGCTAATCCCATACAAATATTCTTTGATCATTAATCAATTATCTTCCTTGATATTTCAACTTTCTTTCACTCAGTAAATGGTTCTCTGATGCTCAATTAACTCTGCAGTTCAGTTCTTTCAATAACCAGCCTGAATAGGCATGCATGAATAGTCTTCACGCAAAATTTCTACAGTCTTCTTCTTCCAGCATGTTTCAATAATGAAACTCATATATCTTATTGTTAGGAATGAATGTTGAATATATCCTATGGGAGTATTAGCAGCCATTCTGTAGCAATTGTTGTTGCATTCATGACTGTGATTGTCATTGATGTCAACACAGTGATTTACTGAAGATTAGCAGAGGAGTGGATAGTGTTTGAGTTAGCACACTTTGGATATTGAAGATCAATTTTTGAATATTTGGGGAATTACTCTATGATGTGTTATAAGTTTATGGTTAAGAGCGCAGATAGTAATTCTTTCATTTATGGAAGTTATGAGCATTTCAGTGGAAGCAGTATTCAGGCAGTGTTCTTGAGTAGCGGTTTGTGGAAATCAGATGATATCTCCTAATCAGGATGGAATCTAGTTATGAAAAATTAAAGACTATTTGAAGACATGTTGATAGTGATGTGGATGATAGTACAAGATCTGAGGTTTCATCAGTGAAGAATTATAGTGATTGGAAGCTGACAGTTTTGTGTAATTTTGATGTAACA
Source organism: Chamaecyparis obtusa (assembly GCA_027943335.1). NCBI lineage: Eukaryota > Viridiplantae > Streptophyta > Pinopsida > Cupressales > Cupressaceae > Chamaecyparis > Chamaecyparis obtusa. The sequence continues at coordinate 301,430 of BSBK01002893.1, read as the reverse complement.
TGTGGAAACTTTTATTTTGTAATTTTTATACCAACTCATTTGTAATTACTTGAGTGTGGTATAAAGGAAGGAATGTTTTCCTTTTAATATGTAATGTGTAATGAGAACATGTATGAAGATATTGTGAAAGAGAAATTGTGAAAGAGGATGTGTGAAGTACTAAGATCTGGTATTCAGATCTGAAGAAGCAGTTGGTACGGTTTGGCACAGATAGAGAAGGAGTATTGGATTTTTGAGGTTAGTAATATTTTGGTATTATTCTATTGAGTAATACAAAGATTATTTGGATAGTGAGTTCAGTGATCTTACCCTAAAGCTATTTGGGCAGTGGGTCCTTCTATCTTCTATAAGTCCTAACAGAGTTAGAATCTTTCAACAGGGATTCAAAATCTCCTAATAGGGATTCATATGTACTGAATATATTTCATAAGACTCCTAAAAAGAGTCTATCCTTTCATAAGGAATATTCATATTAGTGCATCTTTTGTGGGCATCATTCCCACCAGGGTTTACCCTTTGATCAATAGGTTCCCTAGTCAACATATCTTGTGTCATTGTGTTATTGTGTATGAATATCTTTCTATGGTTGTTGATTACATTTCTTACATGGTTAAAATATTTTGAAGTTGATAAAAGTTATAATTGTTAGCTAACTGATTCACCCTGCCCCCCTCTTAGTTATCTTGGTGGACTTTACTTTCTAACACTTATATAGACAAGTAAACCATTTTCATATCAGCCATTAGATTTTTTTGCTTAATATCCTTCGTCCATTTTGCCTCTTAAACCTTCCTTGATATATGTGTCATTAACATGTTTCAATCTCATCCTTTAGATCTTTTTTGAATTTTTTCAGCCATGGATATCATAACAAACTTCATCCTTAATCTCAAAATCATAACACTTTCTAGCTCATCAAATTCAGTAGGCTAATCTTTACATTTAATGTTTTCATCCATACTCATTCAATATAGAAATGCATCGGTGATAACTAGTTAAACTAGCTTAGTTAATATTGTTAGTCAGTATACACTGCACTAGCTCGATGTATACAGAAATCTTTAATTACTAACCATATTGACATGTTCAATTTCAAATCTCTTCTTCATAATTTATTAATGTAACATGCTCAAGTCAATAATATAAAGCCATAGAATCATCAATGAGTTACCCAATATTTACCTTATCCTTATCTGTCATATCCATATTTTCCTCATGTAGATATCTCAATTCTTCATCTTCTCTCCCTTCAATAGATGTTCAAATGTTTGTAACTAACATGATAAGTACTGTCAAGACTAGTTGACATCAATGAAAACATATTAACTAATTTAATCATCTTACATATCATTTCAGTACTAGGATATCTCTAATCATTATTTCTTTAGTTCATTCAAATAGTCAATCAGTGGTAGTTCATCAAAGTGAGGAATAACTGAGCTCCAAACACTATTGCAGGCTAACAGAGTGCACCAGCAGTTGAATTTCTTAAAATTAGAACTTTACAAAAGTGCCAACCATCATTTTTGGTTGGAAAATCCCTTAAGTAGTGTAGGGTAACCGAGCTAACCATTTAAGATGACCCCTAACTACCTTTGGCCTTTGAACAGTCATTTCACAAAATGTTGTCATGACAACTTTTACATTCTTTCTTACAACTTTGTCTAAGTCATCCCAATGGGTCTTAAATGACCTCAAAGGATTATCTAATTCTCCTAGGACCATTTCTCATTTTATTTCTCCATTTCATACAATCAAACTTAGGCTTTGTCTGAGTGGCATGCTAAATTATCACTTAGACCAAATATCCTAGGTCTACCCAAACATAGTAAAGCCACTATTAGACTTCTACCAACCTTCCTAGAATTATTGGATCTTCACACACACACACACACTAGGGACTCTTTCTAGTCCTTATTGGATAGTGACTTGGCTAAGGTCACTACAATTCAAAAACTATGAGTTAGGCTAGCCAAAAAAAACATAGGTGCTCCTACACCATCTATCCTATTTTAATTATGATAGTTGTAGCACCAATGTTGTCACTTAATCTTTTTCTTTGGAGCTTTTTCACAATCATTTTCCACTGGTTCCTTTCATGCTAATTTTTACTATGATTGGGTATGTTCGTGATTAGTTCATGACATCTTCATCATCCAAGGATATGGCGACACATGAGCATATTTCAGAGACAACATCATCATACTACATTTGGATTCCTCTTTCTAATTCCTATCCATAATGGTAAGCATTCTTGCATTTATACTTGATTTATCTTCTTCCCAAGGGGAGAAATGTTGTTTGTAGGCATTGGACTATGTTTTTTCTTCAAGCACTCACCTTTTTTGTAGAACATTATCCATTATAGTGGGGGGGAGTTGTCTCCTTCTTTCCTTCCTATGGAGTGTTACTTGATTGTATATACATGATGTATATAGTCATTGGGGGGTCTTAAGTCCTTGATCTATGCACCTTGTTTGTTTTCATCTCTCTTTTGAAGGGGGGTTTTTTCCCATGAGGTTTTTCTCCCTTTATCCACTTTATGAGAGATTTCTTGGATTGCATTTGCATTATACATGGGTACCTAACATAGCCTAGTAGCCAAGACCCATCTTACATTGTGATTTTAAGTTCATTTCCCTAATTTGCACTTCAGGGGCTTTTGGTGTAATTAAATATTCAAAATTACATTTTACTTAATCTTATTTAGGATAGTGCATTGCATAGTAGTTTTCATATCAGACACAGGATTTTGCACCTATATTTTCACATGGTCTAAGAGAAATTCCACTTAAGGTGGTGATAGTTGTTATCACATTCCAATTTGTGTGCAAGATCCACCTTTAGTGCACTTATCACATTATCATCCTCCACATGTTGCACATACTTCATTGCATAATGGAGGATGATCCATCTTTGGTGGACATGTTATTCCACCTTGTGTGGGTAATAACTTATCTACTCTTTATCATAGTCTCTTATTGTCTTGCCTATATAAGAAAATTCATTATGTACATTTTATCTTATGTCTATTAGTACTAATATCATTCTTGCATCTTGTTGCAATTATCTAGCCATTCTCTTGTGGAAGTTATCTTGATCTTTCATTTTATCCTGGGTGTGTTATAAAGTTACCTAAAACTCTAATAATTACCACTTTTTTCTTTCTTTTTTCTTTACTTCTCTCTTCATTTTCTTCTTTGTCAGTGATTTTTTTAAATATGCTGACATATTTATTTTTCTACTTCTCTCAAGTTTCATCTCTTTTTCTTTTCCCTTTGTAAGGAAAGCTATCCTTTGTCGGGACTTTATGAGCTTTAGCTAATCTTTTGGCACTTTGTGTGATTTTTCTAACTTTGTTGGCACTTTGTGCAATTTTGTTGGCTTTGTAGGAAATTTGTGTACTTTTGCTAACTTTGTCGACACTTTGTGTACTTTTTCTAATTTTATCAGTAATTTGTATACTTTTACTAACTTTGTCTGTAATTTCTATACTTTTTTCAACTTTTTCTAGAGTTTGACAATTTTTGCAAACTTTGTCAGCACTTTGTGTTGGGATTATGGAAAGGTGAGTTAATGAGAGGGGAGAGGTGAATCAGTAACCCTACAAATGTTTTAGACTGATTCCTTAAGACAATGTAATTCATTAACTAACTGACATGTTATCTTTTCATCCATTCATAACATTCCTAAAAATAAGAAATGCATTCTGATCTAACATTTAAACATCCATGAAACTTGATACACAATACACAAGTATTTTGGTATCATAGAAACCCTTTTTAGAAGGTAAAAACTATGGTGGGGATGACACCCACAAGGCTTCACTAACTTTAGTAATAAAGTTTGTTAGTTAAGGCTACAATGTTTGATCACTTATGATGATCTTACCCTATTAGGAGTAACAATAAAGACCTATAAGGATCTACTTGGTTAAAGGATTTAAGAAACATTGTTAAGTGTGCACTCGGTTAAGAGATTCACAAAAAGACTGGTAGGTCTACTTTTTTAAGAGATTTAAATCTACCACAATTTTTAGAAAGTAACAATAGATTGATCTGTATATAAAAACTTACTTTACCTGATTTCAGATCTGATAAGTACTTAGTTGTTATCACCTTTCTCATGATAGATTTCTTCTCTGAATTCTTCTTAGTAGCCTCTAGTTTGATATTGAATCTAATCCTTGAATGATCTAGATCAAATTCTTAACTTTGCAACCTTTTTTGATCTTTTGATGTTTGTGTAGGTAGCTACTTCATATGTGGTACACGTAAAAATGACATCTTGACAATTCTTATATCAAAATATTTTGACCTAATTAGGGTTATGGTATCAACTAGAAAACCTAAGATCTACAATCCAAATGAATAACCTAAAACATCATTACATAGGGATCATCAATCATTTAATTATTACATCTACATTTAATCTTCAGGTCCGGATAAAAGCACAATAAGTTGTCACCCTTTTACAAAGGAAAAGGCTAACAAAATCAAAGTTGTTCAACTTTAATAGTATAAAAATGACATTTATGTTTGGAATTTGAAGATGATGTAAACTAATTAAATTTGATAAAATGGATGAAGTTTATGATTAATATTTTTAATAATTTTTTTGAATAAGAATTTATATATTTTTTTAATTTTTAAAGATGATTTTTTAGTTGCTAAAAAATGCTAAAAATTAGGGGTCTAGTTCCCACCAAAAAATTATATGTAAATAAATATTTTTTCCCCTAATTTCAAAATATGTCATAAATGACATATATAGCTAGTGCATGAAGAAATAAAAATTGGTTTGTGAACAATATTTTCTCTTTTATAACAATTCAAATTCCAACTCACTGAAATCGACAATTTTCATCTCGCAACATATTTTTCATAACAATCTATCCCAATCAAAAAAAGAAATATATATTCTTGAAGATGACTCTCTCCTCTAGTGCACCATATGTTTTTCAAATTTATTTAATATGATTTACTATATTTTTCTTTCTCTGAATCAACATCTCCTTGTATGTTAAAATACCTACTTGCAATATTTTTTAATTATAATAAACTATGTCTAATTAAAACACTCTAAAATCTATATGAGGATATTCTTGACTCTTATCTCTACAAAAGGGGATTTTTTTATTTTTTTAAAAATATCATTAAAAAGATTAAGAGTTATTGAAACGCCACTTTTCTGAAATAATTTTATTTTTATGGTAATTGGACCCAAGGTGGTATAAAATATGCATTTAATAGACATTTCCAATTGGAAAAGTTATATCACTTGTCTAATTTAGCTAGAATGATTCTAGCAAGACCATATGTTTGACAAAAATTAATTTTTAGTTAGAAATACTAAAATTCAACTGTGCTGATAAGTTAGCCTAAAAGGTGACACTTGATTGTGCTTTTACCTCACCTCAATCTATGTAAACCATTTTCTAGCTCAATGTAAATTGTTTACTTTGTATTCTATGCCATTACAAACTTCTATGGTGTTCTTGATTTACTCGGTATATACTGCATTCATCACTCGGTAAATTACTGATGCATAGCATATATGAATGCTTTTTTATTACTATACTCGGTGCTCAATAATCATCTATCTTGGTGTTTGTACTTAGTCAATTTTTTGCTCGGTTACTATGTCATTCTGTGTTGTGTTCTGCTCGGTTACTATACTTAGTGTGTTGACCGATTATCCTATTTTCTTCCTTTACCAATTGAATGTGTGACACTAATGACAACTTATAATCTATCAATCTCCCCCTTTTGCATTAGTGACAAGAACATATGTAGTCCATAATCAAAATTTTCAAAACTTATAAACTTATAAACTCCCCTTGTCTATGTGCCACGATAAATATGCATACTCTACTTACACATATTTTCCCTTTTTGATATTTTATCCCTTTAATAAGTATACATATATTTCCCCCTTTCTTGGTAAATAATGCCAAAATTATATATACTTACATCTTATAAAAAATGTTTTGATGGGTTTTCTTCAAGTTGCCTAAGAGGTTTTCCCATTCCTCTTTCAAACTATCTAATGCAATTTGCTCCAAACCAACTTGAGCATGCATGTCAAATATGTGATCTACTACTGATATATTGGGAGTGGCTACTAGATCCTTGTTTTTCTTGACATGCCCCTACATCACCTCAATGTGTGGTAACAACTTTGCTTTTAGCTTGGTTGTTTGAATATGCTTGAATTTTGCAAAGTGTGATTTAAATGCATGAGGTTTTGCAATTAAGCTTTCTACACTCTTCTATAGATCATCATCTAGTTTCTTGAGCTTCTCTTTTATTTATGTAGGGGTAAAAGCACAATAAGTTGTCACCCTTTTACAAAGGAAGAGGCTAACAAAATCAAAGTTGTTCAACTTCAGTAGTATAAAAATGACATTTATGTTCAGAATTTGAAGATGATGTAAACTAATGAAATGTGATAAAATAGATGAAGTTTATGATTAATATTTTTAATAAAAATTTTTAATAATAATTGATATGGTTTTTTAATTTTTAAAGATGATTTTTCAGCTGCTGAAAAATGCTAAAAATTAGGGGTCTAGTTCCCACCAAAAAATTATATGTAAATAAACATTTTTTCCCCTAATTTCAAAATATGTCATAGATGACATATATAGCTAGTGCATGAAGAAATAAAAATTGGTTTGTGATCTATATTTTCTCTTTTATAAAAATTCAAATTTCAACTCACTGAAATCGACAGTTTTCATCTCGCAACATATTTTTTATAATAAATATATCCCAATCAAAAAAAGAAATATATATTCTTGAAGAGGACTCTCTCCTCTAGTGCGCCATATGTTTTTCAAATTTATTTAATATAAGTTACTATTTTTTTCTTTCTCCAAATTAACATCTCCTTGATTGTTAAAATACGTACTTGTAATATTTTTTAATTACAATGAACTATATCCAATTAAAACACTATAAAATCTATATGAGGATATTCTTGACTCTAATCTCTTCAAAAGGTTATTTTTTTATTTTTAAAAAAACATCACTAAAAATATTAGGAGTTATTGAAATGCCACTTTTTTGAAATAAATTTATTTTTATGGTAATTGGACCCAAAGTGGTATAAAACATGCATTTAATAGATATTTTCAATTGGAAAAGTTAAAGCACCTATCTAACTTAGCTAGGATGAATCTAGCTAGACCATATGTTTGACCAAAATTAATTTTTAGTTAGGAATTCTAAAATTCAATTGTGTTGATAAATTAGCCTAAAAGGTGACACCTGATTGTGCTTTTACTCGTAGTAAAATTCTCTGAAGTGAAAAGCTTCTCAAAAAATGTGAGTACCTATTGAATAAGAGTTTCAATTTTAGTTATGATCTTAGATAACTTCACCTTATGAATGGCCATAGCTTGGCTAATTTTCTCTATTATTTTGAATTGCATTTTGGATTCCTCTCTCTCTTATATTTTCTTTTCAAAATCAACATTAGGAGAATTGATGTTCCCAGTAAGTGTTGCAAGATGGTCAATTATGGGAGTGGCCTCATCAACATTGACATCAGGTACAACTTGCATTAATATCTCTCGCACATCTTCAAGTACCTATTTATGTTTACTTTCCTACCTCAGCTTCTTCTAAGATTCTTTTCAAGTGCATAATTATCCATATCATCTAAGAGCTTAGGGGTCTAAGGTTCTAGGGTCACATGAAGGTATTTCTATGACTTCATCTAGGGTGACTTGACCTTTACCATGTTTCTTCTTCTTTTTCTTCTCTTGTTTACTAGATGTAGGGGATTTCCCATATGGAACTAGAACCTTATGTTCTGGATTTGACTTTGGTGGCTCAATGGAGACACTTTCCTCCTTGAATTTCCCTTTTTCTATTCCCTTAGTTTGAGGTCCTTGGGCTTCTGGCCTAGTGTCAATAGTATAATTATCTATATTTTCTTTAGTTTATGTTCCTTTGTCATCTTCCTCTTTTATCTTAGGCTCAGTGGTCTCTTTGGTTTCTTCTTCACCCTTATCTTTTGTGGTTTCAATTTTTTGCTTGGGCATTGGGTCCTTGGGTTTCTCTATAGTAGAACTTTCAATGGCTTGTACCAAAATTGGTAAGTTACCTGGTATATTTGTTGTAGTTGCCTCTGTATTATTTTTTTCCTCTATAATCTTGGTAGCAGTAGTAACATCTTCATCTTATTTTTCTTCTTCATTGGTATCACCTTCAGTGATGTCTTCAATTAAGACTTCATTATTCCCTATAATTACTAACTTCTCAGGTTTATCCTATTTCTCCATGTAACTAGAAGGATAAAAATCTTCTACATATGTATCCTCTCTCTCTCTCTCTCTCTCTCTCTCTCTCTCTCTCTCTCTTCCTCTCTCCCTACCACCTTCTTACTTTTTCTCTCTCACTATTGAAATCTATGACTTGAATAGGGTGCACGCCCTATAGTGCACATGCCCTATGCAAGTCATAGATTTGAATAGTGCATGCACTTTGTAAGACATTGGAATCCACCAAGCCTAAGGCTTGGATTTTCCTTGGAGATCCAACCCAAAGGCTTGAAGGATTCAAATAGATGTGAGACATGTTTTCCAGTAGACATACAAAAAAATGACATCCTTTTTTGTGTGCTCCTTGGTAGGTTTACTTGTGGTTCAATAACATTAAATTCAAATGATGAGATATTGTAGATCTCTCTATTAGCTATCTAACCATATAATTTATTTTGAATTATGATTATGTTAAGTTTTTCATCTCTAATTTCTTTTGTATGTATGTCTAATTTTTTTCATAAACCAACATGTAGTATTTTGGGCATATATTTTGGCTCATTCATCGAATTTTGCAACAAGTTACATTTTTAGAAACTAGACTCCATTATACACACTTTAAAAAAATTGATTTTTGATTAGTTTTAAATGATTTCTAGGGGGAGAACACATAAATTTCACATTTTCAGGATGTGTACACTTCATAAATTCATAAAAAATTATACATTCATCAAAAAATAGCAAAAAATATGGGATAAACTTTGTGGTATTAGCTAACTTCTCATAGGAGTGATTAAAAAAAGGTTAACATTTTAGGGGGAGCACACCAGAAGCTATGTTATGTTTTTCACAAAAAATAGGACCACTTTTTGTGCTCCCCCTTTTTGAGGGCCTTAATCTGCACCTTTTCAAAATAAATTAGTAGATTAGAAACTAGATTTAGAGTATTACAACTCTTGTTTTTGCCACATCTTAAAAGTTTGAGTCTAACTATCTTCAATTTCTTGTTGAAGTTCAGAGTTTTCTGATTTCAGGAAAAAGGTGGCATCTTATACCCCCTTTTTGGTCCCTCATCTTTGTGCACTTACCCTATAATCCTTGCATGCTCTATCAAAACCTTAACATCAAAAACCTTGTCTGATCTTCAGATGTCTCATATGGGTGGCTACTTCATGTTTTATCCCTCAAACTGACATCTTGACAATTCTTATATCATAAAGATTTGACCTAATTAGGGTTAAGGTATTTGCTAGAAAATATTAGAATATGATCCAAATGAATGACCTAAATCAATATTGCATAGGGATCATCACCAATTAATAGTTACATCTCTAATAAATCTTTTCCTCAATTTATGTAAACTATTTTATAGCTTGGTATAAACCATTTTCCGTGTATTATGTAGCATTCCATGCTTCTATGTCATTCTTATATTACTCGGTATGTACTGCATTCATGTCTCAGTAAAATATTGTTGCTCGGTAAATCTGAATGTTTGGTTATAATTGTGTTCCATTCTTGATAATCATCTAGCTCGATGTATGTTCTTAATTAAGACTATGCTCGGTTACCTTGTCATTCTTCTTGTGCTCTGCTCAGTTACTATACTTAGTGTGTTCTGACTAGCCTATGTTCTTCCTTTACCGACTATATGTGTGACACTAATGACAACTTATAATGTAACTATTACAATTTAGTAATCTTTCCTTGGTTGTTTTATTTAATTTGAGAATAAACCAAGGTATCCTCCTTTTATTTACTTTAGGATATTCCTATAGAAATATCTACATGTAATTTTTTCCTCTAGTCCAAGCGGGAGGACAAATCATTTCTTGTAATTCCTTGAATAAGGAAAATAGTTTATTCCTCCTTATGAGGATGCTCACACTTGGCACACACTTAGTATCAATGTGGCACTCATTTACATGGGAGTTACATGCAAACTCCTTCACTTATCTCTACTTAAGATATTTTTCTCCACACACTTGACACAATTTTCTCTCTTGACATATTAGTTCTCTCATTATTGTATTGAGCTTCTTTCTCATATTCTATCTCTCTCTTTAGGATTTTCTTGCCTCATTCATAATACACAAAGGTGATTTTCTTTTATTTTCCCCTTACAAAAATCTCTTGGCTCTTTGTTGGGATTCTTGGAGTATTCTAACATTTTGGTGATTGATTTTGCAACTTCATCTCATTTTTGGCTTATGGTAAACTCCTTCTTGCACTTCACTTTCTTGGATTATTTCATGAACTTATTTTCATTCTTTTAATACTTCTAACATGGTATCAGAGCTATTTAATCCTTGTATAAGTGTTTTGTAGGAAGGTGCGATTCAAAGGAGCAAGCTCTTCTTGTTGATCTAATATTTGTTGCATCTCTAACTTGTTTCTTTCATAATTTGTTTCTCTCTAACCCTCTTTGGAAGGCTTTCTACCAAAGAGTAGCTTTTATATTTTTTTTTGGGTTTGGTCAGTTCACTACCAAACCCAGCTCATCTTTCTTCATTTCAAGTATTTTTTGCAAGCGCTAATCTCAACCTCAATCAGGAAACTACAAGGCTTTCTTTTCAAGTTTCTTGTCAATTTTATTTTCAATATAGATTTCACATATTTCAATTTTGTTTTTTCTTTTACAAATATCCATATCTCTATTTTTTAATCTCTATTTTACAAGTTTCAACATCTTTTATTCTTTCTTTGCTGCAGACATTTATCCTTTTTCTTATTCTAGTTGTTTAATCTCTTCCTATTGAGAGCAACATTTTTAATATTTTACCTTCATATATTGTAGTTTAACATTAAATAAATCTATCTAATATTAAAATCATTGATTCATCTTTGTTTAATAGTAAAATAAATCTTCCTTTTAAGTTTGGCATTGCTGTTATAAAACATTAGCATCATTGTTCATGGTATTTCTAGAATATTTGGCATAATATTTCACAAAATAATAAAACTAATCCTTATTTTATCTACTATTAGTTTTTGTTGTCATTAAATCCACTATTATATTTGCTCCTTCCCTGCGTAGCCCTCTCCCCTGTTTAACTCATTTTATATCAATACATATTATAATACTTATGTTTTATTCATATTATTTCAATGCATTACCTTTGATGTTGCATCCTTCATAGCATTTGACCATGTATTAACATTGCCTTCATAACATAACTTGGTGTTGCCTTCACTACTCCCATCCTTAGCTTTGTGCACAACCTTCCTTGTGTGCAGTGTGTTCCATTTCCTCTTTGTTGCATGACAATCTCTCACCTCCTTCCCAGCTTAGTGTGCAGCATATATCAGTCACTATTTTTTCATTAAAACTATACTTATATCAATCATCCCAACTTACTGTGCAACATATATCAGTCACCCCAACTGTGTGAGCCTCCCAAACTATGTGGCTGCCTTGGCCCCTTATGTTTCTTCTTCCTTAAACAGTTCTCTCACTCCCTTGTATGTTGTCCCTTGCAACTTGTCAGTCCTTCATTGACTGGTTTGGTCTATTTTGGCAGAGTGATTTACATCCATGTGTGGGCCTTAGTTTGGTTTCATTTTGGCATATAACCTCTACATTTTTACTATAGTTTGGTTCATTAAATCTAAACTTGGTGTAACTTGTCTTGGTCTTTGATCATTGCTTAGTTGATTCCTTTGTATTAAAATAATCTTTTTTAGCTATTCTTAGCTTTGTACTTAAGATTATTTGACTTTTTTTAAATTAATTTGACCATTTTTAAATTTAATTTGTTTAAATCATAAGTTAGTTTGACACCAATTTAAATACAACTTGTTAATTTATTTCAATTTAGTTTAAATATTTTATTTTTCTTCATTAATTCTAATAAGTTTATTGTTAATTGGTCCTTTTTATTAAATTACGATTAATACTTTTAACTCATTCTTTTAATACTTCTAATTAATAATTTTAACTGATTAATACTTTTGTTTCAATTTGTTAATTTTGTTAAATTTTAAAATTCAATTTATCAAATCCATTCTAGTTTATATTTAACAAAAGTATTTGATTTTAAAAAAAATTGTTTCTATCTATTTGTGTAATCAAAGCTTAATTAACATTAATACATTGTCTCTTATATACCTTTTTATTCACTAATCCACTCGTAATTTTAATTATAATCAATTTACTTTCTTTATTTTAAAACTTTTAATAAAATTTTAATTTTTCAACAAAATTCAATTTGTATTATTCAAAGCATATTCATCCTTAGAGTAAATTTATTTTTCTTGTTCTTTAACTTTAGATATTCTTTGTATTCACCTTGTTAAGGTAATTTACTCATTTTCTTAGCTAATCATGTCTACCCTAATTTTGGAAATCAAATTAAATAGCTCTAACTATCATCAATGGAAAACACATATCTCTTTTATATTTCATTTTTAACATTTACTCCAAGTTGCTATATATGCCACTCTTGAACCAGCTGCCTCTGCTACTCAAACTGGCATAGATGCATGGCAAGTTAAAAATGAAGAAGCACTTGGATTAATTGGTCTTTTGGTTATTCCTGACTTATATGTCTTGATTGGATATTGCACCAAAGCCCATCAAGCATGGACCATTTTGCAATAAACCTATGGTAGCTCCACCGAATCACGTAAGATTCAACTCTAAGACAACTTGGAAAACCTTGAGTATATTGATTTTAAATCCATGGATGAATTTTTACTTAAATTTGATGCTATTGAAACTCAATTAAATGGTGTGAATGTTACTTTAAGTGATATTAGATCAATTACTATTATTCTAAAGAAGTGTCTTCCTAAAGAATTTCAACAATTTATTACTATCATTCATTTGCAACTTGTTATTCCTACTTTAGCTCCTCTGTTAACTTGTGACATATTTCAAGATCTTTTATGTCAAGAGGAAGCTAACCTATTGCAATTTGGTACTCTTAGATCTTCTAAACATGCTTTTGTGGCTAAGCATCAAAATCAATATAATAGATCTCATAATCATAATACTTCTCATAATAGTCATAATTCTTGTAATAACAAATACAATCATCACAACAATAATAATCCTCATAACAATAATAATAATCATAATAACAATAGATTTAATTCTAGGCCCTCATATAACAATAATGCTCATCAAAATAATAATTATTATTATAATAATCAACAAAATACTCCTAATAAGAAACCACATTTTACTTATTGTGGCAAAGATGGTCACCTAACTAATGTTTGTTTTAAAAACCAAAATGATAAGAAGCCTATGAATAACAATAATCAAAATAATTTCAAATCTCAAGGTAATCAATCTCGTCTTGCTTTTACTACTTGTTTTAAAGCCTTTCATGCATTATAATGGATTATTGATAGTGGGGCTTCTCACCATGTTACATCACATAGAGAAATATTTGATTCTTTACAACCTGATAAAACAAATATTCCTATTCAACTAGCTAATAATCATAGTTGCAAAGTTGATGGATTTGGTGATGTTAATGTTTCAAATGGAAAATTAAATAATGTTCTTCGTGTTCTTGAGTTTAAATCCAATCTTCTTTCAGTTTCTTAGTTATGTCAAGATTACAAAGTTGAATTTCATAAGGACATGTGTTATATTATTGGTCCTAAGAAAGATCATGTTGTTGCTAATGCTAAGATGGATCATGATAACTTATTTAAGTTTTATGAGTTTTCCTCATCAAGGTATTCTTTGAAAGTTAATATTGATTTCAATGTATGGCATGAAAGGCTCAATCATTTGAATTCTAATTATATTTCTAGATTGCTAAAATCTAACATGGTTGAAGGATTACCACATATTGTTCCATCTAAAATTACATGCATAGGGTGCATAAGTGGAAAAATGAAAATGAATCCCTTTCCTCATGGTACTTCATGGAGGGCATCTCATAAGTTGCATTTGATTTATAGTGACCTTTTGGTCCAATGGAGAACACTTCTATTCAAGGTTCAAAGTATACTCTTACCTTTGTTGATGACTTTAGTAGAATAATTCAGATCTATTTCTTACAGAGTAAAGATCAAGTTCTTGATACATTCTCTGAATTTCATATGTTTGTGGAAAGGCAATCAGGTTCTAAGCTTCAAATTCTTAGAACAAATAATGGTACTAAATATGTTAACAATGCATTTCATTCTTATTTGAGATCTTTTTGTATTAAACATCAACTTTCTATTCCTTATACACCACAAAAAAATGGTGTGGCATAAAGAAAGCATAGTGTTAGAAAGTAAAGTCCACCAAGATAAGTGAGAGGGGGGTTGAATCAGTTATTAGATAAAAACAAATTTTATCATCATTATTAGATTTCAACCATGTAATCAATATAAGAAACAACCATAGAAAGATAAACATACACAATAACACAAGATATGTTGACTAGGGAACCTCTTGATCAGAGAGTAAACCCTGGTCGGAATGATGCCCATAAAAGATGTACTTATATGAAAATTCCTTGTGAGTTGGTGGACTTTGTTAGGAACCTTATGAAATACATTCAGTATATATGAGTCCCTGTTAGGAGACTTTGAATCCCTATTAAAATATTCTAACCTGGTTAAGAGTTATGGAAGACAGAAGGACTCATTGTCCAAACAACTTCAAGAGAAAGATCATTGAACACACTATCCAAATGATCTATGTATTATCCAAATAGAATAATACCAACAATTATCAATATCATCAACTTGTCTTCACTCGTCTGTCTATGCCAAACTGCACCAACTACTTCACCAGATCTCTGCAATTCCCATATCCTCTTACAATATCATATATCTCTATACTTCACTTTTACATTACAATTTCATATTACAAACAAGGAAAATAATCCTTCCTTTATACCACACTGAAATAATTACAAATGAGTTGGCCAGCAAGGCTTAACCAATTACAAAAATATAAACCTTCACATGTTGCATAATATTCCATAATCACATAAGACTATCAGCTTCAAAACAAAATAAATCTTCACACGTGTGACCTCCAACCATGCTATCTCATTGAGGTCACCACCAAAATATCTTCATCAATTATACAACTTTACATGCCCAGATTCTATCCCGGTTAGGAGATATAATCCAATTATCACAAACCGCTTCTCAAGAACATTGTTTGAAAATTGCTTCCACTAAATTACACATAACTATCATGAATAATTTCATTTCCATATGCACTCTTGACCAAAATCTTAGGACACAATATAGAATAAATCCTTAACTCTACATAGCTTGATCTACTATACTCCACGTGCGCTAATTCAAACACTGTTCACTTATCTGATAATCTCTAGTAGATCAATGTGTTGACATCAATGACAATCACAGTCATGAATGCAACATACAACTACTATAGAATGACTCCGAATGTTCCCCCATAGGACATATTCAGCATTCATTCCTAACAATCTCCCCCATTGGCATTGATGGAAATATAGATGAAAAACATCCAAGTTCCATGAATACCAAACTGCAACACTACTGCTCTGAAATATCTTCAAATCCTTATTATCAATCAAGTTACCAAGTGTTTTTCATTGTATTCTTCTCCCCCATTGACATCAATGACAAATAAATCATCATTATTTCAATCCATTTCAAAACCTCGATGTCAAAAGACACTATTTAGAAAATACATTCACAAGATTCTTCATGACTCATCTCAAAACACACATACTCCCCCATAGACAAAGTATCAGCATACAATCTAGAAAAGGTAAAGCTCATATACCACTAGATTGATGCAACTATCTGCATCACTTCTCAAAAGTAGGCTGGGGCATAACCCCAAGCATACCTCTCAAATAATCAAATGTATCTTTAGGTAAGGACTTTGTAAATATATCTGCAATCTTCTCTTTTGTACTTATATACTCAAGTATGGCTTCTTTCTCTACAACTTTCTCTCTTACAACATGATACTTGATATCTATATGCTTTGTCTTAGAATGCAATACATGATTCTTAGACATACTTAGTGTACTGGTGTTGTCATAGTGTATGATAACAGGATCACTGAATTTGATTCCAATATCCTTTAACATTTATTTCATCCATATTATCTAATTACAATGTTTGTTGTTGCTACATATTTCACTTTTACTGTGCTCTGTGAAATACAATTCTATTTCTTGCTTAACCAAGAAACCATTCTTCCTCCAAGAAAAAATTCTCCACCACTTGTACTCTTTTTTTCATCAACACTACCTCCCCAATATGCATCCGTATATGCACATAGAGCAAAGCCATTTGATTTATCATACCATAACCCATAGTCAATTGTGTCTTTCAAATATCTAAATATTCTTTTTACTACTGCATAATGTGACTCTTTAGGATCAGCTTGAAATCTTGCAACAATTCCAATTGCATGTGATATGTCTGGTATTGTATGAGTTAAATACCGCAATCCTCCAATCATGGATCTGTACTTATTTTTCTCAACTATAGGAGTTTCATCTATGCTAGATAACTTATGATGAGTTACCATAGGTTTTCCAACCAGCTTACAATTTTCCATTCTAAATCTCTACAACAAGTCTTTCAAATACTTTTATTGACATAATAAAATACCATCACTATTATGTGCTATCTGTAATCCTAAAAAATATTTCATCTCACCAATCATCCTCATCCCAAAGTCTATCTTCATTTCATCAGTAAATTTATCACTAGCTTCATCTTCACCTCCAAAGATAATATCATCAATAAAGATAACTACAATCAACAAACCATTCTCAATCTCTTCTAGATACAAATTATTCTCTATTATGCCTTTAGAAAATCCCAATTTTATCAAATATTTATCTAATCTTGCATACCATGTTCTAGGTGCTTATTTTAGTCCATATAAAGCTTTGTTCAGTTTACATTCCATATCTCCTTCATGAGTCAAAGGAAAACCTTCATGTTTCTCAATGTATACTTCTTCTTCCAATTCTCCATTTAGAAATGCTAACTTCACATCCATCTGATACCATATCTAACACCAAAAAGAAAGAGTTGTCGTAAACTGGTTCACCAAAATGTAGAGGAAGAAAATGTGGATGTAGGTAGGGTTTTCAAAAATATACCTAATAGAGATCCTAAACCCACATTTATCATCATACATTTGAATTAATATGTAATGTATATCTGGAAACACCTTAAATTAGACAAGATTAAATACACACCTCATAAGAAAGCCGATCTGGAAATACCTATTTTCTAATGTTTCTATTCAGCTTCAGGAATTTTTGCAACGAATTTTGGTATTGAAACACTAAAACAGAGAAAACCCAGAAATATTTTTTCTTTCTGAGGAAGGTCAACCTTGACCCAGAGACAGGGTAAGATCTTACCCCATGGTACAATCTTACCCCAAAAATTCAACCTTGACCTACACTTCTCTGATGGAAATTATGTTCGCAGATCTTGGAAGTTTGGCCAAATGGGTACTCAAATCTGCTCTACAACTCCTGAAACAGCAACTATAGATATCTGAAAATGGTGTTTTGGGGTGGCTATATAGGGTTTTGCCTTAGTCAAACCCCTATTTTTTTGATCTCCACCTCCACAAATAGCCGGATGTAATAGAATATGTGTGTGTGTGTGTATTGAATGTATAATGCCAAGATCTAATCCTCTAGATTGAAAACCCTAGCATGAACTGATATGAGAAATAAATGCATATATTTGATATATGATAAGAAAGCATACCAATCCTCCAAAAGCTAAAGTACTCTCACCAAACTCATAATCCATAATTTCTATCCCATGATTACATCTTTGAATGCTTGAAGATTGAAAAATAGTAGATCAAGGAAGAAGGAATCTTTCTTGCTCCCAATGAATGTCCACAATGATTTATCCATAGAAATGCTTGATATCAACAAGAAATTGATCTTCTATATCATCTTCTTGCAATTTTTCATCATCATTTCACCATCACTTGATTTCTTTCTCTTACTTGTCGTCCTCCATTCATGAAAATGAATGAAAATAAGAGTGTTTATATACAGGTTTCAAGGTGAGGCTCCTAGGGAAATTTAAGGGCCCATAATTCAAATTTCACCTTGAATTATGATCCAATCACAATAACCAACTAAGGAGGGAAAATAATTAAATGAATTTCAAATTAAAACCCTCCCACATTCGGATCTGGAAGCCTGACATTGATTTCGAGGTCCTCCGGGACCAAAATTTGAAGAGGGGGATCAGATCTTGAAAGAGGTAAAGGTAGACCTCAAATTTGACCTAGGTAAAAGCTGACCTCAACCTTGACCTAGGTCAAATTCAACCTTAACCTTGACCTAGGGGTCTAGATCTAGCTAGTGTAGAAAACAAGAGGTCCCAGGAATGCCTGAAGACCTTGAAGTGATAACAAAATAGGGTAGAGTGCCAAAAAAGGACACAAAGACCTATGATGGACATGATGAAGGCTAGGAGGACCTATTCCTAGATCCTACCTAGAAAATAGAGCTATAGAGAAGGGAAATCAAGGAGAATCCTTGGGATCCTAACCCTAATTTCACCTAGAATGAAAGAATCAAGTGCAAATGCATCCTAAATAAAAATCTATCATGAAAATGCACTGAAAAAGGGTGCTAAACCTATCAAGATGGAAGTTCTTCCATTATAAGACTATACATTTATCCCCCACTTTATCTTAGATATGACACTAC
The DNA here is from genome assembly GCA_027943335.1 of Chamaecyparis obtusa. NCBI lineage: Eukaryota > Viridiplantae > Streptophyta > Pinopsida > Cupressales > Cupressaceae > Chamaecyparis > Chamaecyparis obtusa. The sequence goes on along the minus strand of BSBK01002893.1, from coordinate 282,494 downwards.
ATGAATATGCAAGCTAAAGTAAGAAAAACATCATAGTAAATAAAAAGGATATAGCCAAGTCCTCGATGTACAGATCCTATAGAAAACTGTTAGAACCTGCAACACACAAGGTTAATGAAAATCCATAAATCACATAGAGCTTAATAAATGAAAAATGAGAAGTGTATTAATCCCCTTATGCCCCCCCTATTTCGACTTGCTACTTCTGAAAGGTGAAATGGGGTGATAAAGATAACTTTATACACAATATATGTAGTTTGTTGAAAAGTCCTTTCCTAAACCAATTAGAAGGATTCCTATCCTTCCTAAACTGATTCAAGTAGTTAGGTATCTGAATCATGGTTCCAACTCTATTGACAACACTAGAAACAGAGTTACTGAACTTAAGATATGATGAAAAGAGTGAATGCCTGTCTAAATGCATATAAAGGGAAATTCAAATTTAAAATGAGTAAACCCTAACAAAAACCCTAACAAAACCCTAATTTTGACTATAAATAAGGAAAATAGAGCTCATACTTACTCATTCTTACCATTTTTAGATTTGAACAGGGAAAAAAAGATTCTGAGGAGAGAAGAACTTTGAGCAACATGCATGGAGCTCTTGAGCCAGTGCCTAGCTACCAGACAACCACTTCCCAAGGTGAGTTTATTATTATTGGTTTTTGTACTTCACAAATTCTTGATTTCTATAGGAAAGGTCAATCCTGACCCTTAAAGGTCGACCCTGACCTAGTTATATCTACCTTGACACAAAAAGGTTGACATGAACTGGAAGGTCTCCACTTTGTTTGGGGTGAGGTCAACCTTGACCCAAAAAGGTTGACCTTGACCTAGGAAAGTCAACCTTGAGCTAACTGAGGTCAACCTTGACCTAGTCAAGTTGGATTTACATATTTGATGTTGTAGAATGCTGATATGATGCTTTTTTGTGCTGACAGGACCTGGTTCATCTCCAAGAGCATCCCTTTGGGAGTTACTAGGAGTTATCAGAGAGAAACTATCCAAGATGAGTGGGGATGAGATTCAGTTGCTAAGAGATGTAGGCTTGTACTAGGTAGTAGTCCTACCATAGATCAAACTTCATCGAGCCATATTATCAATTTTGATAGAGAGGTGGGATAAGGATACATGCTCCTTTCATCTTCCCTCAAGTGAGATCACTGTGACATTAGAGGATGTCTACAGAATCTTGTAGCTTTTGGTTCGAGGTGAGCCTGTCAAACTGAGAGCATAATGAGGTTTTGAGGATATCCATGTAGATGTAGAGTATTGTTTGGGATAGGTTACACAAATGTGAACCCGGGTAGATTAGATCACTTTATCATCCATACTGGCAGGTCCTACACCTTTGGTATGGAGAGTGATGCTATGTATATTGTCCTTGGTTGTGGTACCAACACAAAAGGTACATTTTTTTCTACACTTTCACCCATCTTGTATAGAGGATGGAGAGTGATAGGATTGTATTCTTGTGGGGTCACAACATGTTATCCCACCTATACCATGAGCTATGTCAGCTAGTGAGATATCAGAGAGAGAGTCTCACAATATGCACACTTTTGCAGATTTGGTTATTTGAGCATTTTTCATGTACATGACCATAGGGTGTTCTAGTGATGGTAGATGCTAGCACACCAAGAGGCTTTTCTTATCCTCTGAGAGATGTTTGGTAGTTTAGAGATATCCTCTATTGGAGGGTATGTCTAGACTGTATTCTAGGCATAGGTGTCATATGGAGACCCTATTGTCAGATGATAGAGTGGCATGATACATGACACTAGATGAGACACTCAAATAAGTGCAAGTTGCTAGAGGAACATTAGAGTCATATAGTGATGTCATAAGTTACTATGATCAAGTGATGAGACAATTTAGCCTTTTACAGGGAGCCCCAGAGTGGTACCTCATTATGTAGATCTGAAAAGGTACTATCAAAGACCTGGTGCCATACACTGACCATCAGTAGAAAACATAGTAGATAGTGATGCAAATAAGACAAAGGATATAAAGGTACCATCAGATGTATCTTATTCAGGCATGAGTGGAGACTAAATGAGGTACTAGAGTATGAAGGGAACCCACCCCATCTTCCCTGAGGATTATCCTTCATGCAATCTAGGCCTTTCAGAGAGGACACACCGAGATAGTGGTACAATGGAGGAGGATGAGGATCTCAGAGATGAGGAGGAGCACATCTCCAAGGGAGACCCCATGGAGGAGGAGAGAGCAGAGGAGATGCCCCTAGCCGATGATACCAGTGCGAATGTACACATTTTTCATGCATCATCACTAAGATCACAATGACCTCCACAAGACCATACAGAGACACCACCATCAAGACCAAGATAGAGCGAGTGTGGAGAGAGTAGTCACTCCATGCTTCCACCATCTAGATCCTTCAGTGATGCCTAGGAGGGAGATCCAGGTATGGAATATAAAATTTGATTGAAAATGCAACTTAATTTATGAAGAAAGAGAACTAAATTGATAAATATGTTTCTATCTTGTAGCTAGCATGGAAAAGTGGAGTTTTGTATCTAAGGTTCTAAAGGATACATGTATATCCTTGTTAGCATCTATTTCTAGATTCGATTGTGTAGTACTTTTTAACATAAAAAAAAACATTTCAGATCATACTACATGATCCATCATGAGGATGCTACTAGAGAGAAAGGAAGCAAAAAATGATAGGTTGCAGATCTGGCAAACTATAAAAGAGGAGGGAGAGGGGAAGAGGGGAGAGAGAGGGCAGGTGTATGGAGACCCACAGTGACAAGACCTACAACTAGTGACAATTAGAGAAGGGGAAAAAAAAACATACCAATGAAATAACAAGAAAAATAAAAATAATAAAGTGCAAAAGAGAAATGACATAAGAGAAAAAAAATTGAAATAAAAATATAAATGAGTGTAAAAGAGCAAGCAACTAAAATGTACAAAAGAATATGTACAAGCATATACGAGTACAATAAATATGTGTATATATTGTGATGAGTATATAAAAGTGTATAAATGTATGAATATGTATACATATGCATATATGCCTACATATATGAAAACAAATAAGTATCTATGTAAGTGTGTGAGAAAATAAATAAGAATATACAAAAATAAGACTTAGTGTATATAATAGAAATAGATATAGACAACAAAAAACTTAAACATAATAGGAAAAGCATGAACATGACTAAAAGGACAAGGGATAGAATAAATAAAACAAAAACAAAAACAAAACTATGCAAATAATATCAACATGTCTATTTACATTTATGTTTAAAATCATAAACATTAATAAATAAACACCAATACTGGCCAGAAAGCAAGAATCTTCCATTGGTCACAAAGATCTTGACAGGCATGCCAATATCTTTGCATGTGTCCAATGAGAGTTGAGATTGTGCAAGGAGAGAGAAGATAATCTGATGGACAAGCTATAGAGGGCCCAGGAGTGCATGTGTGAGATGAGCATATTGAGGAGCCACTCACAGACTACCGGTCATAGATCTACTGCTGCTCATCATAGATCAGAGAGATCTGGGAGTCATCAGCCATCAGTGCATAGAGATAGGCAAAGTAATAGATAGGGCCATGGGCCACATATGTATCAAAACTAAAAAGATTTTATAAATGAAAAACTTTCCCTACTAGTTAGTTTTATGTTTGATTACTATATTTTCATCAATATAAAACTTAATAGAAAGAAAGAAGGTGCATAAATGTATTCAAAATGTAATTTTACTAAAACCACATAACCTATAAAACAAACATAATTATTTTATAAAAAATACATAAATGCATAGAAAAGAAAGAAAGAAATTAAGGATAATTTTTACCTTCATTTTTCTCAGCTCCCATTTTTAGTCTTGGTCAGTAGAAGTCTTTAATTCAAAGTTGAACTTTAACTTTGTTAGGTTAGTTCAAGTTCAAGTTCAACCCAGTACCACTTCTAAGTCTTATAGCATCCATGTTTGTCTATCCCTCAAAAGGTCTACCAGTCTCAAAGATGAACCCAAATTTGACCCTAGTCCCGAGCATTAAGTTAGTTCAAGTTCAAGTTCACATTTGTAATATGATAACTTACACACGGAGAATTTAGTGGGATTGTCTTCTCTTCCAAAAGAAGGTTTCTATTTTGTAGCACTCTGAGTATTTATTAATTTTTGGAAACTATCATACAAATATTATCTCAATCAGCTAGATGGCTCATGCATGTGAAAATTGGAAATGACAGTTGACAGCATGACATAGAGAGAGTCATTAATATACAAATATGGTGATCAAGAATTTTCCTCAGGAATTGAGATATTCATGCTGAAATAGTTGGTGGATTAATTAAGAGTGGCTGGAGATATCAAATCAGTCATTCTTCCATTAAAACATTTATTATAGACATGCTTTGAAGATTTATTAGGGATTACAAGGCATTTGTGAATAAATGAAGAATGATTAAGGATTTTTTGTTAGTTATTTTGTTTGGAGAAGGAGAAAGAGTGATGGAATTGGTGGTGAGAAATTTACAAAAAATTGGTGCACAAGAAATCAGTGAGTTATCTTTCCCCTTTGTAATTTTCATTTTTCAAAGGCTCTTTCTATGTTGTAAGTCTTTCTCTTCATATTGGTAAAATGTCATTGTTTCGTCCAAAACTTCCAAAAGAGGAGAGTAGAACCCACCTGTTAGTTTCTCTTCCAGACATAGGGGATACTTTCTTGTTGAATGTAAACCTAGGGGAGGTTTGTGATAGAGTCTGAAATGCTTCTGAGGGTTCTCTTTTTAGGAAGTTAGTAGGAAGTGGACTTTTCAAAGCTGTTACATTTCCTTCATCTCTAATTTTCCCTGAACTGGTGTTGGAGTGTTCTAACAAGTATGACGCTAAGAATAGATGCATTAAGGATGTGTCAGGAGAGATCTTGGTCAAAATTAGTCGAGAGACATTAATGGCATCTCTGTGAATTCTAGATAAGGAACCATATGAACCATGGAGTTATGCAGAAGCAGATCATGTGTACAAGGTAGATAAGAAAAATTACAGCTCCTTAATGGCCCAGGTATGGCTTGCAAAACTAGAGAAAGGAGAATCTAGGTTGCCAAAGCCTCTGACAATTGAGTACCTCTAAAAGGACATAGCTGATATGGTACTTCTTCTAAATAGGGTGAAAGGGAATCCCCATGCATTTCATTGGGAAAACTAGATGTACTATTTCATCCATAATATTATAGGAGATAAGTTTATTGACTGGACTAACCTAATAGCAGAAAAGCTCCATAGAGAACTCTTAAATGTGACTAATTTGACTGCATTTTATATGTCTTCCTACCTTGTTTATGTCTTAGCATGTTGCCAAGATTGGGAAGGATTACCTTACGAATTGTGGACAAGTGATATGAGGATATATGATTACTTCACATGCTTACAGAAGGAGAATTTCTTCATTGTGTTCAAAATAGTAAATGACAAATTTTTAGGAAAGTTAATTTTTGAGTTACAAGGGAAAGAAAATTGCAGGCTTTTTGAGGAAGCTAAATGGGTGATCAATGTTTATGGATGTCATTTTATATAGTTTCCAAGATTTAATTATCGTAGGGTTGGAGTGTTTGATGAGGAACCCCTATGGCTCTCTAGATTTTGTTTAGATGATGTAGTCTTAATGGAGCTATGTAGGCAGCCTGTTCTGGTTGAACAAAAGGTTGGGACCCCAAATAAATCTCCAGGTGTTCTTTTCCCTATTGAATTAGGGTACTACAAGTGCAAAAGCTTCCAAGATGCTATGGCTATAAAAGAAGAGTTGGATGCCTTTTGTCTACAGACTTATACTCCCAGGGTCAATATTGACTATAGAGGCTTTGCAGGAGCAAATCTCAATGTCCTAGAGACATTCATGCACATCCCTGAGTTAGAGGATTTTTGGGCCAACTGTTCTAATGAACTAGAGGTAAGGAAAAGACTGTGGTCTCAGTTAACTTTGAAACAAATCATCACTTTCAAGTTGGATATGGATATAGACAGGGTAGGAGAAGATAGTGAGATTGATGTCTTAGACTCTCAATACTTAGAAAAGGTCGAGGCCCTCCCTGTTCTTGAGTTAGATTGGATGGTGCCGAAAGAAGATGATTTGCGTAAAAGAATGAAAAGGGTGATTGAAAGAAAAAAATCATGGTTGTTGAAGAAAAGAGTTTCTATTACTCCTTTGCAGTCAACCAAGAAACAAGTAAAAACCCAAAAGAGGAGTTCAACAAAGAAAACTTCTATTTTAACTAACTTAAGTGTTGATCAATCTTGTGTAGGAAAAGCTAAACCTGAAGTCAAACTTGAACTTGAACCAATTTCTTCACAAGTTCAAGTTCAACACCAAGTTGAACCTGTAGTCTGAGTGACTAGATCAAGTCTAAGGGTAAAAGAAAGGGCTCAGAGGTAGAGAGCTACTCCTAGTGGCATCATAGATTTAGACTCATCAGACCCTGATCCAAAGGTAGTTCCAGTTGAAGACCATAGGGTACCTGAGATGGTGAATGATCAACAGATGCAAGAGGAAACAGAGAATACTTTGAAAGACTCGCTAGCTCTTTTGTGTAACTATGATACTCAAAAGAAATCCTCTACTACCCCACCATGGCTGGAGACCCTGGTAGCCAAGTAAAGAAATGTGGTTCCTTTATCCGTACCCATTGATGATGTAGTAAGAAGATATTTGGGAAAATCTTCTAAGGTTAATAAAATAAAGATGGAATCCACAATTGATTTTGATGAAAGTAGTGGTCACTGGATGGCAGAGATTGCATAGCCTAAAGAAGACAAAGCTAAAGGGGAGGCTTCAGTCCAAGATTTTCAAATATCCAAGGTGGATTTAGGGAGAGACACTAGAGCCGTCAATATGAGATTTTTTGAGGTGTCAAATAAGAAAATTGCCAATAGAGTCTGGAAAGATGCCAATGACAAATAGGAAATGAAGGAGGTTATGAAGAGTATGGCCTAATATATTAATGCCATCCAACATCTTGAACCCTTTCCTTTGAGTGAAATTTTGGCCTCCATTGATGTGAAATCCCCTGATAATCAATGATTTCTTGACCAAGTTCAAAGAAGCAAGGTGGAGAGAAAAGCATTTGATGATTACATAGAGTGTGTAAAATCAGAAGTTGTCAAGAAGCTAAGTCATCTAGATCAAACCCACAATGAAGGAGATCACCTGGTAAAGAAAGTAGAAGCCAGCATTGAGGAATGGGAGCTAGATAAGACTACCTAGACCAAAGAGCTCCATTGGATTGAAGAAGTTGAAGAATATAGTTTGCATAAATTCCTCATGGAGAGGTCAGTACCAGGATTGGAAGACAAAGTTCTTTATGTTATAAAGGAATGTATAGACTGGAGAAATGAAGTTGTGGCCATGGGAATTTTTGAGGTAAAGGATCTCATGAAGGGGCTAAGAATCATTAAAGAAATCATCTCCAATGATATAAAATGGATTGGTGATCAGTTCTAGGAAGCTCAATAGGAGTCAGATAAACTGATTGAACAGGTAATCAAGGATGTAAACACCTAGTTTGACAAGATCAAAGGGATGAAGGCACCTATAGATGAGCATTTCACAAAGGTTGCGCAGATGGAATCAATGATGATCCTTCAGCAAAGTCATTTGGTTATGCACAAAGAAAAGGTAGCTAAGATCAAAAGAGAGAAAGAAGTCTGGAAATAGAGGATCAATTTTATTGGTTTGCCACACCAATCAATAATATCCACATTTACAACTACATTTGAAGATTAGAAGGCAGTGTGATTTGTAGCGACCTCAACTCCTTAACTGTTTGGAACACTTGGAAACTTTTTGAAGGCATTTTGGCTCCTAGTCCAGTTTTTTTTGCTTAATGCTTAGGATAGTTATTGGATCTAGAAATTTTTACTTTCAAGAAAGATAATTTTACTAAGTTAGTTGTTGAATCCCTACATGGCTATTTATTGAAAAACTTTTAATTCCTTAAGGGTTCAGCTCTCTGAGTTTGAGAGAAATTATTTTCTAAGAACTTAACTTCAATTTTTCTAAAGACTGATATTACAGAGTATATGAGATATCCTATGGTGTTACGTATATATTTAAGATTTTAAAAAGATAAATACTACTATTTATCTTATGTGATTTATTTTCTTATGGAGATATAAGTTGTGTTGAATAAAGCTTAACTATGATATGGATGGATTCTATGCTTAGAAGTGACAGAGAGAATTGTTATTGAAAGAAATTTAAAGTTTAAGATTGGGATAGAAGTAGATGTTTTTCTCTAGAATCTGCACATTCTTTTCATGTTGATGGACTGAGTGTTTTCCTTAAGTGTTTTCTGGTGAAAAGCACACATGATGTTACTTTTCTATGATCAATAAGATCATATTGAAAATCTTTCTAGAAGGTATCTGCACCTTGTAATTTGAAGAGAGTTTTCTTTTAGCAACTCATTTCTTAGTGTTAAGATTTTTCTCTTCTTTTCATTCTTTAAAAGAGTCTAAGATTAATTTAGAGAAAAGGGAAAAATTGTATGCTAACAATAATAACATTGAAGATGCATAATATTGATAGTTTCCTTAAGAGAAGCACCATCCATATCAGCAAGTTTATAAGCGCTTGAACCAAAGTCTTCAATCACAACAAAAGGTCCAAGCCAATTAGGGCTAAACTTTCCTTTGATTCTCATATAATACTAAATCACCTATTGAAAATGATCATTCAATAACCTTATGATTATATTGTTTCTAAAGAGATTTATGATAAGCTTTTATATGTTCCAAAGCATGTATTCATTGTTCATCCAACATTTCTAATTCTTCTAATCGTTGTTCCTAAAATGTATCCTTGTTGATTATCCCATGAAATGAAACACATAAGGAAGGTATCTCTAATTCCAAAGGCATAATAGTGTTAGTACCATAGACGAGATTGTAAGGAGAAGTACTCATAGTAGTATGAACACTAGTCCTATAAGCCCATAAAGCATATGTCAATTGGGTATGCCAATCTTTTGCATGCTTATTAACTATTTTCTCAAAATTTGTTCAATGATTTTATTCAATACTTCAACTTGACCATTAGATTAAGGATAATAAAGAGTTGAAAATCTATGTTGAATTCGATCTTTCTCCAAAAAATTTATGACTTCTTTGTTCTTAAAAGAGGTACCATTATCTAAAACTATCATTGAAGGGATACCAAATCATGTTATAATGTTGTTAAGGATGAAATCACAAATAACATCCGTGGTCATTGAATGAACAGGAATAGCTTCTACCCACTTCATAAAGTAATTTGTAGCAGTCAAAATGTATGTATGTCCTTGAGAAGAAGCTGGTGAAATTTTTCCAATAAGGTCAAGACCCCAAATACTAAAAGGCCATGGAGAAACTTGATTATGAAGCTCACGAGCAGAAGCATGAATCAAATTGCTATGTTGTTGACATTGATGATATTTCTTAACAAACATGAAAGAATCTTGTTCCATTGCTTTCCAATAATATCCCATTCTAAGTAGTTTATTAACTAGAGATTTTCCACCAAAATGTCCCCCATAAGAACCTGAATAAGCTTCTACCAAAGCTACCAGAATTTTAGTTCTATTAAGACATCTTAATAGTAAACCCTCATAAGAACATTTGTAAAGTGTGTCTCCTAAAATGATGTATCACGTTGTAAGCTTCCTAACACAATTACGTGTGTTCCTTGTTGGTGATTTGGAAAAAGTACCATCTTTCAAAAACTAAAAGATATGAGAATACCATTCATCCAAATGCAAATTGAAACAATCAGGAGTAACATTAGAAATTGCAAGGTTTTTAAGAGTTTTTATAGTAAACTAAAAAAATTTAGCATTATTTTCAAGACAAACCAAAGAAGCTAGATTTGCCATGGTGTCTACATGTCGATTATCTTTCCTAGGTAAAGTTTGAATCATATAAGAAGAAAATTGTGAAAGCACATCAAGAGCCAAATCTCTATATTGTGTCATTTTATCATTCTTATTTTGATAACCTCCTTTAATTTATTCAACAATCAATTGTGAATATCCATATATTTGCAAGTGTTTGATGTTAAGGGATGAAGATGCTCATAGGCTAGCTATAAGAGCTTCATACTCCATAATGTTATTAGTACAAGGAAAGGTTAATTTTTACAATAAAGGGATTGGCTTCTTTGTAGGAGGGATCAAGATAATGTCGACACTAGAACTTGTTTTACTTCTAGACCCATCAAAGTATAATTCCCAAACATCATCTTGTTGAATAGCTAGAATATTTTCATCTGGGAACTCTATTGAAGTAGAACATGTATCAGAATGAGGACAAGGAGCTTCAGCCAAATAATCTATTAGATCTTGTCCCTTAATAGACTTCTGATAAATGAAATTAAAATCAAATTCTGTAAGTAATATTACCCACTTTGCCAAATGGCTAGAGAGGTTAATTTTTGAGAAAATATATTTCAAAGGATCAAATTTAACAATCACCTTGACTTTAGAATTTAATAGATAATGCCTAATTTTTTGGCAAGCATAAACTATAGCTAAGAATTGTCTTTCCAAATCTGTATATCTTGTTTCATAATCGGGTAAGGTTTGACTAATGTAATACATGGGTCTTTCTTTACCTTCACTATCATACTAAGCTAACAATGTGCTAACCACTTTCAAAGTGGATGAAGTATACAAATGAAAGGGTTTATCAAATTTAGCTGGTTGTAAAATAGGAGGATTAGTGAGATGCTCCTTAAATTTCTCAAAGGATTATTTACATTCATCATTTGAAGAGAAAGTGGTATCTTTTCTAAGCAAGGAAGTAAAAGGAATTGTTCTATTGGCTAAGTTGGAAACAAAGCAATGAATAGCTTGAATTTTTCCTTGTAAACTTCGTAATTGAGAAATATTCTTAAGAGGAGGCATATTAACAATAGCTTCAATCTTTTGAGTATCTACTTCTATGCCTCGCTTAGAGATTATAAATCCTAATAATTTTCCAGAATCAACTCCAAAGACACATTTCTTAGGATTCAACCTCATGTTGTAACTTCTAATCCTTTCAAATATCTATCATAAAGTAGTAACATGATCTTCTCTTTGTATAGATTTCTCCAAGATGTCATCCACATAATCCTCAAGAATCTTATGAATGTGATCATGAAAAATCAAGGTCATAGCTTGTTGATAAGTTGCTCCCAAATTTTTTAATCCAAAAGGTATCATGACCGAACAAAATATTCCCTAGGGTGTTATAAATGCACTTTTAAATTGATCTACAGGAGGAATAAAGATTTGATTATAGCTAGAAAAACCATCCATAAAAGATAATAAAGCATGACTCGCTGTTGAATCTACAATCATATCAATATTAGGTAATAGGAAATCATCTTTTAAGGATGCTTTGTTTAAGTCTCTAAAGTCAGTACACATCATTATCTTTTTTTCTCCTTTTGAAATGGGCACAATGTTTGAAATCTAGGTATCATAATCAATAGAATGAATAAATCCAGAATCCAATAATTTTTCAATTTCAGCCTTAACCAATAAAGCAATTCATGGATTCATCTTTCAAATTTTCTACTTCATAGGTTTCACATTCAATTTGAGAACAATATTATGAGTAACAATCTTAGAATCAATACCCGGCATATCTAAATATATCCAAGAAAAAATATCCTTAAATTGAAGTAAAAGGAAACCAACTGATCACGTTCTTCTTGATTCAAATATTTCCCAATTTTTATAATTTTTTTAGAGTCAGTTTCATCCATTTGAATATCAACAGTCTCAATTATTAGCAAATCACTTTGTATCGAAGAATCTATTGGTAAAGAAGAAATATTTTGTTCATCATGTTTTCCAAAATAAGCATCGGTACTTAAGCAATAAGGCTTCTGTCATTTGTGATGAAACTTAGGTAAGTCCTCATAAACCCCTAAAAAATCTTCTAAGGCTTCATCTTCGGGAAAAATATCCAAAGTAGGTCTTTCATTAATGTCAAGGAGGAATGGATTAACCAACTTCAAATGACCACCACAAATATGATTAACATTGAGAGGAAAAGCTGATGGTTGTCTATAAGGATTAAATCCTAATCCATATGTATGATCATAAATTTCATTATCCAAAGGCACTTGTATACCTTTCTCATATTTACCACATCCTTTCCTATTAAATCTTGACTTCTTGAGCAGATGATAACCAAAACCATATCTATCAGCCATATCAAATGGAGTCCAAGGAATGACGTATGTGACAATGTCATAACAATTGGGTTTTATTATTTCAATCATTTCTTCAATCGAAGCTACAACAAATTTACTTTTTAACTCCTCAGAAAGTGGGGAAGGAGTAAAAGCTTGTTTTTCAAATTCACTTTTTTGTTTCATAAATTCCAAATCAAATACCTTATATTCTCCAATGAAAGTAGGATTAAAGTCCAATGTTCCCCAATCATCCTCAGTCAAAGAAGATGGAGCTTCAGATTGTTTTATCTCAGTTTGTTTCTCAATCTCTTTGCTTGGTTGAAGAGGCTCAAAAAATTTAGCATATTCTACATTTAGGCAAGGATTCAGTGCATCATTCACATGTAATGTGTATATTAAGTTGTTATAAATGAACCTAACCTTATGATGAAGAGTAGAAGGACCTACATGCATAGTATGTGATCAAGGTCTTCCTAAAAGAAGGTTATAATTGAAAGTTCTGGGCATAACATGAATAGGTGTATTTAGAATAACTAGACCAACTTTAACAAGTAAGGTAATAATGCCCAAATTTCTTTTGCAATATTATCAAATCCACGTATAGGAACATTATCAGGTTGAATAGTTGTAAGATCAGCCTTAATTTCCTTAAGCATATCCATGCTACAAAAATTAAGCCCAGATCCATTTTCAATTAATGTTCTACGAATGATACTCTAGTTAATAGAAACAACAACCATAAGAGTATCATATTGATTCTACACCTCTAGAGAAGGTAGATCATCATCAGTAAACACAATAGGAGGTATAGAAGGCATAGTATGCATGCATTCCAAGATATAATGAATGTTCTCTTGATTAGGAAGCAAAGCAGGAAGAGTAGATAAAGCCTTTTGCAATGCCTCATGATATGTTGGGGAGGTTTGAAGCAATTCCCATAAATATATCTTAGCAGGAGTAGCATGTAATTGGTCAACTAAGTCACACTCCTTGAAGGTAGAAGGAAACCTAGGATATTGAGGAAGCACGGGTTGAGAAGGTGGTAAAGAAATTGAAATAGTAGGCTGAGGATTATTCCATGTGCGATAAGCATGTGAAATGGAATATGTGTTATCAAAGATATCCAAAAGATCTCTAGGTTTATCCTTAATTAGTATTCAAGGATATCCTTTTACCATCATCAAAGGTTTAGGGAATATCATCTTAGGTTTTTCAATGTTGCAGATAGTGGGACATGAAGGTAACCATGCACACACCCTATGGTAAAGGTCAATTGAAGAGGTTGTGGAGGAGAGTGAAATAGGAATAGGATCAATGGAGATCTTATTCAAACACTTTTCATCCTCACTACCATGTACCTCATTAAGGGATCTATCCTCTTGTATAATAAAATCCTCATCAAAGTATTCAAAACAAGAATCATACATGTTGAACACAAAGTAACTCTACAAGCATGAAAATGTAAATATTTTTGTATTTTTAAATATAAATGCAAGATCATAAAAGAAATATATCTTTATAAGCATGCAAGATCTAACACAAAATTTAAATCTAACACCAAAAAGAAAGAGTTTTCATAAACGGGTTAACCAAAATGTAGAGGAAGAAAATGTGGATGCAGGTAGGGTTTTTAACAATGTACCTAATAGAGATCCTAAACTCACATTTATCATCATACATTTGAATTAATATGTAATGTAAATCTAGAAACACTTGAAATTAGACAAGAATAAATACATACCTCATAATAAAGCTGATCTAGAAATACCTATTTTCTAATGTCTGTGTTCAGCTTCGAGAATTTCTGCAACCAACTTTGGCTTGGAAACACTAAAACAAAGAAAACCCAGAAATATTTTGTCTTTCTGAGGAAGGTCAACCTTGACCCAGAGATGGGATAAGATCTTACCCTGGGGTACAATCTTACCCCAAAAAATTTGGCCTTGACTTGCACTACTCTGACAGAAATTTTGTTCACGGATCCCAAAAGTTTGGCCAAATGGGTACTCAGATATACTCTGCAACTCCCAAAATAGCGATTGTAGATATCTAAAAATAGTGTTTTAGGGTGGCTATATAGGGTTTTACCTTAGTCAAACCCCTATTTTGGTGATCTCCACCTCCACGAATAGCCGTATGTAATAGAATATATGTGTGTGTATTGAATGTGTAATGCCAAGATCTAATCCTCTAGATTGAAAATCCCAGCATGAATTGATATGAGAAAGAAATGCATAGATTTGATATATGATATAAAAAAATACCGAGCCCCAAAAATCTAAATTACTCTCACCAAAATCATAATCCATAATTATTATCCCATGATTACATCTTTGAATGCTTGAAGATTGAAAAATAGTAGATCAAGGAAGAAGGAATCTTTCTTACTCCCAATGAATGTCCAAAATGATTTGTTCACAAAAATTCTTGATATCAACAAGAACTTGATCTTCTATATCATCCTCTTGCAATCTTGCATCATCATTTCACCATCACTTGCTTGCTTTCTCTTACTTGTTGTCCTTCATTAATGAAAATGAATGCAAATAAGAGTGTTTATATAGAGGTTTGAAGGTGAGGCTCCTATGGAAATGTAAGGGCCCATAATTCAAATTTAACCTCAAATTATGATCCAATCACAATAACCAACTAAGAATGGAAAATAATTAAATGAATTTCAAATTAAAACCCTCTCGCATCTAGATCCGAAAGCCCGACATTGATTTCAGGGTCCTCCAAGACCAAAATTTGAAGAAGGGAATCAAATCTCAACAGAGGTCAAGGAAAAACTTAAATTTGACCTAGGTCAAATTTGACCTTGACCTTGACCTAGGTCAAATTCAACCTCAACCTTGACATAGGGGTCCAGATCTAGACAGTGTAGAAAATAGGAGGTCCCAGGGATGCCCAGAGACCTAGAAATGATAACAGAATAGGGCAGAGTGCCAGAAAAGGACATAGAGACCTATGATGGATATGATGAAGGATATGAGGACCTATTACTAGGTCCTACCTTGAAAATAGAGCCATAGAGAAGGGAAATCAAGGAGAATCCTTGAGATCCTAACCCTAATTTCACCTAGAATGAAGGAATCAAGTGCAAATGCATCCTAAATACAAATCTATCATGAAAATACACTGAAAAAGGGTGCAAACCTATCAAGATGGAATTGCTTCCATTTTAAGATGATACACAAGGTATAACTTTCTCAATCATTTGTGTTGTCTGCTTAAATATAGGAGTTAGTGTCTTTAAGATTTACCATATCACTTCATCCTCAGTCTTGTTTCCTTCACAAGATTTGATACCTACAATAATCTCTGATATCCTACCGCTATAACTTCTAATAGATTCATCTTGCATCATCTTTTCATCTTGAAATAAACATATACAATTCTGTAATCTGATTCTTTCTGCATGCACATCTCCTTCAAAAGTAGATTGTAAAGTTAACTAGATTTCATGAGATGTCCTTAGAATTTTTACCTAACTATATTCATTCTCTAGAAGAGCTGACAAAAGTGCTTCTCTAGCAATTATGTTACACATGAATAGATCTCTTTATGTATCAATACATTCCTTGATTTTTTCTTCTTCAATGATAGTCTTATCATAAACTGATTAACCAATATCCTGGTCCTAAACATAGAAAATGTGTCTTCATCTTTTCTTTCCAGCTATCATAGTTTACTCCATCAAACTTAGGACTTTCTTTCCTGAAATAAGTCTCCATAGATCTCCTTAAGTTGTTAAACTTTTCCTTCAAGGACCTATTGCTCTGATACCAATTGTTAGAAAGTAAAGTACACCAAGATAACTAAGAGGGGGGGTGAATCAATTATCAGATAAAAATAACTTTTATCATCATTACCAGATTTCAACCATGTAATCAATATAAGAAACAACTATAGAAAGATAAAAATACACAATAACACAAGATATGTTGACTAGGGAACCTCTTGATCAGAGAGTAAACTCCAGTGGGAATGATGCCCACAAAAGATGTACTAATATGAAAATTTCTTATGAGAGGATGGACTCTATTAGGCACCTTATGAAATACATTCAGTACATATGATTCCCTGTTAGGAGATTTTGAATCCCTATTAAAAGATTCTAACCCAATTAAGAGTTATGGAAGACAGAAGGACCCACTGTCCAAACAACTTCAAGGGAAAGATCACTGAACACATATCCAACTAATCTCTATATTATCCAAACATAATAATACCAACAATTACTGATCTCATCAACTTATCTTCACTCCTATGTCTGTTGAAAAATGCACCAACTACTTCACCAAATCGCAATACCAGAGCTTAATACCAAATCTCTACAATTTGCATATCCTCTTACAATATCATATATCTCTATACTTCACTTTTACATTACAAAATCATATTACAAACAAGTAAAACAATCCTTCCTTTATACCACACTCAAATAATTACAAATGAGTCAGCCAACAAGGCTTAACCAATTACAAAAATATAAACCTTCACACGTTACATAATATTCCATAATCACATAAAACTATCAAATTCAAAACAAAATAAATCTTCACATGTGCGACCTCCAACCATGTTGTCTCATCTAGGCCACCACAAAAATTTTGTCATCAACTGTACAACTTCGCATACCCAGATTCTATTCCAGTTAGGAGATATAATCTAGTTATCACAAACCGCTTCTCAGGAACACTGTCTAAATATTGCTTCCACTAAATTACACATAACTATCATGAATAATTAAATTTTCATATGCTCTCTTGACCATAATCTTAAGAAATAATATAGAATAAATCCTCAACTCCACATAGCTTGATTTGAAATACTCCACGTGCACTAATTCAAACAAAGTTTGCTTCTCTACTAATTTCTAATAGATCAATGTGTTGACATCAATGACAATCACAGTCATGAATGCAACATAAAACTTTCATAGAATGACTCTTAATACTCCCCCATAGGACATATTCAACATTCATTCCTAACACATAGAACTATTATGTAAATGGCTAGATTTATGTTACATGCAAAAAATATTCCTTACAAGTTATGGGTTGAAGCAATGGCTTGTGCCACTTATATTCTTAATAGAACTCTTACTAAAGCTTTGCAAGATATAACTCATGAGGAAGCGTGGTCTGGTAGAAAACCAAATTTACAACATTTTCAAATTTTTGGATCTATTGCTTATGTTCACACACCCAAAAAAAAAAGGCAAAAACTAAATTCTAAATCTTCTCCATTTATTTTTGTTTGGTATGATGAATTTACTAAAGGTTATAGAGCTTATGATCCTACTACTAACAAGGTACATATTGCAAGAGATTTTTGCATTGCATAAAATGAATTCCATGATTTCTCCAAGGTCCAAGATGATGAATTTAAAGGAGGCACTATTGAGATTGTGGAGGACCAACCTCCTATTCTAAACCCTACTCCTAATGCATCTATTTCTATTCCTACTAGTAATACTAATGATGATGATGGTAATAATATATCTACTCCTCATAGTGATAATGTTGGTCATAATGATAATGATACTCCTCATAGTGATATTTTGGTTACTTCTAAGAGAAATCCTAAATGGTTTAAAGATTTACTTAATGAAAGTGATGATTATATTGCTAGAATGTGTAGTCTTAGACCTAGGAGAGTTAATTATTGTAATTATGCTTTAATGTCTTCTCATATGAACTCTAATGATCCTCAAGCCTTTTCTCAAGCTAAAAATCAACCTCATTGGAAAAATACTATGCAAGAGGAATATGACACTTTAATTTCTAATAATACTTGGGATTTAGTTCCTTTACCTCATGATAAAATTCTAGTTTCATGCAAATGGTTATATAAAACTATGTTGAATGCCAATAATAAAATTAGTAAGTTTAAAGCTAGGTTAGTAGAAAGAGATTTCTCTCAAATTGAAGGATTAGACTATAATGATACCTTTTCCCCTATTGTAAAAATGCCTACCATTAAATTAGTTCTTGCTTTGGCTTCTAAAATGAATTGGCCTATTCACCAAATGGATGTTAAAGGTTCCTTTTTAAATGGTGATTTGCATGAAGAAATTTATATGTCTCAACCTCTCAGTTTTATTAAACAAGGTCATGGACATCTAGTATGTAAACTAAATAAATCTATTTATGGTTTAAAGAAATCTCCTAGAGAGTGGTATTCCAAAATTAATGTTTTCTTTATTTATCAAGGTTTTGATAGAAGTAAAAATGAACCTAACTTGTATATTGAGCATAGTAAAGATGAAATTTTTATTATCATTCTTTATGTTTATGATTTGATTCTTAATTATAGTTCTAACCATTTACTTTTAGATATTAAGTTCCAACTTAACCAAAAATTTCAAATGACTGATTTAGGACTTTTACATTATTTCCTAGCAACACAAATTTGGCAAATCCCTAAGGATATTTTTATTTCTCAAAGTAAATATGCTAAAGATCTTCTAGATAGATTTCATATGAATGATGCTAATCATGTTTCAATTCCATGTGAATTAGGAACTAATTTAATGATAGATATGGAATCTCCATTTATATATGTTACTCCTTATAGACAACTCGCAGGTAGTTTAAATTATATAACTCTGACTAGACCTGATATATCTTTTAGTGTTGGTTTAGTTTCAAGATTCTTGTCTAAACCTCAACAAACATACTTCAAAATTGATAAAATAATATTACGATACATTAAAGGTACTATTAACTTAGGATTATTTTATGATGCAAATTCTGATTTTTCTTGAAAAGGTTTTACTTATTTAGATTTAGGTGGAGACCCCAATGATGGGAAATCTATTTGTGGGTATTGTTTTTCTCTTGGTTCGGGTGCTATATCTTGGAGATGTAAAAAAGATCAATATGTTTCTTTATGTTCTACCAAAGCTAAATACAAAATTTGTACTCATGCCTCTAAAGAATCCTTGTGGCTTAGAAGAATACTTGAAGATTTGGGTCTACCTCAACAAGAACCTACACCATTATATTGTGACAATAAAAGTGCAATAGCCTTGGCAAAGAATATGGTTTACCATGAAAAGTAAAATCAGATTTCTCTCCACCACCACTTCATTAGAGAACAAATTGAAGAAAAAAAAATGTCCCTCATCTATTGCAAGGGTGAAGATCAAGTTGTAGATATTTTGACAAAACCTCTTTCTAGAGAAAAATTTGAATTTCATTGCAAAAATTTGGGTTTGATACCCATTGATGTAATCACCCCAAGTAAAGATTATAGTGGGGTGTTAGAATTTAGTAATCTTTACTTGGTTGTTTTATTTAATTTGAGGATAAACCAAGGTATCCTCCTTTTATTTATTTTAGGATATTCCTATAGGAATCTCTACATGTAATTTTTGTTAGATAACTGAGAGGGGGGGGTGAATCAGTTATCCTATAGTCTAAAACTCTTACAAGTACTTTTCCAAACTTTTCAACAAAATAATCAACTCAGTAAGATATTAACAATAATCTTTCTATTCATTTACTAAATACCAATAATTTCCAAAATTGTGTTTACCAATTAATCAACTTATGAAATATGCAAACTATGATAGCAATCCAATCATAACAAATAACACATATAACACAAAAGACTTAATGTGGAAACCCTGAAAAGGGAAAACCCATCTGGGACCAGTAACCCAAAATGTTTCACTCTTCTAAAGTGAGCTCGGTTAGGAGCCAACCCTATTAAAGGTTACAATGTACACTATTAGGTGTGACCTTGTTAAAGGATTTATCACTAATAGTTCTCCCTTGACCAAAATTCACTATGGGGTCAACAAGAAAATAATTAACATTCCTTGAATTTTGTATTGAAATACAAAAGACTGTTAAGTCCACTCAGTTAAGAGATTTAGTTGTAACAATGGTTAAACTAATACAGTAGTGATCTTATTCAAATACAACTCAATTTGTAAGTATTCAAATCTATGCTAAGCTCAATATAATGCTCCTGATCAATAATCAATTCACTCCATTATATCCTCCAACTTACTTCATTCGGTGTATGATTTTTTGATGCTCAGTAATACTTGCAATCCAGCTCAGTTCTGTCTATAACCAGTTTGATCAGTAGTGCATGAAAAATGTCACTACAACATTTGGGCTCAAATGTCGATGCCAATTTGGGATGCCACTACAATTTGTGTTTGTTTTTTGTATTTTTTTTTTAAGTTCCCCTGACGGTGTCATAATAGAACCACTACCATCGCAATTGTGATAGCCATTTGGTTATAAACAAAAAAAAAGTATCATTTGTAATTTGTGAATTCAAAGAGCTGTCACGAAGATGACACTGCATTTTTGCATGGTGCAAAGGGTATTCAATTTTGGCATGCATGAAGAGGCTGGCACCATGTGGGAAGAGGGTACTAGAACTTGAGGTAGGAATTCGAGCTTTGTCTTCTCATTAAATCAATTTCTGTGGCATTGTTTACATCTTAGCACTGTTAATAGTGGCATTGTTTACATCTTAGCATTTGGAATGCTCAATGACCCACGAGCTTTGAGAGCTAGGGCATCATTGCTATTGCCTTCAAGGCATTATGCAAAGTGTTTGATCTCTCTTTATTTGTTTTTCTATTGATATTCACTATGTGCGTACTCCCCATTTATGATCATTTCATGAGAAAATGTCTTGATGGCTCATGGGCTGCAAGCTAGGGCATGATACATTGTTCAGGAGCTCACTGTTTAATACTGGCATTGTTTACATCTTTTCATTTGGAATTCTTGATGACCTACGAGCTTTGAGAGCTAGGGCATCATTGCTATTACCTTCAAGGCATTGTGTGAAGTGTTTGATCTCTCTTTATTTGTTTTGCTATTGATATTCACTATGTGTGTACTCCCCATTTATGACCATTTCATGAGGAAATGTCTTGATGGATCGTGGGCTCCAAGCTAGGGCATCATACATTGTTCATGACCTCACTGTTTAATACTGCCATTGTTTACATCTTTTCATTTGGAATGCTTGATGACCTATGAGCTTTGAGAGCTAGGGCATCATTTCTATTACCTTCAAGGCATTGTGTGAAATGTTTGATCTCTCTTTATTTGTTTTGGTGTTGATATTCACTATGTGGTACTCCTCGTTATGATCATTTCATGAGGAAATGTCTTGATAGCTCGCGGGTTGCAAGTTAGGGCATCATACATTGTTCATGAGCTCACTGTTTAATATTGGCATTGTTCATGAGCTCACTATTTAATATCTAGCTAGGCCATGTAAATGGTACTAGGCCAACCCAATCAGCCCAACAAAATGTGTCATGTTTATCTTTGTTAAATACACTCATTCACCATTTTTGTTCTTTTTCTTCACACAAATATTGCATCAAAAGTAATTGTAAACAGTGATTCAAAGAAAAAAGAAACAACTACAACATAACAAACAAAGCATCGACCAATCAAATAGGGAAATGAGGTGCTCAAACAGTGAGCTCATACAATAATATATTTAGTCTTAATAAAATCTTATAAAACAACATATATTGTGTGAAGTGTTTGATCTCTCTTTATTTGTTTTGGTGTTGATATTCACTATGTGGTACACCCCATTTATGATCATTTCATGAGGAAATATCTTGATGGCTCTTGGGCTGCAAGCTAGGGCATCATACATTGTTCATGAGCTCACTGTTTAATACTGGCATTGTTTACATCTTTTCATTTCAAATGCTTGATGACCCACGAGCTTTGAGAGCTTGGGCATCATTTCTATTACCTTCAAGGCATTGTGTGAAGTGTTTGATCTCTCTTTATTTGTTTTGTTGTTGATATTCACTATGTGGTACTCCCCGTTTATGATCATTTCAGGAGGAAATGTCTTGATGGCTTGCGGGTTGCAAGCTAGGGCATCATGCATTATTTATGAGCTCACTATTTAAGCACCTCATGTCCCTATTTGATTGGCTGGTAATCAAACAGTGAGCTCATAAACAATGCATGATGCCTGAGCTCAAATTCAAAATAGTAAGTGTATTATTTTAGTAAGACTAAATATATTATTTTATTAAGATTTTATTAAGATACAGTATTTTGGGTTAGTTTTATGTTGTTTTATAAGATTTTATTAAGACTAAACATATGATGTAAACTCATAACTATACTTGATATATATATACTTCAAAGGAGGAATTATGAAATATAGTTGTAGGTAGTTATCTCTTCGATAATGATGGAGGAGTGAAAGGTAATGATCAATGAGGTTGTTTCTATTAGAGCATTCATTAATGCACTTACTATTTTGAATTTGAGCTCAGGTATCATGCAATTTTATTATTGTCATTGCATGCTTGTTGTTGTTGTGCACCATATATTGTTTTATGCACTGTTTATTTCATTGAGAGTGTGAGCTTGGTTTTCCTTTCAGAAGTGTACGGCTTGACTATGCACATGCATAATTTTAGATGAGGATCAATAATAGAATGCCATTCATTGCTTAGATATTTTTTATCTAACCCCCATCTCTCTTTTCTTTGCAAGTTCTAGATCACACAGGGGCACACTAGATTCATACCCGGGTCAAAACTTCATCACTTCAGGCAATGTCTAGCACCCTTATTATTTATGTTTATCCTCTTATGTATGTCTATACTCTTGCATTTTCTTCTAAAATTTATTTTCCTTGTATAGTATATACAAGTTATTTTTCATATATATATATATATATATATATATATATATATATATATATATATATATATATATATATATATATATATATATATATATATATATATATATATATATATATATGTAATCTTTAGATGCAAAAATTTATTTTCCTTTACATGTATCTTTGCATGAAATGAACACAAATTAAACAAGATCATCTAATACTGCAAACTAGGGTACTTGATATTACATAGACCTTGCTATAACTTTGTCCTAGGCCCTCCTAGAATCAAAGAGGCTATTCGCCTAGCCTTAAGGGTGTTATCCTAGTCCCCTTCTAAGAAGTTTCAAACTCCTCTTTTCTCCATCCAGCCTATGACACCAAGAATATGATAAAGTTCACTATTCTAGGAACCTCTCTATCCCTTCTAAAAATTTTTGTCTGTTGTCTAGCCTAAAAAGGCTACTAGGTTTAGTAGGCCTAATTGACCTTTTTCTGCTAATAACTCTGAACTTCTTTGAGAAAAGTAGCCAACTAATTATGGATTTGAATACCCTTTTGGGAGGGCTTTAAGATTTTGTTAGTCTCCTTTTCCCATACTGTCCATATAGGGCCTGCTGAAAATGGGGCTATAAATGAGGGTTTGGTAACTCACTATCTGTAACAGTGAGGGTTTAGTATTTTCCCTTGTATCCATAATCCCCTGAGCTCTCCTACATTGGAGATGCTTGATCATGCATCTAACCTCCCCTCCACATCATTTGATTAAGGCTTTGAGTGCCCTCAATCACTCCATCTGCTCTGCAACAGCACACTAACCCCTAACCAAACACTGAAAGCTTTCCTAGGGCATTATTTTATAGATACATCCTAAACTTTCTAGGGCCCCTCCTTTGCACAACATATATTACAGGTAGTCTAGACACAAATCCATAGACCCATATAGAATGTATGGTGGGAGAGTGCTCTAGCACTCCATTATTCAAACCTCTATCAGTAGTAACCCGAGATAGGCCAAAATAAAGAAAACTATGAAGACTAACTCAAAACTAAAATGAAATGCTAAATAACTATCCTAGGAATTCAAAAACATTAAAAATCATCACATGCAAACATTATAGTTAGATATTCAATCCATTTCTTATCTCTGTCAACACAAAAATATATATCTCTATCACAGGAAAATTAGTTATATAGTCTAACTACAACCAAAAGTTTTCTCTCCGTACTGCACTCTTCCCTATGCCTCAAATTATGGTTTTAAAAGCTTAAATAGCTCCCTCCTCAAGGTTAGGGCCCATGGATTGGGCTACCTATCTCTTGAGCCAGTTAAATGCTTTTGCAAGAAAAACTATCATGACAACTTTCAAAGTTGTCAAGAAACTTTTGGTGGATAGACAAACCACCTACACACACCTCAAAAGCACTCAATCCTTGATTGAGTAAGGGTTAAAAAGGCCATTTTCAAACCTCTAAAACATTAAAGAGGCCATTTGTTCAACTTTAGAACACTTTCCTATGATAGGCAACCTAGCAAAGTTGGCTAAGACTGCTGCAACTAGGCTCCAAAAGACACACCAAGGACTCAAAAGAACAAAGAAGAACAAACACTAGCTAGCACACCTAGAGAGACCAAATAGGCTTCTCCCTAACCTAGTGGCTTGGCTAAGGCCAGTACAAGCCAAAATTTAGGAACACTAGGTGTGTGCTAGAAAGTAGTCACACTTATGTGAATCATTACATCCAAGAACACTCAACAGTGAGGTCTCGAATAGCAATTCACAACTCTTTATTCATGGAGTGCAGAGGTTGTATTATGAGGCCCTCAAATCGACCTAGTTAAACCCATGCAAGTACACCAAGAAATGAGAGATTTAAGGATGAGAAGCAAGAGTGCTAATCTCCATTGATCTTCAAGTTATTTCATGCAAATGAAATCTAATCTAGATGATAACAATGCAAAGAAATAAACTATGCTATTGAAATGCAAGTTTTACTCTCCTTTACTAATTAACTATGTGAAGATTAAACTAAAACAATGAAGGAAAATAAGCTAAGATGCTATGAAGATTAAGCTAATGTAAATATGCAAGCTAGAATGTAATAATCTTCAAAACTCCAAATATCGCCAAGAAAACCTGCAGCATAACAATGGCTTGAAAATTCTAGATCTGAAATGAGAAGGAGAGGGCTCCTTATATAAGAAAATGTGGAAGAGAATGCATCTCCAGGAGCAATGTGGGATAAATAAAAAAAAAAAGAGGAAACAAAGCTCATTTTTTAGAAAGTGTGGAGAGAAGGAATTTTCTTTATTTTTAATTATTTGTTTCCCTTTTTATCACAAAAGAGCTTTAAGAGGATTTTTTATTTATTTAAAAGAATGATTATCTATTAATTAAATAAGATAACATTATTTAATTAAAAGAGAGATATTATTCTAAATAAGATAAAATCATTTAATTAAAAGAGATTTTAATTAAATAAATTTATTTCATTTAAAAGATATTTCTTTCAATTAAATAAGGTTATTTTATTTATTTAACAGAGAATATTTCTTTTAATTAAATAAAATTATTGAATAAATGATCAAACCTTAGGGAAAATTGAAATGATTGAATTATTTAGGATTGATCAAAGAAATTGATTTGAATTTTGCAAATTATTGATTTAGGAAATTTGATAATTTAATAAATGGGGCCCAAAGTCTAGGCGACCATTTTAGGGTGCATACATTTGCCCCTCTTTGACTAATGTGAGGTCGATTTGGGATCACATGCAGTCAAAGAATGGAATTGAAGTGTGAGATCGATTTGGGATCACAAAACAACCTAGATGTGTGTTTGATGGATGGGAACACATCAAGACAAAGATAAGTTGATTGAAAAAGACAAGGCCAACACCCTTTTAAATAGGTAATTGTCAAGTCTCAAGAAAGGTTTGATTGATAGGTTTGAATCAAGGATTGAAGTTTGATAGGTACTACCCCCTCATGATCGAAATCAAAATGAGATAAAGGAGAAATATTAAATTGATAGATTTGATCAAATTGAACTAAAGATAAGGTTGTTGATGTAAGATGAAAGATATAAGGATCACAGAACCAAGGTAGATCATCAAGAAAGATTATGCCCCAAGGTTGAATTAGAAGAAAAGAAGGGTGAAAGTGAATGGAAGATAGAAGTTTGGAAGAAATGAAAAGAAAGAGAGAAGAAAGAGAATTTGCCTCAAGAAAGAGCATGCCCCAAAATTAATCAACTGTTTAAGATAGGAAATTTTGATAGAGATCATGAAAGAAGATAAGAAAATGAAGATCAAAATGTGATCACAGTTGATTAACAGTCCACAAGAAAGATGAAGGAAAACCCTCTCAAACTCATAATGCAACCTAAAGATGCAAATTAATCATGGAATCTAACAATGAAAACTACATGAAAATGCAAAGGTGTACTTGTAATAGGAAAACTATAACATAGGATTTTGTGTTCATCATTCATTAGAGAATGTAAAGAACTTATTTTCATCATTGGGCCATTGTTAATGGACATCAGAAAGTCACACAATCAGCACTAGTCACAAACGCAACTATGAAGATATGAATATGATTTATATCGGTTTGCAATGTGGAAAGATTCTAACATGAGCATCAAAGACATAAGGGTCAAGATGACTTCATTGTTAGCTCACCTAATTTAATGAAGCAAAACCACTCTCGCATCAAGGCATAGATGCCAGGATGACCATAAGAATGGTTGTGAAAAAAAAATAGTCAAGGATGATGCCTCAAATCTCCTAAGTGTGTCAAGGGAATAACAAGAGACACTCAAGAGCTTTGAGAGCACACCCACAAGTAGAAAGAAATAAAAACATACCCCATGCCCCAAGTCCTATAGCTATGCATCATGGAGAGACTTATTAGACAAGGACACTCAACAAAAATCAACAACAGTCAGCACACAAAGAAAAGATCATGTCATAGCTCAGGCATTAAGTGTTTTGTTTAAAAATTTAAGTGTACTCACTGAGACTGAGTTCCAAGGATAAATATCAAATGCTTGCAAGTAGGTAAAATCACTTGACAAAACTAGATAAGACCACACTAATAAGTGTTGAAAAACATTCTATGTCAGGGGTTGTGTTGAAAAACATAGTTGGGGTGGTGTTGAAAAACACCGTTTGCGAGGTGTCCTAAAGACTAACACATCCAAGAGACCAAATCTAACATAGTTATGACCCCTAGACAAAGACAAAGACCAATTCCAAACCAAGGCAACAAGGACAAGGAATGAATGGAGAAAGGCTAAGTGTTGAGGACACATGCTAAAAAACAAGGGTGCAAAGGCCTCAAGTAGCTCCTGTTTCCAAGTTTTTACCACTTGGATTTTATTGCAAATTTTTTATTTTTTTTCCAAGACTTTTTATAATTTTTTTTATTTTTGCTACCAAGGTGCCTATTTCTAGGTTTTCACCAAGGCACTTTTTCTTTTTTTATTTTTTTGAATTTTTAAATTTTTTTATTTTTTTTTGGTGAGACATCAAAGCGCCTATTGCTAGGTTTTCACTAGGATGCTCTTTTTTTTCAAGATATTTTCTGATGTTTAGAATTTTTTCAGCATCATATATGAATTTTTTTGGTATTTTTTCAGAATTAATAAATATGTACAAAGGATGCCCCCAGATAGAACAGGCATCATGTATAGAACTTCTTCAAGTGCAAGACATTGATAGGTTCAGGGAGATTCTCCCCCTCTTCAATGGATAGTAAATAAGCACTTGTCCCAAATGCTACAGTAATGATGTATGGTCCAAGCCAATTCAGTTTAAATTTTCCCTTTTGTTCTCTACGTTGTTGGTTCTTAGGATTTTCTCATAAGACAAGATCTCCTACTTGGAATTCTCTAAGGAGAACTTTTTTGTTGAAGGCTTTGGACATCCACTTTTGATAGACCCTCATATGGTCAAATGATGCTTTACACTTCTCATCTATAATTTCTAATTCTTTTAGTCTCATGGTACAGTAGTCTTCATCTGTAACTAGACCTTTGACGGAGACTCTAAGTGAAGGAATCTCAACCTCTAAAGGTAACACTACTTCAGTGCCATAAGTAAGAGCAAAAGGAGTAGCCCCTATTGGAGTATGAATACTCATTCTATAAGCCCATAAGGCCAAATTTATCTATAGATGCCAATCTCTACCATTCTTATGAACTATTCTATGAAAAATTTTAAGAACGGTTTTATTTGAAGCCTCTACTTGTCCATTTCCTTGCGGGAAGTAAATGGAGGACCAATGTTGTTTTATCCTAAATTTATGGTAGAGTTGCGTAAGGTCCTTATTTTTAAACTAACCTCCATTGTCAGTGATTATCTCTAAAGGCACTCCATATCAACAAATGATATGGTTCAAAATGAACAGGGAAATTGTCTTTCCTGAAGCAACAGAAAGTGGAATAGCTTCTACCCATTTGGTAAAGTAATCAGTAGTAGTGATGATAAATTTATGTCCACCTAATGAGTTGGGATGAATATGCCCAACAAGATTAAAGGCCCAGCATTGAAATGGCCAATGCGATATGGAAGGAATGAGCTCCCTACCTAGAGCATGTATCAAGTGACCATATTTTTGACATTTGTCGCATGATTTCACAAAAGATAATACATCTATCTGCATGGTAGGCCAATAGTACCTAGCCCTAAGAAACCTTTGAGCCATGGAAAGACCATTAGAATGTCCCCCATGGATGTCCTTGTGAATATCAACTAGTGCTTGATTAGATTCCTCCTTTTCTAAGCACCTAAGAAGTGTCCCATCTAAACCCCTCCTATACAAATCACCAGAGATGAGGGAATGGAGAGAGGTGTTTCGGGTAAGGTTTCTTCTTTTAGATTGGTTGAATGTGTTAGGGATGATGCCATCATGCAAGTATGAGTAAATGGCACCATATCGTGATGATTCATGACTAAAAAGAGTACATATTACATGGCTTTCTTGAGAGTCATAAATAGGATAGTGTAGCTCTTCCACCTGGAATTCAAATCTGGACTCATGCTGCTCTAACTGAAGAAGTGAAGCAAGTGTGGCCATAGCATTAGCAGCTTTATTTTTTGCTTTGGGGACTTGCTGAAATGTGACAAATGTGAAATACCATCTCAATGAATCAACCATTTTCTTATAAGGGACTAGTTTGTCATCTTTTGTTTGATATTGTTCAGTAACTTGGTTGACTATCAATTGTGAATCCCCATAGATGTGCAGTTCTATGATATTCCATTCAATAGCCATCTTGAGTCCATTTGTCAAGGCTTCATATTCAGAAATGTTATTTATACATGGGAACAAAATTTTGTAGGACTTAGGAATTGTGTACCCATGAGGAGAAACAAACAACACTCTAGCTCCCAAACCATTTTGCATAAATGAGCCATCAAAGAACATCTTCCATGTTCTCTCAATCATGTACATTAGGTGGTCATCTAGAAATTCAACTTGAATAGGTATAGTATCTTGAATTGGGAAATCAGCCAATTGGTCTACTATGGCTCATCCTTTTATAGCTTTGCACTCAACATACTCTATGTCAAATTTTGAAAGAATCATCATCCATTTAGCAAGTCTACCTGTGAGGGCAGCCTTACTGAGCAAATACTTAAGAGGATCAATCTTTGCTATGAGGTGTATTATGTGTGCAAGCATGTAATGTCACAACTTTTGGGAAGCAAACACCATAGCAAGGAAAGCTTTCTCAATACTAGTGTAATTAACCTCATATGCAACAAGAGTCTGACTGATGAAATATATGGCTTGTTCTTTCCTAGTGTCGTCAAGTTGAGCTAATAATGCCCCCAAGGAAAATTTTGTTGCTGAAACATACAGTATGAGAGGTTTTCCTGGGATAGGAGGCATCAAGATTGGAGGATTTTCCAAGTATTCATTAATTTGATCTATGCTCCTTTGACAATCCTCATTCCAGACACATTTGACCCCCTTATGCAAGTTCTTATTGAAGGGTTGAGCTCTATCTGCCAGTTGTGAAATGAACCTCCTTATAGATTGAAGATTTCCTTGAAGACTCCTCATTTGGCTAATGTTTTTAGGAGGTGGCATGTTTATGATAGCCTGGACCTTTTCAAGGTCTACCTCTATTCCTTTGGCTGAAATGATAAATCCTAGAAGTTTTCTAGAGGTGACTCCAAATGCACACCTTTTAGGATTTAATCTCAACTGATATTGCTCCATATGATGTATAGTAACTTCTAAATCACCTAGGTGTGTGTCTCTTTTCTTGGACTTAGCCAAGGTGTCATCCACATAATCTTCCATATTCTTATGCATCATATCATGGAAAATTATTGTCATAGCTCTTTGATATGTAGCTCCTACATTTTTCAATCCAAAGGGCATGATGTTCCAACAATAAGTACCCCATGCACAAGTGAATGCAGTCTTTTCCTAGTCCTTAGGAGCTATTTTAATCTGATTATACCTAGAAAAACCATCCATCAAGGAATAGATCTCATAACCTATAGTGATATCCACTATCATGTCTATGTTAGGGAGTGGAAAATCATCATTTGGGCATGCTCTATTGACATCTTTGAAATATATGTAGATTCAAATGGATTTATCATGTTTTAAAACTAGTACAATATTGGATATCCATTCTGCATAGTCAATAGCCCTTATAAATCCTGCACTAAGGAGTTTTTCTAGTTCCACTTTGACTATAAGAGAAATGTGAGGATGCATTTTCCTCAATTTTTGTTTAACTGGTTTAAAACTTGGAGCTATGGAAAAATGATGCATGATTAGATTAGTGTCTAGCCCTAGCATATCTGAATAAGCCAAAGCAAAGTTGACTTTCTTTCTTTGTAGGAACTCAGTGTAGGCTTCTTTCTCTTGAGATGATAAGGATTGAGCCAAATGTACAATCTATGAAACCTCTTTTGTACCCAAATTAACTACTTGTGTAGGTACAACAAGTACTGATGATCTATCCTAAAAATAATTGGGGAGGTGATCAAGTACCTCATCAGTAGATGCCTCTAAGAGGTTTTCACCTTTGGATACATCCTTTATTTTTAATTTTTTCAGTTCTGACACTACCACATAGTGGTTTTTACCATCAAAACTCCTATTCTTTTTATTTTCTTTTCTCTTTATTTTTTGACCAAGGTACTTGATGTCTGGTTCAGTCATGCTAGTAGTTAGTCCACTGGTGGAAGAGACTATAGGTTCAATGGTGTTTAGGTAACAGGTTATCTCATAGTCATTTTGGAAAGTTAAGATCTCAGGATCTTGATAACGTTTGGACCAATCAATGAGATGAGGATTAGCAAGGGGTAATTCAATGGCTAGTTCAACATTGTGAATATGGATGGTATCATCTCTGGTGACCACAGAGTTAGATTCTGTCAAGTGTTCTTCTAAGTTACCCAAAATCAGGATTTAGCCTAACAAGTGAAGAATCATCCACTAATGCAACACATGGGTTCCAATCCTCTAGATATACATGTGACTCATCAGCTAACTCAGGTTTAGAACTATAGGAATGGATGACATCAACTCCCATGTCAATTGTGGAACAATCAGAGAGAGAGTCCCACTCATACTCATGTGAGTCTATTTCTCAATCCCGAGTGGGATGTTTACACCAGAAATACTTGGGACACCTTGATGTAGAAGCTTCGATGTCATGAAGGGTAACACCTTCTCTTGGGTCAATGTTTGATCCATCTTATTCTATTCTTGCAACTGTTACATGAGTGGTTGGATTATTTGAATCTCCCCAAAGGAGACTAGTAGAAGGAATCTAATCGTCACACATGTCTTGCTGATTTGTCAAATTTGGTATGTATTATGATTCATCCTCACTATTTGACTCATCAAGGATATGAACAGTATTATTTTTATTATTTATAAAACCTAGGCCAATCATCTTCTTAGACCTACATCCAAAAATAGCATGATCAAGAGGTTCGGCTCTAGCGTCTAATCTATGACTGAGAGGGCCATGTTCAGGATAGCCCATTTTTTTGACCAACGTATATCCTCTCCCATAAGCCCTAGAAGAAGGAGAGAAGTTCTCATTGTGCATATACTTCTCTTTGTAGATCCATTCTTGAATAGCTACTTCTTCTTTCTCATCCTAGATAGGCACTGAAGACTTGACAAATGTGTCAAACAAAGTCATGGCCGAAGAAGAAGGTCTCATCTCTTGAGAAGGCTTACCATAAGACCTAGGGGAAATAGGCATCTTTGTAAAGGATTTAAGTTGGTTTCCCCCCATACCAAGGTCTATTGATTTGAACTTATATTTTCACTGTGCTAGAGTTACATCGAAATCCTCTACTTCTCTGTTTAGGGGAACATGAGTCCTTGCTGAAATGGAGTTGACAGATAAGATGCTATCCCTAGGTATACAAACTTCTACTCCATTATAGGGGAACTTAACACACTAGTGGTAGGTGGATGGCACTACTTGCATCTCATGGATCCATGGCCTACCAAGCAAGATATTGTATGCTAGAGGACCAGCATCAACAATTTGGAACAAAATGTCTTTCTCAATGGGGCCAATCTTGATAGGAAGAACAACCAACCCCTTAGAAATCCTTTCTGCCTCATCATAGGCTTTTATAGTGATCTTATTTCTAGTATCAATCACTTCCTCAAAATAACCCAAAGTCTTTAACAAACTTAAAGAACAGATATTGAGCCCAGCACACCCATCTATCAACACATGTCTGACATGGGTTTTGTGAATCATGACTTCGATGTGAAGGGCATGATTGTGTGGGTGGCTTAAGGCTTTATCATCATCTTCTAAAAATGTAAGGTAATGTGGGCTAGCAATATGATTGACCATGCCTTGGAATTGGTTGACATCTAAATTGTTGGGAACATTGGCTATACGCAAAGCATCCTTGAGGACTTGTTTGTGTCTTGGGGACAACTCTAAAAGCTCAAAGATTGAAATCTGAGTTGGTGTTCTTTGTAACTGATCAACAAGGTTATAATTTCACTTGGGGTTGACAGATGGTTTTATGGTGGCATTCTTGGATACCACTAGCTTTGGTTTATTGGGCTGACCTGAACTGGGCCCCCTAATGACAACAGGCCCTTGACTCCTTGTGACAATGTTAAGAGCCTGGGATGACATCCTAGAGTGAAGACCCCTCAGCACCACAATAGGTTATTTATGAAAGATAGGGGGAGAGTTCACATAGGATTCATAACCATAGGGATCCTTGTTCCTCATCATGTTGAAACTTTCCTCCACAACTTCAAGCATGTTGACAAATTTTCTACAGTTGTGTAGGTGTAGTTGATTGCAGCCTTGCCATCCTTATGTTTAGAGGTTTCCCCCTTCTCATATTTGGGCAAGGGCTCTTTGAAAGCCTTGTGATTAGCATTGGTGTTCAGACCATCCACCTTAAGCTTTCCATTTTCAATTAGATCTTGGATAATGTGCTTGAGTTTCCAAAAATTCTCAATGGTATGCCCAATGCCATTATGAAACTTCCAGAAAGCCTTCTCATCCCACCAATGTGGCTTAATGTCAGGGATGTAATGTTTTGTGGGATCTTGTGGATGCACAAGATTATTGGCAATGAGCATTTTGAAAACATCCTCATAGGAATCACCAAGCTTTGAAAATTGTCTCCTCTCTTTCTTGGGCTTCTCTTGGTACCTTGGCCTACTCTCTTGTTGAGGAGGTGCATTGAGCTTCATAGCTTGAGCTGCACTAGACAAGTGAAGGACACCTTGATCTTTAGGTTGGGGAGAGTCTACAACTCCATCATTGACCACTTGTTTTTTTTTGTTCCAATGTGCATTCTTCCCTTTATCCTTGTTGGAATTATTATTGTTTTAACCATTGTTATTGTTGCCATGTTTGGTCAAAATTCCTTGCTCTTTTAAGACATCCTCAATTTGGCACGTGGTTTTGACCATGTTATCAAAGGAATTGAAGATCATCTTTTGAACCACATACCGCATTTTAGGCACTAAGTTACTGACAAGGATGTCAATTTTATCATCTTCATGAATGGTCCTAGGATAATGAGAGCACTATCACCTCCACCTTTGCAAGAATGAGACAAAGGATTCCCCTTGGTTTTGCTTTAGGTTACATAGGTCCAACATAGTGACAGATCTTGAAAGATTGTACATGAAGTGTTTAAAAAATCTATGAACAAGCTCTTTAAAATTCTTGATGAGGGGAGTTATGTTGGTGAACCATTCCATTGCTTTCCTCTTAAGACTACTTGGGAATAACCTCATCATATAGGAATCATCTTGGTGAAACTCAAAGCTCATAGTGTAAAATTGATGCACATGATCATGTGGATTGCTGCTACCATCATATTTGTCATGATGAGGGAGTTCAACCCTTCTGGGAAAATCCTTCATGCTCACACTCTTGTTGAAAGGATTAGGACAAATCGAGTTAAGAGAAAATGAACTCTTAGGTACCAAAAGTTTTTCCATCATTTTCTTCATTTGTCGTATTTCTTCTTCTTGTGATGGACTTTGTTTCTTAATTTTGTTATCCACATCAAAATTATAAGGGACTCTTGCACCCTTTTTGATTAGACTTTTGGGGAACTTATCTTTGTTCTATTCCAAGTACTTCTCCACATACTTTTGGAAGAGCGGCTCTTGTTGCATTCTCATGAAGTCTTGAGAATTAAGATAAGAGTCTGAGCTACTGCCTCCATGTTGGGAACTATGATGAGCACATTGTGATGGTTACATTGAGGTCCTAGGAGGTGTTTGTCTCCTATAATGAGCATGTGGGGAGATCCTTCTTCCTCTAGGACTAGGAGATCTAGAAGGGGTTCTTGAATGCCTTCTACTGCATGGTGTTCTGGAAGGAGTGGAGGAAGGAGAGTTGTTTCCACTATTGGCACCCCTATTGTTGAATTGGGTATTAAGTTATTTGGCTAAAAGCCTATTTTTCTCTTCTTGAGAGGCTTTCCTTTCCAATTCTAACAAAGCTTGTCTCTCTACCTCAAGTTGTTTAAACTTTTCTTGCTTCACAGCTTGCTCATCTAGAAAGGCTTTCTTCTCACACTCAATCCTTTTAAGCCTTTCACTTGTATACCTTGAGGTTGTTTGAAGTGGAGAGTTTTGTATTGACTGTTTGTACAAATCATTGGTATATGTTGCATTGACATGAGCATCACTAGGTTCATTGTCTTGGTCTTCATGTTGTGACCATTGTTCTGGGTGAGCTCATCTCTCATGCCTTTCATCTCTTTGATGTGCATCTAGGTAACTAGTGTTGATGGGGGGTGAACTAGGTTGTGCATCATGAGAGGAATTACCAAACAAAATGTTGCCTCTATGTCTTTCATAGATATCATCAAGGGTTTGATCCATAGCTTCTCTCTCCTACCGAGTCATGGTATAACTCATATCCATACCTAAATGGGAAGATGCTAAGGGGGTCCTCAACTTAGTAGACTTTCTCCTAGGTGATTGATCAAATATAGGTTCCTTTCCCTTATACTTTTGATGAGTTTGGACTGGGGGTAATTGATTAAAGACAACTGGAGGTTGTTTCCCTTGACTCACTTGATACCTTGTCATAACCAACATGAAAGAAAAAGAACTCAGTGATAAGATGACCCTAAGATACATTGGTATCAAACTAGGATAATAAAAGTGTTCAGTTGTCCAAAAAGAGATATGGTGAGTTAGAAATTGCAAAAGGTGTCAATCAACACTGCCATAGAGGTGCCCAATCAATGAATAAGTATCCTAGCACATATGGATCAAAAGGATGATTGTAACCAAGTTATATCTGATTGAAATTGATTTTGGGTGGAAGTGAATTGGACAAGAGACTACTAAGACTCTCCAAGTATGTTATCAAAGAATCTAAAGGTATATCTACTCAACAAGGATGATTTCTGACTTACCGATTCCAAGTAAGGTTACTTGTAAAATCAAAGGTCACTAATTAAAGAGGTCAAAAATACAAGAATCCCAAGTGAGAATAGGTTTCTAACAGTAGGGTGAGTATCCTGACCTGATCTAGATCAACTAAGGAAGACTGAAAATGACTGAAAATAGCTCACTATTTTGACAGACCAGGGTACAAGTTTGCATGAGTGAATGTAGTCCTGTGCGAGGAAACACTAGGGGTCATGTGAGGAAATGAAATCTCAAGCAAGAAAATACCAGGATCACATGAGAATGTGCACAACCAGGTGATGAAATAGGATCAGGCTGCTTAATCAGCAAGTTTGTAAACTTAGGAACTCAGTTTTTTTGTTCATTTGAAAAGATTAACCAGGCATATTAATAGATTTTTAGCATTTATCAAGCACATAGAATAGAAACCATGGAGTTTTAGCAAGCAAGCATCTTCAAATAATGAGAAAGGGACAAAGCAACCTTGCTCATGAACATGAATATTGACCTAGTATGCTATTCCTTAAAGATACTAGTATATATTCTCCAAAATGTTTTTCCAATCACACGCATAGTCCTAAAAAAAGAAATTTGGCTACATTATGGTTTTTAATAATGGCTTGACTCTGTAACTTTTACAATTTCAAGAAGGCAAACTCCAATCCAAGCGCACTGGGGTTTTGACACATTATGAGAATTTAATCAATTAGAGATTTCTTCCACAAGGACATTTGTATAGCAGTTGTCACTACCATGGAAAAAGTGGCTATTACTACTTGAGGTTCTGTCAACGTGGTTTACCCAATGAAGGTAATGTCCACTATGGTTAACCCTCTCTAAAAGGTGACTCATAATAAGGACCACATGGGGACTTGGCTTAGATCTAAGGGTCTGAGTTTCTATTACTACCCAAAAAGGGAGTAGAGCATAATCCTCTATCCTTTTCCTTTCACCCAAACATAGAAGATAGAATCATTCCGACATGCTAAGACTAAAACTATCTTGCCAAGATTCGTAATGTCAATAACTCATGATCTATCAACCTCTCTAGAGAGAGAATGCATCAATCAAAAATTTAAAGACTACAAGTCTAGTAGAACGCAAAGATAGTTCTAGTAACCTCCCTACCTACAAGGGTTCTCTCATTGAGAAGAGTTTCACTAGAAACCCACTCTATTAAGAACCATGAATAGTGTTAATAGGGCCTACTTATCTATGTGAAACACATATGCAGGAAATGAATCTATATTCTTTTTAAAACCCCAAAATCAAAATGTGGTTTATGAAAGAGATAAATCACTCAAGCCAAATAGACAAGAGATTAATTTTATGCCCAAAATCCAAATGTTATAGAGATTGTAGTAACTCACCTTAGGTCCAAATATTTTCAATCCAGAATTTAGCACACATTTGAAAGTACAAAATCAAGACATTCAACAACAAACCGTAAATGTTAGAAATCAATAATCTAAAATTACAAATCTATAAATTTTGTGTCTTTGTTGTCATGGAATTTCATGTGAGACAATACTTAGGGCCATGCAAGAAAGTACTAAACCACGCGTGAGAAAGTACAAGCTCACGTGAGAAAGCACAAGCTCACGCGAGAAAGTACAAAGGCTCACATGAGAAAACACCTTTGTCATACGCAGAGGTGCTAGTACAAGAAAAACTTCACACGATACTGTGAGAAACTTCACGCAAGATTCTATAACAGTGATGTACGGAAGTACGGGCAGAAAATTAAAAATCATAGTTTTGATAGACAAAGTGCTAATTTTTTGCAGGCAAAAAAAAAACAAAAAACAACGTCGTGCAAAGAATACCACCCTTAACCTCAAAAACACCAAAATAGGTAGCGAAAATGTATAAAAAGAAGGACAAAACAAAGTCATTATGTCCCACGGTGGGCACCAAAAATGTGCGCTAGAAAGTAGTGACACATCTATGAATCATTACATCCAAGAACACTCAATAGTCAGGTTTCGAATAGTGATTCACAGCTCTCTATTCGTGGAGTGCAGAGGTTGTATTATGAGGCCCTCAGATCGACCTAGTTAAACCCATGCAAGTACACCAAGAAATGAGAGATTCAAGGATGAGAAGCAAGAGTGCTAAACTCCATTGATCTTCAAGTTATTGCATGCAAATGAAAACTAATCTAGATGATAACAATGCAAAGAAATAAACTATGCTATTGAAATGCAAGTTTTGCTCTCCTTTACTAATTAACTATGTGAAGATTAAACTAAAATAATGAAGGAAACTAAGCTAAGATGCTATGAAGATTAAGCTAATGTAAATATGCAAGCTAGAATGTAATAATCTTCAAAACTCCAAATATCGCCAAGAAAACCTGCAGCATAACAACAGCATGAAAATTCTAGATTTGAAATGAGAAGGAGAGGGCTCCTTATATAAGAAAATGTGGAAGAGAATGCATCTCCAGGAGCAATGTGGGATAAATAAATAAAAAAGGAAACAAAGCTCATTTTTTAGAAAGTGTGGAGAGAAAAGGAATTTTCTTTATTTTTAATTATTTGTTTCCCTTTTTCATCACAAAAGAGCTTTAAGAGGATTTTTTATTTATTTAAAAGAATGATTATCTATTAATTAAATAAGATAACATTATTTAATTAAAAGAGAGATATTATTCTAAATAAGATAAAATCATTTAATTAAAAGAGATTTTAATTAAATAAATTTATTTCATTTAAAAGATATTTCTTTCAATTAAATAAGGTTATTTTATTTATTTAAGAGGGAATATTTCTTTTAATTAAATAAAATTATCGATGAAATGATCAAACCTTAAGGAAAATTGAAATGATTGAATTATTTAGGATTGATCAAAGAAATTGATTTGAATTTTGTAAAGTATTGATTCAAGAAATTTGATAATTTAATAAATGGGGCCCAAAGTCTAGGCGACCATTTTAGGGTGCATACACTAGGTACCAAACAGCCCTACCTAGGTGCCCTCACCAATGTTGTAGTCCTTTTGAATCTTAGGATGACATCTCAATTGGGAAAGGCAAACCAAAACCTTTCATAGACCAATAACAACCAAGGCATGTGGGTGCTCTTCTGTCGTATAGTTATACTCATAAAATATATGTACGGTTATAAAATTTTATGCCTTGAAATTTTATAACATAGTTCCTCTTCATCAAAATAGAATGGAAGTGGTGATTCAATGCATCTACCCACATTCTATGTGCTTTGAGCCAATGAAATTTTTATCATCATGATGAAGTAATAATGCATTAAATGTCAAAAACTCATTTGGTTATAAACCAAAAAAAAAGAAAAAGAAAGTGTCATTTGTAATTTGTGAATTTGAAGAGCTACCACAAAGACAGCACTGCACTTTTGTGTGGAATGAAGAGGGCATTCAAGTTTTGCATGCGCAAAGAGGTCGACACCATGTGGGAAGAGGGCAATGGCACTTGAGGTAGGCATTTGAGCTTTGTCTATTTGATCATAAATGGGGAGTGCCACATCAAATAGGGACATCAGTAATATTATTACCATTTCACTCAAATTTACATGACATTAAAGCCAAGCCAAAAATGTATACATATGTGTAAGTATAGGAGAAGAGAGATTCTGCAACTATTGAAAAAAAAAAACTATACCAATAGCGGCTTACGAGAAACTATACTTGTGCTTACCACACCATACCTCAGCATCATAATGCTTGTCATTTTCAAGCTTTAGTGAGGCTTTGTACCAAGCAGTGTCCACAGATTTGTATGTAACATTGATTTAGGCTGGAGGTAAACTACATGTGTCTTGTAAACAACATGGTTGAATTCAATCTTTTTTGCGTGTTTTTGAGAGTTTTCGCACCAATACAAGTGTAAATAATGCATTGAATGTAATCTATGAACACTGCATGGTATGAAATCTCATTGAAGCTTGAAATATATCACTCCTCATGTTATTATCAAAATTAAATTCAAATATTTCTCAAAACATTTATTCTTGTAGAATTAAGATATCCTTATCTCAATAAAAAAATAATCTTGCATAATAGCTTTTAAATCACATTAACAAACACCCATGTTTTGTAGCATAGTTCATTTTAGAAGTGTATGGCTTGACTATGAACATGCATAATTGTAGATGATGATCAATAATAGGGTGCCAGGCATTGCTTAGATCCTTTGGATCTAACCCCATCTTTTCCTTCCTTGCAGGTTTTGGATCATACAAGAGCATACTGGATTGAACCCCGGTCAACACTTCATTACATCAGGCAATGTCTGGTACCTTCATTATTTATGTTCATCCACTTATGTATGTTTGCATTAATTCATATAATTTTGAAAGCTGGCTATTAGCGACCATATATGATGATTCGTGATGTTTTTGGGTCATTTGATGAAAACATGTAAAAGTTTCTTAAAAGTTTATATTTTTATTTCAATTTTTAAAACAATAAAATGAATAAAATTTAAAGATAACAAATTAAGATAATCTTTGAGAGCTAGGCCATCATTGCTATTACCTTCAAGGCATTGTGTGAAGTGTTTGATCTCTCTTTATTTATTTTGTTGTTGATATTCACTATGTGGTACTCCTCGTTTATGATCATTTCATGAGGCTAGGAAATATCTTGATGGTTCATGGGCTACAAGCTAGGGCATCATACATTGTTCATGAGCTCACTGTTTAATACTAACATTGTTTACATCTTTTCATTTGGAATGCTCGATGACACGCGAGTTTTGAGAGCTAGGGAATTGTTTCTATTACCTTCAACATTGTGTGAAGTGTTTGATCTCTCTTTATTTGTTTTGTTGTTGATATTCACTATGTGGTACTCCCTGTTTATGATCATTTCATGAGGAAATGTCTCGATGGCTTGTGGGCTACAAGCTAGGGCATCATACATTTTTCATGAGCTTTTTTATCTATATTGAGCTTTCAAGGTTGTCATTAGTATCAAAGGTTATCAAAGATATCATTCGAGCAAGTCGGTAACTTGAAGCAAGATAGACTAGTCGGTAAAGCATACACACTGAGCACTACATAGTTTAGACACTAACACCGACACCGAACCCATCAGATAGTAGACACCAATAGATAGTATACACTGAGTAGTTTATACAGTTTTTACCAATGATCACATAAAATGGCATAGTAATCATAAATGGCACATTCTTCTATGCAAATGGTTACAACAAATCAGAAAATGTTTTACCAAGATCGAGGAATATTTATTGTTATGATATTCATTAAATTCAATGTATATCTTATGTAATAGTTTGATCTAGGTTATTTTTGTACACCGTAGATCTTAGGGTTATGACTAAGTTGTGTAACCTAATTTTATTAAAGCGGCAAAAGTAGATCGCTATATAAATGTATGTTTACATCATTTGTGATGTGAACTGATGTGAGAATTGATATATGAATCAAGGAGAACTTGAAGCACTTTCCTAACTTCAAGTCTATCAGTTAATAGAGAAGATTGTAGAGGATATTAGATTAACTAGAATCAGAAAAGACTACCAAGCAGTTCAGAGAAGAGATTCATCACAGTAAAGGTGAAATAGATTTAGAATTTATAGATTTGTATCAGACAATTAAGTTGTCAATTAGCAGATAATTGCCTATTTCTTTCTAACAATTGTAATAGATTTTTTGGATAAACCTCTTAGCAGAGTAGACTTAACAGTCTTATGTAAATCTCTTAACCAAGTACACACTTCATTAGTGTTGTTAAAATCCTATAACTAGGTAGATCTAGCTGATCTAACATGTTACTCCTAATAGGGTAAGATCACCCAAAGTGATCAAAACTTGTAGCCCTAACAGGCAAACCTTTTCTATCTACAATAGTGAATAATTTGTGGGTGTCATCCCCACCATATTTTTTACCTTCTAACAGGGGTTTCTATGTTACCAAAATACTTGTGTTATGTGATTTCTATTTGATTTCATGTTGTTTACTTTCATAAGTTAAATGGATGATTGATACATGCAATTAGATATAATTTATTTTGCAAGGTTATCACTATTTATAGTCATAGATCTGAAAAGTTTACAAGTAAAGTTTTGAAGGCATTGATTCACCCCTCCCCTCTCAGTACCTATCTCTCCTAGTTCTAACAATTGGTATCAAAGTGTAGTTCTCTTATTGAACAGTTTAACCATTGAAGGGTAAAGATCTACGTCATGGAGAGATATAAGCTTGATAAGACTATTGAGAATTAGAAGATACGGATGCAGATGTTTGTTGAACATTTTAAGAAAGCAAGAGAAGGTCTGAAGAAACTACTGGTTGAAAGGAAGAACCTAGCTATTCTAAAAAATGAGATCAGTTACCATGAGGAACCTATTGATGAAATGTTCGAGCATATTGGATCTAGTTCTAGAAGCATCTCTAATGGATCTGAAAGCATAATCACTGATTTATCTAAAAAGAACCAGCGTCTATCTGAATAAGTGAAAGCACTTCAAATTGGTCAAGAATCTTAGATGGTAAGAATGGTGGAAATCATGAACAATGCTTGAAAGGCTAAACAAGATAGGAATTTGGCTATTGAAGACCAAAGATAGATGATTGAACAACTTCAAGAAAAAGAAAGTGAAATACAGAGACTCATTGATCGTCACTTCCAAGTATCTAATCAGATGATGACAATGAATCAAGAGGTAAACTAAGTGAATGGAGAATTGTCAAGAAGACTAGAAGATGTTGCAAGACTCAGAGAGGAGAATGAAAAGATGAGAAATGAAGTGAAAACTCAAAAGAAACACAATGAAATGATGAAATTGGCTAAGGACAGTTCTAAGAAGATTGATGATTTTCTGGTCAATCAAAGAAGATTTGGGAGTAAAGCTGGTCTAGGCTATACTGGTGAAGGAGGATCATCACAAAAAGCTGAACAGGTCAACAACAATCAAAATCGAAGACCTAAAGTGTTGACATTCTATCACTATGGCAAACTCGGGCATACCTCCAATGTTTTTAGAAGCAAAGCACAAGGTAAACCTCTTGTTATTCCTAAATTTGATAGATATTGTTACTTTTGTGGAAAATATGGACATCAAGCTTATGAATGTAGAGCTAAGCTAAATAAAAATAATGCTAACAATACTACTATGGAGAAGTTATGCTATACCTGCAATAAGCATGGACACACTACACAAGAATGTAAGGCAAAGATGAAGCAAGTATAGACTCCTA
Organism: Chamaecyparis obtusa; assembly: GCA_027943335.1. NCBI lineage: Eukaryota > Viridiplantae > Streptophyta > Pinopsida > Cupressales > Cupressaceae > Chamaecyparis > Chamaecyparis obtusa. Next base: position 239,520 of record BSBK01002893.1, on the reverse strand, counting down.
AGCAGAAAACACAATGAAAGCCATATCAACCAAAGAGACAATGTAACTCTGATATTTGGGACTATAACACATGGATTAACTATGTTGTATGTGGTTGGTATGGGCACATTGCAGAAAATTGTTACAGAAAGAGATGGGCTGGACAATCAAGAAGCTGGACAAGCACTAGAATAACATGTATGCACTATCATACAGTCAGTCATTTAAGCAAGGACTATAGAGATTAAGCACTAGAAGAAAATCATGTATTTGAGAGTGGACACACTATTGTAGATATCATGAAGATAAGGAGCACTATGTGGAGAAAGGAATCTAATGAGAATGTTGAGTCAAGTAATGTTGTCAGTGAAACCTTGTCCAGTGGATTGGGTGACATCGGTAACTCCACTTAAGGTGACAAAGGTATGTATGGGACTGATATTTATAGTGAGCATATCTTACATATAGTTCCTTATACCTGATGTACAAATCCCAAATTAGCATGAGTAAAGATGCATTATGGTTTATATGTTATGAGCTAAAAATGTTATATAGTTGGTAAAAGAGAGACTGAGAGTTGGTTACCCGTCAGTAATCACTACACAAGGTTAACTAGACAATAGTACAAACTGATAGAGAAATTCTATGTTAATCGAGACACAAGAAAATTGTAGTCATCATTCAGCTAATAGCTATTATGTACCAAAAGTTAGGTCAAGCATTTATTGCATGAAATTTTGAGTGGGAATATCGAGAAGTCTATAAATACACAGGAATCAGAGTTCATTTTTACATTGTGATTTCGAAGAGCAGAGATTTCACATAAAAGAGTTTGAGCTAAAAGATTTTCAAAAGGATTCAAGGATATTGTAGATCGAACCAACATCACTCTTCAATTACTCCGAGTAAGTTAATTTACTATCGAACACTTTATTATATTGCTGCTAGTTGAAACCCTAAATCAATTTATGGCATCAACATCATCTGCTAGCAAATCACAAAGTATTGAGGAGGAAGTAAATCTAATTGTTAGGGAAAATTTTGATGAGCCTAAGTTCAAGCTACATCCCAAGGTCACATCACAAATAGATTCAATGGGCGCTTTCTCAAGCATACCAGATAGGGTTTTATTGACAGAAGACATAAGAGTGTATATTCATTACAAAATTAGAGAAGTAGGAGATTTTGAAACTGTTGCAGCATATCAATAAGTCTATGGCACGGATGGAAATTTGAAACAAGAACACAAGAAGATTGAGGAATCAGGTTTATCATGTGTCACATACTATCCACAATCATTTAAGATAGACTAGATAAGAATTGTATTGATTAGGTATCATGATCAAAAATTTGGGTTGGATAAACCAATAGAGGTCAACAAGAAAATGATCAGTAGGGTTACTGGCTACCCTCAAATTGACAAGGTAAAAGCTTTATGTAGCTCATCACAAATAGATGTTGAGAATAATATTGGAGCTCAATGGGATGGAAGAGCACTAAAAATTTCAACAATCAAAGACCCAGTGGTTAAATTTGCAGCACATGTGATCGGGTACAAGATATTTCAATCATGCAGACTCAACAGTGTACCCTGCAACGCAGTAGACATGGTGCATAAAATTGTGAAGAAAGATCACCAGGTTGATCTTGCCAAGGTACTGCTACATCAACTATATGAAAACATGAAGACCATAAGGACAAAGAAGTCTAATACCTATAATTTTGGATCACTACTTGTTTGTATATTTTTCTATCTACAAAAGTATGTACCTAGCATCGGTAAAGTAAATTGGCAATCAGATAAACTAATAACGGCATAGATTAACAATATGATGAGTAATTTAGGAGATAAAATGAATATAGAATTTGATGCATACTTCAAATAATTCCATACCAAAATGCATCAAAGAAGTAGAATTCCAAGGGAATTAGTTGAAAAATTAGAGACAGATATTTGTTTTGTAGTCAACATAGATCATACTATGATAAGAGAAGTTGAACCTACAATAAAATGGATGGCACCTATGGGCTATGAAATGAACCATGATTTTAGTTTGAAATCTATTAATGCACTTCTAGCATTACCAAAAGAACCCACTGCCACTAGGTTCAGAACATATGAAGAGACCAAATCTAGAATCATAACAAGCATAGAGATCAGTAAAATATCTAGAAAGGAAAAGAAAATGAAGAAAGATCTTGCTACTAGATTTGGAGATATTTCTGACTCATTTGAGGAGTCACTAGTTCCAACACCAATTGAAGGACAATTACATTTGGCTGATAAGCCATATGATAGTGAGGAAATCAAGTTTGAAGAAGAGAAAGATCCCACATCAGTTCCTCCTACCAAAGTTCAAAAGAAGAAGTAGTTTCCAGTACAAGTAGGTACAAGGAAAAGATCATAAACTATAGCCTTGCCCCCACCAAAGAAAGGATTAGTAAAAATTACAAGACCATGGGCAGCTACACCGATAAAAACATATGCAAAGAGAAATGCCAAGGTTGTAACTGAGGCACCAAAGAAGAGGAGAAAATTGATAAGAGGTAAAGAAGACCTTGAGGAGACTAAAAATGAAGATGACATCAATCGATTCAAAGTGGTCAGAAACAAGGTAAGGTCAATAGATGAAATCATTGAAGACATAATTGAGAATGGTGATCTTGTTGATCCTGAACTTAGCAGATTTGACAAAATGTCAAATGAAGATCAAACAAAGATTGAGGAGGCAGTCATCCAAATGATGATAAACTTTAAAAGAGTACCATTAGAGTTTGAACTATCACTACCAAAGGTGTTGGATGAAAGAACAAATGAGAAGTGGGCTTATGCACTAGACAGCGAGAAAAGAAAGAGAGAAAGATCTCTAGTTCTAGTTGCTCCACATCTAAGCCTAGCAGAAATCAATGAACATATGGTTAATAATCAAGCAAGATTTCTAGTAAAGAACCAAGAAATGATGATACTGGATGAGAATGTGGCAGACATAGATGAGACTAGCGATTGTTTATGGAAATCTATTCTTGAGGCCAAATAAAAAGCTGAGCAAAAATCATTTTTAAACCTATCTAAGAAGAGACAAAATTCCAAAGGTAAAGGTATTTATATTGATGATGGCACAAAAAAGAAGTTAAAGAACACTGGTATATCAGTTATTGAGGTAATTGATATCACTGAGCAAAAGGAAGAAATAATTGTTTCACAAGATCCACCGGATCTAGTAGAGATCCAACTAAAGAAGAAAACCGATGATAATGTACTCATTGAGGACATCACAAATGGTGATCCTAATGACAAGGATGATGAGGATGTAAATATTGCACCCCTAAACAATAAAGATGAGGCACAAGTCACTGAATGTGCATTTACATCATTACTGGGTAAGCTTCCTGTACTTGTAGAAGTAGCAAAAATTATTTCACAAGTACAACCCGACAGCTCAGACCCTGAGCAACGCAAAGACACCACAAGGGTACAATAAATTGAGAAACCTATAGAGATAGACAAGCCTAACCAAATAGAGGCACCTTCCACTGAGACTAAGGTACAAGATGAGACAAAGGAAACTGAGGTGATCCCACTTGACACCACATCTGAGGTTCCCACTCCATCAACTGAGACAATGGCTACTGAGGAGTAGAAGTGTAATACCTCTCCTACAGTGATACTATGATTTGATACTTTTTTTATTATGATGGTTAGAACTATGCACTCATGTTTATGTTTCATGGAGGATTATACATTCATCAGATGATATTTATATGCTCAGTTATAGTTACATTGATTATATGTTTATGAGATCCTAGAAGAATGTATTAGTTTTACATGTTTTATCTCATGAATTGTATACTAACCCTTATCTCAATTGGTTTATGGATACATATGTGTTTTTCATGACTCAGGACGAAGTCGTAGTTACTCACTCGGTGAGGTCCACACGATGTATCGATCCTAGTCATCTGCTTGCATATATCTGATGTGTATATCTATATGTATATGTATCTCTTCTTGGTGATGCAGGATTTGCAGGTACCAGGTATCATCTCCACCTGGCTCCACAGGTCTGAGTGATCCCTTAAAAATCCTCGATCGTTGTTGTTGTCATGGAGATATCACCAAGCTTCACAAAAGAAAACCTTTATCCTTGATCATTCACCTTAGGTGGGAAGTGTCAGGTCAGTTCCTGGTAGGGAGGTATTATGTGGTTTATCAGTTATTAGGGTTGGATCTTGCTCTTGCTGTTAGGGTATACTCAACTTTGTCAGTAGGTCATCTATGTGAGTCCTTGTTGGTCGATTTCTGTTTCAGTGACTTATCCTTGTTAGATTATCATGTTAGTATTAGGGTCAAGCTGTTATTGGTACCTTGCATCTCCTGGTTATATAGTTATAATGATAGTGATGCGTATAATAAGTTAATTGTACTATATGTGTCATAAACATATGGGTGCACACATATGCTTATGAACACATATACGTATATTAAGGTATATATATATATATATTTATTTATATTTATAAATATAAATAAATATATGCTTAATAATATTAACAAGATTAGCAAAATAGCACTAGCTTTATAATTAAAAGTATAGTAAGAAATACATAAAATAAAATAAAATAATAAAATTGCCTTTGGTAACAAAACTAGCTAGCTAGGAGGGAGTTGAACTCAAGACCTCCTAGAAGTTGGGCTAGTTAATTACCAATTGGGCTATGTGAATTCCTTGTGAGGAATTTAACTTAATTCGTTATTAAAGTTTGATTTTGACAATATTTTAATTAAAAATTAATAAAACTTTATTATGTTACGGGAGAGATTAGTTTCTCCTCCAACCGACTATGGAAGTTGGAGAAGTTTCTTCCCGTATAGAAACTTCTCCAACCAAATAGTTGGAGAGGAAATTATATTTATGATGGTTGGTTCAGAAGAGGGGGGGGTAAAAAGGATTCTGGAAAAAAATTACAGGATTGAACGAGTGACTAATCGGAGAAAAGGGCTGGAACGGAGAAGCTTTGGATAATCAGGAGGAATTTGGGAGCGGAAGGATTCTGCAGGAAGAGCTGCATCAACCAGGCGACTATTGACCAAGTTGGAACTTTCCCGAACATTCCCTGTGAGATGAAAGAATTATGTTGTGTCTGTGCGCTAGTGTTCTGTGATAAATGTGTATAAAATTTTGAGCAAAGTTCAATAGTTAATATCTTGTTTACGCTAATATTTTACTGGAAGAAACGTAAGTCTTAAAGTGTTAAATAAATGAATGTGCAAAGAATTAAATAAACAAAATAGTAATTTATAAATTTATATTTCCTTATTTTCATATTTCATATGTTAAAGAAAAATATATGATATATTAATTAACTTACCTTTAATATTATAAAACAACATTATTGTCTCAGGAATATTATTTATTTTGAAACATGTTTATAATGTTCCTTTTAATATGATTAATTTCTGAAAATAAAATTCAAAAATTTTGAATGCATTTAGGGAGGGAGGCCGTTGCCGCGGCGGGACCCGCGGTACTAGACAGCAGCGTTCGCTATTGGCGGCACCTTCGGGTGCCGTGCGGCAGCGACCGCTGCTGGCGGTACCCGGGGATACCGCGCAGGAGCGGGCCCCCTTTTCCATGTGGGGATTAAGATATGCGTGGGGTTTTTTGGTTTTGGCATTAACAAATAATTATTATATATATAATATATGATTTATATATTATATATATAATATAACATATGTTTCGATAATAATTTTGGTGAAATATGTTATATTATATATATAATATGTAAAATATTATATATATAGTATAATTTGAATTTTTATGTTGTTATTTAATAATTAAAGTTAGAATTATATTATACATATAATATATGAAATATTGTATGTATAATATGATATTAGTAATTGAAACATGGGTTACATAATTTAATACATATGATATTGATAATTAGACTTATATTATATATATTATTATATATATATAATATAATATTAAAATTGAAGAAATATGCCAAAATTGTTTATGTTAAGGTGTTTTTTTTTTTTTAAGATATATTATTTTGATGGTTTAGTTTTATATTATGTATATATGTAATAAATTTGTTTTATATATATATATATATATATATATATATATATATATATATATATATATATATATATATATATATATATATATATATAATATAATAATATTAATTAAAGAACTTGTCGGGCGAAGTGACATTAAATAAAATCTTATATGTGTAAGTTATATATATTATATTTGTTAGATGAGCTAAATGTTTGGACTAGAGGCATATTTATTCAATGTTTTAACTGTATAAATGTTATTTAAGTTGTAAATAAATAATTGATTTCTTAGTTCCATGCTTAGACAAATGTTAGGATGGGGGCTAGAAAACTGAAAACAAAACTCTTTCTTTCAATCTTATCAGCAATCAAACTAATCAAACTTTAGGACCCCTAAGCGTCCTAGGGTAGATCTGTTATAATGTTGAACATGTTAGTGGTTTGCTAGGAAAACCTAACGGGAATAGGTTAGGGTTAGGAAACCTAGGAACCCCTAAGTGAGTGGCTCTCAGTGCGCGGCCGGGGCCCTAAAGTGGCTAGACCAGGATAACCGACTGATGAGTTAATTAACCAAGTGATAACCTAATAAAATTTAAGGGATGGGTTCAAAACATTAAAAAGATTAAATTGTGCCTCGCCCATGCCATTAGCGCTAGGACAGGCTATGGATGGGAGTGGGAGAAGGTACCTATGCATAGGTACAAATCGAATGGTGCTTGTCTGTACGAAAGGTATTCGATTCCGCATGTGCCTACTTGGGGGCTGGGGCCCAGTGTGGCTAGTACCAGGACAACCCAAGGGGTGAGGGCTATGCGATGACACTCACTTAGGTTGTTGCTTAGGATTTCCTACCCAAACCTTAGAATCCCTTGTGAAATGACTTTACTTGTGCGAAATGTTACTCAACCCTTTTGTAAGACCTAGTAAGTTCCTTCTTTGTGGGCTTGGTGTTTATCTCCTAGCACGGGGGGTGAAACTTTATCAGTTTCACATGGTTGGGTGGAAAATATTTCTATCGAGGTATCTTGTGCAGATGTAAACAACTGAAGATTCATATTTGTCTGTGCACCTGTTGAAGAATGAAGACTTGTACTTATTCATGTTGTTGTACACTCATGTATTCTCCTATGAGGAGTTTAAATGTAATGTAATTTTCAAATGATGTAATAGTGGGTAGACGTAGGAAAAGGGTTATATGGGATGTTTATTTAATGGAAAGATGTAATCTTGTTATGTATCAAGTTATGTAAAATGTTGATGAATCATTTGTTGTACTATTGTAATATGTTAATTAGATGAAATGGAATTACAGTAATTGATTCTTAAAAGTTTTAGATGTAAAATTGAAAATGAATATGTTTAAGCATTTCCCAAATAGGATCTTTAAATGAAATATGTATGGGTAATAAATGTTTGTATTAGTTTATCAGTTTTCTATAAATTATACATTTACATTTAAGGGAACCTTGGAAAGAAGTTAGAATATGTTTTGTTTATTTGCAAACTTTAAAAGTTCAAAATTTTTCGTAAAACACTACTTAGGTTTTCTTTTACAAAGTAAACCTTTGTGCATTTCCCTGGTTCCCTTGCGGGGCATGACAAGAAGAAGGAAGAAAATGTGTCAACCAAGAAGGATACTCCAAAGACTAGAGACAAGTGTCTTGTCATTATTGAGAAGAAATCACCACTAGCATCAGAGAAGAAGAATAAAAAGAAAGGAAAAGGGCCAGTCACCCTAGATGAAGTGATAATTATTCCTGAGTGTGACCTGAGGACCTTGAGCCCTAAAGAACTAAACAAATATGGGGAAATATGCTTAAGGAAGGTAGCTCAGGAGAAGCTAAAGAAAGAAACCAAGAGAAAATAAATTCTAGTAGATGTGAGGGATATCTTACAATAGGTAGTAGCAGAGGTGGATATTGATGAATATACTCCCATCATAGATCAACTTTCTATATTAACAGAGAAGATCAATTCCTTGGATACCGATGTAGACAAATAAATTGAACAAAGGGCAGAATCAAGGATACAAAATAAACTAGCTGAGAAAATCAACCAAGAAGTGGTAATTAAGAAGGTCAAATTATTTGAGGTAACCACTAAGATAAAATCTATCACCCAGCTAATTTGTCAATTCTTACTGAAGCTTTGTACTATAGAAACCTTTACTTTTGAAGTCAGTGAAAAGATAAAAGGACTGGAAGTAGAAATCAAGGTCAGTACAACTGTAGCTATAATTGAGCCAAATGCTTTCAGAAAGCACATTCACCAAGTTCAGGAACTCTGATGGTTAATAGTAGATTTAAAGAAACAAGAAGAGCACATAACTGATCAGGTCACTGAGTTACAGATAGAACTCCTGCCATACTTGAAAATTTTTGAGACACATTGTCAAAGCAGAACAAATTTTTGCAACACTAGAAATTTATGTGTTGGATAACATCTTTGACATGCATGCACAAGTCGGTCTTGAGCACATTGCTCTCACCAACTTGAAAGAGGAATGGAAAAACCTCTTGGAGTCAGTGAAGAAAACACACCGGCATATTTTTGACAAAATGTGAGTATATTATTAAATTTTTGTATTTGGCATTACTATCAAAAAGGAGGAAAGCAATGTATATGTCAATTTGCCAAATAAATATGTACATAGATGCTACGTATACTACATATTATCGGGAGCATGCACCGAGGGGGAGTACTTAGAAATTTTGATAAGTATATGCATATGGCAGAGATATAAGTAATATATAGAAAATTTTGTCTATATACATTCGAATTTTGATACTAATACCAAAGGGGGAGATTGTTATCTCTATTGAGCATTCAAGGTTGTCATTAGTATCAAAGGTTATCAAAGATATTGGTCAATTAAGTTGGTAACTAGAAGCAAGGAAAACTAGTCAGTAAAGCATACACACTGAACACTACACAATTTAATGAACAACACTGACATTGACACCATCAGACAGAAGACACCGATAGATAGTATACACCAAGAAATTTATATAGTGTTTACCGATCATCATAGAAAATGGCATAGTAATTAGAAATGGCACATTCTTCTATGCAAATGGTTATAATAGATCAGAAAACATTTTACCAAGATCAAGGAATATTTATTGTTATGATATTCATTAAATGCAATGTATATCTTATGTAATAGTTTGATCTAGGTTATTTTTGTACACCGTAGATCTTAGGGTTATGACTAAATTGTGTAACCTAATTTTGTTAAAGCAGCAAAAGAAAATTGCTATATAAATGTATGTTTACATCATTTGTGATGTGAACTGATGTGAGAACTAATATATGAATCAAGGAGAACTTGAAGCACTTGCCTAACTTCAATTCTAATAGTTAACAGAGTAGATTATAGAGGATATCAGATTAAGCAGAATTAGAAAAGGCTACTGAGTAGTTCAAAGCAGAGATTCATCACAATAAAGGTGAAATAGATTCAGAATTTATAGATCTGTATTAGACAATTGAGTTGTCAATTAGCAAATAATTGTCTATTTCTTTCTAACAATTGTAATAGATTTTTTGGATAAATCTCTTAGTAGAGTAGACTTAACAGTCTTATGTAAATCTCTTAACTGAGTACACACTTCATTAATGTTGTTAAAATCCTATAACTAGGTAGATCTAGCTGATCTAACATGTTACTCCTAACAGGGTAAAATCACCAGAAGTGATCAAAACTTGTAGCCCTAACAGGAAAACTTTTTCTATCTACAATAGTGAAGAATTTGTGGGTGTCATCCCCACTGCAGTTTTTACCTTCTAACAGGAGTTTTTGCATTATCAAAATACTTGTGTTATGTGATTGCTATTTGATTTCATGTTGTTTACTTTCATAAGTTAAATGGATGATTGATACATGCAATTAGATACAATTTATTTTGCAAGGTTATCACTATTTACAGTCATCGATCTGAAAGGTTTACAAGTAAAATTTTTAAGGCACTGATTCACCTCTCCCCTCTTAGTACCTATCTCTGCTAATTCCAATAGAGCTCACTGTTTAATATTGGCATTGTTTACATCTTTTCATTTGGAATGCTTGATGACCTATGAGCTTTGAGAGCTAGGGCATCATTTCTATTACCTTCAAGGCATTGTGTCAAGTGTTTGATCTCTCTTTATTTGTTTTGCTATTGATATTCACTATGTGGTACTCCCTGCTTATGATCATTTCATGAGGAAATGTCTTGATGTCTTGTGGGCTGCAAGCTAGGGCATCATACATTATTTATGAGTTCACTGTTTAATACTAGCATTGTTTACATCTTTTCATTTGGAATGCTCAATGACCCACGATTTTTGAGAGCTAGGGCATCATTTCTATTACCTTCAAGGCATTTTGTGAAGTGTTTGATCTTTCTTTAGTTGTTTTTTATTGATATTCACTATGTGGTACTCCCTATTTATGATCATTTCATGAGGAAATATCTTGATGACTCACGGGCTGCAACCTAGGGCATCATACATTGCTCATGAGCTCATTGTTTAATACCGGCATTGTTTACATCTTTTCATTTGGAATGCTCGATGACCTACAATCTTTGAGAGCTAGGACATCATTTCTATTACCTTCAAGGCATTGTGTGAAGTGTTTGATCTCTCTTTATTTGTTTTTCTATTGATATTCACTATGTGGTACTCCTTGTTTATGATCATTTCATGAGGAAATGTCTTGATGGCTCACGGGCTACAAGCTAGGGCATCATACATTGTTTATGAGCTCACTATTTAATACTGGCATTGTTTACATCTTATCATTTGGAATGCTTGATGACCTATGAGCTTTGAGAGCTATGGCATCATTTCTATTACCTTCAAGTAATTGTGTGAAGTGTGTGATCACTCTTTATTTGTTTTTTTGTTGATATTCACTATGTGATACTCCCTGTTTATGAACATTTCATTAGGAAATATCTTGATGGCTCGTGGGCTACAAGCTAGGGCATCATACATTTTTTATGATCTCACTATTTAATACTGGCATTCTTTACATCTTTTCATTTGGAAGGTAGGAATTCGAGCTTTGTCTTCTCATTAAATCAATTTCAATGGCATTGTTTACATCTTAGCATTGTTAATACTGGCATTGTTTACATCTTATCATTTGGACTGCTTGATGACCTATGAACTTTGAGAGCTAGGGCATCATTTCTATTACCTTCAAGGCATTGTGTGAAGTGTTTGATCTCTCTTTATTTGTTTTTCTATTGATATTCACTATATAGTACTCCTTGTTTATGATCATATCATGAGGAAATTTTTTGATGGCTTGTGGGCTACAAGCTAGGGCATCATACATTGTTCATGAGCTCATTGTTTAATACTAGCATTGTTTACATCTTTTCAATTGGAAGGTAGGCATTCGAGCTTTTTCTTCCCATTAAATCAATTTCAATGGCATTGTTTACATCTTAGCATTGTTAATACTGGCATTGTTTACATCTTATCATTTGGAATGCTTGATGACCTGCGAGCTTTGAGAGCTAGGGCATTGTTTCTATTACCTTCAAGGTATTGTGTCAAGTGTTTGATCTCTCTTCATTTATTTTGTTGTTGATATTCACTATGTGGTACTCCCTGTTTATGATCATTTCATGAGGAAATATCTTGATGGCTCATGGGCTGCAAGCTAGGGCATCTGATGCAGGAGCATCCTAGGTGTAAGAGCAATCTTGCATCACTCAAAAATATTTCTATTTTTGTATTTAATAAGGGCTATCTTGTGTAGAGCTGCTATTTACGGAAACTTGCTATTTTTAGTAAGTTGGTCATACGATCTCAGAATGTTCTGATTTCACATATGGAGGTTCATCTCAGTTGTATCAACCTTCCGATAAAGTTTCATTGACAGATCAAGTCTGGTTTTGAAGATATTGAAAATTTTTAGTTTTGGGAACAGGGTACAGAAACTTTCAACTCAATTTTCAAGGCTTTAGAGGCCCCAAATGAGGTTGAGTTTTCAGTTGAATGAAACTTGCTTAGTTCAAGTGTTGTAGAGCTCCTCGTGCCCTTTTCGAAATGGGGTTATAATAGTCAATCAGGTCAACTGGCGATCACTTATGATCTTTGGAAGTTGAGCCACCTAAAATGGCAGAAAATAATTTTCCTTCAAAATTTATGTTCGGGTTTCAAATGTTATTTTGAGCCGACTTTGATGTAATAAATTTTAAAATAGAAATAATTCTAAGTTTGGTCGGCCCTTTGGGCTAAATTTCTGGAACCTTCTCGGGCGGTGGAAATTGCCTATATAAAGAAGGCTCGTAGTGTTGTCTTAGGTAGTTCTGGTTAGTAGATCTGGGTAATAATTCGAGGCTTTGTCCTACAGAATATTGTAAGGGAATGCCCATGTGGCTTTGCATATTGTAATTCTGAAAGTTTGTAATTCCACATTTGTGGAGATAATAAGAAGCCAATTTTCTATTCTTGCATATTGTTGTTGTTTCTCTGTTTCTGTTATGTGTTTGTGGTATTAAGGGGAGCACCCTTCATCAAGTGGTATCAGAGCAGGAGTTCTTGAGTGTGTAAATAGATTGTCGACTATGAGGTAGTTTGCACCAGGACCGTGGTTAGGGTTTCAGCGTGCATCGTGAAAATGCCTCCACGAAGAGAACGTGGTGGAAGGGCTAGTGCTGTGACACCTGAGATTAGAGAGCTGCAGAGACAAGTGCGAGCATTGCAAGAAGAGATTCGCAGAGGAATGAATCTTAATGTAAGAGAAGAAAGTGATGATCAAGCAGAAGAAAATTTTGATCAGGAAGGAGAAGGCAAACTTCCGAACCCAGAAGAAGAAAGACTTTTTTGAGCCCTTTCCAAGATTGAAAAGAGACCTAAGATAAAGGTTCCTACATTTTTAGGGAATCTTAACCCAGAAGAATTGATCAACTGGATCAATGAATGTGAGGAATATTTTGAGTATGAAGATGTTGAGGATCCTGCTAGGGTCAAATTTGTGAAGGCCAGACTGAAAGGTCATGCGAAGATCTGGTGGCAAGAGGTTCAATTGGAGCGAAATAGAAGAGGAAAAGATAAAATCACAAGACGGGATCGGATGGTGGATAAATTAAAGTGATAGTTCATTCTTGTTGATTATGAGCTTGACCTACTAAAGAAAATGCAAATTTTGGAGCAAGCAGGAAGATATGTTCAGGAGTATACAGATGAGTTCTATCGACTCCTCATTAGAATAGGCCATGCAAAAGCTGATAAGGAGAAAATTGCCCGATACCTTAATGGGTTAAGGCCAAGCATTTAGGAGGAGTTGAATCTGGTTCAAATGAACAATATTGAGGAGGCATACCAATTTGCCCTAAAAGTAGAGGAAAAGCTGAACAAGAAGTTTGAGAACAGACAAAATGGAAGAGGTCGCGGTGGACGATCTGGTGGACGGTCCTATGGAGGCCAAAATGAAGATTTGAAAAAGAAGGATGAGGCCAGTAGCAGTCAGAATCAGTGAGGAAACAATTCTAATCATTTCCAAGATCAGAATAATAGAGATCAGAGAGGAAGAGGAAGAGGACAAGGATCTGGAAGAGGAGGCTTCTATGGAACATGTTTTCACTGTGGAGAAGAAGGTCATAGGGCATTTGAATGTCCTCAGCGCCAAGGTAGAACAGACAGGAGAAATGAAGGCCAGGCCAGAGTTGCACATGTAGATGAAGATGCCAGATCATCAAATTCTAAAGATGTTGAAAGAGGAGAAACGTTGATTAACAAAATAGTCCTGCTAAGTGGTGAGAATGAACCTAAACAAAGGAGGAGCCTGTTTTACACCAGGTGCTAGTGTGAGGGTAAGTGTTGTGATGTGATTATTGATAGTGGAAGCACTAACAATTTGGTGTCAGAAGAGATGGTGACAAAGTTGAAGCTCAAGAGACAGAAACACCCACATCCATATCAGATTGCCTGGGTACAGGATGACCACAAGGTCATGGTCAATGAACAATGCCTAGTGAAGTTCAAGATTGGTGGATATCATGATGAGGTACTGTGTGATATCATATCTGTGGATGTATGTCATATTTTGTTAGGTAGACCATGGCAGTTTGACCGATGTGCTGTACATGATGGTCGTGCGAATACCTATTCCCTGACAAAGGATAGAGTGGGACATAAGCTAAAGCCATTGAATGACACAAAAGAAAAGGTATGTGGTAGTGCAAGAATAACTTTTATTGATGGAAGAAATTTCTTAGATGGTATGAGGCATGAGCATGTATGTTTTGCTTTGATTCCAAAAGCTGGTAAAGAGGAAGTAGAAGGCATTCCTGTAGAAGTTGCAGATTTGTTGAATGAGTTTCAAGATATTATATCCAATAATGTACCTGATGGATTACCACTAGTCAGGAAGATTAGTCATTAGATGAACTTGATCCCAGGAGTGAGTTTTCCGAATAAGGCAGCACACAGAATGACACCTGCAGAAAGTGAGGAGTTGAATAGGCAAGTACATGAGTTGTTACAAAAAGGATTGATCCATGAGAGTCTGAGTCCCTATGCTGTACCAGCGGTATTAGCACCAAAGAAGAATAGAGAATGGAAGATGTGTATAGATTCAAGAGCAATAAACAAGATCACAATCAAGTATAGGTTTCCATTGTCACGAATGGATGATATTATGGACTGTTTGAGTGGAGCTGTGTATTTCTCAAAGATAGATCTGAAGAGTGGATATCATCAGATTTGGATCAGAGAAGGAGATGAATGGAAGACTGCCTTCAAGACAAAAGAAGGACTATATGAGTGGTTAGTTATGCCTTTTGGGCTAACCAATGCACCAAGCACTTTCATGCGGCTCATGAACGAGGTTCTGAAAGAATTTTTGGGTAAGTTTATCATTGTTTACCTAGATGATATTCTGATATTTAGTAAGACATTGGAGGAGCATATGATACATATTTGTATGGTATTTGAGAAGCTGAGAGAAGAGAAATTGTTGATTAATTTGAAGAAGTGCAGTCGGTGTATTTGGGCTTT
This sequence comes from Chamaecyparis obtusa, assembly GCA_027943335.1. NCBI lineage: Eukaryota > Viridiplantae > Streptophyta > Pinopsida > Cupressales > Cupressaceae > Chamaecyparis > Chamaecyparis obtusa. Next base: position 224,468 of record BSBK01002893.1, on the reverse strand, counting down.
GTAGTTTCAGCAGAAGGTCTAAAAATGGACCCAGAGAAGGTGCAGGCTATCCTTGAATGGCCTACTCCAAGGAGTGCTACTGAGGTAAGATCTTTTCATGGTCTAGCTAGCTTTTACAGAAAATTTATCAAAAATTTTAGCAGTATTTGTGGACCCTTGATTGAAACAATGAGAGGGGATAGAAAAGAGTTTAAGTGGACTAATGGGGCAGAAAAGAGTTTTCAATTGTTGAAACAAAAAGTTATAGAACAACCTATTTTAGCACTTCCAGATTTTAATAAGGTGTTTCAAGTAGATTGTGATGCTAGTGGTACTACAATAGGAGCTATTATGAGCCAAGAAGGTAAACCTGTTGCTTATTTCAGTGAGAAGTTAAATGATGCCAAGAGGAAATATTTTATTTATGATTAGGAATTTTATGCTATATTTCAGGCATTAAAGAAGTGGAGACATTATCTACTTCCTAAGGAGTTTGTTTTGTATACTGATCATCAAGCTTTGCAATATTTGAATAGTCAAGGAAAGTTGAATCAGAGGCATTTGAAATGGGTTGAGTTTTTGCAGAGTTATACATTTGTTTTGAAACACAGGAGTGGAAAGTCTAATAGGGTTGGAGATGCTCTTAGCAGAAGGTAACTATTGCTGACAGAAATGCAAATTGAAGTGGTTGGGTTCAAGGAGCTCAAAAATTTGTATCCAGAGGATCCTGATTTTGGTGAAGCTTGGAAAGCTTGTACAGAACCTGTTACTCTAGACAGGACAAAATGGCTGGATTTCATCATCCAGGATGATATGTTGTTCAAAGGGAGTCAGTTGTGCATTCCACGAAGATCTATGAGGGAGAATCTCATCAAGGAGAAGCATAGCGGAGGATTGGCTAGACATTTTGGTCATGATAAAACCCTTGGTTTGGTTAGTAAGAATTATTATTGGCCACAGTTGTAGCAAGATGTGAAGAAGTTTTTACAGAGTTGCAGAGTATGTCAAATGGTGAAAGGAGTGAATCAGAATATAGGGTTGTATCATCCATTACCCATACTAGAGAAGCCTTGGGAGGATATCAGCATGCACTTTGTTCTTGGTTTACCGAGGACTCAGTGGGGACATGATTCAATTTTTGTGGTGGTTGGTAGATTTTCAAAGATGGCACATTTCATTCCCTGCAAGAAGACTAATGATGTTGTTCATGTAGCAGAATTATTTTTCAGAGAAGTAGTGAGACTACATGGTTTGCTAAAGACCATAGTTTCAGATCGGGACACTAAGTTTGTTGGATACTTCTGGTGCACATTGTGGAAAAAGTTGAAAACAGACTTGAAGTTCAGTTCATCACATCATCCATAGACTGATGGACAGATAGAGGTGGTGAATAGGAGTTTGGAAAATTTGCTGAGATGTTTGGTTGGAGACAAGCCAACAGGATGGGATTTGATTTTACCACAAGCAGAATTTGCATATAATAAGTAGTGCTGAAGCTAAGGATTTTGCAGAATATTTGAAGAACATCCATGGGGAGGTGAGGAAGCACATTACTAAGATGAACGTACAATACAAGGCTAAGGCAGATGAGAAAAGGAGGTATAAGGAATTTTAGGTTGTTGATGAAGTCATGGTTCATTTGCGAAAGGAGCGGTTCTTAGTTGGTACATACAACAAGCTGAAAATGAAGAAGTTTGGACCATGTAAGATACTGAAGAAACATGATTCAGGAAATGCATATGAGGTAGAATTGCCTAGTGAGCTGAATATTTCACTAGTGTTTAACATTTTAGAATTGACAGAGTATCATGAAGGAAATGTTGAAGATGAGATCACAGCGGCACAATGGAGTATTCCAGCAAGTAGTTCAGATACCAAGGAGATTGAAGACATACTGGACAGTCGTATTGGCAGAAGCACAAGAAACAGGACATACGAAGAATATTTGGTCAAGTGGAAAGGATGACCTTTTGAAAATTCATCATGGCTGACAAGGGAGGAGATTAACCATCTTGGTTTTCCTCTACCCACCTGAGTCGTGATAGGGTCACTTCTCAAATTATCCCGGGTGTCTGATGCAGGAGCATCCTTGGTGTAAGAGCAATCTTGCATCACCCAAAAATATTTCTATTTTTGTATTCAATAAGGGCTATCTTGTGTAGAGCTGCTATTTATGGAAACTTTTTATTTTTAGTAAGTTGGTCATACGATCTCAGAATGTTCTGATTTCACATATGGAGGTTCATCTCAGTCGTATCAGCCTTCTTGTAAAGTTTCATTGACACATCAAGTCTGGTTTTGAAGATATTAAAAATTTTCAGTTTTGGGAACAGGGTACAAAAACTTTGAACTTAGTTTTGAAGGCTTTAGAGGCCCCGGATGAGATTGAGTTTGTGGCTGAATGAAGCTTTCTTAATTTAGGTGTTGTAGAGCTCCTCGTGCCCTTTCCAAAATGGGGTTATAATAGTCAATCGGGTCAACTGGCGATGACTTATGGTCTTTGAAAGTTGAGCCACCTGAAATGACAGAAAATAATTTTCCTTCAAAATTTATGTTCGAGTTTCAAAAGTTATTTTGAGCCAACTTTGATGTAATAAATTGTAACATAGAAATAATTCTAAGTTTGGTCAGCCCTTTGGGCTAAATTTCTCGAACCTTCTCGGGCGGTGGAAATTTCTCATATAAAGAAGGCCCGTAGTGTTGTCTTAGGTAGTTCTGGGTAGTAGATCTGGGTAATAATTCAAAGCTTTTTCCTACAGAATATTGTAAGGGAATGCCCATGTGGCTTTGCATATTATAATTCTGAAAGTTTGTAATTCCACATTTGTGGAGATAATAAGAAGCCAATTTTCTTTTCTTGCATATTGTTGTTGTTTTTCTATTTTTGTTATGTGTTTGTGGTATTAAGTGGAGCACCCTTCATCAAGTGGTATCAGAGTAGGAGTTCCTGAGTGTGTAAACAGATCGCCAACTATGAGGTAGTTTGCACCAGGACCGTGGTTAGGGTTTCAACCTGCATCGCGAAAATACCTCCACAAAGAGAACGTGGCAAAAGGGCTGGTGCTGTGACACCTAAGATTAGAGAGCTGCAGAGACAAGTGTGAGCATTGCAAGAAGAGATTCACAGAGGAATGAATCTTAATGTAAGAGAAGAAAGTGATGATGAAACGGAAGAAAATTTTGATCAGGAAGGAGAAGGCAAACTTCCGAACCCAGAAGAAGAAAGATTTTTTTGAGCCCTTTCCAAGATCGAGAAGAGACCTAAGATCGAGGTTCCTACATTTTTAGGGAATCTTAACCCAGAAAAATTGATCGACTGGATCAATGAATGTGAGGAATATTTTGAGTATGAAGATGTTGAGGATCTTGATAGGGTCAAATTTGTGAAGGCCAGACTGAAAGGTCATGCGAAGATCTGGTGGCAAGAGGTTCAATTGGAGTGAAATAGAAGAGGGAAAGACAAAATCACAAGATGGGATCGGATGGTGGATAAATTGAAGCGAGAGTTCGTTCCTGTTGATTATCAACTTGACCTACTAAAGAAAATGAAAAGTATTGAAGCAAGTAGGAAGATCTGTTCAGGAATATACAGAGGAGTTCTATCGACTCCTCATTAGAACAGGCCATGCAGAAGCTGATAAGGAGAAAGTTGCCCGATACCTTAATGGGTTAAGGCCAAGAATTTAGGAGGAGTTGAATTTGGTTCGAATGAACAATATTGAGGAGGCATACCAATTTGCCCTTAAAGTAGAGGAAAAGCTGAACAAGAAGTTTGAGAGCAGACAAAATAGAAGAGGTCGCGGTGGACGATCTGGTGCATGGTCCTATGGAGGCTGAAATGAAGATTCAAAAAAGAAGGATCAGGCCAGTAGCAGTCAGAATTAGTGAGGAAACAATTCCAATCATTTCCAAAATTAGAATAATAGAGATCAGAGAGGAAGAGGAAGAGGACAAGGATCTGGAAGAGGAGGCTTCCATGGAACACATTTTCACTGTGGAGAAAAAGTTCATAGGGAATTTGAATGTCCTCAGCACCAAGGCAGAATAGATAGGAGAAATGAAGGCTAGGCCAGAGTTGCACATGTAGATGAAGATGTCAGATCATCAAATTCTAAAGATGCTGAAAGAGGAGAAATGCTGATTAACAAAAGAGTCTTGCTGAGTGGTGAGAATGAACCTGAACAAAGGAGGAGCCTGTTTCACACCAGGTGCAAGTGTAAGGGTAAGTGTTGTGATGTGATTATTGATAGTGGAAGCACTGACAATTTGGTGTCAAAAGAGATGGTGACAAAGTTGAAGCTCAAGAGACAGAAACACCCACATCCATATCGGATTGCTTGGGTACAGAATGACCACAAGGTCATGGTCAATGAACAATGCCTAGTGAAGTTCAAGATTGGTGGATATCATGATGAGATACTGTGTGATATCATATCTATGGATGTATGTCATATGTTATTAGGTAGACCATGGCAGTTTCACCGATGTATTGTACATGATGGTCATGCAAATACCTATTTCCTGACAAAGGATGGAGTGCAACATAAGCTAAAGTCATTGAATGACACAAAAGAAAAGGTATGTGGTAGTGCAAGAATAACTTTTGTTGATGGAAGAAATTTTCTAGATGGTATGAGGCATGAGCATGTATGTTTTGCTTTAATTCCAAAAGCTGGTAAAGAGGAAGTAGAAGGCATTCCTATAGAAGTTGCAGATTTGTTGAATGAGTTTCAGGATATTGTATTCGATAATGTACCTGATAGATTACCACCAGTCAGGAAGATTAGTCATCAGACGGACTTGATCCCAAGAGTGATTTTTCTGAATAAGGTAGCACACAGAATGACACCTGTAGAAAGTGAGGAGTTGAATAGACAAGTACATGAGTTGTTGCAAAAATGATTGATCCGTGAGAGTCTGAGTCCCTGTGATGTACTAGTGGTATTAGCACCAAAGAAGAATGGAGAATGGAGGATGTGTAAAGATTCAAGAGCAATAAACAAGATCACAATCAAGTATAAGTTTCTATTGCCACGAATGGATGATATTATGGACTGTTTGAGTGGAGCTGTGTATTTCTCAAAGATGGATCTAAAGAGTGGATATCATTAGATTCGGATCAGAGAAGGAGATGAAAGGAAGACTACCTTCAAGATAAATGAAGGACTATATGAGTGGTTAGTCATGCCTTTTGGACTAACCAATGCATCGAGCACTTTCATGTGGCTCATGAACGAGGTTCTGAAAGAATTTATGGGTAAGTTTGTCATTGTTTACCTAGATGATATTCTGATATTTAGTAAGACATTGGAGGAGCATATGATGCATATTCGTATGGTATTTGAGAAGCTGAGAGAAGAGAAATTGTTGATTAATTTGAAGAAGTGCAGTTGGTGTATTTGGGCTTTGTAGTTTCAACAGAAGGTCTAAAAATGGACCCAGAGAAGGTGCAGGCTATCCTTGAATAGCCTACTCCAAGGAGTGCTACTGAGGTAAGATCTTTTCATGGTCTAGCCAGCTTTTACAAAAAATTTATCAAAAATTTTAGCAGTATTTGTGGACCCTTGACTAAAACAATGAGAGGGGATAGAAAAAAGTTTAAGTGGACTAATGGGGCAGAAAAGAGTTTTCAATTCTTGAAACAAAAAGTTACAGAACAACCTATTTTAGCACTTCCAGATTTTAATAAGGTGTTTCAAGTAGATTGTGATGCTAGTGGTACTACAATAGGAGTTGTTATGAGCCAAGAAGGTAAACCTGTTGCTTATTTCAGTGAGAAGTTAAATGATGCCAAGAAGAAATATTCTGTTTATGATCAGGAATTTTATGCTATAGTTCAGGCATTAAAGAAGTGGAGACATTATCTACTTCCTAAGGAGTTTGTTTTGTATATTGATCATCAAGCTTTGCAATATTTGAATAGTCAAAGAAAGTTGAATCAGAGGCATTTGAAATGGGTTGAGTTTTTGCAGAGTTATACATTTGTTTTGAAACACAGGAGTGGAAAGTCTAATAGGGTTGCAGATGCTCTTAGCAGAAGGCAACTATTGCTAACAGAAATGTAGATTGAAGTGGTTGGGTTCAAGGAGCTCAAGAATATGTATCTAGAGGATCTTGATTTTGGTGAAGCTTCGGAAGCTTGTACAGAACCTGTTACTTTAGACAGGATGAAATGGCTGAATTTCATCATCCAGGATGATATGCTGTTCAAAGGGAGTCAGTTGTGCATTCCATGAAGTTCTATGAGGGAGAATCTCATCAAGGAGAAGCATAGCGGAGGATTGGCTGGACATTTTGGTCGTGATAAAACCTTTGGTTTGGTTAGTGAGAATTATTATTGTCCACAGTTGCAGCAAGATGTGAAGAAGTTTGTACAGAGTTGTAGAGTATGTCAGATGGCGAAAGGAGTGAAGCAGAATATAGGGTTGTATCAGCCATTACCCGTACCAGAGAAGTCTTGGGAGGATATCAGAATGGACTTTATTCTTGGTTTACTGAGGACTCAGTGGGGACATGATTCAATTTTTGTGGTGGTTGACAAATTTTCAAAGATGGCACATTTTATTCCCTGCAAGAAGACTAATGATGCTGTTCATGTAGCAGAATTATTTTTCAGAGAAGTAGTGAGACTACATGGTTTGCCAAAGACCATAGTTTTATATCGGGAAACTAAGTTTGTTGGATACTTCTGGTGCACATTGTGGAAAAAATTGAAGATAGACTTGAAGTTCAATTCATCACATCATCCACAGACTGATGTACAGACAGAGGTGGTGAATAGGAGTTTGGAAAATTTGCTGAGATGTTTGGTTGGAGACAAGCCAACAGGATGGGATTTAATTTTACCACAGGCGGAATTTGCATATAATAATTCTGTCAACAGGAGCACTGGTAAATCACCATTCCAGATTGTATATGAGAGTAGTCCAAGAAATGCATCTGAATTGAGAAAGATAGATAAAAGAGAAATAACTAGTGTTGAAGCTGAGGATTTTTCAGAACATTTGAGGAACATCCATGGGGAGGTGAGGAAGCACATTACCAAGATGAACGTACAATACAAGGCTAAGGCAGATGAGAAAAGGAGGTATAAGGAATTTCAGGTTGGTGATGAAGTCATGGTTCATTTGTGAAAGGAGCGGTTCTCAGTTGGTACATACAACAAGCTGAAAATGAAGAAGTTTGGACCATGTAAGATACTGAAGAAACATGATTCAGGAAATGCATATGAGGTAGAATTGCCTAGTGAGCTGAATATTTCACCAGTGTTTAACATTTCAGATTTGACAGAGTATCATGAAGGAAGTGTTGAAGATGAGATCACAGTGGCACAATGGATTATTCCAGCAAGTAGTTCAGATACCAAGGAGATTGAAGACATACTAGACAGTCGTGTTGGAGGAAGCACAAGGAATAGGACATACGAAGAATATCTGGTCAAGTGGAAAGGATGACCTGTTGAAGATTCATCATGGCTGACAAGAGAGGAGGTTAACCATCTTGGTTTTCCTCTACCCTTCTGAGGCGTGAGAAGGTCACTTCTCAAATTACCCCGGGTGTCTGATGCAGGAGCATCCTAGGTGTAAGAGCAATCTTGCATCACCCAAAAATATTTCTATTTTTGTATTCAATAAGGGCTATCTTGTGTAGAGCTGTTATTTATGGAAACTTGCTATTTTTAGTAAGTTGGTCATACGATCTCAGAATGTTCTGATTTCACATATGGAGGTTCATCTCAGTTGTATCAGCCTTCTGATAAAGTTTCATTGACAAATCAAGTCTGGTTTTGAAGATATTAAAAAATTTTGGTTTTGGGAACAGGGTACAGAAACTTTGAACTCAGTTTTGAAGGCTTTAGAGGCCCCGGATGAGGTCGAGTTTTTGGCTGAATGAAGCTTTCTTAATTCAGGTGTTGTAGAGCTCCTCGTGCCTTTTCTGAAATGGGGTTATAATAGTCAATCGGGTCAACTGGCGATGACTTATGGTCTTCGGAAGTTGAGCCACCTGAAATGGCAGAAAATAATTTTCCTTCAAAATTTATGTTCAGATTTCAAAAGTTATTTTGAGCCGACTTTGATGTAATAAATTGTAAAATAGAAATAATTCTAAGTTTGGTCGGCCCTTTGGGCTAAATTTCTGGAACCTTCTCGGGCGGTGGAAATCGCCTATATAAAGAAGGCCCGTAGTGTTGTCTTAGGCAGTTCTGGGTAGTAGATCTGGGTAATAATTCAAGGCTTTGTCCTATAGAATATTGTAAGGGAATGCCTATGTGGCTTTGCATATTGTAATTCTGAAAGTTTGTAATTCCACATTTGTGGAGATAATAAGAAGCCAATTTTCTGTTCTTGCATATTGTTGTTGTTTCTCTGTTTCTATTATGTGTTTGTGGTATTAAGGGGAGTACCCTTCATCAAAATCATACATTGTTTATGAACTCACTATTTAATACTGGCATTGTTTACATCTTTTCATTTCGAATGGTTGATGACCCGCAAGCTTTGAGAGCTAGGGCATCATTTCTATTACCTTCAAGGCATTGTGTTAAGTGTTTGATCTCTCTTTATTTGTTTTGGTGTTGATATTCACTATGTGGTACTCCCTGTTTATGATTATTTCATGAAGAAATGTCTTGATGGCTTGCGGGCTGCAAGCTAGGGCATCATACATTGTTCATGAGCTCACTGTTTAATACTAGCATTGGTCATGAGCTCACTATTTTATATCTGGCATCATGCAAACATACATTAGTACACTTACTATTTTGAATTTGAGCTCGGGCATCATGCAATGTTATTGTTGTCATTCCATGCATGTTGTTGTTGTGCACCATATATTGTTTTATACAATATTTATTTTATTGAGACCGTGAGCTTGGAATTTGTAATGTATTTTATGTTATTGGATCAATGCTACCATGTTGTTGAGTCTATGTATACTTTCTCAATTTTAAACTAACATATGAATTCAAAGGAGGAATTATGAAATATAGTTGTAGGTGGTTATATCTTCTATAATAGCTTTTGAATCACAGTAACACACACCCATGTTCTATAGCATAGTTCATTTTAGAAGTGTATGGCTTGACTATGCACATGCATAATATTAGATGAGGATCAGTAATAGGGTGCTAGGCATTTCTTAGATCCTTTGGATCTAACCCCATATTTTCCTTCCTTATAGGTTTTGGATCATACAAGAGCATACTAGATTGAACCATGGGTTAGCACTTCATTACTTCAGGCAATGTTTGGTACCTTCATTATTTATGTTCATCCACTTATGTATGTTTGCAATCATTCATATTCTTCTGAAAGTTGGCTATTAGTGACCATATAGGACCATTCTTGATATTTTTGGGTCATTTGAGGAAAAGATGTAAATAGGGACATTAGTAATAAATAAAAAAAATTTGTGCATATACCTTCTCTGATCAACTCTGATATGCACAAGTGATGAACATTCATATTTTCCTAAGCAATGTTGTGAGCTTTCCTTCCAACACATGTACTATTGTGAAAATCATCACAAGTCCATTTGTTGCAGGAAAGCTCACAGTACACATGTCTAGATGTCTACATGTTTTTCACCTATTCATATACCAAATGATGAATGCTCAATTGTTTAAATGTCAAAGTATTAGAACCATCCATATAGGACCTTCATTATTTGTGTTCATCCACTTATGTATGTATGCATTCATTTATATTCTTCTAAAAGTTGGCTATTAGCGACCATATAGGACCATTCTTGATGTTTTTGGGTCATTTGATGAAAAAATGTAAATAGGGACATCAATAATAAAATAGGGATTGTTTTCATTGCATTCTTGCTGTTGTTGAGCACCATATATTGTTTTATACATTGTTTATTTCATTGAGACTGTGAGCTTGGTTTTCCTTTCTGAAGTGTATGGCTTGACTATGCACATGCATAATTGTAGATGAGGATCAATAATAGGATGTGATTCATTTCTTAGATATTTTTTATCTAGCCTCCATCTCTCTTTTCTTTGCAAGTTTTGTACACATAGAGGCACACTAGATTCATACCCAGGTCAAAAATTAATCACTTCAAGCAATGTCTGGCACCCTTATTATTTACGTTCATCCTCTTATGTATGCATATACTCTTGCATTTTCTTCTAAAAGTTATTTTCCTTGTATAGTATATACAAGTTATTTTTCATATATATACATGTAATATTTAGATGCAAAAATTTATTTTCCTTTACATGTATCTTTGCATGAAATGAACACAAATTAAACAAGATCTTATAATAATGAAAACTAGGGTATGGTAGTCACTCATCTAGTAATTATTTCCCCAAACCATTACTAACGATTGAACATAAGTCTAAGTCCCCAAATCTATTATTCTGTGTATAAAATAATATATGGTGCACAACAGCAGCAATCATGCAATGATAGCACTAGCATTGCATGATGCCCGAGCTCAAATTCAAAATAGTAAGTGTATTAATGTATGATCTAATAGTAGAAACCTTATTAATTAGTAAGCCAAAGGGGTTTTCTGATTCGAAGGACTTAGCAGCCTCCAGGGTCATTTTATTTTCTATTACGTTAACAAGATGTCTGCTAGAAACACTATGACTGTGCACCCCTTTGCTCATCTCTTCAATTTTTGTTTTCACAGATTTCACCATCTGATGTTCCTTTTTGGTAAGAGATGGCTGTGTAAAATATATTTCTATTTTTCATTCTGAGAAGATCTAGAGTGATTTTGAGTCATAGAGGAAATGTCTTGATCCTTACACAAGTGTTATTCTGACGTGTTCTGATTACTTGACAAACAAAAAATTATCTATTGAGTTGAAAATAAAATCAATAGAAGACACTAAAAATGAAGTGAAAAAACCTAAGGTTTCTTCTCAATGTAAGTAAAATCCTTTCCCTCAATGAAAGATTGAAGTCTTTCCAAACTCATTTCTCCCAAATTATGGGAAACTCTAAACTTACCATTTGAATAACCACAAGTTTTTATTTGTATGTAGGCCATTCTTCTAAGAGTCATGAACATTTCCATCCATCTCTTATCGAAAAGGAATGCTAGATGGTGAAATCTATGAAAACAAAAACTGAAGAGATGAGCAGAGGGATGCGCAATCATAAATGTAGATATCACAACAGCTGAGAAACATAAATGTAGATATCCCAAAAATTGTGACCATGATGCCTACATTTATGTTTCTCATTTGTTGTGTCCCAAGACCCCTTATTTGATTGGTCAGTGCTCCATTTGTTATATTGATGCTATTAGATAAAATAGGGACATCAGTAATAAAATAATACACTTATTGTTTTGAATTTGAGCTCTGGCATCATGCAATGTTATTGATGTCAAAATAGTATGTGTATTAATGTATGATCTAATAGCAGCAACCTCATTCATCATTACCTTTGACTCCTCATCATTATAGAAGAGATAACTACCTACAACTATATTTCATAATTCCTCCTTTGAATTCATAGGTTAGTTTAACTATTGGACAATGAGCTGATAGGAGTTTCGAATAGATTTGATGGCACTATATATTATTTTATACACTATTTATTTCATTGAGACTGTGAGCTATTTTAGTTGACTGTATTATTTTGGGGTTTGATCTATTGTAGTTATTTCTTTTTTCTTTGAATCATTGTTTACAATTACTTTTGATGCAATATTTGTGTGAAGAACAAGAACAAAATGGTGAATGAGTATATTTGACAAAGATAAACATGACACATTTTTTTGGGCTGATTGGGTTGGCCTGGTACTATTTACATGGCCTAGCTAGATATTAAACAATGAGCTTATGAACAATCATCCTACTACTTACACTATAATTTCTATGTAAATAGCATGGTTGAATTCAATCTCTTTTGCATTTTTTTGAGAGTTTTCCCACAAATGCAAGCATAAATAACGCATTGAATGTAATCTACGAACACTGCGTGCTATGAAATCTCACTGAAGCTTGAAATATATTAATCCTCATGTTATTGTCAAAATTAAATTCAAATATTTCTCAAAAAAATTATTCTTGTAGAATTAAGATATCCTTATCTCAATAATAAAACAATCTTGCATAATATTTTTTGAATCACATTAACACACACCCATGTTTTGTAGCATAGTTCATTTTAGAAATGTATGGCTTGACTACGCATATGCATAATTGTAGATGAGGATCAATAATAGGGTGCCATACATTGCTTAGATCCTTTGGATCTAACCCCATCTTTTCCTTCCTTACAAGATTTGGATCATACAAGAGCATACTAGATTGAAGCCTAGGTCAACACTTCATTACTTCAGGCAATGTTTGGTACCTTCATTATTTATGTTCATCCACTTATGTGTGTTTGCATTCATTCATATTCTTCTGAAAGTTAATCTTTATGAACTCAAATTCAAAATAGTAAGTGTATTGTTTTATTATTGATGTCCCTATATATTGTGTGAAGTGTTTGATCTCTCTCAGTAATAGGATGCCATTCATTGCTTAGATATTTTTTATCTAAAACTCATCTCTCTTTTCTTTGCAGGTTCTGGATCACATAGGGGCACACTAGATTCATACCCAGGTCAAAAATTCATCACTTCAGGCGATGTCTGACACCCTTACTATTTATGTTCATCCTCTTATGTATGCCTATACTCTTGCATTTTCTTCTAAAAGTTTTTTTTTTTAATAGTATATACAAGTTATTTTTCATATATATACATGTAATCTTTAGATGCAAAAAAAAAATTCCTTTACATGTATCTTTGCATATCAATGACATGAATGAAATGTACAATTATGCTAGATGTTTGGCATGTTCTAATGATTGTTTTATATGTACTACTCTTATTCACCTTGTTTTATATGTCCTACTTATATATCTTTGATCTTTTGTTAAGAGAAATTTCATTCTAAAAGACTGTATTTAATCTCTATATGCTTAAACAACCTCACTATTTAAGACTATTCTCATTTGTAGTGGGCATGACAAGAATCAAATCACTTGAAAGACACCAGTATTTAGACATGCACAAATTAGTGACGTGATTAAGCAAATTACCTTTCTTTATAATTGCATAGTTTTCTTTGGTTTGTCATTTTTTTTTAGTGTCTAGTGATTTAAACCAAAGACTTCGACTTAGCCAAAAAATGTGCAAGTCTACATTAGTATGTTTCTTTTTATTGTAATTATAATTAGTATGAATGAACAAAATAATGACAATGGAATATTTATGATAATGCAATATTTGTCAAAATAACGTCGATGACTTCGGTCAATATGCCTATTTGTCAATGTGGTGTTGGTCCATGCATGTTGAAGACGTCATGCACAACAAGTAATCTTGGGCATCAATTTTGGGTTTTCCCAAATAGGAAAAAGGGCTAGATACATAATTATATTTTATGTTTTAAAATAATGTGACAACTAATCATTTTATGAAGAACTAATGTACATTTGGTATTGCTAGGGAAATATTGGATGTCAATACTTTTGGTGGGTTGATCAAACCACATTTACATCTACCACATTTCAATGTCTCATAAGTCGCATCAAATGATCCACTTTTTGAAATCTAAGTCTCTCATCTCAGTTCACCAAGAAGAAGACTTCTCCCAAGTCATCATGGACACCATAGTGATCTACGAATCTCCAATGTGCAAGTTCTGCACGTCACTCTCTTGACATCACACCTAACTCATTCAAAACTATGTCAAAAATGGTAGACAATCCTAGCGATCCATCACAACCCGATCTCAACAAAAATGCAAAGAGTAGCTTGATTCTATCTTCAAGCCGATCAATGCACAGTCTACTAAAACTCCAAGTCAAGTCACTGCTACACTCCATAGCAACAAAGCACATCAAATTTGGACCAAAGAAGTCAAGAAGTCACTCAAATCAGATCTGAATGCAATCAAGTCCACATATATCCCATGAACACATCAAGAAGAATGCATCTATGATCGTCGCACTAGCTTCTTGTGCTAGAGCCATCGCTGTCACAAGTATTGATTCAGTAGGATCCATTTGAAATCCAATTCTCTAGACTCAACTCAATAATCCAGAACCCACTACCGAATCTATTACAAAGTTATCTTCGAATGATCCATAACCAAATCACGAGAAGGAACCAGATCTGCAAGAACACCAATCTGAATCGACAAATATATATATATATATATATATATATATATATATATATATATATATATATATATATATATATATATATATATATATATATATATATATATATATATATATATATATATATATATATATATATATATATATTAAAATGATTTTCATCGTAACTACAACGGCATCAAAATAGTGACAAGTATTTATCGCAAGCATCCGACATACAACCATCCCATTAACACCATTGTTGTCAAAAAAAGTCGTAAACGATGGATATCCGTTGTAAATGTCCAATGCATGTCCATCGTATGTATAGCATAGTCATCGTTACAAACCATAAATGATGCACATCCATCATAAGCTTGTGATGGATATCTATTGCATTAATAGCATTTCCATAAGTGAACAGGTTACAAATGATGACTACCTATCAAACTATTCTGATGAGGTGTCATCATTTGTATTTGTTTTGATGATGAGGCGTTGCAATTTAGACGGCCACAAATAGGTGCAATGACTGGTTCACTTTTTTGGAACCCACTTTTTGCGATGGCTAAGGGTGTCATAATTATGACGCATAATAATACCGTTAGTTATTCTAACTACAAAACTATGACACTGAGTGGTGTCTCTCAATCGATAGTTTACTATCTAAATTTAGACGTTCGGCAATCGAAAAAAGGTCTCAAATGTACTAGTGTGTCTTCATGAAAATTCTCCTGCAGTCTCTATTTTTTTGACAGATTCAACAATGAATCTCATGTCTCTTAAATAGATGTGTAAACCATTTTCATCTCATCCATTATATTTTTCCTCTCAATCTCCATCATTCATTTTTCCTCTTCAAGCCTCCTCAGTAGTTGTATCAATAATATGTTTCAATCTCTTCCCTTTGATTGTCTCTAAAATTTTGTCAGTCATTGATCTTCATAACAAACTCAATCTCTTACCTTGAAATCATAAGCCTCTTCCAGCTCATCAATTCCAGTCAGCTGTTATAAACATTTAATGTTTTCATCCAACTCGTTTAATAAAGAATGCATTGGTGATAACTAAAGAATGCATTGGTGATAACTAACTCGATTATTACTGTCACTCGGTATACACAAGACTGACTCGGTGTATATAGAAATGTTCAATTACCAACCACATTAACTTGTTCAATTATAATCTCTTCTTCATAATAGAATAATGTAACATGCTCAAGTCAACAATATAATGCCATAGACTCATCAATAAGCTCTCTCTCTCTCTCTCTCTCTCCCCTTCTCTCTCTCTCTCTCTCTCTCTCTCTCTCTCTCTCTCTCTCTCTCTCTCTCTCTCTCTCCCAAATTGATTGATTAATCTATAAACTTGTTTCCACAAAGCTCACATAAGAAACATTATAAAACTTCACAAATAAGGTCATAGTTTGTAGTCACAGTCAATGTCAATCTAGAATTAACACATGGAATAGTCTAAACAAAAGTCTTCAAAGAATTAAATGGATGAAAGTGAATGTTTGAGATTTTTCTCCTATTCCATATTGTTTTAGAATCCAAAACAATGACTATTAACACCCTTTGAAAAGCACAGATTGCATACAAAACTTTATATTTTTATTCCTTCATTGTTTCATCTGTATATTCCAGATCTCTATCCTCCAGTACAATGTGTTCAACCTCAAATAGAAAAATAACTCTTAACTTCCCAAACCACTCCTGATTAGTTAGAGGGATTAGTTGAGTGTGTTTACTTTAAAAACTTGACTTCCCTCCTAAAAGGCTACTAACCGTTATGTTTCAAACATTTGAAAATGTAAACTATGAAAAGTAATTTAAAACCTTGCAAATAGGAATTTAAGAACTCCAAAGGTTTCCAAACACCTAGGAGACTTAATTGCATCATTCATATATTCCTAACTACCCTAAGACACCCTTGGACACTAATGGTCCATATTACATCCAAATAACCCTTACAAATTTATAATTGAAGTCCATACATTTGAACGCCATTTCATGGCATTAAAATATTATTGGTGCCAATACATGATAATTAATGTGATTTACATCTTTTAGAATCCCTTTGACCTCCTTTTCCCTTTGATCCTCATTAGATGTCTTCAATGTCTTGAATGTCTTTATAGCTTTCTTGTTGATCCTTGGTGCCCCTGCACCTCTCTCTCTCTCTCTCTCCCTTAGGTATAATATTGAACATATGATATAAATATTTAATAAGTTAATATTATACTATTATACAGTAGAGAAATAAATAATAATAATATAATACAATACTAATATAAAAATTTATATTATAATACTAATGCTATGCTATTATCATTTAATATTAATATTAAAAAAAAATTGTAATATATAACTTAAAATTGAAAAAACATACTCAACACAATTAATATTAACATAAATTTAAAAAAAAATTAATATGTAACTTGAAATTGAAAAAACCAGTGAAAAAGAAATGTTGAATTAGGCAGGAAATTTTAGATATTTGATATTATCAGATATCCAAAAATTTTGGATATTTGATTTTAACAGATATCCGATTAGGCTTGGTAATTGCCTTGGGCAATGCCAAACGTGTATGGTCAACCTATTAGGCGTGTTTAGCATATTTGTTTTGATCTCGAGACTTCGACCATGTAGCTGACAACAATATTTTCACCCAAAATTGATGAAATGAAAAGGTTTCTTAAAGACATTATCAACTTTCCATCAATATAATTGTTGTCAAATTTTGAGTTCAGTAAGTAATTATTACTTATTTTTTAATTGATTTATCTTTAAATTCATAATTGACATACTGATTGAAAAAAAATTATAATGTTCAAACCGTTTAACCTTTTTGAAATTTGAAACATGCATCACATTATATGCTTCGGCTACTATAAGAAAAAAAAAAAGTTTTCAATTTTGTAAAGTTTAGAATAAGTTAAGGTGGTCAGACATGAGAGTTTTTTTATTCTAAATAAGTTGTGGTAGAAAATTAATAATTAATTTTTATTTGGCAAAAAATCACAAAAAAATATGTGTCATATCCGCGCATGAGCCTACTACTTATATCTAGAATCTTGGGAAAATATATCATCATTTGATTATGATTAAGGTGGTCAAACATATACCTACTTTTTATATTTTCCCTGAAATTTTCATACTATTGCATTGAAATCTAAAATTTTGAACAATTAAATTATTTTTTTTTCAGACACAAGCTAGTAGTTTAGAAACTACATTCAATTTTCTACAGATTCTATTCTTACAAATTTTTCACATAAGGTTGATAAGATGTTCAAATTTTTACGTCAAGTTAACTAACCTTGATTTTCTGATTTTCATTGCCACTTAATGCCATAGTTTGGTATACCATGATCCTGCACATGTACCCTGATTCTGAATCTTCCATACCAAATTTCTTAAATACTTCTTTGATGTATTTTTATTGTTTAATGTATATGCCTTCCTTCTATTGTAATATTTACAATCCAATAAAAAATTTAATCTCACCAAACATCGACATTTCAAATTCTTTCCTCATTTCATCAACAAAATATTTGTATAAATTATCATGTCCTCCAAATATGATATCATCAAAAAATATTTTAGCAATAAGAATCTTATCATTAGTTTCACATTTCAAATACAAATTGCTATTGTTACTTGTTATAACAAATCCAATACTAATGAGATATGAATGTACTCTTTCGTACCATGCTCTTGGTGCTTGTTTCAATCTATATAATGCTTTGTGCATATTACATACCATGTTCCTTTGATTAGGATCAATAAAACCTTCAAGTTGTTCAATGTATACCTCCTCCTCAAGTATCCCATTCAGAAATACAAATTTAACATCCATTTGATAAACTTTAAATCCTTTGTAAGGAGCATATGCAAGCAATATTCTTACTCCTTCAAGTCTAGCAATGGGTGCAAATGTTTAGATCCATAGTCAATTCCTTCTTCATGTGCCTAACATTTGCATGCTAGTCTTTCTTTGTTCCTTGTGACATCTCCATTCTCATTCAATTTGTTTTTGAATATCCATTTGGTTCCAGTCACATTTTTTTCTTTCAGTCTTGGTACCAATGCCCATGTTTTTTTTTATGTATTTGTTCAATTTCTTCATTCATTGTCTTGATCCATTCATCATTTTCCAATGCATCTCTAACAGTTTTAGGCTCAAATTCACAAACTAAACATGTGTTATTTCTCAAGTTACTTTTTGTCATCATGCCTTCTTTTTTATCTCTAATTATTTGATCTTGTGGATGATGTCTTCTTACATACTTTACAAGTACAAGTTCAAATATTTGTTCTTCAATGTGTTCTCCACTCGGCGCATGATCATTATATTCATCGGTAACAATTTGTTGATTCTCAGTCTGTAAAGACTATTGCTTGGTAGCATTAAACTATTTCTCGGTTAGTGTTTCAGGTTCTTTAATGTAAACAAATCTACCATAGTCTTTTGGTTCATTTTTACTTTTTTTCAACATTCTTTTCTTCAAACTCATCAACTCTCACATTTGCACTTTCAATAATTTTGTTAGTATCCTTGTTCAAGCATTTGTAAGCCTTTCTCTTAGTAGAATATCTTAGAAATATCCCTCCATCACCTTTTGAATCAAATTTCTCATTTCTATCATCTTTCAGAATGTAACATCTACTTCAAAATATTATGAAATAACTCGCATTAGGTGTGTAACCATATCATAATTCATAAGGTGTCTTGTTTGATTCTTTCTTCAGTTGAACTTGGTTCAATGTGCTAACAGATTCTCTCTAGTACATTTGTGCAACATCTTTTTCAATCATAAATGTTCTAGAACAATCCATAATTGCTATGTTTCTCCTTTCAAAAATCTCAATCGGTTGGGGTGTCCTTGGTGTAGATACCTATCTCTTAATTCCATGCTTATTACAAAAATTAGTGAACTCGTCATAAATAAATTCACCACCTCTATCTGATCTCAAGCATTTTAGTTCCTTACCGCTTTCTTTTTCTAGTTTTGCTTTATACCATTTAAACATTTTGAAAGCTTCAGTTTTTTCTATTAAGAACATGACAATCATCATCCTAGAGAAATCATCAACAAACAAGATAAAATATATGTCTCAATAATAACTCCAAGTTCTCATTGGACCACACAAGTTAGCATGAACTAACTCCAAAATAGCATTAGAGGAGTAATGTTTTCTCTTAAAACTAGACTTTGACATCTTTCACATTTGAAATTGTTTGAACATTACATGGTCAGGTTTACATATGCTTGGTACACCTCTAACTCTCCTTTTCTAATTGATCTTAATCATGTTGTCAAATTTCACATGACATAACCTCTTGTGCTATAACCATACATCTTCATTTTTAGCCAAAAAACAATAAGTTTCAACATTGTCAAGATAGAACAAGTTACCTTTTGATTGTTCACCAGTACCGATCAACTTTCTAGTTTCATCATAGATTTTCACCTTTCTATTCTCAAATGCAACTCGGTGACCTATATTATTCAGTGGTGTTACACTCAATAGATTATAATTAAGTCCTTTCACCCAATATGTATTCTCACATCTAATCTTATTATTCAATAATATGGATCTTTTTTCTTTTATTAGACAAGGTGTATCATTTCCCATTTTCACAGATCACCATCATAATGTTCAAGGTATTCATACTTTTCATCACCAGTCATATGATGTGTACAAACACTATCAATAATACATGTATCATTATTGCTAACTTTAGAAATAAGTGTTGTTTCAACATACCTTTCTTCTTCTTCAAAGTCTTCCTTCAATGCACCAAATACCACTTCTATGTCTTCATTAGTCTTGGTCTTAGTGTCCTCATCTTCATTTTTAACAAGGTAGCATGCATTCTTTCCTTTATCCTTGTAGTATTGGTTATCTCTTTTTCCATACTGTCAGTTACCTGTGTGATCTTGGTAATCTCTTCTATCATTTTTCTTTTCATTTGATCTTTCTCTTGTTTTCTCATCTTCCTTCCTATCAGGACATCTTGTAGCAATATGACCAATATCTTTGCATTTAAAACAAACCAAGGGTAGTTTACCTCTATATCTTCATTTGCCTTTTTGTAATCTTCTAGCCATTAATGCTTCAAGTTCATCAAGTTCATCCTCTTCAGCTTCACTTTCACTTTCATTTCTTATCTTATGTCTGTTGCTTGACTTTCCAATTTTTAAAGATGACACAAATGTAGATTCAACCATAGGTACAATATTGATGTCATAGTTATTTAACTCAAATGCATTCAATCTACCAATTATACTATCAAGTGAAATATTTTTACCAGGAGCTTCTCTCATTTCATGAATTGCAGAGACTCTGATAGCATAGGCAGGTAAAAAAGTTATAATAATTCTACTTACCATAGTTTCTTCATCAATAGTTCCACCTGCTCTTTAGATAGAATTCACAACCTCCTTGATTCAGTTGTTGTACTGAGTGATGTTCTCACCTTCTTTCATCTTCATATCATCAAAATTACCTCTTATACTTTAAACTTTAGCCCTTAGCACATTCACATCTCCTCCATGAACTAGTGAAAGCTTATCCCACATTTATTTTGAAGTTGTACATGTCTTGATATCTTCAAATTCAACATCTAAGAAAGAAGAAGCAATCTCAATCATCAAAGCATTGTGTTCATGTCTTTATCTTATTTGGTCAATAGTCAAAGGATCAGTGGGTAAGATAAACTCATTTTCTAAGTAGTATGTTGCATAATCACAAATTCCAGATAGATATAAGCTTATCCTACTTTTCCATGTTGAGAATTTGTCTTTATTCAGCTTTGGTGCCTCTTTCTTATACATCTTGTGATTTTTAACTTAAGTCCTTCAAACTTTTCCTTTTCAAGCACTCTAGCTCTAATACCAATTGTTACATAACTAAGAGGGGGGGTGAATCAGTTAAGTCCAGTTATCCTACAGTCCCAAAAACTCTCAGATGTATAAAAAAAATCTTTGAAATCAATTAAACAACTCAATAAAACTTTAACTATCTTTCTGTTCATTAACCGAATGCTAGTAAATTAACTAGTGTATATATCAATCAAACTAGTAATTGTAATGTGTAAAGAAAAATAACAATTCATCACATCCATACACATATAACACTTTGATTTTTAATGTGGAAACCTTATTAGGGGAAAAACCACCTGGGACCGGTAACCCAAAATAATTTCACTCTTCTGAAGTGAGCTCAATTAAGAGCCAACCCTATTAAAAGTTACAATAACACATTGTAAGATGTGATTTGGGTAGACGATTTATCACTAATAGTTCTCCATGAAAAAACATTCACAATGGGGTCAACATGAAAATAATCAACATTCATTGAATGTCATAATGAAATATAAAGAATGTTAAGTCCCACTCGGTTAAAAGGTTTATTTGTAGAAATGGTTAGAATGCAACAGTAAATAATCTGATTCAAATATATCTTTCTTTGCATATTTTTAGATCTATGCTAAGCTCAAAATCCCTAGTTGGCCAATATGCTCAATTCAATTTCTTTGTATCCTCCAACTTTGTTCTGCTTAGTTAATTCCTTTCTCTGACACTCAATGTTGTCTGCAGTTTTGCTTGGTTCTGTCTTCCACCTGTTTGACCAACTTTGCATAAATGCAATCTTCTCACGCACATTCCAGAATTAATAATGGATCTCTTGTCTCCTTTTATAGACATGTTAAACCATATTCTTCTCAGCCAAAGATTTTGCATCTTGATGTTCACTGTTGATTTTTTTGCTTCAGCCTTCCTTAGAACTTGTGTTTGTAACATGTTTCATTCTCCTTCATCCGATCATCCTTGAATTTTGTCAGTCATTTGATCATCATAACAAAATTTATCTTTAACCTCAAAATCATCCATATTTATCGAGCTCATCATCTTTATTCAACAGTCATATGTTCCATTTATTTATTTCACTTGATTAATACCATAATGTGTCGGTGACTTCTAACTCGGTTAACTCTTTACTCGGTATACACTACTTTCAGCTTGGTGTATACTAAGTTCTTCATTTACTGACCACATAAACTTGTACATTCTTGATCTTAAATCCATAATAGAATTATGTAATACAATCAAATCACTAACATAATGTCATAGACTCATCAATAAGTTACCAAATAAATACCATATCCATATCTTTCTCATACATCTCATCTTCATGTTAATGTCTTATTTCTTCACCAATATTTCCTTCTTCAAATGTTTGTAACTATCATGATAAGTAAAGTTAAAACTAGTTGACATCAATGACAATACAATTACTAATTTAATGTCTCACATACTTTTGTAGCTCGGTGATCATCAATCTCTATCTTTGAAGTATCCAATCAATTGTCAAACTCTTCCTTAAGATATTCAATCAGTTGTAGTCTATCATATACTAAGTAATTTATAAGACATTACTTACTAAATATTTTACATTATCAATTGATACAAAAATAATAATCTTTGTCAATACATAGTCATGATATTTTTTATATAATTATTTAATATCATGTACAATATTTAATAAACTAATTTACAAAAGGTTACTTTATTAAATATTCTACATGACATAAGATAACCATCAAAAATATAATAACATATACAATATTTAATAAAGTAATTATACCATATCAGTTCATTAAATATCTTATATGATATCAGATAACTTTCAAAGAAAACCATACCTACGTATAGCTCATGAGAATAATTTGTTGATGAAATGTAATGATAATAATGAAGGAAAACAACGCTTCTTGAGAAATCAGCACTTTAGGGTAACAAAACCCTTAAAAAAATGCAAATCCATCATTTTCACATTTCATTTAATGATTTTTCTCTCTCTGGTATTGCTGCCACAACTTTCCTTTGCATCTAGAGGGTTTGGTTCAAAATTATTTGGATTTTTTTGAAGGATTTCATGGGGATTTGATGGAGATGTTCATACTGAGTTTTTGGAAATTCTACAACCGAATCTGGGATGAGAACACAAAGATAGAGAAAACCCAAAAATCTTTCCTTTTCTAAGAAAGGTCGACCTTGACCTGCACTGCTCCCATGGAAATTCTATTCACAAATCCTAGAAGTTTACAGAAAAGGGTATCCAAATCTGCTCTGAAATTCATTGTTCCACACCTGCACCTGCAAGAAAAAGAGTTTTGTTATTTGGATGAGGAGTTTTCCTTGGTCAAACCCCGGTTTTGGAATCAACCTTGAAATATAATTGAAATTGAGAATGCTAGCAAGTAGTAGAAGCAGATCTAACAAAAAAGCTATGATATTCAATAGATATGCTATTGTATTTGAAATGTAAACAAGTATGTTAATATGAAATCTTGGACACAACACTAAAAAGCATAAATGTAAATCAAAACCTCCATGATTATATGCTTGGAATCCACCTTGAAGGGAGAATGAATAGATCTTGAAGATGAACAAAGGATTTTGAAGGAATGTCACACCACCATGATGGATAGATCTAGGGTTTGAATGATGAATCCTTGAATGCTTGAACCAAATCCCTTCAAAGGCTTGAATGCTTGAATCCTTGATCTTCAATGGAAAACTTGAATGCTTGAATATAGATGATTGCTTGAATGCTTTCTTGTGATCTCCTTTCTTGATTATGTGGTTGATGCTTAAGGGAAAACTTGATTCATAATTGGTTGATCACTCATGAATCATTGATGTGTGATGATGAAAATGAGAGGAGAAGGCTTCCTTTTATAGTGATCTAGGGCACAAACTTCTAGAGAGACCAACATAGGGGAAATAAATTACCATTAAGCCTTTACCCTTGGAAGTGGACCTAGATTAAATATAATTTAAGATTTTACTATTTTGAAGCCTGAAACAGCTGACCCAGAAGCGGGAAATAAAACTTTTCAAAACCCAACATACAAAAACCCTTAGAATTTGAAATTTGAACGTCCTTGGATCAGGGTCGAGGTTGACCTTGACCTAGAAGGTCGACCCTGACCCTAAAGTCAAGAACTTCAAATTCACAGAATAGGCTTCCAAAAACAGGCAAAAAAGAAGTAGAAAATGGGGCAGAACAAGGGAAAAAGTCATATCCAAACCAAAGACCTATTCAAGGCACTTGACATGACCCCAAACTGTTATTAAATCTGGATCATCCTATAGAGAATATATATATGTGCTTTGTGAAATAGATTACCATTATGATTGATCTTTTCACCAGCCATCAATATGCATTTATATCCTTTGAATAGTCATGTCTTGAAGAGCCATGACCATACGTGGCTTATGCTATGTAGGGTCATGACCCTTCATAACCGATTGGTAATATTAACTATATTGTAACATATACAAATATCAAATGCTCTTTATATATATATATATATATATATATATATATATATATATATATATATATATATATATATTCGACTATTAGATTAATATAATTATATCAATCAATTCGATGCTATATTTCAACACTCCCTCTTAGTGAGAGGAGATTGATATTCACAAGAAGTGAGTGTTATTGAAATCCCTGAGTTAGTTTGGAACTAGATTTCTTTTAAATAATACATAACCACTTTGAATCAGGATTTCTAGCATAATCCAGAACATAACTCAACTTGATAAGAAATTTATCAAAATCCCCGACCAATTCGAAACTAAATTTAATGACAAATATAGGTGTCAAGATATTCGGCGCAATCCAAATCAAAACTTGAAACATTCGTTATCATGATCCCCAACTAAATTTGGAACTGGATTAGATGATAACTTACACACAACTTCATATCAAGATATCTGACACAACTTAGGACATCATCATGATGTACTCATCCTGATAGAAGAGTTATCACAATCCCCAACCAATTCAGAACTAGATTTAGTGATAACAATCAATATATTTGGCACAATCCAAATCAAAACTTGATTTACATGTTATTATAATTCCCGACCAATTCGGAACTAGATTTAACAACCTCAAAAATTTAGTGTCAAAACTAGTGACTACAATACATAGTCATACCTGACACTAGGTTACGCTATTGTCTAAGTCATCACCTAGCAATAGTAACCCAACACATATGAAAGATCATCACCTTTCATAATATAACACAAAATGAATGGACCCATAAAGTCACACATACGACATCCACCTTGACTCTTCTCAGATGGTGGATCCACCATGACTTTTCCCAGAGAGTGGAAACCAATACTTCCACCTTAGACTTGTCTATCAAGGACAAGAATCATTTAAGATACAAAATGATGGATCACGGAAGCTGAAACCTTCTTTTTAGCTAAGGCTTTTATTCCTCAACACACCAAGGTTATCTAAAGGTACAAAATCTTCTTTCTAGCAAGGGATTTGGTAAGAATATTGGTCGTATGTTCTCCACCGAATTTTTTTTTTTGTACTGTCTCATAGTCTTGGTGAATTTTGAGCTTGCCGAGTACACACCATCTTGACATGGTACACTACCAAGATCCTGGGGTGCCAACTTAATTTGATCTTCTAGCTTCTCCCTATAACATATAGCCTTCTCACATGATAATGATCATAAATATCTGCTACAATTTCTTGATTACTAGAGAACCAACAAAACATGGTCTACTCCCTCTGAATCAAGATCCTCGAATGTCCACTGATGCAAATCCTTTAACTTCTCCATTTGTCACGAAGGCATACCCTATTTATATACTCAACTTAGTGACACTACAGGATGTCATTTCATACTTTCCTTCCTAAGAGAACCAATACAAATAATCTAAATAGTCATAAGGTTGCATCGTCTAGCATAAGATGCATTTTGATCTTGTGATCGATGCAAACCTAATCTGTTTTGAAAGGTGTAGACATGTCAAATGTTAGCCTAAATAGCATATACCTAACAAAGACAAATAGTAATTTACAAAGTCATTCAGATTGAGCTTAAACAGATGCGCCCATGTACTATTTGATTTTCTCAAATAAAAAGAATGTGGGTATGCTCTCAAAGCACCTGGAGCATATTCCTAATGCAAATTTGGAGGGATTGAGATTCATGAGAACCCCGTAGATGGCACAATATTGGGTTGAACACCCAAAATTGCCCCTAAGGCTTCAAGAACACAAATTTATGCAACTAATATGATTAAGTAGATTTTAAACCCAAAATAGATGTGAAAATGATGCATAAACAAGAATTAAACTAGGTTAATCCATTAGTTCTATGCTAAGATGTGAGTTAAGAAAGCTTGAAAATCTATCAACTAGGGATGATTATGCTAAAGCTAGAGCTAATTTAACATGATAACAATGCTATTAAATGAAAGTGAATTGGTATTTTTCTCTTAGAAATGACGAGTATTTATAGGATTTTAGAAAGGGTTGGGTTAGGAGGTTGAGTTAGGGTTTGGGGTAAGGTTAGGGGTTGAGTTTGGGTCAAAGATAAGGATTGACTTCTAGAAGAGTCTAGACTTTGGATGAGGATGAAGACTTTCTAGAAGAGTCTAGAACTTTCTAGGAATTTAGGAAATAGATAAAGGTTTATTTATTTCAAAAGGTTTTAGGTTTTGAAGATATTTATTAAAATATTTTTAATAAACATGAGGATTTAATATTTAATCTTAATTAAATATTTTTGAGTTGGGATTAGGGTTAGGAAATGATGGAATCAAGCTTTAATCAAAATTAAAGAGGCATTAGAAGATTCTAGAAGAGGTTTAGGATCTTTAGGATATTTCTAAAGTTTTGGAAAAAATATATACATATATTTATTTTTTGTTTTTTTGGTCAATTTATTAATTAAATAATTAATAAATATTTTTGAGTTGGGATTAGGATTAGGAAATGATGGAATCAACCTTTAATTGAAATTAAAGAGGGATTAGAAGATTCTAGAAGACGTTTAGGATTTTTAGGATATTTCTAAGGTTTTGGGAAAAAATAAATAAATTATTTATTTTTTGGTTTTTTGGTCAATTTATTAATTAAATAATTAATAAATAGGGAAAGGGTGTTTAAATAAGATTTAAATATTTTTTGGAGGGATTTCTTTTTAATTAAGATAAAGGAATTTAATGACATAAAAATAAATTAATTAATTAATGATGATGTCATCAGGGGTTTTTCAGAAAGTAAAAATACTTTATTTTCTAAAGGATTTTTAGGTGTCTATATTTTGCCCCTCTTTGATGCAATGCCACAAGTGCAATGGCATCAAAGACAAGAAAATAAGATGCCTCAAGCTAGAATTTGGAGGAATAAGGGGTTGTGCCCCCTCGAGAAAATAACACAAGGAGTAAACGTTGTGCAATTTTCTCAAAAGGAAATAGAGAGATAGAAGAAAGGAAGAAGGGAGGATAAATAACCAAGCTTCCAAGAGAAAAAATGGGTGAATGCAAGATGAGATGGAATGCAAAATGCAGAATGCAGCTAGATGAAAAGATGCAAGATTAATCTATATGATGCAAAATGTAGGGGATTTTGAGAGCTCCAAGTGCAAATGTGGAGAGCACAACCTAGTTTAATATAGAAATGTTAGAGACCTGCCAAGGATACTGGGATCATGAGGCCTTGTCACCAGCATTGCATAGGACTGACATTAAAAAGACATGCAGGGTTTCCCCAGCATCACACATGATCCCGAAAAGGAGGCATGGTAGAAACGATGCTAGAGAAACCATAAGCAAATGACATTTCCCAAGTGCACCATGTAACCCTAAAGATCATATGTGAAATGTGCAAGGGTTACATCCGAATGACTCACAGGCATAATCAAAAGATCAAAAGACCTTGCCCTAGA
The DNA here is from genome assembly GCA_027943335.1 of Chamaecyparis obtusa. Lineage (NCBI taxonomy): Eukaryota > Viridiplantae > Streptophyta > Pinopsida > Cupressales > Cupressaceae > Chamaecyparis > Chamaecyparis obtusa. Next base: position 196,554 of record BSBK01002893.1, on the reverse strand, counting down.
TTGTTCACATTCGCAGCGCACCATGATATAAAGGATCGTGGTGACTTTGAGTAGAGAAACAATGAGAAGCTGTAAAAGATTAACAAGATCGAAAGGACAAAATCCAAGACCAAAATGACAACTCCAAAAAGACATCCTTTTCCAAGGAGAGAGATTTGATTTGACTGATTTGATTGATGATGGGAAGATTGGTCTGAACGTGTGGAAGGATACATCAACACGGACCTGGTGTGATGGGTAGAAGATTAGGTCTGATAGGAGGAAGGATACATCCTCAAGGACCCGCTGATCGATGAGAGAATGAGTGTTGTTGTTCGTTGGAAAAATGATGAAGTCAAAGAATAATCACTATGATCAAGAATAGTTGACAATTGATGTTGCTAAAGTATGAGGTTGGATACGACAAGAGTCTTGATCAAATGTTGCTGCAAAAATGACAAGGACTATATACAACAAAAAGGGATGATATGTACAATAGACAAGAAAAGATATACAATTGATATGTATAGAAGCTCAAGATTTGGGATAGGAAGATCTTGCTATATAGGATATGGTACAAGAAGGATTGCACTATACAGGATATACAGGATATGGTACAAGATATGTGTAGGCAGGATTGCAGATTTGCTTGAGGATTATAAAAAAGAGGAATGTTGGGGGATGGTAGAAAAAGGACTGAGATGTTGGGATGGGGGGATGGGAGTTTGATAGATAATGACTCAGTCCACTATGTTTGGTGCCTGTTTGCCAAGTTTTCACCAACATACTTGTCCAAGGTGCTTGAATTGCCAAGTTTTCACCATTGGATGATTATTTTATTTTCTTTTTTTTGCTTTTTTGGTATTTTTCTGCTTTTTCCATTTTTTTATGAATTTTCTAAATATGTAGGATCTAGTTTAGGCATAGAGCCTCTTCAGATGTATGATGTTGATTGGATCATTCAAAGGCTCACCTTCTGGTGTAGATAGTTGATAAGATCCAGAGCCAAAGCATGTTGTGACAACATAGGGGCCCAGCCAAGTAGGCTCAAACTTGCCTTTCTTTTCTCTATGTGCTTGAACCTTCTGATTTTCTTTCAGGACCATATCACTGACCTGGAATTGTCTAGGATGGACCTTCTTGTTATAGCTCCTTTTGAGTTGATTCTGGTATGCAACCAGGTGATCATATGCTTGTTGTCTCTTTTCATCCAACAGGTCTAGCTATGTGAGATGTGCCACGTGATAGTCCTCATCAGTGGTATAGTTCTTCATTGAGACTCGCAATGATGGGAGCTTGACCTCGATCAGTAGAATGTCTTCAGCACCATATACAAGGGAATATGGGGTGGTGCCTGTGGGAGTGCAATAAGAAGTGTGGTAGGCCCAGAGGGCAAGATTTATCTAGAGGTGCTAGTCATGACTAGAATCATTGACAACCTTCTTGAGGATTTTGAGGATTGTTTTGTTAGTTGCCTTAGCTTGGCCATTTCCTTGAGGGAAATATGGACTAGAGAAACGGTGATGGATGTGGAGTCTGGCACACAAATCATCCACATGCTAGTTTTCAAAAAGTGTGCCATGGTCTATGAAGATGGTAGATGGTATGCCAAAGCGGCAGATGATGTGGTAAAGGATGAACTTGCATATTTGGATGCCAGTAGTTAGGGTGAGTGGAATCACTTCAACCCATTTGGTGAAATACTCAATGATAGTTATTATGTAGTTGTGTCCATCCGAGGAGAGGGGAGTGATTAAGCCGACAAGGTAAAAAGCCCCAACATGAAAATGGCCAAGGTGGCGTAATGGGCTGCAAGTCTTGTGCTGGTGCATGAATCATATTTGCATGCTACTAACATGGTAAACATTTTCTAATGAGCTCACAAGCATCATGTTCCATGGTTGGCCAATAATACCCAACTTGAAGAAACTGCTTAGCTAGAACCATGCCACTCATGTGGACACTACAAATTCCAGTGTGGACCTCTTGTAAAGCTAGGATGGCCTCATTTGAATCTAAACACCTAGAGAGGATATTGTGATACCCTCAATGATAAAGGGTGTTGGCTACAAGAGTGTAGTAGGAAGCTCTACAAATAAGGTTTTGGTGTTATTTTTTGGTGAGATGGGGAGATATGATACCATTTTTTTAGATATGCATGGATGTCGTGGTACCACAAGGACTGAGGACCAACCAAGACACACATCATTTCTACATCGACATTCTCATAAGCTAGCATGTGTAGCTGCTCGACTAGGAATTCATACTGTGATGCATCGCATGGGATTTCTAGCAAGGATCCAATAGTTGCCATTGCATTGGCCGCTTTGTTTTGAAGTCTTGGTATTTGTGTGAATTGTAGATTCAGGAAATGCCCTTTCAATTTGTCCACTAGTTCTTTGTAGGGTAGCAGCTTGTCATCCTTTATCTGATATTCATCTAGGACTTGCTTGATAATCAGCTGTGAATCTCCAAACACTTGCAGTTCTGTGATATTCCACTGAATGGTTATTTTGAGACCTAAGATGAGTGCCTCATATTCTGCAATGTTGTTGGTACATGGGAATCCTAACTTGAAGGATTTTGGGATGTAGTCACCTTGAGGTGTGACGAATAGGATTCTTGCCCCTAATCCATGCCATGTATAGGAGCCATCAAAGTATAACTTCCACATGGGTTGTTCTTCGATCATACATAAGTGTTCATCTGGGAATTCCATGATCAGTGGATAGGCATCCACCGATAGTGCCTCTGCTAGTTGATCAGCAATGACTTTCCCTTTGATTTCTTTCTGATCTATGTACTGGATGTCAAACTCAATGAGTAGCATGACCCATTTTGCCATACGACCTATGAGAGTTATCCTTAATAATAGATATTTGAGGGGGTCCACCTTTGAAATGAGCCTGATTGTGTGGTTGAGCATATAATGTCTAATCTTTTGAGTGGCAAAGACTACTGCAAGGCATGCTTTTTCCATGGGTGAATAATAAGCTCATAGCTGACAAGAGTTTGACTAATGTAGTAGATGGCTCTCTCTTTGTTTTTGTCATCATGCTGAGCTAAGAGTGCCCCTAGTGTTGTAGTGGTTGCTGAGGTGTAGAGTATGAGAGGGTGTCCTAGAACTGGTGGTACTAGGATTGGAGAGTTGGCTAGATACTCCTTGAGCTTATCAAAGCTTTTCTAACATATGGGGTCCCATTTGAAGCTTGTTTCTTTGTGCAAGAGATGCATGAAAGGTTGGCACTTGTCTGCCAGCTGGGAGATGAACCGATGCACTAATTGAAGCTTTCCTTGTAGGCTTCTGATCTATCTAAGTGTTCTTGGTGGAGGCATTTATGTTATTGCTTTGACCATTTTGGGGTCAATCTCTATGCCTCGTCATGATACTATGAAACCTAGTCGCTTTCTAGATGTTACACCAAAGACACATTTCTTTGGATTGAGTTTTAAGCCATAATGATGTAAGTGATCGAATACACTCTCAAGAATGCTTAGGTGTTCACCTCATGTTTTAGATTTTGCAAGAATGTCATCCACATAGTCTTCTAGGATCTTGTGGATCATGTCATGGAAGATTGTTGTCATCACTCTCTGATATGTGGCTCCTGCATTCTTTAGCCCAAATGGCATCATGTTGTAGCAGAAAGTACCCCATGGAGTTGTGAATGTTGTTTTATGTTGATCTACTTCTGCTATATGAATTTGATTGTAGCCTGAAAATCCATCCATTAGTGACAACATTTCATGACCCGTTGTAAGATCTACAATCATGTCTATATTTGCTAGCGGGAAATCATCTTTAGGACATGCCTTGTTCAGGTCCCTAAAATCTATGCATATTCTAATATCACCTGAAGGCTTTGTGATAGGCACCATGTTGGATATCCAATCTGAGTAATCTATAGCTTTGATAATCTTGGCTTGGAAGGGTTTTTCAAGCTCTGCTTTGACTAATAAGGAAAATTTTGGATGCATTTTCCTTAGCTTCTGCTTTACTGGCTTGGCATTAGGATCCACTGCTAGATGATGGATGACAAGATTAGGATCAAGCCTAGGCATGTGTGCATATGACGATATAAAATTTATAATTGATTCTCTAAGAAGTACAATGAAAGCCATTTCTTCACCCTTTGTTAGATTGACCACAATGTAGGTGATTCTTGGACATTCCTCTATACCCAAGTTGACTAGCTTGGTTTCTTCTATAATGATAGGTGACTACTCAGGTCTGTAATCCCATATAGGAGGAAGAGGCAAGTCTTCATCTTCTAGCGCTTGAATTGCCAAGTTTTCACTAAAAGATACGCTCTTTATTTTTACTATTTTGGAATCAGAATGTGCCCTAGAAGGGTTTTCACATAAGGACTCATGTGTTTTTATTTCTATTCCTCTTTTGCAGCTAAAGCTTGCCTGCTCCCCAAAATATCCTTTTAAGTCGAGCTTATAGATGTGAGTTGACTCTGAATCTTGAACTGATTGTGGGCCTGATGCCCCCATGAACTCTAGGACTCATCGATGTGTGTGATGCTTAGTTTGTCCCAGTCTATGAGTTCAGGGTGAATGAGGAGAAGTTCTATGAGGTTAATAGTGAGTTGTTGGAGGATAGAAGTTCCCAGGAGGGTATCATCGTTGAAGATGTCATCGTATGATTTCTTTTCTTCCTCTTCAGGGATGTCTTCAATTTCTATAAGGTCATCCTGGCTATTCAAGAAGGGAACGCTAGTCATGTTGGTGCCCCCTGTTGTGGTATTGGGCCTTTGTATATATAGGCGAGGGGTATTAAAGCCAAGACCTTGATGTTGTGGGTTTTTGGATGCTATGATTAGGTCATTGCTTCCACCTTCTTGTGGTCCTAGAGCACCACCTTGGTAGTTCCATTGCTCAGTAGTGTACTTGTGCAATTGTGGGTATTTATCTTTGAAGTAGCCAAGAAGTTGAGTGTCAGGTGGTGGGAGATCTTTGTACAACCACCTATTGATGTTAAGATCCATCTCTTGACTGTTTATGTTTCTATGAGATTCAAAAGTCATAGGTCCCATTCTCCTGATTTCATGATGCTCTTCAGCAGGCTTGCTTTAGTGACTTAGGCACCCTTAGGTATGTGGATCAAGTGAGAGGGCCCCTATGGAAAATGCATCATGTAGGTTGTACTCACCATATCCCTGGTTATTGATCTTGATGGAAGAGAGGGTGGAGGCGAGAATGGTCTCTGGATCGTAGTGGGATCGGGACGAGCTGGCAACAAAAGTACTAATGTCAGTTCCAGGATAGTGAGTGGAATGAGGGAATGATTCTTCCATCATACAATAGTATGCGAAGGGTTGGGGATCAGCATGGATGGTAACCTCAGTGCCTTGATGCGGGAATTTGATGCACTGATGGTAAGTAGATGGTATAGCCTTAATGGAATGAATCCATGGTTGGCCTAGGAGGATGTTGAATGGTAGGTCAAGATCAACATGGAAAATGGTATCTTGTGTCACTAGGCCTAGCTGAATAGGAAAAGTAATAGTAGCCTCAGAGGTATGCTCCAAGTTGTCATAGGCCTTGATAGTGATTACTTCATGTGATATATCGGCCTCCGTGAACCTAATCTGTTGAATGAATTTTAGAGTACACAAGTTTAAGGCCAAGACATTATCTATTAAGACCCATTTGATGGAAAAGTCTCTGAAAGGTGTAGATAAATCCCAAATCCTATCCCAAATCCTAAGCTTCTGTACATATCCATTGTATATCTTTTCTTGTCCATTGCATATATTGTCCCTTTTTGTGGTACATAGTCTTTGTCAATCCTGTAGCAGCATTTGATTATAACTCTTGTCCTACCTAGCCTTGTACTTTAGCAACATCAATTGTTGACTATTCTTGATCATTGTGATTATTCTTTGACTTCATTATTTGCCAGCAAACAAAAACACTCATTCTCTCATCAATTAGCGGGTCCTTAAGGATGTATCCTTCTTCCTGTCAAACCTACTCTTCCACCAATCACACCAGGTCCATGTTGATGCATTCTTCCACATGTTCAGACCAATCTTCCCACCATCAATCAATTAGTCACATCAAATCTCTCTCCTTGGCAAAGGATGTCTTTTTGGAGTTCTCATTTTGGTCTTGGATTTTGTCCTTTGGATCTTGTTAATCTTTTACAGTTTCTCGTTGTTCTCTACTCAATGTCACCACGATCCTTTATATCATGGTGCATTGCGAATGCGAACAGTTTGAGGCACAGTCTTTTGATCTTTTGATTCTACCTGTGAGTCAGTCAGATGTGACCCTTGCACGGTTCACATGTGATCTTCTAGGTTACATGGTGCACTTGGGAAATGTCATTTTCTTGTGGTTTCTTTAGGATCATTTCTACCATGCCTCCTTTTTGAGATCATGTGTGATGCTGGGGCAACCCTACGTGTCTTTTTAGCATCAATCCTATGCAACACTAGTGACAAGGCCTCATGATCCCAATATCCTTGGCAAGTCTCTAGCATTTCTGTATTAAACTAGGTTGTGCTCTCCACATTTGCACTTGGAGCTCCCATAATCCCCTACATTCTGCATCATATAGATTAATCTTGCATCTTTTCATCTAGCTACATTCTACATTTTGCATTCCATCTCATCTTGCATTCACCCATCTTTGCTCTTGGAAGCTTGGTTATTTATCCTCCCTTCGTCCTTTCTTCTCTCTCTGTTTCCTTTCAAGAAAATTCCACAACATTTACTCCTTGCGTTATTTTCTCAAGGGGGCACAACCCCTTTATTCCTCCAAATTCTAGCTTGAGGCATCTTATTTTCTTGTCTTTGACACAATGCCACTTGCGGCATCGCATCAAAGAGGGGCAAAATGTAGACACCTAAAAATCCTTTAGAAAATAAAGTATTTTTATTTTCTGAAAAACCCCTGATGACATCATCATTTATTAATTAATTAATTATTTTCTTTATTTATTTATTTTTGTCATTAAATCCCTTTATCTTAATTAAAAATATTTAATTAAGAAATCCCTCCCAAAAATGTTTAAATCTTATTTAAACACCTTTTCCCTATTTATTAATTATTTAATTAATAAATTGACCAAAAAACCAAAAAATAAATTATTTATTTATTTTTTCCCAAAACCTTAGAAATATCCTAAAGATCCTAAACCTCTTCTAGAATCTTCTAATCCCTCTTTAATTTTGATTAAAGGTTGATTCCATCATTTCCTAACCCTAATCCCAACTCAAAAATATTTATTAATTATTTAATTAATAAATTGACCAAAAAAATAAAAAATAAATATTTTATTTATTTCTTCCCAAAACATCAAAAATATCCTAAAGATCCTAAACCTCTTTTAGAATCTTCTAATCCCTCTTTAATTTTAATTAAATGTTGATTCCATCATTTCCTAACCCTAATCCCAACTCAAAAATATTTAATTAAGATTAAATATTAAATCCTCATGTTTATTAAAAATATTTTAATAAATATCCTCAAAACATAAAACCTTTTGAAATAAATAAACCTTTATCTATTTCCTAAATTCTTAGAAAGTCCTAGACTCTTCTAGAAAGTCTTCATCCTCATCCAAAGCCTAGACTCTTCTAGAAGAAGTCAATCCTTATCTTTGACCCAAACTCAACCCCTAACCTTACCCCAAACCCTGACTCAACCACCTAACCCAACCCTTTCCAAAATCCTATAAATACTTCTCATATCTAAGAGCAAAACACCAATTCACTTTCAATTCTAGTATTGTTATAATGCTAGAATAGTGCTAAAATCATTCAAAGTTTTCATAGTAATTAGTAAATTTCATCATTTTTCAAGCATTTTTAGCTCACATCTTAGCATAGAACTAATAGATTAACTTAGTTTAATTCATGTTTATGCATCATTTTCACATCTATTTTGGGCTTAAAATCTACCTAATCATATTAGTTGCATAAATATGATTTCTTGAGGCCTTAGGGGCAATTTTGGGTGTTCTACCCAATATTGTGCCATATATGGGGTTTTCATGAATCTCAATCCCTCCAAATCTGCATTAGGAACATGCTCTAGGTGCTTTGAGAGCATACCCATATTCCTTTTATTTGAGCAAATCAAGCAGTGCATGGGCGCATATGTTTAAGCTCTATCTAAATGACTTTGTGAATTACTGCTTGTTTTTGTTAGGTATATGATGTTTAGGCTAACATTTAACATGTCTACGACTTTCAAAATAGATTAGGTTCGCGTCGATCACATTTTGGCTAGAAAATTCCATTAGGATGCAAACTAATTTAATTGTCCACTATGTCTAGCTCTAATCTAATTTAATTATCTAATCTTTGCATCAAAGAGGGGCAAAATGTAGACACCTAAAAATCCTTTAGAAAATAAAAGATTTTTATTTTCTAAAAAACCCCTGATGACATCATCATTTATTAATTAATTAATTAATTAATTTTTGTCATTAAATCCTTTTATTTTAATTAAAAATATTTAATTAAGAAATCCCTTCTAGAAATGTTTAAATCTCATTTAAACATTATTTCCATATTTATTAATTATTTAATTAATAAATTAACCAAAAAACCTTAAAATAAATAAAAAATTTATTTTAATCCTAAACCTTGGAAATATCTTAGAGATCCTAAACCTCTTCTAGAAATTTCTAATCTCACTTTAATTTTAATTAAAGGGTGATTCTACCATTTCCTAACCCTAATCCCAACTCAAAAATATTTAATTAAGATTAAATATTAAATCCTCATGTTTATTAAAAATATTTTAATAATATCCTCAAAACCTAAAACCTTTTGAAATAAATAAACCTTTATCTATTTCCTAAATTCCTAGAAAGTCCTAGACTCTTCTAGAAAGTCTTCATCCTCATCCAAAGCCTAGACTCTTCTATCACAAGTAGTTGTTGTTGTTGCACCAAAAGATCGACCTTTTAATGCTCGATACAACCACTAGACTTATAGAACACAGGAGGCTGTTAAACCATGTCATGAATCCCGAAGGGAGCGTTGACCATTTTTCCAATAATATCTTTCTCAGCGTTACCCGAGGGGATTCAAACCTGTGACCAAGTTCTGATACCACTTGTTACAAGTAGTAGTTGTTGTTGCACCAAAAGATCAACCTTTTAATGCCCAATACAACCACTAGACTTATAGAACACAAGAGGCTGTTAAACCATGTCACAAATCCTGAGGGAAGCGTTGACCATTTTGCCAACATCTTCTAGAAAGTCTTCATCCTCATCCGAAGCCTAGACTCTTCTAGAAGAAGTCAATCCTTATCTTTGACCCAAACTCAACCCCTAACCTTACCCCAAACCCTAACTCAACCTCCTAACCCAACCCTTTCCAAAATCCTATAAATACTCCTCATTCCTAAGAGCAAAACACCAATTCACTTGCAATTCCAGTATTGTTATAATGATAGAATAGTGCTAAACTAATTCAAAGCTTTCATAGTAATTAGTAAATTTCATCATTTTAGCTCACATCTTAGCATAGAACTAATGGATTAACTTAGTTTAATTCCTATTTATGCGTCATTTTCACATCTATTTTGGGCTTAAAATCTACCTAACCATATTAGTTGCATAAATCTGATTTCTTGAGGCCTTAGGGGTAATTTTGGGTGTTCTAACCAATATTGTGCCATATATGGGGTTTTCATAAATCTCAATCCCTCCAAATCTGCATTAGGAACATGCTCCAGGTGCTTTGAGAGCATACCCACATTCCTTTTATTTGAGCAAATCAAACAGTGCATGGGCGCATCTGTTTAAGCTCTATCTAAATGACTTTGTGAATTACTATTTTTTTTTGTTAGGTATATGTTGTTTAGGCTAACATTTAACATGTCTATGCCTTTCAAAACATATTAGGTTCAGATCTTTTCCAAGGCCACAATATTAACAGTCCCTCTTGGACTTGAGGGAAGATAATAAAGACCTCTAGTATGGAATGCCTTAATCAGGGATTCTATCCATGTGTTCCCACTACTATAATCTCAAAATTGTTTTACCTTCAATAGTGAACTCTCTCTCAATCAATACAATTGAGATTGTCAAAAGTTAACTGAACCATATGCTCCCTCTAAAGCTCAAGTTCATCAACTTCTTGACCTCTTGAAAATTTCAGACTTTCTCTGAATCTGAATTTCATATGCTTTTGTCCTGAAAGTATGTCAGAGATATAGTACAAATAGTTTATAAAGCTAAACTATCTTGTGCAAAAATACAAATGATAGAAGCATACAAGATTTATTATTTAATGAATTACAAACTAAAAATTCATATGCATTAATAAAGCATGGAATACTTATCTTAAATTTTAGATATTTCCATTCGTGAGGTGAGCCCATATAGGAAATATCACGCATGAATCAACTCTCATTTTATGTCCTTATCATTGCTGCTGAAATTGGTATATTCATTCCCCATGCGTTTTGATTCATAAAATGATATTACTTATACTCCACCTAATTATTTGATTTGCAGTACCCTTAAGACTGTGCTATCCAATTATATCTTAGATTGTGGCCAGATGAAAGGGAATTTTTCAAAATGGCACAACCTTCGACTCTTCACTCTGCAACAAAAATTGATAGGAGCGTGTTACTTCAACAAAGGTTTGATAGCCATGACCGGGAAGATCAACTTGGATGCCGAGTCAGACTACGATACTTCAACATTGATGCCACGTGTTGTGACAATGCCTCCAAATTTGGGATGAGTATAATATACCAATTTGTTTTGTATCACCTCTGCCAACTCCTCAAAACCAACAATACATTGCTATGCCACACTCACAACATTAACAAATCAGAAGCAATTCTTGGCTCAATATAGCTTATGTATACAATTGCGGTCCTTGTTGTTACCCTATTACGATGCCTTGTGCAAGAATACATGGTTCACTATTAATCGCACATGTTGGGATTGTCACTTTTCCTTGTTACCTTGTTCATTTTCCTCCCAATAAGCATATGAATCCATCTTCTTGCGGTGGTGAGTGTGAATTGCAATTTAGCGAATAAACCAAATTGTTTTCTATTATCATTCACCATATCCTATTCCCTTTCACCAATATCCTTTGTAGTTGAATTATCTTCGTTCTGCACCAGTTTGTATTCCATGACCTTTGATCTTATCAATCTACATATGATCCTCGACCATACACATTCGACCATATGTTTTGACTGACTAGTCATTTCAGGCGGCAGATTTGGATCATCATTTTCTTTTCTTGTTTTGAGGGTATTTTTTAAGGATTCCACATAGATTTCTGAATGAGTTATTTTGTCTCATCAGTGTTGGCAGAAAATAACATATGTGCACTGACTATGATTCTTGTAATCACAGTAAAGTATTATAGCACACAAATTCCTTAGAGTTCCCTTTTTTTACAGTATGTCACATTCTAGGAGGTATGTGTCATATTGAATTGTTGTTTTTTTTTTAATTTTGTTCAAGCATTCAAACCTCACATTCTTCTTAGCTGAGATTTTGTTTAACAATTAGCAGTAAAAGATGTTTGGTTTGGGCATGGCAACTTATGTGTTATTGTATATATTTTTGACAGGTTAAAGCCTAATCTGAGAGGCACTTTAGAAATTAATGAATATATCCTTTTGTGAACATGATTGGTGATTTGTTATAGCTATATAAACACTATTGCCCCAGATAATTTAAAAATATAACTATTGCAAGTAATCTACAATCTACGTTTGACAAGGGTGCTTCATCATTCATTAGTCAGCTATTTCTGTAGTTTGTACACATACATTTGAGTATGCGATTCAGTATGTTTACTGTGCACCTAATTAGTTGAATACAAAGTTGAGCCTCTTTCCAAAGATTGAAACATTTAGCAGATCAACCCACAAGATTAGTTGTTAGTGCTTGTCTCTTCCATGCATTAATTTTATTCATAATTAACGTGATTGAATTCATGCCACTATGTTGAATTTGAAAGTGGTATAACATCTCGGGTGTGTTCAATCCTCTAAGTTACTATTAAATCCAACAAAGACACCAATCACAAATGCCCTGTGTCGTCTGCATAATGGACTCTTCAAGAACAAATAATGCTCATTCCAATACCCACTCAATTTGCTTCCTACACTCTGAATGCTTAAGAGAACGCATGTGAGTATCATCCACTGTCAAGACAATGATAGCAATGACTTGGCTTCTGACATTCAATAGAGGGTTGTGTTGAGACTTCTCCAAGGATTACAAACCTTAGATGTATTCCTACAAACTGTAGTCTTATGGCTATGTTGACCGGTACTATGATTGTTGTGTATCCATCTTAATTCGCATTTTTTATCTTCCCCATTCAATATATATAATTTGCATTTTCCTTCCGTCATCGTATCCCTCTCTATATGAAATGTTGTGCACAACTTCCTTGAATTCTTCAGTCCTGTCCCTTGCTTTTGCCATTTCTATCACTACCACAAATTTTGACAAAATTAAAATATGCAGACCTTTGGTGCAACTGATCTTGGCTAGTTTAATGTGGGTGGATTTAGCTTCCAAGCTCCAAAAATGTTGTTTCACACCAAAAAATAAACTGGTAAAATCGTCTCGCACCAGTTACAAATCATAGTTTAATTAGCTAATAATTTGAGACAAGCATTGCTAATAATTGGTAGATCTCTATAAAAAATGGTATAAAAAAAGGGGCAGCATTTGGAGGACGGATATGAGAAGATTGATGTGAGAAAGTCACCAATATCTCTACCAATTTATCATTGATTGTTTGTGAATATATTTTATTCTCTTATAGGTTAAGCTCTAATACCATGTTATTAAATCTGGATCATCCTATAGAGAATATATATATGTGCTATGTGAAATAGATTACCATTGTGATTGATCTTTTCACCAGCCATCAATATACATTTATATCCTTTGAATAGTCATGTCTTGAAGAGCCATGACCATACATGGCTTATGCTATGTAGGGTCATGACCCTTCATAACCGATTGGTATTATTAACTATATTGTAACATATACAAATATCAAATGCTCTTAATATATATATATTCGACTATTAGATTAATATAATTATATCAATCAATTCGATGCTATATTTCAACACAAACCCCTAACTCGGAGGGCTAAACCAGTCCTAAATGGAAGGGCTTCCATTTTCTAATGATACATTTAGCCCCCACTTTAGCAAGAGTATGGACTCGATGCAAACTCTTGGTAAAGGAGAAGAAAGATTATAGTGGATAACAGTGAGGTAGAATATCACTTAGTTAAGGACATGAGCCCCCAAGCCAAGGATTCTAACTCAACATACACACATGAGGGTGCAAAAACAAAGAAAACAACAAAGAGAAAGATAAAAGACACAAAAAGAGGGGATAGTACTAAAAAAAACCCAAATCAACTAGCAAAGGAAACCTTGCTAAGAAATTATTCTTATACTAATATCATATTTGGAAAGTTATCATAAAAACATAAATGAATACATATGAAAGACAAGAGCAACACTATAAATAACATAGCTTCATGATCTAATCCTACTAGCACGAAAGCGAATGAGAGAAGAGAAAAAGAGTGATTACCTCGCCTAGATTAATATAATTATATCAATCAATTCGATGCTATATTTCAACACAAACCACTTACTCGCAGGGCTAAACCAGTCCTAAATGGAAGTGCTTCCATTTTCTGATGATACATTTAGCCCCCACTTTAGCAAGAGTATGGACTCGATGCAAACTCTTGGTAAAGGAGAAGAAAGATTCCAGTGGATCACAATGAGGTATAATATCACTTAGTTAAGGACATGAGCCCCCAAGCCAAGGATTCTAACTCAACATACACACACAAGGGTGCAAAAACAAAGAAAACAACAAAGAGAAAGATAAAAGACACAAAAAGAGGGGATAGTACTAAAACAAACCCAAATCAACTAGCAAAGGAAACCTTGCTAAGAAATTATTCTTATACTAATATCATATTTGGAAATTTATCATAAAAGCATAAATGAATACATAAGAAAGACAAGAGCAACACTATAAATAACATAGCTTCATGATCTAATCCTACTAGCACGAAAGCGAATGAGAGAAGAGAAAAAGAGTGATTACCTCGCCTAGTAAGATGCCCACCTTACCATGAATCACTAAGGAGGGAGAGCCCAATAGGTAGCCAAACCTGATAGTTCACCCAAAAAATGTGCTTTGTAGTTGTAATGCGTCTTCCGAAGGCTTTTGGAATACCCATAGATCCACCTTCTTGTATCACTATGGAATATAAAATGTGTGTCCCTTCAGGATTTAGCAACTTATGTGCATTACCTTCCATGGATTTAGCATGTTTGAAAATTGAAAATGCTTTTCTCTTCAAGATTTAGCAACTTATGTGTGTTACCTTCCAAGGATTTAGCATATTTGAAAATTGAAAATGTGTCTCTTCAGGATTTAGCAACTTATGTGTGTTGCCTTCTGAGGATTTAGCATATTGAAAAATGAAAACTATAGTACAAGGGAGACCCTATATATGCCCCCCTTCTTATCGTGGCTACCTCATAGATAGGATAAGGAAGAGAAAGAGGATACCTACTTCACAAAGTAAGGAGATAACATATTAACAACAATGTACACTATATTCTTAGCAAAGAGTCTTGACCCTTACATCAAAGAACATAGATAATCATGAAAAAGGATATGTCACTTATGGAAAACAAATCCTCAAAGAGAAATAGATCTTATCAAAAAGACCCCCACCGTAGAGGAGTACTTTGGATAAATTATCATCTTTCAAAGAAAAGCAAAGAGAGACCAAAGATTCAATCAATAAGCTTCCTGCAATCAAGAGGAAGAGGAATCTTGGAATGAAGGAATCAAACTCCAACCCTAAAGCAAGGGAAAGAATTTATAAAGAACATAATTTGCAAAATAAAGAAGAGGTGATGACTTAGGACAACAACCTCTCACATAAAAGGATATCCATAGCCAACACATCAGTCAATATAATTAAATAATTTTGTAGAATAAATAAGTGCCACTAAGCTAAGGAAAGTAGATCCCTAGACATAGAGAAAGAAATAAAAACCTTGCCCCCCAGGGATAAAAGCAAGGGATACCTTTGCAAAACAAAATGTCTTAGCAAAGATATCATGAATAATAAAAGAGAACTATGGATGATTATGATCATAATACAAAACCATAAGAAAAAAGAATAACCAATTACACTCAAAATAGAATACATGCTAAGAGCATAATGAATTCTAAAGAAATGGAAGAAAACACCTCTTGCCCCCCAGTGAAGAGAGAAGAGGAGAGAAGATCTACATTATGGAAGAATGAGGGGAATTCCCCGTATCAAAATTATGAAGGGATTGTAAAACCACACGAGAGTGGGATATAATTCATAAAGCAGCTCTTTCTCT
Organism: Chamaecyparis obtusa; assembly: GCA_027943335.1. Taxonomy (NCBI): domain Eukaryota; kingdom Viridiplantae; phylum Streptophyta; class Pinopsida; order Cupressales; family Cupressaceae; genus Chamaecyparis; species Chamaecyparis obtusa. Next base: position 181,163 of record BSBK01002893.1, on the reverse strand, counting down.
AACATACAACTTGAAATGCACACAATCAACAAGTAAATGTGTATTACTATAGTGAAAAAGGACATTTGTACTTCAAGAGAGCATCTTTCGGTATAGGTTTAAAGATTTATTTCTTAGAATTCATTGACTGAACATACACTTTCTTAGCCACATCTTGAGGAGTATCAGGGTAAGCTAAGGAAGGTGTTGGGAGAAGAACATGAAGAGGTGGGCAACGGTCAAAATCAACCACCTTAAATTGAGATAGCGGGTAGCCAAGGCCACGCATATCTTTTTTAGGGGGTAGATGAACTGGATATTTAATACTGTGTTCATTAATACCAAGCCCTAAACCCTTATAACCTTGTTTAGCCATCATATTTTATCCTGTAGTGTACATATCTTGTAAAGCTTCTGCAGGAGGTGATTGTTTACGATGATCATGAGAAAACATTGTATAAGGTGGAATAATAGGTTTAGAAGAAGTTTATTTTGTCTTCCCTTTAATATCATCATGGATCAGATAAGAAGGGGAAGGTAAATCCAAGAATTCTTGCACATCTACATCATGAACCATAGTTTGCGCCTCATCATAAGTGTGGGAAGAACTAGGAATAGAAGATGGAGATTTGGGAATAGGAATATTAGGAATCAGATTAGGAAGGATAGGATTAGGATTAGGATTAGGAAGATTAGGAACTAGATTATGAAGGATAGGATTAGGATTAGGAAGTTTAGTAAATGATGCATCATCCACAAAATTCTTCACATAATCCAAAAGAGAAATAAGTCCTCCACACAAATCTTTAATGAAATTTTTGAAAGTAGGAAGACTAGTATTAGTTAATCTCACAATAGCATAAGCAAGTAAAATATGAAGAGTGAAAAACATAATGAAATGTATGATACTCTCATAAACATCATAAGTACTATAAAGAGATGCTAAGAGCATAATGATAAAGAAAATAGCCACACAATAAAGCATCTTAAAGATCTTCGTAGTGAATGAAATGTAAGAAATGAAAGAAAGTATCCAACACCAAAAAGAAAGAGTTGTCTATCGCGGGTTCACCAAAATGTAAAGATAAAAAATATGTATATGATAATGATATGGTGTAAAGATGAAATAGTGATGATATGCTAATGTAATGTATGGAGATGTGATATATAATAAAATGTTGGAATGATTTGGTATAGAGATGTGATATAATATGAAAAGATGAATGTGGAAATTATGTGGAAAATGTTGTGGACATATACTAACCTCACAAATATAAAAGATCTAGAAATTGTTGTTTTCCGGTATCTGTACTAAGTTTCTAGAAATTCTACAACCGGATCTGGGATGGGAACACAAAGACAACTCGAAAACCCAAAAATCTTTTCCTTTTCTAAGAAAGGTTGACCTTGACCTACACTACTACGATGGAAATTCTATTCACAAATCCCAGAATTTTGCCAAAAAAGGGTATCCGAATCTTCTCTGAAATTCATTGTTCTGTACCCGCACCTACAAGAGAAAGGGTTTTTTTGTTTGGATGATGGGTTTGCCTTGTTCAAACTTCAGTTTTGGAATCAACCTTGAAATATAATTGAAATTGAGAATGCTCGCAAGTAGTAGAAGTAGATCTAACAATGAAGCTATGATAGTCAATAGATATGAAATTGTATTTGAAATGTAAACAAGTATGTTAATATGAAAGCTTAGACACAACACTAAAAAGCATAAATGTAAATCAAAACCTCCATGATTATATGCTTGGAATCCACCTTGAAGGGAGAATGAATAGATCTTGAAGGAAGATCACACCACCATGATGGATAGATCTAGGGTTTGAATGATGAATCATTGAATGCTTGAACCAAATCCCTTCAAAGGCTTGACTGCGTGAATCCTTGATCTTCAATGGAAAAATTGAATGCTTTAATATAGATGATTTCTTGAATGCTTGATTGTGCGCTTGATGCTTAAGGAAAAACTTGATTCATAATTGATTGATCGCTCATGAATCATTGATGTGTGATGATGAAAATGAGAGAAGGCTTCCTTTTATAGTGATCTAGGGCACAAACTTCTAGAGAGGCCGACATAGGGGAAATAAATTCTCATTAAGCGTTTACCCTTGGAAGTGGACCTAGATTAAATATAATTTAAGCGTTTACCATTTCGAAGCTTGAAACAACTGCCCCAGAAGCAGGAAATAAAACTTTTTGAGCCTAACATCCAAAAACCCTTGAAATTTGAAATTTGAACCCTGGGTCAGGGTCGAGGTTAACCCTGACCTAGGTCAGGGTCGAGGTCAACCTTGACCTTGAGGTCAAGAACCTCAAATTCACAGAACAGGCTTCCAAAAACAGGCAGAAAATAAGTGGAAAATGGGGCAGAACAAGAGAAAAAGCCAGATCGAAGCCAAAGACCTATTCAAGGCGCTTGACATGACCCCAAAACACTTACTCAGAGGGCTAAACTAGTCCTAAATGGAAGTGCTTCCATTTTCCGATGATACATTTCTATCTCTATGCTTTGGAATTTCTCTGAAACTTGGATAGTCACCTTTTTTTTTCAATGTATTAGAAGAAAATATGGCTATGTAGGAAGCTTGAAATATCTTATCTTTTCTACAAGCTATAGATTTTTTTTATTCTTTGGCTTCATGTATATCATTTGTATCTCATTCTTAATAGGAACTGAAGGGTTTTGCAACAATAAAGCATACTTTCATCCTACCTTGTATCTCTGGACCTTCATGCTTATTGCTAGTTAGACACTATGTAATCCATGGTCCTTTCTCTTTTTGTATTTTAGTTGTAACGGGCTTGAATCCATGAGGCTCGTGACCATATATTTTGTATATTTTTAGGTTTCTTGATGTGAGACATTGTATACTCATACAACTATTGTACATGTATATGTGTTGCTTTTACCATTATGTCAACTATTGTTGTTATGGCTCGAATCTAGGTGCTTCTATTATAGGTCTATTTCTCTTTGATTTCTTAGCTTTTGATGTTCAAGGGTCCTAGCATCTGTGTATTTGTTTTTTGATGTCAGTATAATAGCCACAAGATCCTGCAACTTCTAATTTTATGTGTTTTCCATAGAAATAATGGGGTTTTTCTAGAGAAATCTGGAACCTTCATGTAATCACTGTCATTTTTTGTGGTTGGTCTAGGCTTCTTTCCTTATCACCATGGTGCTTGTGACTTCCTCTTGGATATTCTCTTTAATGCTAAAGAAAATCATCTGGATTATTTGATAACATTACTATGATGCTACTCTGATTTAACATCAATGTTCCTTTCTTATCAAAATTATTATTTATTGCTCAAAGCCTTGGATTTGCATAGTATACTTTTTCTAAATAATTGAAACTCTTTTATGAACTAGTAAATATCATGATTTACACAACTATCATGAGCTTTTAGTAACAACCATTTCATCATTTATATGATTTATCAATGACATGGACATTGTAGTTGTTATGACTGTCAAAATAATCATGTTTACCACCCTTTGATGTTGTACTCCTTACTATGATGATGATCATGAAACTTCATGATGATACTTCTATTATGACTGTAATAGAAAATACAAGCACCTTTTGACAAATTTTGTCCACTTGATGTAGAGCTTTCTTTCCATGGCATGATGTACCATTGTTGTTATTACATGTTGTGATTGAAATAGACAGTGCCACTTTTTCTATATATTAGTGCATTGATCTCAAGATGATGCTTTGTTCTGTTATTTTCACGATGAGGGTTATTTAATAATAGTGATTTCTCCAAGAATACTGCCATGACAGTATTGATATTGTCTTTTCCTTTAAGAATTTGATATCTAGTATAACCTAAACACATCTTCCTTTTCATTGTTGCACTTACCACATAACAATGATACTCTTTGCTTTGCAATCTATTTGAAGTGATGTTCATTCCAACTCTATCTTTGAATTGTATTAGTATATATGACATGTTTAACATATGATGGATCGCATATATGATGGAATTTTGACCTTTATAAAACATTGAACACTCTTTTAGGCTTGATACTTTTGATATCTTTGGCCTAATTCATGGTAGATGATCTCCACTCCTTGGTATCATTATTTTGCTTGAAACAAACCATAGATGATGATAATGATTTTTTTGTTCCCTTCATTCATGGCAATTAATATAGATTTTTCTTAATGCATATGGTTTTCATAGGCATGTGGATATTACCGGCTTGTTGTCCCCATGCTACCTTGTAGCATAATTTTGCTTTCAATGTTTTTTTTATGTTCTTGACTTTTATTGCATGGACTTCACTAATGAACTATGATTTATTGTCCTATGTGACTATAATTTCAAACTATATGGATGTAGAAATGATTGGAAACTTTTTCTTACTAGTTTTACTCCTATCCTAATGGCTGTTGTTGTTGTTGTCACACCTCCTATAGATGTATATGAAATCTTTGATACATTTATGCTCTGCATACCTGTGCCATGAAGCTCTTGATGTCTTTTGATTATACTTGAATCACCCATTTGTATTGTATAGTGTTGATTATCTTTGAAATCTGACTTTTTTCCATGTAGTTCTTATCTGCCTTAAGCATGTGAGATGCAAACTTGTAGCATCTCTTTTATCTTGTCACTATGATTGTATAACATTTACTTAGAACACACAACAGTGATCCATTAAATGTCACTTTTTTCTTTTGCAATGAATACTATTACAATTCAAATTACCACTATACCTTGGCAATGATCTTATGCTATCCATTGTTTATCATTTGTAATTTGAATTACATCTTGTAGCTATGTACCTGTCACTTAGCAACATGTCGGGTTCAACCCTCATGGGAACCCACTTCATCCCACATGTTGTTAGATGATGAATGTGTACATGTTCCTACACATGAAACAAAGTCATTAGATGTACAAATAATGATTTATTTTGATCATTTTCTCTTCGATTCTTTTGTGCACTCTGAGAAGTGAATATGCATTTGTTGATTTCATATAAACTGATGAGGTATCCCTGAGCTCTAACAACATTTTTTTCTCTTCCCATGTAGGTAACCTTAGACAATCTAACTTCTCGAGCTAATGATGAAGACATCAACAATGAGATTCATCATTCATCAGAAAATGATGAGTCCCCCCCTCTATTTATATGCTCTTGCTTATGTATATTTTTTTTCATACTGTACATTTAGTCAGTCCCACGACTTGTGTGGGATTACATTTCATTTTCCATTCTTGAATAAAGAAAACTCTTTTAAATGTGCAATGTTGTATTAATGATTCTTATTTGTTGTAAATTGTTGCATCTATCTATGATTCATTCAGGGCATTTTTATTTTGTAAAAACACAACTAATAACCGAGATGCACCTTAAAACTATAAAACCTAACCAACTCCAGAAGATTGAGATGTTAAATAAAAATAGGTAACGATAAAAATAATATTTTTAATTAACATATCAAATTGTGACAATTACCTTCACAACTATTGATAGATACTCAACTAAGGTTCTCTCTCCTAACCTTTAACTGATCATGGACATGTTAAACTTTGTTGATTTCTTTCACTTCTAATATGAAGAAAGAATATGTGTAAAATCAAAATAATCTTAATATACTAATGTACCATCTTAAATTGGACGCACTTCAATTTATGACCTTTTAGCTCCTCTTAGTGTGTTCGCATTGCACATTTGCACTTCAAGCACAGAATTTCCTCTTTCTTTATCTCCCTCCTAGGCGAAATTGAGGTAGGACCTAACACTTCCTCTTTGATTTCCCTTTCTCTCACTCATAGGCTGAGGTAGGATCTAATTATATCCATCATCCTCTTGCTAGAGCTCATTTTCTTGAATCTAGGCTCGATTTATCAATCCTTGATACACATTACACTTGGATCCTCTACAGTTCTGGAAGCCTGGGTTACAAACCCAAGACTCTGGCCTCCTGGGGAATAGGTCGACCTATTCCAGAATAGGTCAACCAAGTCAACCTGTTCCCTTGTGGTTGGAAAGTGTTGGGCCAAGTCCTATTTCAAAGTTCCATTATTTCTCGCTTACTATAGTCAGCTCCCACAAGGGTAATTTCAAAAATTCACTATAAAAAAGACATCCAATGCCTTATTTGCCTCATGATGGATGATGATAGAAGCAAGGTACAAGCACGTGTGGACACCCCAATTTGACATAGAGCAATTGCAAGGTGGAAGTTAAGGGCTTAATGTAATTCTTTCATTGCAAAGTGAGGCCTTCATTTACATTTATTCAATTCAAGCATTCAAGCATTCAAGCATTATATGACACCATGGAGATGCAAGGGGATCATGAAGATGGTTAGAGTACTTTAGCCTTGGGGGTTTGGTATTCTTTTGGTGCTATATTCATATCTTCTCTTTGTCTCTTCATATTTTGCACACATTTACATTTACAAGTACACTTACATGCTAGGCTTTCACTCATAGAGTAGATTCTTAGCATTTGCTAACTTGTTTACATTTTAGATCGACAATCTAGGATTCACGAGCATTACATACACACACATCTTTCCTAGCGACTATTCGTGGAGGTGGAAATCAACAAAACGAGGGGTTGACTAAGGCAGACCCCTTTATAGCCACTACACACACCAATTTTGTAATAGACTTGCAGGTTATCAATTTGGCAACCACATATCTGGAATCTATTCCCCAAGACCTTTCCAAAGAATTTAGGTTGACTTTGCTACAGTGTCCCAAGAACACAGTGACTTTGTAAAAAAGTGTCCAGAACATGTTGCACTAGGTCGACCTATTCCTGGAGGTCTGAGAAAAAATCAATTTTAGGGTTTTTTGTTGTGATCATAAATCCGCAATCAAAAGTCCCGCCCTAGTCTCAGATTCTACAAGTTTTAGAGCAAAAAACCATATTCCATTGCATATTTTGAGGTAAGTACCTTATCTTTTGTTTCATTGTTAGAATAGATCTATGTTTATAATCTTAATTGGGTTGATTGCATATACTTGGTTCCTAAACTCATCTTACACTTCTTGGTTAATCAATTAGTTCAATCTTGTCATTTTCATTATATATCTATAATATAGTTACATTGCTTGAAAGAGGTCTTGCTAGTGTACTTCCTTGATATAACTTGGGTTTAGCATGGGCATCCCTTATCACCCTTGAGATTTTGCTAATCTAGCCTAGGTTGTATTGAGAGTTATGCTCGGAAGCCCCTCTTTCTCTTGTATTGAATGGCTTAGGGAGAAAATGTTAAACTTGATATACCTAGCTTGTATTGTTAGACTCATTGATGTCATTTTCCCCCTGAATAACAAAAAAAATGCATGTGATAAAGACTTTTATTATTTGTTATTATATAATTTTATTTAAATAAAATTAATAAAATATAAATAATTTTTTTACATAAAATACATTAAAATTAAAAATATAATAAAAATGAACCCCAATCAAATAAAAAACTGTGTCGTTAGAACAAAAAAAAATGATAAGGTATTACATGCAAGCGAAAAATAATAATCTTATTCTCTCTTCTTGAACCTCCTTCTCAGCTACAATGCTAATATATCTTAGCGATGAAAGAGGTAATTGGGCTCTCCATATAGGCCTGTGACTAGTACATGTATATCTTCATCATGCTATGATTTATAGGCCTCATCAAAGTGCTCACACCTAAAGGTTATTTTCTTTTCATATACTAGGGGTCATCTCTAAAATAATATTATCACATCATGGCATGGAACAGGTTCATTGGTTGCCTGGACTATCTGGAACATAACTACCAAGTTGCAGAAGATCAAACTTCCAAACTTTAAAAACCTACTCCAAAACCAAGTGCAGAAATGCATGTCAGGCTTCTTGAATTTTATTTATGCTACTAGTTTTCTGATCTACCCTCCATTGTCAAGCTCATGGTCCATGTCCACGATTTATCATTCTGTCCTGTAACCTGCCAGTCTTTGATATATCCAGGGCGGGATTGCGGTGGATTGATTTCCATTGCTCCTCCCAGCATGGCCACAACCTGTGACATGGAAGGTCGTTGCGTGGGAGTTGCCTGTGTACATAAAAGAGCCACGTGAATCACTCTCACAACTTCTTCTTCAGAGCAGCTGGAAAGAACGCTGGTATCAACCAATTCTACAAGTCTCCCCTCCTCGTACAACTGCCAGGCCTGCAAGTTCATTGATTGGTAATATAAGATATTTCTTTCAAAGAGTACATATTAATTACCCATTTCTTCTCAAACATGTGCTGAATCTTTGGTTAATGTGTCAAATGATTGGAAATCTAGAAGAAAACATTGGTACCAAATCAAGAAGATAGACCATCTCATCTGGCAAGCTACTGTCTTCGTGACTTCTGTTGCTAGCAACTTCGAGAGCAACTACTCCAAAGCTAAAAACGTCAGCTTTCTCCGTGAGATGTCCACGCAAAGCATACTCTGGAGCTAAATATCCGCTGAAAGCAGTACAAGTTCAAACTTTTAGTATACATACAAAGTACAGTATCAACCCTCATTTTAAACCTTGTCGGCATTCTGCATTTCGGTGTTTTCTAGACTTTGAAATCAAAACAAGCTGCTTTTACTGAATCCGGCCAATATCTGCTTGGAAGAATAGTTAAACATATGAACTGTGCTACAGACACATATTAAATTTATTATGCTATCTTGAGTCCTACATTTACTATAACTGGAAAAGAACAAATTTCCGATCTCAACGTGATCAACCTTACTGCTGATAAAAGAATTTCAATTTAGTGAAACAACCAGTGGAAACTCCCTCTGCAAGCATTAATGAGACAGAAATCTTACATTGTTCCTGCAACTCTAGTACTGATGTGACTCTTCGCAGCATCATAGAGCCTCGCCAATCCAAAATCAGCAATTTTTGGATTTAAATTATCATCTAGAAGGATGTTATTTGGCTTGATGTCTCGATGTATAATTTTAACTCTCGATTCTTCGTGAAGATATGCCAACCCACGTGCAACTTCAAGGCAAATGTTAAACCGTATAGGCCAATCAAGGCTTAGCTTAGATCGATTAGAACCTGAGGTTTATTAGAAAAAGGGATAAAAGTAATATTAATTGCAATTTCAATGTTTTCAAAAGACAAAGTGAATTCTTAGTTTGTAGCTATTATGTAGAGAAATATACAAGGACGTACCAAATAATGCTCGCCCAAGACTGTTGTTGGGCAAATATTCATAGACCAAGAGTCGCTCTTCGTCTTCAATGCAACATCCATAGAGTTTGACGAGACTCCGGTGTTGCACAGCAGATATTGTGGCAACCTCATTTAGAAATTCCCGTTTTCCTTGACCAGACGTGGAGGACAGCTTCTTTACTGCCACAGGATTCCCATTTTGCAGCACACCCTACAATTGAAATAATTTATTGTTATATAAGCGTTTCGATTTATATTTGATTCATTCACTGTCTCAAAAAACAATGCAAACTGCTCTTTTTATAAATAAGGTTAAATTTAAATTTACCTTGTAAACAGCCCCAAACCCGCCCTCTCCTATTTTATTTTCAATTGCAAAATCTTTTGTAGCAATTTTCATTTCTGTTAAACTGAAAAGATGAGCTTTTCCAGCCATACTCTTCAAATCTGGAAAAACAAGCAACATAGCAATTATAAGATCTACGTTCAGAAATCCATTGCTCAATACTAATTTCATTTACAAGAAATCTGATCTAAGAGAGAACGTAATTGAGCTGATCTCAAAAATGCATGGGGTTTGGCCTTAAGCTTAACAACATGTTTTATCACCTTCGCTATCATCGGCTGAAGAAAATTTTCTTTTCTTTCTCTTGTTTCTCAAAACCACTAAGAATGCACATAATAGAACGCCAACCCCAACAATAACTCCAATAATAATTCCAGTGATTCTTGTTCGGCTGTTATTGCTGGAACTTTCTATGCCAATAGTTGCCTTGAATTCTGCAACAAGAAACAGAAAAGAAATTATGAAGTGAAAAATTCCAGAATGGTTGTCTCTTAAATTAAAATTAGATAATTGTTAATCTCCATAGTGAATGTCCTTTGATTTAAAACTGGATAACTACATATTCTTTTAAGGCCAACATTCTATCTTACCAGGAGTAACCCTAATTGCTGACACCAAAGGTCCACGCGTCCACTCAGATGGTATGCCAAAAGTTCCCTTTCCAGCCCAAAACAGATGCACATCAAGAATGTTTTCTGTCACGCTGACATTATAAGTCTTTATAATTGCCACATTTGAGTCTCCAGCCGCCTCCTTGATATTGAAATCTCCTAACTTTCGGGTTCCCTGCATGAAAAAGAGTTGAAACAGTGAAAGATATGTAAATGGTTGAAATGATGATCTTAGTGTCAGTAATAGAATGATTCCAATATCTTCTCAACGCTCAAAAATACTGATTGCAATGTGCAAGACCCTCAGAAAATAGACCATAATCAGTAAACATGACATAACATCACAAAACGATGTTGATAGTGTCTACTTGCTTAACAACAATTAATATTGCATATCATCCCATTCAGAAAGACGATGGTAATGCATCTTGTTCTTCTTCATATATTCCCACCTCCAATTCATCAATTTTTTAATTTATCCATATGTTCCCACTTCCAATTCATCGATTTTAAATTTCTCTGACATTATTGTAGGGTTTGATGCATTGCGTGGCCTTCAATAAGCACAAAGAATTTTAAAATATTTTTTGAGTAATAAATATATTAGCCTATATAAATAAATCATTTAGTTTTGCAGTTATTTTTTAATTATTTGAAGATGCGTATGGATAAAGAGCTGGTTGAGTCTCAAATCAGTGAGCCATATGATATGATAGAGGAATTTGCAATAAACATCAAGGTGCACCCAAGGAGGGACTCAAAAAACCAAAAAGCATGTAGGGGCTCATGTCAAAATAAGGACAAGGAAACCATAAAACACATCCAGATGATTCTCTCCTGTTCATTGCATATCAATTACAACCTCTTCCTCTATATATCAAATATTTTTATTTACCACATTATGATGACTCCTAGTCCTCTTTTTTCAAATAACTATGATTATTTGTAGACATAAATAAATAGGAGCACTTTAAACATTTGGATTTAGAAAACAAACTATGAATTAATTTACATGTGTCTTGTTGATATATAAAGTTGTGGACCTTAAGTAAACCATCTGACTGTGAATTTCCCATCAATTGTTAGTAACAGTGACTTAGGATTCTGCAAGTACTTGCCAATGCTAGTGGGACTTACGAGTCCTAATGATGGCCGAGTCAACTTGCCACGGACTCACAATGCGAGTCATGATGAGTTTTGGAGACGGCTTGTACGAGTTTTGAGTTGGTAATTTCACGTCAGACTTGTGAGTTTTGGACTGGGACTTTTGCATTGCACTTGCGAGTTTTGGAGGACTCTTGGGTCTGCCTGGGCACAGCTGGGAGCTTAAAAACACAATAAACTTATTCTTTTTTCACATTTTTTTGCTCTAGCTTGTTCTGTACAGGTCTGAAGAAGGAAATGGGAAGGGGAGGAGATGAGAGGTGGAGCATTTGAGATCAAAGAAAACACAACTAAACTTCACACTCTTTTTTTGAATTCTTGTTTTGAAAACCAGAAAAAACTTGATAAACTAGGGTTAACTGTCATGCCCCGAACAATTTAAAAGAAGTCACAGCCTTATCCTAAACCAAATCATAGCTTTTAAACTAAAAACTGGATGAACGAAACAAGAGGACTCATTTAAGGAGGTTGATTGAGTTTAAGCTAAGGATATCATTTTAATGGTGATTCTTTTAAGGAGTCAATTAAAGAATGAATTAAAAGGATATCTAGCACACCACTTTCCTAGAATAAAAGATGTTTAATTAAAATATAATTAAGGTTCAAGCCAGCAGTCAAGAGGAAGAGTTTTGAGTCTTTAGAAGGGAAGCAATTGCCAATAAGGTGTATCTTTTCAAGACAAAAAAGGAATGACCCTCTCCATTATGGAGGGTATAAAAGGAAGAAAGCCTCATTTGTAGAAGGGATGGGATGATCAGTGAAAATAAGCAGAAACGGAATTGAAATCAGAACTGAACTAATATTAGCAGCAATACTCATTAAGAGATAATACTGATAGATAAGTAGAAATATAGATCTATGCATATGTTGCAAGAATGTTTTTGGATAAGATTGTGTGCATGTTTTTTACCATCAACGTTTCGGATCATACTATATGATCCATCATCAGGATGTATCATCAGCATGTTTTTCACATCCTAATGATGGATCATGGAGTATGATCCGAAATATTGATGGTAAAAAACATGCACACAATCTTATCCAAAAACATTCTTGCAAAATTATTATGGATAGCAGAAATCTGCTGTCATTCATCTATGCATATGTGTTCATGCGATAGAGATACTTACAAAAATTATTGAGTAATCTTAATACTGTTTCTAATATAAGCATCCAATAAAAGATTGGTATGACAGTCCCTTCCAAATTGATAGAAATAGATTGCAAATAGGAAGGATGGCCAGCCTTCCGAGTTCACGAGACCCAAGTAGGCCACCCTAAGATGAATCTTAGGCTCATGGGCAAAGGGTCTTAATGTGCCCTTGAGATTGAGGTCCCATCAAGTACGCCACCCCAGGATGGAATAGACAGCCAACCTTCCATGCCCATGTGCCAAGAGGAAGAATGGAAGACAGACCTTCCATACTCTTGGGCTTGTACAAGGATGGCCAGCCTCCAAGGTGAACTGAGGGTGTATGTATGGCCTCCTCCATGCTCTCACAGTACAAGGGCGACCAACCTTGAGAATACGGTTTTTATGTAGTTTGATTTTCCATCATGCTTTATCCATCTCTACAAGCTTTGGCATATCACAAGAGATCACTTTCAAAGCCATACTACTAGAAGATTGAGCATACACTACTCCTATCCACTTATAACCCATTGCTTCAACAAAGTATATCATTCTAGTGTTAATGAGTTTCTACCACTCTTGTTGCAGGGTCTTGTCCCCTGATGCATGAGTAGTGAGTGCCTTAAATGGAGGTTTACGATTTTGAGCTTTTGAGATCCAACACAGTCATGGAAATCCAACAATCAATCATCTACCATACCATTCTAAACCCACTATTACATGAAGTTCCTAGAACGGGGGCACACTTTCTCAAAATATTTGCAATATTCTAGGTAACTTTTGGGAGATCTGGGTATTAAGAAACAAACAACTATATATAATTAAAACCAGTTATTGTACACCAATACAGGAATTGATTGTAATTGGATTTATCCTAGAATAGTAAGATAATGGTGACCTTTAAGGAATTACATCCTCCAAAATATTTTTTAATGGCAAAAGAGTTAGAAGCTGAGAGGCCCAAAGAGGAGGATTACATTCACCATTCATCCCCCATACTCATAGATGCTTTAAGGTGCTTGTGATTACATTCACCATTCCTCCCCCACGTTGATAGATGCTTTCATATGCTTGTGTGCTAAGTGGGTTGCGTTGTCTTGTGTATATTACCAAAACACATGAGGAAAAGACCCTTGATTCCCCCGGCTCTCCTTGGCAACACACTGCATGCCAAGAAAAGAGCATGGAAGGAGGAATTTCTCTTGTTCTACGTGGAGCTCTAAAAGCAACACAAGTTTCTCTTCAATAACTAAAGGCATTCTCACCTTTGAGAGAGTGGAGGTTGAAATCCTTCTCCTAGGGAAGACAAATTCCTTGGGCCAATACTTCCTATTTCTCTAGACAATGCCTCCCAACCAAAAGAGAATAAAGACACGGTACCCCCACATTATTTAGAGTGAAATAATCCATGACATAGATGGGATACCTTATCTAATGATGCAGATTCACTTGTTGAAGGAAGTGGTTGAGGTGATTATTAAAACAATCCTCCTTTTATTGCCTTGATTGTCCTAATGCCTTTACTTGTTTGTTTACATCTAATCTAAGTCTTCAGCTCGGGATTGGGTTCAAGTTTGGGTTCAAAGAACTGGTTCACCAGTATGAAAAAAATTTGAAATGGGGTTTGGGTTCGTTAGTACAAAAACATGTGAAAGTTATATATGTGTGTGTGTGTGTGTGTGTGTATAGATAGATGCAGCCTATAAGCATGAATTAAGATTAGAATGTCACATAATATCATATAAAAAACAAAAACACCATAAACTTGTAATCATAGCATCATGATCATACCATCATAGACTTCAAGTTCAACTCAAAATATTAAAATGATAACATCAGGTTCAAATATCATTGTTTCAACTTGCAACAATTGGAACTTTATACTAAGGTTCAATCATCTAATGGATTATTAATTTATTCTTTTTCTTCATCATCACCATCTTCTTCTTCTTCTTCTTCTTCTTAACTGGCATTAGTTGATTCACCATTGGATCAACTTCACCAATAACATTCTCCCTATCCAAGTCCTCTAATGCAACAACTGCAAGTTGAGAAATGGAAGCATCCAAGTCCATATGCTCTGCATTTGTATCCCACCTCTTTGACTCACCTTCTTTATATTCACTCTTCTTGTGTGGAAAGAGACGCAAGTCGGAATGCACATAGACTAAGTTCTCCGCTCTTTTTTATTGCAACCTATTGTTCTTTACTGAGTGGATGAAAGAATACGTGCTCCAATTTCTTTCTGATGTAGATGAACTAGCAACCTATGAAGACAAGACAAAAGTAAACAATTAAAATTAAATTATTAAAGTTATAAGCTAGTTAGAAGGTAGCAACCTATGAAGACAAAGTAAGTTCAAATAATTTAAATAAAACTTACTTGTGATATAAATTTGATTGCGAGGGGCTGAAACAATTGGAATCATTGGCCATGGAGGTACCACCAACTATGACCATCCTTCTTAAACCAATGACGAAGAGCGTCATTACTTAGACCTCTTGTATTCACAAACTCTAAGAACTCATCTATAATCAAATCTCGCATATCATCATCAGGAAAGAGTCTAAGGAATGCTTCCTTGTACCCATCTAACACTTGTATATCTCTATATGGTGGAAGCCTTCCTAGCATATCAAGATATTGCTTGCTATAATATTTTGGTGCCAATGCATAGGCAAGAAAATGTAGAGGAGTGGTCATGTTGTTCCATCTTTCTACATAAATTTCTTGCAATTGTTTGAAGGTTTTCTCAGGGTCTTGCTCCTTTTCATTTATGATTTTCATCTTCTCAAGCATTGAACTGATGCTATCATACAGCTCTCCAATGCAAGGCCTATCCATGTTAGTGTGGCGAAGAAAGCTCATAATGGGTTCAGTGAAGCAAAGGATATACTCCACGCAATCCTACCATGAATCATCCAATATCCTTTTCTTATAATTTGTTGACCTCTCACTATTGCTTTGCCTCCATATAGACCAATTATTGCTGATCACCATATTGCAAAATGCCACTTTCACTTTCACAAGTTGTCTCAAGACAATTATGTTAGATGCAAAATGGATCTCAACAACCTATAATAGAATCTAAAGCAAATAAATATAATTAAATAGAGACAAACCTTTCTAAGAACACATTACACAAAAAAATTATGAAAATAAGAAAAATGTAAAATACTAATTTATTTAATTAAATTACAACTTCAAGTTCACTTACCTTTAATAGCTCCAAACTTGAAAATAATCTGAAAATTCCTTGAGTGATGTGATGGTTGGTGATGAACATCTGGATGTCCTCAACCTCTACATACACATTTTTGATCCACCCAATTTTATTCCCAATCAATTGTAACATAAAATTGAGTGAGTGGACCACACAAGGTATCCAAAAGATATGTTGATATTGCTACTCAACCAACAAACCAGGAGCTCTACAATTCTTTGTGTTGTTCGTTATGACCAGTGTTACTCGAAAACGCATTTCCAACATAATTTGATTCATCCCGAAAACAGGGACGTCCTGAAAAGTCAAAAATTCATCCCCTGGGTGTCCCATAAAATTAGTTTAAATAATATTTTAGTTTTGATAATTTGTTTGATTTCCACTCTCATGTGAACTGTCAATTTATATTATTGAATAGAAACATTATATGTTAAGGTTCTATAATGTATATAAGCATGCTTTATCCATTTTTTCATATAAATACTTAAAATTTCCTTATATATTTTAAAATTTACCTATTTTTTATATAGTCATCCCCACTGTCATCCCCTGCTTCGAGAAAAAAAATCCGTCCAGGAAACCCATTTCCCCGTCCCCTATCCCCCCATTTTGGAAACCCGAGGTAACATAGGATATGACTTGAACAACGTTTCTAGGACCCATTGTCTCAATGGCAGAGATGAGAATATCAACAATAAATTGCCCATGTTTTACTTGCCCCTCACAATCCACGGATTTCAAAAACATTTCACCTTAGGGAACACCACTATGACATGATCAAGGGTCAATTTCTTGCATCCTTTTATCCATTTGAAACAATGATTAATCCTGTCTCAATCCATGAATCCCTTATGGGCTTCAGAGAATCTTCAACTCCCTTGACCTCTCTTTCCAACAAGGAGTTGCATACCTTCTCATAACCTGGGCCCTTATACCCTCTTGGAGGTTCATCAACACTTTTCAACATCTTCTTCCAGTTTGAGAGCAAACAACATTGAAAGGCAACTCATTTGCAAATATGCATCTTGCTATATCTTGGTCAGCAATGTCCCGACTCTCATTTTGAAATGAAGTTTCCAAAGGTTCTTTTCTTTTGCGTGGAATGGGTGCTTCAATTTTAGTTTTAATATCAGCCGCGGTAGTATAAAAGGGGTGGTCTTCTATCATAAGATTCGAAGATAGGGGCTGCATTCCTTTTGATTTTTTCTATGTGCTCTCTATTTTGCTTCTTCATCCTCCATGATATATTTTAACATTGTTTCCTTTGGTATAGGTGCTCCTTTTTTCCAAGGCATTTCTTGACTCCTCTTCAAAGGAATCCACACAAATGGCCTATCACCCAATAATATGAATTCTACATCACAACCTTGGCATTTCCAACGGAATCCTCCACCTCTTGGAAGCGCTCTTACAATAGCAACGTACTTCCACAAAGGAGAATCAGAATTTGGATCTATTTTTTGTAGTTAAGGGTTGGCATAGCCTATGGAGGAAGAGGTAGATGCCATTGTAGTTCTTATGGAAAGAAATTTTATACACATTCAACATAAAGACAAGAGAATGGAAAAAATAATAGGTAGATCTTATGGACAATTAAAGAGAAATGAAAAAATTTTATAAACTTAAACAAAAGCAAAACAAAATGAAACAAAACTTACCTTTTTCACCCATTACAAGCTTCCCAAGGAGTAGGAATGAAGCTCAAACACTTGATCAAGCTTCAGAAATCAATCTTCTTATTCCATCTTGCTCAACCTAATTTTTACTCAACCACCTATTTGTTCCACCTCAAGAGAAACAACCTATTTGCACACCAAAGGAGCCATAAAACCCAACACAAGTCAATTTAAAACACCTTTTTAGGGTTACGCTTACAATTTTGTTGAATTTGCAAAAAAATCAACCTTGTCATCACTTTTCTGGCTAGGTCCGTAGTTGGTTTGATGCAATTTTCCCCGGGTCTGGCTTGGGTTCAAACCTGGTCCACCCAAGGAAAGGACCCTGTCCGGATCCATAGGCGGACTGGCCCTAGAACAGGACCTAGACCCGGTTCGAACTGGACCAGGACCAGGGGCCAGGAGAGCCACACCAGGTAACATAGCATTTAATGATCTGGTTTTAGTGTGTTTTGGCCCCTTTAGGCATAGAACATATCTTTTTCTGTCCATATGGTTTTATCCAACTTTCTCAAGATTTGTGTCTGACATGATAATTATAAATAAGGCTAGTATTTTACGAGGGTGCATGCCTTATATAAATTTATTGGGCTTTATGATAAGTTATAAATGTTGGATAACTGAGAGGGGGGTGAATTAGTTATCTCAGGTCCCTTAACAGTTTTCAACCTTAAAACCTTCTTAGTAACTAATCTTAATAATCAGATTTAAGCATTCAATCGATCATAGCAGTATGCATATGAAAATCAGAAAATAACATGCAAATCATTCAATCACACATTAACACCAGTATTTAATGTAGAAACCCAATTTGGGTAAAAACCACTGCAGGAATTGTCACCCACAAAATAATTCACTCTTCTAAAGTGAGCTCGATTAAGAGTCAATCCTGTTAAAGATTACAAACCACATTTTCTAGATGTGACCCTATTAGGAGATTTTCACCAAAGATCACCTGGATCTGTCACCCTATAATGAGTGGCCTTATTAGAGGACTTAGAACATTTGTTAGAATGCCACCTTACAAAGAATTTAGAAATAGGACTGTTAAATCCACTCCGTTAAGAGATTTTCTGCTACAATGGTTAGAAAGTAACAATGAAATGACCTGATAAAATATGCAACTAACTTTGCTTGTTCAGATCTCCTTTCTACTCATTTGTCTTCTTCAAACTCTTCTTTTCTGGCTGATCAACACTCACTCTTCGTCTCATCACTTTCCTTCACTTAATTCACACTTTTCTTCAACTATGTTATGTTCGGTGTACCCTTTTGTACTTATTCAAAAATCTGCAATGGCTATCAGCAAATCAGCAATATTACCATCTTGATCATCCTTTATATATACAATTTTAGCCGCTTAATCCTATTCATTATGGTTTCCTTGAATTAATCTCATCCGTTCAATCAAATCCCAATCCTGATTTAATGTATCTTTAGCTCGGTAAAATGTTTTATGAATCTTGCCAGCTGTATCTTCACCTTGGAACTTGAACTTTTCTTGGATCTCAAACCAATCATTAAATCTTCACCATTTAACTGTACCTAACATTTTTGATCCATTAATTTCATTAACTGACTTTGTTCCTTCCTTAGAATCTTCTAGATCAATCCAGATTCTCACTCGATGTCGTCTTTTACTTGATTTCTTGTTTAACCGACCAACTTCATCTTCTCGGTTAAGTCTATTTACTCGGTTATCATTTACTCGGTTAACATCTTCCTTGGTTATCAACTTCTCGGTTAATTGTATCCGATCAATATCTTTACTTACCGACAACCATTTCCAGCTCGGTAGCACACATCGATTCCTTGTCTTTTCATTTCACAACTTCAATCCTTTATTACCAACAAATATAACTGACTTGTGCATCATATCAACACTTCATCAAATCATGTAAAACAATCAAATCAATATTACCTTGTCAAAGACTGATTCCTCAATTGCCCATTTAAGCTCACATATTTAACATCACTTCTTCAATTCATCTTCTATCTTTACCAACCATTTCTTTACTCAACATCACATATTTCAGATTGATATGACAACTTGCATAAATCAATAAGTCAATAGGCCTGACATCAATGACAACATAACAACTAATCCAATATTTCTACATGCCTTTCATTGCTCAGTTGCTAACCTTGTTCATTATCATCATCAGTTTGGGTATCAATATCAGTTGGGGTAACAGTAACTATTTGTTTAATTTGAAGTAATATGAGCTAATGTTTCTATAAAGAACGTCAGAAAATATATATTCCTCTATTACCAAAAAAGAAAACAAAATGCTTTTACCGTCCATGGGGAGATAAATTTGTTGATTGCATCTTGTACTTAAAATATTCATTAACAGCCTTAATATAGTATTTAGTATTGAGGTACCTTGCAACAGATTTTCTACATGTATATATATAATTTATATATTCCTGTGTCCCTAAGGTTTGCTGAGACATACCTGTACAAAGACATCAAAGAAACGTGATCCAAGACTCCGCCAGACTAGTCCACTTGGAATCTGAATTTCATTGAAGTGGAGTTCCACACTGTATATGCCATTCTCAAGACCAAGTCCATAGTATCTCAGGGAAAGGGGAGAAAGACGTGCTGTTTTATATATTGATGGGTTCTGATTGGCATTTGCTGTGTAAGTATATTGATCACTTCTTTCAATGCTTGAACCTGAGTCATTTACAAAAAATCCTACTGAACTAACTCCCCAGCTCTCTGCAGAGTTCATGTAGAATGATGCTGAACTTAGTACTTCATTGTCACTCTCAAAAGTTACTCTTGTTGAAGAATCAATGAACTCCGGACCTCCACAATTGATGGCCAAGGAGGAAACTGTCAGAAAAGACATCAAGAGTCAGATCATATAATGGACAGAGGCACAAATCAATAATTCAGTTATCGTTATTTGAGATTAAACAATTACACAATACAAGAATACAATGTATAATTCAAAGATCTGCTTCATATTTTAACTGTTACTGTAAAGAAACTAATAAAATGTGTCATAATATTGTGTATTGTAATTTTCTAGAAGGCTTACATTCTGATACAAAAATTGCTCCTTCAAACTCCTGTTTTAGTTGACATTGGTGACTTACAAATTATAAATGTATATATCTAGGTTTGTGGACCCTAGTTATGTGTGGTTGGTTGATAGAAAAACAATTATGTCAGGTTCACCCTACTAAAAGATGAAATAGCATTCTATAAACCAATCAATATGATTTATGAAGACTAACATGATAATTAGAAAACCTTGGAAACTCTGTTTGAAGAGATAATCATGGTTGCAAAAGGAAGAATTTAATAAGATTAAAAGTAAATATAAATTCTTCTCATAAAATTTAGGGTGGGTTCTGTAACACTCACATATTTATAGGTTCGCAGGCTTGTCCTCAATTTTAGTTTGTATAATTTCTACCCTAGATCCCATAATCAGCCAAAATGTTGTTTGCATAATTTGTGGGGTTTGATTTATGCAACCATGTTACTGGAATTATTACAAATCTATTAGCAGTCTGTGATGTATAGGTTTGACCTGATGTTTTAAGATTATAACTATCTTGTTCTAATAGAAAAAATTCAATGATTATTCATAGGGCTTCTATTTTCTATAAACAAATAGCGACATGTCATTCAGAAATGATGTGAAAATAAGCATATTGGCCAACTTTCTTCCTGTCAATTTTATTTTGATGCTCTTCTCCAGAAACAGCTGTGTTATATCCTCTATTGTGTATCAAAAACTAATCAATACTAGTACTATATAAACACCATTGTTTTGTATTTTAGCATCCACTTATTATTCACCATTATATCCATCTAGGATAACCACAATGCATGAGCAAGATCAAAAATTAAAATAGAAATTAACAAATAATTTCCCAGAGCAGGACAATCAGTGGAAATGAAAAGAAAAAACCAGCAGTACAAATGGTGAGATCAAGTAATAGTCAAAAACATTCCATCAAAGTAAAGGAACTGTCATTCTAGTACACAAATTCTGGTACAGGTGAGCCACTGTCACAAGGCATCCATCCATAGGAAAGGCATTTGTTGATAGGAAGCCGTCTGCTGACAAGGAATCCATCAACAAGGCATTCATCATTACACGAAATTTGTCCGTAAAAGGTCATCCATCAATGAGAAGGCACAAGGGATCCACCAATAACAGGGTCATTGTAAATTACAACTTCATCAATAACAAAGACTTCAACAATTTTATTACTTTTCACTCTCACATGAGTTTTTAAGTCAGTTTGAGATGATTTTCATGAGTAGTTATTACATGGCAACAGAACCACTTAGCACACAAGCACTTTAAGAATTTGTTAGTTGGGGAGAGGACATAAATGTAATCAATCACTTACCCTATAGCCACTCCCTAAATGGAAAGTCTTTTAGTGCATGTATACACTACACTTGTCTCACAATTATTATCAATTTAGAATCAACCCATTGACTCAATACCTTTTATTTTGTTAGGTATTTAGAGCTGCTAGAGGTTGATCCTATTACTAAAAAGTTCTTGAAGGCATCTATATTTTCTGTGGGCCTCCTTTCCTTGTTATTATTACCAACATAAATGAACTAAAGGTCACTAAAGTAACTACTCATAGAAATTGGTCATCATATAGTTGACTTAATTATAAAGAGATAAAAATCTAACTTTAAATAAACTTGTTAAATATCATTGCAGGAGCTCCAACTACTTTACAAAATAAAATGTATCATGAAGATTGGGGTTGATCCCACAATGATAATAATTGTGAGACAAGGAAAGCTCAAAAATCACATGCACTCAAAGCTTTAATCATTGGGAAATGGTCTATGGAAAAGTCCCAAGTAATGATTTTTTTATACTATAATCACTACTTGTCACCCATATTGATAAATGCTAAAAGAGTTTGTGTTTTTAGGTTCCCTTGCCTTATAATTATTGCCAACTTAAATAACTAAAAGTTCGTATAATAACTACTTACAAAAGTTGGTCATATAGGAAATGACTCAAATCACATGAAAATCCCACGACAAATAAACATCTAGTAAAAAACAACAATAAACCTCTATATTCTTTGTATTTCTATTAATCTAATTAAAAAATTTAGTAAGCAAAAAAAGCAATATTCATTATAGGTAATTCAACATGCAGCCTAGGCTGTTAACATTACCTTTTAATATAATTGGTAATAACGACAATTAAATATGAAACTTAAAAATTACTATACAAGTGGTTTGGACTTAAATGAAATGCATTCTATATATTTGTCCCTTTTCACTAGTGGATGACAGGAGGATGTACACAAATGTCTGTTCAAAAAATCTATTGCATAAAATACTTACTCTTTGGTTTTCCTTTGTGACATGGAAAGCTTTGTTGGAGACAAGCCAATAAACTACAAGAAAGACAAGCAAGTTCTTTAGATACTTTCAATCACTGGAAAAATATCTTTTCTAGTAAATCATGGCAGAATAGAGCATACATTTGAGAATTCTCAAATAGGGTTAATATAGAATAAACCTAAACTAAATAGATGCATCAGCAATATACCTTTGATTTGTTGCATTGCTCTCCAAGAAATTTCCAATCAAGTTTCTATAAGTTGAATAACAAATAGATGTGTTAATAATACAAGTTTATACATATGAGAATCAAGAGATGCTTTCTAGAATTCAAAACACAAAGGAATTGCGATTCTTTGAAGCTAGAAGATAAACTCAAGAAGCATAGATGCAAAATAAGAGAAAAGAGAACTTGGGAGCCTTTCTTTCTCTGGTTCCTGAACTAATAATATATATATATTCAAGATGAATGTAATTCATTTAAAAATTAAAAAAAACACTTGAGAAAAACACTTCTATAAGTGGAGATAAGTTCTTACATGGTTAGATTATGATTGTCGTTATACCATGTTGGAATCGGCCCTGAGAAGTTGTTGTATGACAAATCTCTGGAAAAAATTGAATCACATCAATCAATCAATTAAAAGAAACAAAAAATGGTGATGCTTAGAGATGAACAAATGTCATATTTGAATTGGTGTTTGAATGGATGTTTCATATTACAATAAGAGAGAGCATAATGCAGATATGTAACCTCATAAAACCTTAATGCCCTTTATAAACTTCAGAATGAACTATTAACAACAGCAAGTAGAAAATAACCAATGCATATAAGACAGTGCCATTCAAGTTCATATAGAGTGCAAAGAACTAATTTTATTTATTTTTGTTTAAAAAATGAACAATGAAATTAGGCCCGTGGCCATTTGAGAGATTGCTACTTCAAAGAAGCCTATACGATCCTTGGGGGTCTTGGCTTGAACTAACCCTACAAACTTGAATAGGGTCTCTAATAGGCTACCATATGCCCCTCTAATCCATTGCATTTACATCCATCTCAAATCTACTAGAAGTAGAGGTGTTAAATACAATTCATATAGTAGTTCATGAGAAGAGCCATGTGCAAAACTTAAACTAATAAACACTAGACCAATATACCATAATGGAGTGACTTACGTGAGGAAACCATTTTAGGAGTAAAATCCCACACTCCATAGCAACTCAACGTGTTACTCAATAATAAAAGGCCACAAAAGACTTGTGGAGTGTAAGCCTTTACAAAAGTATTCAAACCAAAGATTTGGAGTAATTTTGGAAACATAACAATACCTACAAACTCAGAATCAAAACTTCCATCTCAAACACCCAATACATAAAACAAGCAATACATATAACCATCAAATGATCATTAGGAAACAATGACCAAAACCACCCAAAACGTGATGTGCAAATCCCTAGTTAGGAATCCAACGCCTAAATCCTAAGATGAATCCATGAGCTAAAAATAACATATCCCTTCCAACTACCATAAGCTCATCTTAATCTGCTCACCAATTAAGGCCCTTCATCTTGAATCCATTATATCCATCTAAGTTATCAGGTTCACCCCTAAACCCCTCTGGACCGGCCCGGGTACGAACTGGTCCATGGTCCGGGTCTGGTTTGCCTGTGGGTCTGGGCAGGGTTCAAAAATTCGGACCCAGTTCGAACTATTGGCCCGAACGATCGAACTCGGGCGAACCACTTCCAAAAATCGCGAACCCTAGGCGAACTGCGCTAAATTTCAAGGCTTGGACATCACTTAAGTGACAGTTTGCAAAATTTTATATTTTTTTGACATCCGGAACCCTAAAAGGTGGTTATGAAAGGCTAATTTTTGCTTCTCATTCTCATTTGTGGTGTGCAAGTAGGTTATTTTGACTTGAGCAAGAGAAAAAGAGAAAGTTCTTGGTTGTGCAAGGAGGAGTTGGAAGATTGGTTTGTGAGCTTTCTTCAAGTGTTTGTGCCTCATATGTACACCTTTGCAAGCTTACAATGAGTAGAGGTAAGTTCTTGTTTCATTTGTTTTTTGTTTTTGTTTAAGTTTTTTATTTTTTTCATTTCTCTTTCATTCTCCATAAGATCTTAGCCATTCTTAAATTTTTCTACAATTTTTCATTCTCTTACTTTTAAACTTTAAATTTTTAAGTTTTATATTGAATAATGAATATGTATACGATTTGAAATTTCTTCCCATAGGAAAAGGAACTACAATGGCATCTACCTCTTCCTCAGTAGGCAATACTGAACAAAGAATAGAACCCCACTCTGATTCTCCTTTGTGGAAACATGTTGATATTATAAGAGCCCTTCCAGGAGGTGGTGCATTCCGTTGGAAATGTAGGGGTTGTGATGTAGAAAGAAATAGCTCATATTTTCGTATAGTAGGCCATTTGTGTGGATACCCTGGTAGAGGAGTCAAGAAATGCCCTAGAAAAAGGGGTGTACTTGTACCCAATGAAACTGTACTAAAGTATATTAAAGAGCATGAGGCAACAGAAGAGAGAGAAGAATGTAGGAAAAATTCAACTGATACATTGGCAATAGAAGTAAAAGTAAAAAAAAAGCAAGGGTAACACAACCCCCCATAGATGTTCTGATAGAAGACCACCCTTTGTACTACCTCAGCTACGCATGAGCTTGAAAAAGAACCCCTTGGCCTTGCACACAAAAGAAAGGGACCACTAGAAACTGCATTTCAAAATCAAAGTCAGAAAATTGCCAACATTGATGTGGGAAGGCTTGTATGCAAATGGGTCGTCTTTTAATGTTGTTCGCTCTCCATATTGGAGACAGATGTTGAAAAGTGCCAATGAAGCTCCAAGAGGGTATCAAGGCCCCGGTTTTGAGAGAGTACGAACCACCTTGTTGGATCAAGAGGTCAAGTGGATTGATGATCAATTGAAGCCTATAAAGGTTTCATGGATTGAGACAGGGGTATCAATTGTTTCAGATGGGTGGAAAGATGCTAGAAACCGTCCCTTGATCAATGTCCTAGTGGTGTCCTCTAAAGGGGAAATATTTTTGAAAGTGGTGGATTGTGAGGGACAAGTAAAAGATGGGCCATTAATTGCTAATATTCTCATCTCTGCCATTGAACAAGTGGGTGCTAGTAATGTTGTCCAAGTCATAACAGACAACACAAAGAATTGTAGAGCTTCTGGTTTGTTGGTTGAAGAGCGATATCAGCATATCTTTTGGACACCTTGTGCAGTCCATTCACTCAATCTTATGCTACAAAAGATTGGGAACACAATTGAGTGGATCAAGGAAGTGTATGTAGAGGTTGATGACATCCAGATGTTCATCACAAACCATCACATGACTCAAGAAATATTCAGAATGTTTTCACGTTTGGAGTTACTGAAAGTAAGTGAACTTGAACTAAAGTTAGTAATTTAATTTTTTTTTTTAAATTAGTATCTTACAATTTCTGATTTTCATTTTTTTATTGCGTAATGTGTATTCTTTTATAAAGTATGTATCTAATAGTTGTATTTTTTTGCTCTAATTTATGTTACAGGTTGCTGAAACTCGTTTTGCATCAAATTTAATCGTCTTGAGACGACTTGTGCAAGTGAAAGAGGCACTTTGCAATATGGCAATCAGCAACAATTGGGCTATATGGAAGCAAAGCAACAGTGAGAGGGCAGCCAAAATAAAGAGAAGGATATTGGATGACTTATGGTGGGAATGTGTGGAATATATCATTAATTTCACCGAGCCCATTATGAGCATGCTTAGGTACGCTGACATGGATAGGCCTTGCCTTGGAGAGATCTATGATGGCATAGACTCAACACTTGAGAAGATCAAGCAAATTGTAAATGAAAAAGAGCAAGATCCCGAAGAGACCCTCTTCAAACAATTGCAAGCAATTATTGTAGAACGATGGAACAAAATGACCACTCTACATTTGCTTGCCTATGCATTGACGCCCAAATATTATAGCAACCAATATCTTGATCTACCAGGAAGGCTACCACCCCATACAGATTTAGAAGTGTCTGATGGATACAAGGCAACATTTGAAAGACTCTTTCCTGATGATGATATGAGAGATTTGATTACGGATGAGTTCATAGAGTTTGTGAATGCAAGAGGTCTAAGTAATGATGCTCTTCGTCATCGGTTTAGGAAGGATGCTCATAGTTGGTGGTACCTCCATGGCCAAAGATTCCAAACATTGCAGCCCCTTGCAATAAAAATTATATCACAAGTTTTATTTTTAATTTTTTTAAAAAATTAGCTTACTTTATCTTCATGACTAGCAAGTAATTTTTATAATTTTATTTTAATTGCTTACCTGGTCTTGTCTTCATAGGTTGCTAGTTCATCTACATCAGAAAGAAATTGGAGCACATATTCTTTCATCCACTCAATGAAGCACAATAGATTGCAATCAAAAAGAGCAGAGAGCTTGGTATTTGTGCATTACAACTTGCGTCTTCTCTCACACAAGAGTAAACAATACAAAGAAGGGGACATGAAGAAGTGGGATGTAAATGCAGAGCTTGCGTACTTGGATGCTTCCACTTCTCGACTTGCACTTGATGATTTTGAAGATTTTGATGCCAATACTATTGTTGTTGCTGCTGATCCCATTGGCCTTAGCTCTATTGCTGAGTCAACTAATGTTGAAGAAGAAGATAACAAAGAAGATGAAGAAGAAAATGAAGATGAAGATGAAGATGAAGATTAATACATTTTTAATTCATTAGTTGAACTTGAAAGTTTGAAACAATGATACTTGAACTTGATGTTATGATTTAGTTTTAATGTTTTGAATCTTTGATGTTGAACTTGCAGTATATGATGGTATGATCACGATTATGAATTCATGATGCTATGATTATAAGTTTATGGTGTTTTTGTTGTTTAAATGTTGTTTTTATGATACTATGTGACATTCTAATTTTAACTCATGCTTCTAGGCTTTATAAATATGTATATATTTTTTTTTTTTAATTTTTACATGTTTTTTCGAACCCGAACTCAAACCCCTTTTCAAAATTTGTCGAACTTGCGAACCGGTTCTTCGTACCCGAACTTGGAACCGAACTCGAACCGGTAACTTAGATATCCATACAAAGATGTTTATGACATGTAATAGAACACATTATAAGTTGGTCAATAAGTGTAATGCCCTCTTATAGCTCTTTTATCTTTCATAGATATTTTAACATTTGCAATGTGGGAGGCCCAACTTCTTAAGGCCATTACTTTTTATCTAAGAAGCCATTTAGGTTCCTTTTTCAAATTGTGTAGCTTGCAAAGATCTACATGTTGGGCACCTTTGGAAGTTCTATCAATGTGAAGAGCCCAACAGGCTCTCAATAGCAAACTGGCTTTTAACTCTAATTTTGTTTGCAATTTATTTGTGTACTTTCAAAACATGTATAAATTCTATAATTTTTTCAATATATGCATTAAGAACAACAACTTATATAAATTCAATGTTCTCCAAAATTGACAATTCAGTTCTTGCAAGATTTAACAAGAGATACATTTAATATAGAAGGCACCTTATTAACTACACGGTTGCCATGTATCCCAAACAAGTGTGTTTCAAACATCAACCAATGATTAAAAACGCAGCCATTAAGAGGTTACTCACAACCTTCAATAATTGACGCAGCCTTGAGGATCTCTAGCAGTTGACGCAGCCTTGAAGATCATTGATGCAGCTCCTTGAAACACTAAATTTCAATCACACAAAGAACAACACAGCCACCAAAGGCTGTTACGCTGATAAGAGAGAAAAGGGTTGACTCCTTGCCATTCACATGCCACCAAGTAAAGCACCAACAATTCCGTACAGCAGCAAATTGACCATAACCAGTTCCGTATGGCAGTCTTGTATAAATTGGCAATAACAAATTGTAACCCTCAATTCCTGGATGAAGCCAGCAAATTCAAATTGGATTAAAATTGAATGAGTTCTCTCCAAGCTGAAGACCAAGCTCAAACCCTAGCATTCCTTCATGAAATTTTGATTTCCTCGTTCAATCACAACTTTCAATTTTCAACAAATGACATAAGGTGAATGAAATCGATTTCACTAAAGCATATATAAAGCTCATTAAAAGAAGTCTTCTTCTTTACACTTCTCACTAAAGAAGCTTCACTCACACACCATCAAATTATAACATATAATTGCATAAGTTATTAAATTAAAGAAGACTTAATTTAATAACTCCAAATATAATGCAATG
The DNA here is from genome assembly GCA_027943335.1 of Chamaecyparis obtusa. Taxonomy (NCBI): domain Eukaryota; kingdom Viridiplantae; phylum Streptophyta; class Pinopsida; order Cupressales; family Cupressaceae; genus Chamaecyparis; species Chamaecyparis obtusa. The sequence goes on along the minus strand of BSBK01002893.1, from coordinate 152,241 downwards.
TTATAAAAACTTCTGACAAAAGCATCTGACTTTATTACGACAGCATCCTGAGCTCACACTGCCCTGCCAGAAATAGCAACCAGACCATAGACTTACTAAAAATAGTAAGTCTCTCAAACTGGAGATCCTGCATAATCAAACCCGAATCATCTGAAACCACTGCACAGGCACTCTGCTAAACATAGTAATGCCAAAAATACCACTTACTATAAATAGTAAGTCTACCAATCTGAACCCAACGAAGAGCAATCCTGGCATCTGAGAACTCCAGAGTGGAATCCAACCACTGGCTCTACCAAATGACCCCCTCTGACAACCTGATTAGCTTACGAGGATTACTGAAACAAGCTAATCCCAGAGGCCTGAAATCAGGGACATTACAATCAAACAATCTTTTTAGATTCTAAACATTATAAGAAAGGTTGAGACACCTTTCCTAATATTCTCCCACTCATTGAACACCTTGCAAGAGCAAAGAGTGCCAACACTATCAACTTACTGCTACGCCCATAGGCTCATAGCACCACCTAAATTTTTTGTGCTTGCTGACTTTGTCAATACAATAGTCCTACTCTGCTTCTTATTACTAATGGGAGGTCAAGTTCTTGATTGGTGCTTTATTGATAACAAAATCACATTCAACACTTGAAACCATCAAACAAAAAGTTATAGCAAAGGCGTGATATACAATAGCTACATCTACTTAATAATCCTTCTTCAAACTTGCAAATATTCACCTATAACAAGAAACATACCAATACAAACAACAAATTGCCATGTATTAAGGTGCTGCAACACCTACCAAACTCTAGTTATAGTCGCATCAATAAATAGTGTTTAATCTATAAAGTTTTCATTGGGAAAGAACACATCCTCTCAAAAATAGTGATAAGATTGCCATAAATTTCAATACAAAGGTAGCTCTTTTCCTATTCCATTAACATTTGGTGAGTTTTAATATTATTGATCTAATCCCTCATGGACATAAGAAAATTGGTTGACCAATAAGATAATTTTTATTTTGGATCCCAAAATTCTTGTTGATGAGAGGAATAATAAGTTCAATTAAATATAATTCAAAATCTGTCATAAAAATAAATTTCAAGATCATATTTTCCTTTATGCACCTCCACAATTGAAATAATATGAATGCACAAATAGAGCAATGTTTACATGTTTTTCCCTGGTACAATATGGACTTTGGTTCTCCAAGGGTTTACCATTGCAAGAAACTTCATATGGTGGCACTTCAATTTACATAGGGGGCATCTTCACTTCAAGCCTAAGTTAAGTATACCATAGATGTGTAAATTTTCCCATCTTTCCAATATAATTTGATCCTAAATTTCTTAATCATGGTATAAAAAGTTATTATTGGTAGCTTTAGTTTTGGATACACAACTAATTGAACAATGAAGTCATCTGTATAATCTTGTTACCACAGAATGAATTAAAATATAATGAGCTTATCCATATTCTTGAGGAAAGAAACTAATACATAATTCATTCATTTTATAGTACCTCTCACCACAACAACATCATTTTTACAAGTTTTCACTTTGCTACTAAATCATGTAAGGGAATTTCTTAAACATGCATCAACACTTACAGGTCTATAAAAAATATTACTCACATTTTCCTACCAGCTACATTCAGCCATGAAGGGAGTGGTCCCGTTAAATTATTGCTACCAAGAAACCTGAAATGTAAATGCATTGTTCACAATAAGACAATCAATAATCATTATAATGTTTGTTTATAGCTGAAACAATGGAATCAATGGTAAACATTACAAAGACAATATTTTGAAATAACTCTTATGTATGTGATACTTACAAGTACTTCAAAGAGCTCAAATTTCTCAAGGAATCTGGTATTTGTCCTCTCAAATTGTTAAAGCCCAAATCCCTGTTAAATATGTTTCACATTCTAAAGCATTTCAGTTTCTACTTTCTAGACAGTTTCACGACTTGAAATCACCCAAATGTTTTGGCAAAAGATATACTGAATCTCAACAAATCCATTGCACATATTTTAGAGCAAGTGTATACAAAGCAAATGATCCTTAATCATTATGAATCTGCATTAGCATTAGTAATCCATATCTCAACTATGAGAATGAAGAGAAACGGAATCATTGTCATGAATATCAGTTTATGAATCTGCATTAGCATTAGTAACCCATGCCTTGAATATGAGAATGAAGAGGAACGGAATCATTGTCATGCATATCAGTTTATGAATCTGCATTAGCATTAGTAATTCATGTCTCAAATAGGAGAACGAAGAGGAACAAAATCAATGTCATACATATCAGTCTTTGAATCTACATTGAAGAATGTGATGTCATTCAATGATATTCATTAATAAATTCATAGTAGTCGTAACATCCTCATCTGCTATCATCTACCCCAATCGATACTTGCACATAAGTACGAAACCTCTGATATATAATGCATTATCATTTACTTAATCTGCATAATGAAGGTGTCATTCAATAATATTTCCATACGTATGTTATTTCCAATTCAGTAAATCTGCATACAAAGAAGTGGACTAACATCTATCTTCGATAACAATCTTAATCTGCTCAAGAATACTGTAAATATCATAAATTATAATTGATTCCTCGATTTGGTCATACCAAATCAATAAACAATTGTGACAGCATGTTATCAATAAGAAAATTATATCTTCTTAGTTGAATCATTGGATGAAGCCTTGATCAGAAAGTATATATAAACAAGAAATTGAAAAGGGCAAGAATCTGTGTAAATCAATGAGTCAGAAGTATGATAAGGAAGAACACTTATCTTTGATTAAATTTCGTTTATACTATGTCTAAATCTGAATATAGTATAAGCCTTAACCTAGAACTAGTGCTAGCTGAAACATAAGGGAAAGAAAGAGAAACCAGATCATAATCATGCTAGGACAAGAAAGGTTAATCATTCACATTGTAGAGAAGGAAACTGAATGAATGAATCATAACAATTAAATTTAAACATGAATTATAAACAGCAGAAGCCCGTTGGGAAGGGATTCACCTTATATGGACACTTGGTCGTTAAGAATCATAATTGTTAGCAATTGCTAGTGAGGGTCACCATCCCTTAAGGTTAGTAGACCATTATTTCCAGTAAATAAAGATAGTCTAAGATGGGCCAATATGACCAGGAGAGTCGATTAGACTCAAATATAAATGAGTAAGGGAGGTGAATCTAACAGCATGAAATAGTGCTAGTATATTTATAAACCTTGGCCAAGGTGGCCCAATGTGAGAAGCATGTGTCTATCAATCATATGAACTAGAAAAACATGTCTAATTAGAAAGGTCATACTCATAAAGGGAGGAACCTAGAGGGTGTGACCGACAAAGATTAATGTAGGTTCTAAACACTAGACTCGGATGGCAATTAGACTTAGCCCAGTTTCTGCACCTCTCGTTTATGGCTGGGCCACTTCCAAAAGGAAGTTGTGTGGGAGACCAATGGTCAAATGATGGGAGGTAAAACATCTGATGATGCTCTCCTTCTCTTCAAAAGGCAATAAAGATTTAAAACTTCTAGAATGAATAAAAGCACAATAATCATCTTCTCTCTAAGGTTTTTGTTATTACTTGAATGATAGCAGTTATTTCCATTATATAGTTATATTCCATTTCATTTGAAGCAGTTGAAATCTGCTAGATATATTCGTGTTCACGTGAAGGCAGTTATTTTGTTGATGTTTTATTCCTTTCACTTGAAGGTAGTTAATTCAGCTATGGAAAAAAATTTCATGTTCATGTGAAAGAGAAACAGTTTCATTTTTGTTACAATGATAGATGAAATTTTTGTTTTATATAAATTTGTCAAAAATTGTATTAGAATTTCCATTGTTATAGATTAGCATGTTACAGAATTGTTTCTACTTAGACATCCCTATGCACCATGTGAGGGTCCTTCAGACTCGATGCCAAGCTCTCTAACTCATTTGGAATCCCTTCATAAGTTCATGCCAGCTGTAGGTATGCTTCCAAATTGCTAGGAGTACCCCAAATCTGCTGGTAATGACATCAAACTTCGCGCCACACTCAAACTGGGAGCATTGACCCGCATAATCTCTTTCCAATAACTTTTGTATTGCCCAAAACTATCATGCCAAGTAATACACACACACAAGCATCTAGCAACGTACATATTCCACTCAATCCTATGAAAATGCCCTCCACATCCAACAATGACAATCTCTACTTGCCCAAACAAGGGTTAATGCTATCACCCAACAACTAAGTTGCTGGTTCAGGTTTGGGTTTGAAGAACTGGTTTGCTGGTATGGCAAAATTTTGAAATGGGGTTTGGGTTTGTTTGGGTTCGTTAGTACAAAAACATGTAAAAATTATATATATACATATTTATGCATCCTAGAAGCACGAGTTAAGTTTAGAATGTCACATAGTATCATAAAAACAACAAAAACACTATAAACTTGTAATCATAGCATCATGTCAGCATCAAAATATTAAAATAATAATATTAGTTCAAATATCATTGTTTTGACTTTCAAAAATTAGAACTTTATACTAAGTTTCAATCATTCAATGGATTATCTAAATCTTCATCTTCATCTTCATCTTCTTCTTATTCTTCTTCTTCTTCATCAAAGGCATTAGTTGATTCACAAACAGTGCCAATGCCAGTGGTATCAGTTGTGCCAGTAACATTCTCGCTTTCCTAGTCCTAAAATGCTTATTATTTTTTCACTGTACAGAGAACTTGTTTGTTTGTAATTAACATCCTACTTGAAAAATGTTAAAAAAGTAGCTCGCGATTCCCTTCACCTATTGTGTTAATGAATATAGCTTCAATCAGATAAAAGTATGATTGTGACATAAATAAAATAATAATATGTAGATAATAATAATATTATTATTATATACATATATATTAAAATATATTAATCATTCAATGGATTATCTAAATCTTCATCTTGATCAATTTAATATAATACCGATTCATCAAATGAATCGACCATGCACTATCGGGTGAGTATTACTATTGACAATATTGATTATTGTTAACGTCAATATTATATAACTGTTGTTAAGAACAGCCAATGGTATTATTGTTAATACCAGTTGACGTCTACAATATTACTATTATCGTGCCTTGTGTTATATGTTGGGTCGCGACTATTGGTAAGAACAGTCACGCCTATGATAGGCGTGACTCCTTGGGGAGTCACGTCTATCATAGACGCGGCTCTTCCTTCCTTGCACCCAACGATATTTATAGTGATCGGTTTGTTTCATAACCACACCAAAATGGATAAGTACGGAAAATACAGAAAATCTACATACAGCAGTGAAGAACAATATATTGTTCAAGATCGATATTGTCATATCTCAGCATCATAGTAATAAAGTATATCATCATTATATATATATATATATCTGTTACTATATCAGTAATAAATATATATGTATATTGTGATTAAATATATATAATATATTCAGGTTATAAGAAAATTTAAAAGCCATATATGCTTGATCTTAATTTTATAACATATTGAAGATATGGGTTAATGTTTAAAATATAATTTATCATTATAGAGAGCTTGCAATTAATCGGACAGGGGTCATTATCAGCAATTGGATATATAAATTTCAGAGGAAGAAATTGTTGTGAGGTTTTCACACCATCGCCCCAAAAATTTTGGGGACCCCCATTTTCGATCTAGGCTTGGCCTTCTTCCGGTTTTTGATTGCCCGTGCCTTGACGATTTTTGTGGGATTTTGATGTACGATGTCAATGGATTGAATTGCTTGAAATGTAGTTCACTTGCTAAATGATGATTTAATACTAATTTGAACTTATCACCTAATCTGGCCCTCAATTTCGATTTTGGGTAAATAAAATCAATTTGTGCAATTTAATTTCATCAAATCTTGGCATTTTTTTTGCAATAAATCTTTAAATCTGGGCACTTTAATTGAAAATCTGATTGAAAAGTATGTAAATCTGGGTGCTAACATTGAGTTTTTAAATAAATTGTGCTTTGAAATCATAAATCTGGGCCTTTAATTTCGAAATTTAGCCCCTCCATTTTGGCCCATAACATAGAAAAACCAAACTAGGGATCCTTGGGGGCTGGCGCCACCTTTCCTCTTTATTATTTTCGAATTTCATTAAAATTTATATGTTTTGAGGAAATGTCGTCCCTCTTCCCTTGGCACTATTAATTAATTTTGTTTTCCAATGGCATGTCGTCCCTTATATGTTTAACAATTAATTAATTTTTGTTTGTTTGGTATAGGGTCGGCCCTCTAAATCAGGGCTCTTGGCGGATATAACGGAGGGGCTGCCCTCACTGCTCTCAACACTTCATTCTTCATCTCTTCCAAGCAGCGAAATTGGAAGGAGCAGAGCAGGGTGCGACATTTGTTTGTGGAGCAGTCAAGGCTAAGGAGAAGCAGCGAAATAAATTAGGAGGGAGCGAATTTGATGGGTTGTAGTGCAGATCCGAATTTGATATTTGGGGGCCAGCAACAATGCTTTGAGGAGGCTGCAACTTCAAGTTTGGGAGCAGCGACCGAAAATTTGTTAGAGGAGCAGTCTGCCCTAAGAGCGAAATTAGAAGACCAGGCCCGAATTTGATAGCAGAGCAGGAAGGCCACGATTTTTGGAGGCAGCGAACTAGGGTGCTGCGAGATTATTTGGAGGTGTAGATCTGACTTTGGAAGAGCAGAATTTTGGTAAAGAACCACAGATTTTGACAAGAGGAAGAGTTATCAAGCCAAGGATAACAGGTGAGTGGCTTATCTTACCCTTTTCTTCTTAGTTGTTTTCACTTCATTGCTATTATTGTTAAGTGTTGAAAATTAGTTTCAAAAGTAGAGTTAGAAGTTTGGTTAGTAGGTTGATTACTCGATTGTCTTGATTATCTTTTTTCCCCAAGTTCTTGCTTGCATTCCATCATTTCATCATCACTAGGAAGAAGATTGGAGTGATAAGTGTAGTCCATCTCATAGGCAACGACGGCGAGTGATAAGTGTAGTTTCCATCTCATTAGGAAGAAGATTGGAGTGATAAGTGTAGTCCATCTCATAGGCAACGGCGGGGAGTGATAAGTGTAGTTTCCATCTCATTAGGAAGAAGTTTGGAGTGATAAGTGTAGTCCATCTCATAGGCAACGGCGGGGAGTGATAAGTGTAGTCTTCATCATCATCACTAGGAAGAAGATTGGAATGATAAGTGTAGTCTATCTCATAGGCAACGGCGGGGAGTGATAAGTGTAGTTTTCATCTCATTAGGAGGAAGTTTGGATTGATAAGTGTAGACCCACCATCATTGTAGAAAGGCGGGGCGTGATAAGGGTTTAGGATGGCGGATGCCAATGCAAGCAAGCGACCCAAAGGAATTAATGCTAAAATAGGAGACAAGGAAGTCATGATACCCAATTCCAACTTCCGCTCGAAACTGAGACACGTTGGAGACACCAACATTGGTACCCTTGATATGATTCAATTAAGAGAGGGCTGCGACATCAGTTGAGAGACGGCTAGTCCCCTGTGGCAAAGAAGATCAATAAGTATGGATTTGAGCAAGGAAGTGTTCAGTCTACCCCAGCAGCAAACAGAATACAGCAAGTCAAAGTATGGCAACTTCATTATACTTCTCAACTGGATCCCAGGCTTTGCTCAAGGTACACAGTTTGATCCTTGGATGTTTTATTTTATTAAAGGCATTGGAAATGGTAAATGAAAGATTGATTGGATTAGGATCATTAGCATGAATTTAGAGTTGCAACTTAGATAGTACAAAATCAGAGGCAAGTCTACATGGGGTCCTACCTCTTCGATTCAGTTGCAAGATTGTTGGTGATGCTTTGCTAGTCGAACCAAATCCAATTTGGGGAGATGCACTGCACCACTATGATTGAGGCAAATGATCATACCAAGGGGCAAGGTTGTGGCAGTTTGAACAGTTGAAGACATTTAGGGGTTAGCCAAAGAGGAAAGTATTAGCTAGGAGGCAATTGATGAACTTAACGATTATTTCAAATCAAGTAATGGGAGGATTGTGGAACAATCAAGGAGAAGACCAGGAAGGTTAAGGAAGGCAAGAATAATGAAGGTGGAAAGTGAGACGAAAGGTTGATGGGGTCAAGTTTGATTTCAAGGCAGTGGCCAAGAGCAAGGCTCTCAAATTGCAAAGAGGTTCACATCCAAGCAAGCCACCGAGGCCAAGGCAAGATTACCCCAAGTGCATGGAGACCTCACCCTTTCGAGGTCAGGACATCAAGTACAAGCAAGTTCAAGTGGTGGTGAGAAAATTTCTAAGGACAAGCTCAGGCATCCAAGGCTTCACCTCATCTCAAGGATTAAATGAACTTTATAAGATAAGGTTGATGAAGTGGCAATTTCATGTGCATTCAATCAAATCATGCCAAGTGTCCTATGTTCTCATTGGTTGATAGATTATTGTAATTTTCTCATTGGCCCACAAGGTTGGTGCCCTCATGTAATTGGTTGAAAGATGGTAACCCTAATTAGGGTTTGTAAGGTTTAATCTTGGCCCTTGATTTTGCCCCTTAATCTTGGCCACTCATTGTAATTTTGAGCCTCTATATAAGGCCATTTGTTCTCATTTGTAAGAGGGAGTCATGTTGGAGAATTGTTGCCAAAATACTATCAAAATTGTTCTTTATTCATTGTTGTGGTTTGCATGGTGGATATACATGATCATTTTGGTGTATTGCATGTTTCTTCTCATCTCTCAAATTAAAGTAGGATTTCATTTCATGTTGTTAGAATAGAGGTAGATGGATAGTCATATGGTGATATTGGTAAATGTTTGATAGGGATCTATATACTAGGCCACTAGCATCCTAGCGGCTTGTTAGGAAGCCTTGTGTGGTAATCTAGTCCAATTGCTCCCAAGTTCTACTTGCATTTCATCTTTCCGCTTGTACTTCAAGTTGGGTTGGAAGATAGGTGTTAATGTGAAAATCCTAAGAGTATCCCTTAGAATCATTGCACCAATGGAGGTAGCGCCGCTGGCAAGCTTTCATTAGGTTGATCCCTGTCCATTTGCCAATCTTTCTATTCCATAAGAGTAGTAGTAAAGCAGTCAGTAGTTTAGTAGTTAGAGCTGAAGAGCAAAGTTGGAAGTGATATAAATTGGAAAATCATTGAGTATACATTGCAAAGCTAAATTTCATCATAGCGAGAATTTGACATCCTCAAGTGAACAACGTAAGCCCGCCGAAGTGATTACCAACAAATCACATTTATATAACTGAGTTAGTATCCACAGGTGTAAGGAACCTTGGAGTATTCTCATATTCTTTGTGAGTATATACTTTTCAAGAGAGGGTTGAGTGTTTGGTATGTTATATCAAGTATTCAATTGCTATATGTTATGTAGTGGTACAAAACTCACATCAACAGAAATCTTAAGGACTAGGTTTAATTTGATGTAATAAATATCTGAACTTCAGAAAATTTTGTTTTGTAATGTAAAAGATCTTATTTCAATTCTGTAATAATTGTTTTCTGTACTAAATTATAGAATGTTTCTCAGTGGAAATGTACTTGGTTCGCACTTGGTTTGCTTGGCTCTTCCCTAGTTTGACATGGGTTCAGCCCAGACGAACCATCATGCCTAGGTTCAAAACCGGCCAACCCAGAGGCGAACCAGACTCGAACTCGAACCCAATTCAAACCAGACCAATACCAGGGTCCTAGGCAAGCGAATCAGACTTCCTAGCCCAACAAAGATAATCTCTAATTTTTTGTTTATCTAGAAATCTCTAAAAAATTATCCAATCTTCAATCATTTCGCATCCACAGGAAACTTGTGTGATTCCACCTGCAAGTTAGCTAGGGTAGATGTCTCACCACCAAAATCAATCTCTTGGATTTTCATCAGGGTAACCCGGGGACACGTCCCTAGCCTAAATCCCCAAGTTTCGGGGACGGGGATGAGAACGGCCATGGGACGTCCCCTCCCCATCCCCATTTTTTGGAATTTTCATGGGGACGTCCTGAAAACTTGGGGATGTCACCCCAAAAAATCAGGGACTTCTAGAAGTACCGAGGACGGCTGGGGACTCCGTAGCCGTCCCCCAACCGTACCCAATACTTCCAGAAGTCCCCGATTTTTTTCTCCCGAAAAAGTCAAAATTAAATTTAAAAAAGCATTTTTTTTCAAGGGGGGTCGGTTTGTGGGCCCCACCTTACATGCCCTAAAAAGCCAAAAACATTTAAGTTTTAACATGTTGTAAACTATTATCTATGTAAAGATACTAATACTATCTTCTTCATGCAATAGTGTTGTAGCACATTTAACAAAATTATACCACTGGAACTAGCCATCAAGCAAGTTACCAAAGTGCTAAGGTAGATAATGTTTGTAGTAAATCTCTAATTCACTAAACATAACACCCAAAATATGTAATATATACATAAGATACAACGTTTCATATTCCTTTTTAGAATAGAAATACTGCTTGGCATAGGAATCTATGTAGATATTTTCTAACATGATGACATCCCGTTGACGTAAAAATTCTATAATAGAAAGTTTGATTTCTGAATTTCAATCAATTGAAAATTTATATCAATTTGCAGAGATCTTAACATTATTAGTTTAAGCTCATTGAAGAACCACATCGAAGAGAAACTAAAAGTCTAATTTAAACTTTAAAGTAATAAACTGTAATTTGATTTCTTTTATATGTATATATTACATTACGTAGTAGAATCAGACAATGATGGAAATACTAAGTTTAAGAGCCACTCTCAACCACGAGAAAACAAAAAGCTGGATTAATATGGAGAGAATAGACCACCACCAAAGGCAAAATGGCATGCTTTATCCATATGTTCATATGAATGTCATGTATATTTGCAAATTTCCCTATATATTTTTAAATTTCCTTATATTTATATATACGTCCCCTTCACCGTCCCCCCCCCCCCCCGTACCCAAAATCGGCAAAATAATTTGCCGTCCCGAAAACCTGTCCCCCCCGCATCCCGCCGTCCCCGTCCCGGAAACTCAGGGTTACACTAGTTTTCATCCTAGGGCTTTGTTTTCATTGAAAGCTCTAAGTCTCCACGAAGAAAATAAAATCTAAAATCTAACATATGCAAATGAGCTTCCAATACACTCCCGTAGGACATTCCCAAGTACCTTTTTAGTTTCCCACCTTAAAATAAATCCATAAAGCACTTTATAAAGTGACTTTATAGGATTACAATTAACTAATTACTTACAATAAAGTCATACGGAAAATTACTTTATTAGACAAATTTATTTGATTAATTAAATTATTCCTCAAAAAGCCCCCTATGTGATTTAAATTGGCTAAAGGGTCATTTCTGGCTACTCTACAGAAGAGGGTATTACAGTAAGTGACCTTTTTTCAGTTGGACAATCTAGAAGAGTTTCAAAATATTACCTTTCTCCTTAATGTACTTCACTCACTTGTAAAGATTGGTAATGATAAAATTTTCAGTGCATTTGGCAAGAGGGTTAAATTTAATGTTAGCAAGAGTCAAGACATATATATTGATATTTGCATGTCATGAAATTAATGTAAGATGTAAATAATGAGTTATGTAACAGTTTGAAATTATAATCTGGTAAATATCTCACGTTTGATACAAGTACATATAGCATGCATCGGATAGTATCCGCTAATTAATCTTATACTGCAGGGCACATGAGAAGTCAGCCCCAGTTTGTGAACGTGTGGGATGCCACCAAACTTCTTAAATGCTTTAGTTCAAAAGCTGATGTATCTCTTTCATATGCATGCTTGAGTTATCTTATCTATGCTTTTTTTTCATGTGTAGCAAAGTGGAGACCTCTTCTCACAAGTGTTGCACTAAAACCAGTGTGCCTCCACAAAAGGATTTTTCCCTTAACAAAAATTCTTAGTTATATAACACCCATAAGCTTTCAAGAATAACTTACAGCATCTGTAGTTCGCCCAATCCTCCAATGTATTCAGGAATTTGTCCAGAGATATTATTGTTTCTTAAAAATCTGCCAAGATTAGTCAAGAGCATTATAGTATAAGTGAAATAAGTAAAATAAAAATAAAATTTAGAAACAAATTCACATCAAGCATTTAAGCTTCATGACCATATTCCCATACACATAAAAAACACTTTATCTTCTTACTCACAATGTTGTGAGGTTCTTCAGGTTTGGTAAGACTGGAAGGGATGTGCCACCATTAGGTAGATCGCATATGATGCTGTTTAATCAGAATGAGAACATGCCATTGAAGATAAAGATGTTAAATACACATTCATTAAAATGAAAACTTTCTCCAAAAAAGTAAATACCTATGAAAAAGCAACTAGCAAATTAGGATGACAGAAAAGAACTGTTTTCACTTGTGATTTTTAGTCACATCCAAAAGGTATCTTTTGCATTTAGAATTGAGTAGACAAGATGAAAAGGTCGTTATGCTTACAGGCTGGTCAATTTAGTCAAATTTGATAGGGTTGAAGGAATTGGCCCTTCAAAAGAGGTACCTTCCAGTTTCCTGAAAAAGAAACACATTATACACATGGAAAAGGGAAAAAGAAACATGTATTTATACAGTAAAAACCAAATACCAACAAACATTCAAGAATCAGTAATCTCACAAGTCCTCGAGTTGGGTCCAGTTTCCAATGAGATCTGGAAGTTTTCCGGTGAAGTTGTTGCTAGATGCCCAACTGCACAAGAAAACATTGTTTCCGCAGACATGAGCGATGTTGTAACCAGATTTGACAACTTCAGAACTTGAATACAGCAGAAAATGGAGAGTATATAAAATTAAGCTACTTACAATACTTTCAGCTTCTTTAAATTGGAAAATGCTGCAGGTATTGTTCCACTGATTTGATTGCTTCGCATATAACTGCCATGGAAATGTAACTCTATCACATCATCATATAAATGGAGAAGTACCAATATTGACTCTCAAGTGATGAAAATTCTATGAAATAGATATCACGGATACCACCATCAACAACCCACATTACTTTGATGGCATCTGATTCACCCATATATCTTCTAAGGCTCTGTTACCAACCATTACAAACAAGGCCACAATGTCCACAGGACTTATTGCAATATTTTCTCTTCAAAAGTATATACAGATTAAAATATTCAGAAATATTAAATTTATTAAGGCAGTTTGGAAGGGGACACAGCTGTGCGCAGCTACTATAGGATAAGGAAGATTTACTTTTTAAGAACTATTGATTTTGGTAGCTGCCAAAGGGGATCAGAAATGTTGAATAAAAAAAAACAAATCAACTATAAAGACACAAACAAACTGTTCATCGCAGCATTTATCCTAGCATAAGAAAATATTAGGTAATTACAAGGTAAAAGGAATCGCAGAAAATTAAAAGAAGCTGACTCCAATAAAAGAATTAATTAATATTATAAATGAAACAATAATTAAAGATCAAAGGGTATGTGAAAAGTTGTGGCAGTTAGAGATACCAAGCAAGGAGAAAAAACATCATTGAGAAACATTTTATTATCTCATTTCTACTCCCTCAGGAGCAAGGAACTACAATTCAATTAACCTGAGGATGAAATCCCTCTAGTTCTGCAATTGAAGAATGAAAACCCACGATTCCTTAAGAGTGATTTCACAAGGAGATCACGCTTGTGCAAGTTCAATTAATTATTGAAGATATCAATTGAAATAAGTACAGGTTCCTTCAAATATATCATCCTATAGAAATTAAAAATTAAACTTGAACACAATATTACAATGGTATCAAAGCAGGATCTTGCCAGCTAGTGAGATTTTTCCTAGCCATATTGAGTGCCAAAGCCAGTAAGTATCAGCTAAGAGAACTTCGAAAAATTCAACATCAATTGCCCAAGAACAGAGAAATAAAAAATCTTTTGGAACTTGAGGCAGAAGTAAATATGAAAAGAGAGAAGAAAACTTAGAAAGATCTTAAAGACATGTTTGAAAAAGGTTTGACCTTATGATAGATGTGATGGGAAGGGTGTTACATATGAAACATGACAACCAGAAAACACCAAAAAAATTCAACATGCAAAATTGTGAAGAATATCCTTTTGAAGTCAATAACAGTAATATTAATAAGCAGAAGTCACTCGGAGAGAATCATTGGTGGGTCTATGGATAGATTCTTTGTCCTACTTTTACTCAAAGGAAAGAAGTTCTTGTGAGGGAAGCACAAAGCCCAATGTAAAATATAGAAATCTCTTTCCAGAAATTTAAGAACTAACGACTCTTACTAATTATATAACCATGAAAAGAAACAATATAACCATGAAAAGAAACAATATTAGAGTTGAACCTCAATATCAACCAAGGCAATATGACAATCAATAAATTTTAGGGAAGTTAACACTATCTACACTTGATGGTTCAAATATGTGTACTACTCGTGCATGAGTACAAAAGTTACACATAACTATCGTTGAACCTATCAAGGGCGATGATGCTAACAAATCGTCACCTTACACTTGGAAGGCTTACATGAATGTTGGACCATGGTACCATGGGCTGGTTAATCAAAGTAATAGTTTGATTGACACATAAGATGAATTTCACAAAAAGTAGATTGAAAGGTTTGATCAAAATGATCCTAAAGTTCATTTTGGAGAGTTGGCCCAGTTAAAGCGAGAGAAATAAATGAAGAAATATGTTGGGTTATTCCAAAAATTATCAATAATGGTGCCTGTTGTTACTGAAAGAATGTAAATTTCCCTTTTCATTGTAAGGTTAACTGGATCTCTTAGGGTTTTGATTAAGACATTTGACCCATTGACCCTGTAGAAAGCTATTAAAAATTCTGAACTTAGAAACTTCAATGACCAAGAATATGTTCTATCAGCAAACAACTCCTATAGGGCAGAAAATTAAACCTTTTCATAGAGGGTTTCCTCACTGTTGATGTGAGTTTTGTACCACTACATAACATATAGCAATTGAAATACTTGATACAGCGTACCAAACACTCAACCCTCTCTTGAAAAGTATATAAGAATACTCCAAGGTTCCTTACACCTGTGGATACTAACTCAGTTAAAATGATGTGATTTTCTGGTAATCACTTCGGCGGGCTTACGTTGTTCATTCCAAGAAACTTGGTGGTGCTTTGCTTTTCAAACATTCTCAAATGATTTTCTATTTATATCACTTCCAACTTTGCTCTTCAAACTTTTCAAACTTCAACTTCTAAACTTCAACTACTAAGCTATTGATTACTTCTACTACTACTCCTACTGAATGGAAAGATTGGCAAATGGACAGGGATCAACCTAATGAAGACTTGCCAGCGACGCTACCTCCATTGGTGCGATGATTCTAAGGGAAACTCTTAAGATTTTCACACTAACACCTATCTTCCAACCCAACTTGAAGTACAAGTGGAAAGATGAAATGCAAGTAGAACTTGGGAGCAATTGGACTAGATTACCACACAAGGCTCCTTGACAAGCCGCCAAGGTGCTAGTGGCCTAGTATATAGATCCTCATCAAACATTCACCAACATCACCATTACAACTAACCATCTACTTCTATCCTTACTTTAACAACTTTGAAATGAAATTCTACTCTAATTTGAGAGATGAGAAGAAACATGCAATACACCAAAATGATCATGTATATCCACCATGCAAACCACAACAATGAATAGAGAACAATTTTGATAGTATTTTGGCAACAATTCTCCAACATAACTCTCTTTACAAATGAGTACAAATGGCCTTATATAGAGGCTCAAAATTACGACGAGTGGCCAAGATTAAGAGGCAAAATCAAAGGCCAAGATTAAACCTTACAAACCCTAATTAGGGTTACAATTTTTCAACCAATTACATGAGGGCACCAACCTTGTGGGCCAATGAGAAAATTACAATAATCTGTCAACCAATGAGAACATAGGACACTTGGCATGATTTGATTGCATGCACATGAAATTGCCACCTCATCAACCTTGTCTTATAAAGTTCATTAATCCTTGAGATGAGATGAAGCCTTGGATGCTTGAGCTTGTCCTTAGAAATTTTCTCACCACCACTTGAACTTGCTTGTACTTGATGTCCTAACCTCGAAAGGGTGAGGTCTCCATGCACTTGGGGTAATCTTGCCTTGACCTTGGTGGCTTGCCTGGATGTGAACCTTGCGCAATTTAAGAGCCTTGCTCTTAGCCACCGCCTTGAAATCAAACTTGACCTCCTTCAACCTTTCAATCACTTTCCTCTTTACTTCAATACTTTGTCATTTTTAACCTTCCTATTTGGATTTGATCTGCATGCATGCATCTTTATTTCAATAACCTTGGGTTTTGGGGCACCTTCCCTCACCATATCTCCTTGATTGTTCCACAATCCACCCATCACTGAGTTCATCAACTGCTTTCATCAATGCTTTCCTCCTTGGTTAACCCTTGACTGCCTTCAACTGTTTGAACTGCCACAACCTTGCCCTTTTGGCATAAGTACTTGCCTCAACCATAGTGGTGCAGTGCATCTCCCCAAGATTAGATTTGGTTCGACTGGCAAAGCATCACTAGTAGTCTTGCACCCGAATTGAAGAAGTAGGACCCCATATAGATTTGCCCCTGATTTTGTACTATTTAAGTTGCAACTCTAAATTCATGCTAATGAGCCTAATCCAATCAATTTTCCTTAACCATTCTCAATCTCTTCAATAAAATAAAACATCCAAGGATCAAACTGTGTACCTTCAGCATAGCTTGGGATCCGACTGAGAAGCACGATGAAGCTGTTGCACTCTGACTTGCTGATCTGATCGGGTGAGCCTTGATGACTTGATGTAACCAATTCTGTCGTATCATGTCTGCTGTTGGGGTAGATTGAACCTTTCCTTGCACAAATCCATACTGATTGATCTTCTTTGCCACAGGTAACTGACTGTCTCTCAACCTCTCTCTTAATTGAATCATATCAAAGGTACCAATGTTGGTGTCTCCAACGCATTTCAATTTTGAGCGGAAGTTGGAATTGGGTATCATGACTTCCTTGTCTCCTATTTCAGCATTAATTCCTTTGGGTCGCTTGCTTGCATTAACATCAGCCATCCTAAACACTTATCACTCCCCGCCTTTTCTACAATGAATGTGGAACTACACTTATCACTCCAATCTTCGCCTAGGGGTGGAATACTACACTTATCACTCCCCGCCGTTACCTTAAGATGGACTACACTTATCACTCCAAATCTTCCCCTAAAATGAAATGCAATGATGGAATGCAAGCAAGAACTTGAGGGAAAAAAGTCAATCAAGACAATCGAGTAATCAACCTACTAACCAAACACCTAACTCTACTCTTGAAATTAGTTTTCAACACCTAGACTAGCACCAATGAAATGAAAGCAATTAAGGAGAGAGGAAAAGATAGGCCACTCACCCAAGTACAAAGCTAGGAATCCTTCTTAATGCAATTAGCTAGGCTTGATTCACAAAATTTCTCTATCTCCACAAGTCTGAAAATACAGCCCCTTCTCCAATTCACTCTCAAAATTTGATTGCTATGAATCTTCTATCAATAAATTCTTCTATTACAAATCTGATTTGCCTCAACTCAAGCTTCTTCTCTTCATCAAACTCTCCAATTTTCGAATTTGCTTTTCGGATCTGCTTTTTCGGACTGCTTTTTCGCTCTGCTTTTTCGGATTGCTTTTTCGGACTGCTTTTTCGGACTGCTTTTTCGCTCTGTTTTTTCGGACTGCTTTTTGTTGCCAAGAGAAAAAGAGAGAAGTGAATGAGATGGTGAAATGAAGTGGGGGAGAGCTCCCCTTATATACCAAATTTTGCCTCCAAAAAAAAAGCAAGGCCGACTGTGTAGGAGGGAAAAACAAAAAATTAAAATTGCCAAATTAAACATGAATTAAATGAAATAAATTGCCCAGCCCTAGGGGATTTTATTTTAATTTAAAATTGGGTCAGCCTAGTGCAAAATTATCGGTTTAAATTAGCCAAATCCGAAATTATCATAGGCCCTAAAATTGAAATTTTGAAAAAAGGTCATTTAGGCCTCCAATATAGCTTTAAACCCTCCCCATTGTGGACCCAATAACTTGCCTTGAATTTCACACCTCCTAGGCCTTAAAATACATTGAATTTAACACACAAAGGGGCTCAATTTAAATTTCTAAATTACAAACATTTAGCCCAAAAAATATGATTTTAATGCATTTAATCATGACAACCAAAATTAATTTTTTATTATTTTGCAACCCAAAAATCATTTTGCAATTTAATTTCCATTTGGCAATTTTATCCTTTTTTATTTTTGCAATTTATTATCTCTAATTGGCAACTTTAAATTTATTCTTTAATTTCCATTTTTCTCCACCAAAAAAAAATTTACAAGATTTTCCCAAAAATATCCAATTTCACAATTAAATTTTGAAAATCTCAAGTTATTCAATTTCATCAATTTTCAAAATTTAATCAAGTCCAAAATTTACAATTTTATCTTGTCAGATATTAAAATAAAATTTTCTCATCGAATTTCATTTGGCTTGGAGACAAAATCGACTATTTAAGAAAATCAATGTTTCGCACAAGGTGAAAATAAGCAATACCCCCCCCAGGCACTTTAAAAAACATCCAAGGTGTAAAATTCTCATTTCAAAACCTCTAGATTGCCCAAAATTCGCTAAGGCACCCAAACTCTCGGATCTAGAAAAAATTGCCAAGGCTTGCTCAAAAAAAAAAATTGGGGGTCCCCAAATATTTTGGGGCGATGGTGTGAAAACCTCACAACACTCACCAATAAACGTTACCACAAAAAAGCAGTTCGATGAGGTGACCAAAAATGGGCTCCATCAAAACCAATTATGTTTTTCTTGTAGGAAAACAATGGAAATCTGGACATTGATGCTTGGAAAAGGGTTGAAAAGTTATAGCCCTAATTGATAGTGGAGTAACACACAACTTCATTGATGATGGGTTGGTTGCTTGAAGAGGGCTGCAAATAAATTTTTTGGATGGACTTAATGTCATAGTGACTAACAGTTTTACCATTCCGTGTACCAGGAGAATCCAGATATTGGAGATTGCTCTTGGTACATAGACTTGCTAAACATGGTCATTTATTTTCCATATCCACATAACTTAAGGAACCTATATGGCTGATTTATTCTTCAAAGAGGTTTTCCAATTGCATGAGTTGCCGGAATAAATGGAGATATAGTTAGTAGGCCCCTAAACTTGTTTTCAAAAAAACTATTTCATTTAATAGGAACTGAATTATCTCCAAGAACCAGTTATCACTCACAAACTAATGTATAGAGTTAGACAACAACAGTCAACAAATAAATGAGCGATTTTAAAGAAATTATGTAGCAAGGCATCTGACAACACCACATGTCACGTGTCCATTGGGATGACACCTTTCAAGGCCTTATATGGTTGTGATGCTTATCCTTCATGGGTTTGGTTATCTCAAATAGCCAACCACCAAGAGAAAAAGATCTAGTCAAGCAAATTTGATAAATTTTGAAAGCACTCAAAAGAAACTATAGAGAGCATAAAATAAAAAAATATATATATGCTAATCAACATCAAACTAAAAGAACATTCGAAATAGGAGATATGATTCTTTTAAGGCTACAACCTTACAAATAGTCTTCTTTGGAAAATAGTGGACCTCTGAAATGAGCTGAGGAGGAAAAAGTTATGCTTTGCATGCAAGGAGCCATGAACTCCTAGGCATAAATGCTTTGAGAAAGGTAAAAATTGTCAATTGGGTGCATATTCAGATAATAGATCTGAATCAAAAACTTTAGAACAGCAAGCTGAAATTGAAAAAGGTGGAGAGGAAGAAGCATCAAAAGAGTTTGAAGAGGAAAAAGAAAGTGAAGGTACCCTTTGGCTCTCAATTTTACAAAAGAATGATTCTTTCAAGGTTCAAAGAATGCTGAATGGGAAGCAATTTGTTGCTTTTATTGGTAAAGGTGCTATGAACAACCTCATTAATGAAGAAGTTAAAGCATGAAGAGGGCTCTAGAGTCTAGACTGACAAGTTTGAAGGATTTAGGTTTATGGTTTCTAATGGATTCACTATCTTGCTCGAGGAGGATTCAATGGTTGAATCTGCATTTGAGAAACTATTAAGTCAATGATTTCTATGTGGTGAGCATTATAGACACCAATATTGTTCTTGTTGTCTAATGGATTTGTTCTTTCGGTAAAATCATCTTGAATTTGAAATTGATGGAGCTAGAATTCCATGATGATGGAAGAAATATTGTATTGAGAGGAATGTCCAAAAGAGGATTTCACGACGGTGAAGAGAGTGTTCCATCATGGGCAAGAAATGGAGTCAGTATAACAGGAAGGGTGGCATGAACAAATGGATGGAAATTACTTCAAATTTTCTCATAATCCTCTCTTTGACTTGAATGCAGAGCTAACATTTTATAATCCTCTTTTTGTGATACATATTGATAATAATTGGAATGAACATAAAGAGAATAATTTCATGAGATTAGGAGGACAATTTCCTCATGGCATAATGACAAACTTTGCAGGATCACTACAAGGAGTGGAGCATTGAGATTGGTTGTGTTGAGCATATTTGTTAAAAAAGTATGCCTCACTAAAAGCTCACTAGATGGAGTCCACGTGAAACCCAAAGTAGCACAACAAAAACATGTTGTAGCTACTTTTTGGTAGTGCATCTATGCAAAAGATCATCATCAAGGCCTATTGGAGAGGAGATTAATGATGATAGGAAGAATGTACCATAGGAAGTTGAGGATTGAAATTTCAGAATTTATGCTGCTGTTTTCTTTTCAAACAGCTATCATATGATTCCATTTGTATACTTAAAAGTGGATTTGAGAGAAATTTAAAGCACAAATTGGAGCCTTGCCAAATTGGTGACAATGCGAAAGATACTTTCAGGCTTCAGCTAATAGATTGATCAGATTTCTCACTTTTGCTAAAATACTTTTGTTTTGCAGCATTTGTTCCTCTTATGTGGTGTTGATTTTGAGAAAATCAGGTTGAAAGTTGATGGTTTCAGAATTGAACAGCTGCAAGTTCATGCTTTTGAGACCATTCAATCAATTGAAATGGTTAGTTTTGTTGGTGTCTGTAATGTCCCCTTCCTAAGCTAGCTTGATATGGTGGAGTCATTAGCCTATTCAGACGGTTTTGGTGGGATAATGATTAGGGTTAGGGAATCTTGGAAGCAATATTAGGTGCAATTTCAATTTCTAACAGTTGAATGAGTGTAACAGTTTTCTCGAGAGCCTTTTTCAAGTTAATTCTCCCATGCTAAGTATTTTTAGTAGGTCAATTATGGGCATTCACAGAGTTAGTTGGCATGCTTTCTATATTTAGAATTGTCGATGGGTCCAATTTTGATGATCATCTCAACTTTCATATAGTCCAGAGGCTTAAAATTAAATAAAAATAAGTTATAAGATAATAAAATTAAACTAAAGATTTAACTTTATCACTATTTTAATTTAATTATTTAATGAAGGGACTATAGAGGCCAAATATTAAATTAAAGGTGATTTATTTTAATGGATGGAACTTCACTATTTAATGTTACATTAGGAGAATAAAAAGGGAGGTGAATCTTATCAAACAAAAGCAATAAAAAAGGCAAAATAGTTCTTTTTCAAAAAAACAGCTAAAAAGTTATAAAAGGAGGATTGGGGCTCTTATTTGGGAATGTTTAGTTTGATTTTGATATTGCTTCCTCCTTGGAGGAGATTGTTTCATCTTTGGTGTGTGAGCACAGAAACCCTTGCAAGCAACATTCTCTACATTGGTGAGAGATACAATCTAGAGAATACTTGGTGATTTCATTCATAGGCCACATTTGGGCATATTGAAGATTACATATCGGAGTTTTCAGAGCTTGTTGTATATCAGATTTAAAGAGAACAGATTTGGAGAAGATTGTTGAGGGCTTATTTCTATTTGCTAGTTATATCTTCTCCTCAGCTGGTCGTACCATTTCTAGCCAGCTATCCCAATTCTCAAAGGGCCAAGTGAGGTCTTTAGGGCTGTTGTTGGGGAATGTAACAGTTGGAATCTGAATTTATTGATGTACTTTGTTAGCTGTCCATTTTGGAAGCATTTTGGCATTTTTGGAATGCATATTTTGTGAGCAGCACCAGTTATTTTTTGACTACAGTTTATGGGTACGTGGGATTTTGATATGTTATGTCGTTTTATGAACTGAGTTTTCATTATATTTGAACATATTGAAAAATCGGATCATGAATTAAATATGGAATTTCCAGCAGTATTATTCCTGAGTTTTGTTCATTCTTTAGAGTTTGCAAAGCTGCTGCAATATTATCTTTCTATCTGCACTATTATTGTCATTGTTCGTATTGTAAAAACAATTAAAAAAAACTCAAACACAATAAAAAAAGAAAAAAAGACAGAGCACAAACAGGACTGCACTTATCATGGCTAGTCATAATATGGCTGGAAGTGTGCCATGAGGATTTGTTGGGCAAGCACTTGACACTTTAGATTGGTTTCTCCATGTGTAGTGGCATTTGGGTGATCCTAGCCCATTCCAAGTCTTTGGGTGCTGAACTTGGTTGAATTATGAGGTTTTATATTGATCATTTAAGATGTTATCCCTGTTGTTTCAGTGCATATTAGACCTGCATATATCAGAACATAACTTGCATATTGAAGTATGCTCTTTCTATAATCATTGGGTTAAGTTTGAATGCCTTTTGAGCTATAATTTCAGTTTATGATCTTGTTATGCATGTCTGACTGAAGTTGATGACTTTTCTAGAGCGTTGCTTGTTGTTTTCAGACCTGCAGCTTAATTGCACATGTTCAATCTCATGTATGGTGTTTTCTGAAGGTTTTCTGCAGTAGTGCAGACCTTGGATTGTTAATGATTTGGTTGCTGGGGAATTATTTCATAATACTTCTGTTGTCGGTATATTTTGTATGTACGGGAGTTATGTAATAAACTTATGTTAAGTTATGTTAATCTTGGCGGTTAGCACCGAGAGTGTGAACCGTTACGACGCGACGTTTCGGTCGTGTCCCTTCGGAGGCTTTATGTATACTTTGCTCAGATTGGGAATAGGACGATTTATGATTTGGTTTTCTAAATACTTTATGTTTACCGAATTGCAATACTTTCCTGTGTTCATGTTTATCAGTTAATGTGTGTTTATGCAACTATTCTTGTTGACCCGAGAGGGAAAACATCTGGCGCCGCTGCCTAGACATACCCGGATGGCGAGTAGGCATAATGGGCTTACCCGTTAGTGCGATAAACCCAGAAGCCGAGGAAGCCCGTACCGAGTTGTACGACGGAGAGGATAATCTGGCACGTGACTTCCGAATTTTGTTTCAAGTAGCTCTTGAAACTCACGTCCGAAGGGAGGCAACGAACGGAGACGTCCCTGCAGGCGTAGTGTGGGACGCGATTGGGGCGAACCCTGCAGCGAATCGGTTGTTGAACCAACTTCCACGGTTGTTGGCACAAGCAGCACTCGCACGACGTATTCGGCAAGAGGAAATTGACCGTGAGGACCGCCGCCAGGAGATCCTCCGTGCATTCCACGCCCGAGAGCATCTTCGTCGCCGTCGGGAGGAAGGAAATGACAAACAGTAAAGTTGTTGAAGTTTGAAACAAAGGGGAACGGAACACAAAAATTCCATTGTAGTTCAATTGAGAATGTTGTAAAGCAACATGAATTAATAAAAAATAAGTGTTCTTTTTGATTGAGCAATGTGTATAGTTTGTCTTGATGCCCAATAATTTAAATAAAGATCGAAATAAAAAAGTGATAGATGACGAAGGGGAAGCCGCACAGAAGGCTTTGATATCTGCGCAGCAACGTGAACGTCGGTGTAGGCTCAGGCAACTTGCCAAAGACCAGCTTGCCAGAGGGTTGCCCGAAGGGGACCTCGGAAGTGGTACGGAGGGTGCAGAAGCCGAAGAAGAGTTCACTTCTCCGGAACAGAGAGTGCGGAGTCGGGAAGAGTTACTTGAGGAGACACGGGCGAGAAGAGCCTTTCTCCAAGAGGAGAGAGTACGGTTTGAGGTGGGTCTCCGTACACCAAGCGCGGAGAATCAAACCGGCGGAGAGGGTGATACTGCAGAGGGTGGCACGAGCACACCAGCAAACCCTCCGTTGGAACCGAGAACCCCACACGGTACGGTGCCAGGAGAAGGGCAAGTACCACCAGCCCAGCAACTACCGCAAGGACAAGTACCACAAGTCCAGACTACCCACAGCACTCAGGGAGGTGTGGGCACGAGTGGTATCAGTGCACCGCCTCCACCGCGGCCAACCATGGCGGTGAATAAGCAAAAGTTACCGAAATTTACGGGGCAATCGAAGGAGGATCCAGTTCGGCACTGTCGAACGTGTGAAACGATATGGACTGCACACGGGGTAACTGACGAGAACGAATGGATCCGTCAGTTCCCTGCAACACTGCGGGAGGGTGCCATTGATTGGTACTCGGACGTTGACAAGACAAGGCTCACGACATGGGACGATGTCAAAAAGGCCTTCCAGACGGAGTTCCAATTGTTACGGGATGATAATGAAATATTGGCGGAGATCTACAACACGAAGCAAGCCAAGAATGAGTCTGTCCGTGCGTACGGCCGACGACTCAAAGAACTCATTGGAAAAATGGAGTCGGCCCCAGCGGATGAATTGAAAAAGAGATGGTTCGTGGAGGGACTCAAAACATCCCTCCGAAAGAAAATGAAGATAGTACCGCCTACTTCGTATAGTAATGCATATAACCGAGCAATGGATCTCGAGAGCGAATGTAAGACCTCGAAGAAGACAAGGTCATCTTCTGATGATGATTCAGAGACGGAAAGTATTGAGGACGGGTCGAGCAAGAAAGTGCTCGCATTGCAAAAAGACCTTGAGAGGATGATGCGAGAACTTAAAGCCGCCAAAGGAAGTGCTAGCAAAGCCGAAGAAGATACAGTGTGGTGTACGGACTGCAAGGAGGCAGGCCACACAAAAGGGTCTTGTCCGAAAAAAGCTTTTTGTGATATCTGCCAAATCGCAGGACATCCCCTTGAAGAATGCCCCTATAACTTGAGGGCAAGAGGCCAACAAGTACTCTATGCACAGGAGCAACCTTCCACGTCTGGTACGGGTGGACAACAGAATGCTGCATCATCTGGCGGATATAAAAATAACCGCCGGGGAGGCCGAGGCAACAATGAGAATAAGCCCCGGATCCAATATGATGCTAAGGGAAGACCCATGATACAATGTCGGAGTTGTAATCAGTGGGGTCACTATGCTCGTGATTGTCAGACGGAGCCCGCGACTCCGCAGAAGTTGTGTCGGTGGTGCGGACCGGGCGACCATGAGGACGCTAATTGTCCGAAGCCCGGCTGTAACATCCTGGAGTTGGAATGTAGAGGTACTGAGAAGGTCCTGACAGTCACCCGTGCCCAAGCCAAAAAGGCCACGTACCCACACCCTCTGACGGAGAAACAGAGGGTACTGCAAGCGAGGGCCGAGATCGAAAAAGAGATACAGGACCGGAAGGAACCTGCCGACGCTGGCACTTCTCACCGAGAATTGGCGGAGCAAAGCATACTACGGCAGATACTGCAAATGGAAATACCCGTGAAGGTCAAGGACCTGTTGGAGACCATGCCACACCTAAAAACAGCTCTATTCCTAGGGCCTAACACGCCACCTACGACGGTGGAACGAACGGAGGTCCCAGGCGGCTGTGCAGCTGACCCGATGACGTTGTCAATAAACCATGGACAGAACCTGGCAGTAGTAGAAATGGGTATCCTGGGTAAAATCCTCACGAACACCATCGTTGACGGAGGGTCGGGCGTCAATGTCCTTCCGGAGGAAACTTGGAAGAGTTTGGGGAAACCGACGCTGTGGCCACCAACCTTCAATCTGTTAGGGGCCGACCAGCACGGTATTAAACCACTCGGTATGCTGATGGCACAGCAGGTGACTATCGGAACCCAGCCTTTCACCTTAGACTTCGTCGTAATCCCTCTCAAGCAAAAGGGGTATGACGCTATATTGGGTAGAGGGTGGTTGGTGACAGCCCGAGCCAATCACAACTGGAAGAAGAACACCCTCGCATTCGAGAAAGGGGGGAGGAAATTTGTGGTAGACCTCGCCACACAAATGGTTGGAGAGGAAATGGCATCCGACTCAGACTCCGATAGTGGCGAGATGGACGGAGAGGAAGAAACTATGGAACCGAACGATGAAGGGGTACTTGAGATAGAAGGAGATACGGATTCACTAGATGGTCTCTTTCACTGGCAAATGCGTGACTACGAGGTATTTCAACCATCGTGCAATATACTGGAGATCGGGAATGAGTTCCCTACGGAAGAAAACACAAACGAGTTCCCTCCGGAGTACACAGAATATACAGAGGGGGAAGCCCAGATGAGAGTAAGTCCGGCCCACGTGTTCTCGGAGGGAGAACCTATCCAATACAAAGAGGCAAAACTGGAAACAATAAATCTCGGGGACGAGCAGAATCCCAAGACTATCCTGGTAGGAGATGACTGGGATCCCGTGTTAAAAACGGCAGCCTTCAAAATATTCACAGAGTATAAGGACGTGTTTGCCTGGAATTATAAAGACCTGAAGGGCGTACCTCCGGAGCTCTGCGTGCACCGCATCCCTTTGGTTCCTGGAGCCCAACCTGTGCGGAAGAGGCCGTACAGGATGAACAAAAACTATGCTGCAAGGGTGGAGACCGAGATTGCGCGGATGCTAGACGCGGGGATAATTTTCCGAGTAGACACAAGTGAGTGGGTGTCACCAATCGTGATATCTCAGAAGAAAGAGGCTAACCAAATCCGCATCTGCGTAGACTTTAGGTGTCTCAATGCGGTGACCATTAAGGATCCCTTCCCGATACCCTTCACAGACAGCATACTCGAGGAGGTGGCAGGCCATGAGATCTATTCCTTCATGGACGGGTTTTCAGGATATAACCAGATATACATTGCAGAGGAGGACAAGCTAAAAACCACCTTTGTAGTGGAAGATGGTGTGTACGCTTACAACCGGATGCCCTTCGGCCTGTGTAATGCACCTGCAACTTTTCAGAGAATCATCCTGCACATCTTTGACAAGATGTCGAGAGGGAATTTTAAAGCATTTCTGGATGACTGGTCCATTTTCAGTAGCCAAGACAAACACGTTGTAGCACTCGGAGAGTGCATGGAGCGATGCCGGAAGGCACGTCTGGCACTCAACCCGAAGAAGTGTCGTTTCATGGTACCGCAGGGGAAGCTGCTTGGACACATCGTTTGTAAAGAAGGGTTGAAGACGGACCCCGACAAGGTCCGGGTGATAATTGAAATGGAGGCTCCCAGTGACGTAACCGGTGTCAAGTCATTCTTGGGCCATATCGGGTACTACCGACGGTTCATAAAGAATTTTTCCCGGATTTCATACCCGATGGATAAACTTATGAAGAAAGGGGAGCCGTTCCTCTGGGCGAAGGAGCAAGGGGAGGCATTCGAGGACTTAAAAATGAGACTGTTGGCAGCCCCCATCTTGGCATTTCCGAACTGGGACAGAGAGTTCCATGTTCATGTGGATGCGTCAAATTACGCCATCGGGGCCACCCTGGCACAAGAAGGCGAACATGGGCTGGATCACCCAATCTATTTTGCAAGTCGGTTACTCTCGAGGGCGGAGAGGAACTACAACACTACAGAGCGAGAGGCCCTCGGAATGGTCTACTCGGTTCAGAAGTTTCGGCACTACCTATTGGCGACGCCGTTTACTTTCTTCGTGGACCACCAGGCTTTGATGTACCTGGTTAACAAGCCCATCATTCAGGGAAGGGTGAGCAGGTGGTTGCTGCTCCTTCAAGAATTCACCTTCAGAATTGTTGTACGGCCAGGACGTAGTCATGTGATTGCGGACCAATTGTCCAGAATTAAGTCTGGCGAGCCTCCAGTAGGAATAAACGATGACTTTCCAGATACTCACCTGTTTCACATCGCCGTACTACCGAAGTGGTACACAAGTATCGGTGAGTACCTGTCCACGGCCCGATTTCCAGAAGGAATGCTCCCCGGAGAGCGTAGAAAATTGGTTCTGAGGAGCAGAACCTTCCAGCTTATCAACGGACTGCTGTACAAAATGGGTCCAGATCAAATATTGAGGCGTTGCGTAATGGAGGAAGAGGTTCCGAGAGTGTTGAAAGAAGCTCATGAGGGACCTGCCGGAGGGCATATGGGCCCCGACACCACCGCCAGAAAAGTCTTGTTGGCAGGCTTATGGTGGCCGACGGTGTACAATGATGCCAGGGAGTGGGTCGTCGGCTGTGACACATGCCAGCGGGCAGGGAGACCTCTCAAACGAGACTACATGCCACTTAACCCTTCTCATGCACAGGAATTGTTTGAACGGTGGGGACTGGATTTTGTGGGGCCTTTGAAGCCCAGCCGCGCTCGACGCTGCCGATACATTGTGGTGGCGACGGAATATTTGACCAAGTGGGTGGAAGCTCGAGCACTGACGGATAACTCTGCTCTAAGCACGGCTAAGTTTATTTATGAGCAGATAATAACGAGATATGGCATCCCGCTTCAGTTGACGAGTGATAGGGGTGGCCATTTCGTCAACCACGTGATCAAACTCCTGACGACAGAGTTCAAAATTTTTCACACGTTCTCGAGCCCGTACTACCCCCGGGCAAATGGTCAGGCAGAGGCCACCAACAAGATCCTGGTCGGCGTAATCTACAAATCTTGCGGTGTCGAGGGCGAGGATTGGGAAGAGAGGCTACCCTCGGTACTATGGGCCTATCGGACGTCTTACAAGGTGACCACCGGACAGACACCCTTTCAACTCATGTATGGACAGGAGGCCGTGGTACCAGTGGAATTCATGGTTCCAAGTCTGAGGATTGCCATCGAGAATAAATTGGGGGATATGGAGAGTCTGAGGGAACGACTCTATCTCTTAAACAAGTTGGATGAAAAACGGGCTTTGGCACAATGGGCCACTGAAGCGACGCAGCAAAGGAGGAAGGTCTGGCACGATAAGCATCTCCGACGAATGCAGTTTACCCCAGGCCAATTGGTTTTAAAATACAACGGGCGAAATGAAATCAAGCCTGGAAAATTCAAAGTAAAATGGATTGGGCCCTACAAAGTACGAGAGGTGGCTGCCAATGGGTCTGTGAAGCTGTGGACCCTCGACGGACGGGAAATTCCGGACGCGGTGAACGGGTCGAAACTGAAAGTCTATCATGAACGACCGACGGCCACACCGCGAGCGTCGGGTACTTAGAAAATTCAGAAAAATTATTAAAAAAAAAAAAAAAAAAAAAATTTTGAAAAGTTGAAAAAATTGAAAAAAAAAAAAAAAAAAAATTTAAAAAAAAAAAAAAAAAAAAAAAAAGTGCAGAGTAACATGTCCGTACGGTACCGTACGACATGCATCTTAATGTTTTAACACCGTACGGCAGGTATATTAGCACCGTACGACATTATTGCAGCATTATTAAAACCCGTACGGCGCCAGGCATAGAGGAAATTGCTATCGAACTTGGCCGTACGACCAACTGGCGTGTGCGGATAAGGACTTGTTGTACGGCACCGTACACTTTGGAGGAGTAGACCGTGCATCACCGTACGGTTTTGAGTGCCGTACATTGCCGTATGGAAAGGGTATAATTTCGTAATATCAAATCTGAAGACCGTACGGAGCCGTACGGATGTAGCCTGCCGCATTGCATGGACCGTACGTGCAAGGAAGAAAAACAAAACGTGAAGGCATTCAGGATCGTACAGCATGAAGAAGTGAGTACGTCAAATAACAGTTAAGTTGCATATATGTCGTAAGGGTCCGTACGGCCCTATAGTATATAAGAGATCAATTTTTTTTTTGGCAAAGACGTCTGTACACATTGTCTTTCATTGCGTCTAAGGAAGACTTGGGATTGCCGTACATAGCATTGGGGCGTGTGAAGGGAAAGCATGAAAGAGGAAATTCATATGGTATACTACAACAAAAAAAAAAAAAAAAAAAAAACGACGACAAAACAAAGCAGCTCATATTGAAGAACAAATGGTACCGAAGGGAAGGGCATGAGCAGGAAGTAAGGGA
Source organism: Chamaecyparis obtusa (assembly GCA_027943335.1). Classification (NCBI taxonomy): domain Eukaryota; kingdom Viridiplantae; phylum Streptophyta; class Pinopsida; order Cupressales; family Cupressaceae; genus Chamaecyparis; species Chamaecyparis obtusa. Next base: position 122,111 of record BSBK01002893.1, on the reverse strand, counting down.
AACATAAGCGGTTTGCAGAAAAGAGCATGGGAGCATACGAAAATCACAAAATTAGTGTGTTTCATAGACTTTGAAGGTGCTAAATTGGTCTTGGCGGCGGGGGTGCTGCCCCTCGACCCCGCCCTGTACCGCGACAGGGAGCGCGCCTGGGGCTCTGCCCCAGGACCCCGCGGGGGCGCTGCCCCTCGACCCCGCTGGGGGCGTTGCCCCCTAGACCCCCAGTCGGTTTAGTTATCAACCCTTGGAGAGTGTGACCAGTTGATGAGACCTGCAGCTGCTACATATTTGCATATTGGAAAAAGTACATTGGCTGAAGGAAGTTGATTTGTACGACAGAAGTATTTCAAAAATCAGTTACGAACCGTTATTACACAGTACAGAAGGATGAGCTCAAGGCAACAGCAGAGTTCTTGGAGACAAAAATTGCAAATTTCCAAACCAGCCAGTAGTAGCAGACCAAGGGTTTCACATTCCAGAAGCATGGACAGGAAACAAAAGCACCGTCCGCAGCAGGCCCAAAAAGAAGTCACCTGGAAGACTGTGACATTTGAAGGGCTGAGCGGAGTGGAATGCCGTACATGGTGGGAGCAGACTTCGGATACCAATTTCTTGAAGGGACAGATTCGGCGGGCCGGAGTTCATTGGGCAATACAGATGCCGTTGCCTTCCATTAAGGAGTACGAGGGTCCTCTGAGGGGGATGATTGATACATTTGACCGGTTCAGCCGACGGAGTACATTGAAATATTGTGGTACAGAGATTCAGATTTCATTCACAGCTCGAGAGATTTCGAGGGTGTTTGGTATTCCTGGTACACAGGGCAGGAAAATCGACTTGAAGCCGAGGAAGCTGACCAGAGAAGACAAGGAGAAGTATATTAAGCTGGTTTCAAGAAATTTGTCTCAGCAGGAGTTCGAGTCATTGCTTGGCTCTTCTTCCCGGAATCGAGGACTTAAAAAATCATTTGTGGCCCCAGGTGAATGGCGATGTTTGATGGATATCGTGAAGAGCAGGTTGACCGGGGCGAGTAGGGCATCCGACATTGCCCTTACACATTTGGTTTTCATGAACGGGATCCGCCAGGGGACAGTATATGATTGGGCTTCAGTGATGGCGGAGAGGCTGTACGAGTTTATGACTCTACAGCATAGGACGTTTTACATGCCCCATATTGCCATAGGGTTGTTTCTGAATGCTGCCCGAGAACAGATTCCGGCGGAGAAGCTGAGGCCACAGCCGGTGGACATTGCTACGGGAGAGCCTCTTATCTTTCATTGGCGTCACTTGGATGCTGGCGGAGTACAGACAGGGTCAAAGAGGAAGCGCCAAGTCCTCTCAGAGTCGGAAGGGGAGAATGTGGACAGTGGCCAAGAGGAGTCGAGTGAAGACTTGGAGGAGGAGGAAGGCAGCGAGAGTGTTGCAGTGGGAGACTCTGACACTCTCGATACAGAGGTACCATCTGAAAGTGCATTTGCTCCAACTCCACCGTCTGAGAGTGCACCACCTCTTGTACTATTCACGCCACCAGTACCCTCGGCGACTGTTGCAGCGGGGACCTCTGTACCGTTCGGTACCACATTGGAGGCTGTACCCATGCCACGGTTTGGAGAACTCCGGCCCCCTGTTGTGCTACACCCGGCGGGTCAGGCTTCCGAGCCACCTACAGCTCAGCCAACCGACCCAGGACAGACTAGCAAAGATGGTGTTCGAGGTTTAGAGCAGGAGCAGACACAGCCACGAGAGCAGGTTACATTGGATGTTGTTGGTACTGAGGCCATTGTGCGAGTTGGGCCAGGGGTATTGGAGGAGCCGGCTCGAGCGTTGCCGACGGGGGATGAGGACTCTTCAGTGCTGTCATGGTTGGAGCAGTTCACATTACCCCCGATAGCAGTGGCAGCTCCCATTTCACTTTCCCCTGCCAGAGTAGTGTTAGAGAGGCCTTCAGAAGTTATTGACCTGGATGCAGTGATGTCGCCACCAAGAGAAGAGCCAGTAGCCCAGGAGAGAGAGATATCCGAGAGACCAGTTCCTATGGAGGGACAGAGACCGCAAGCTGAGGCTAGTGAGGAGCCACCAGCCCTGCCAGGGTCACGGAGGGCGGTGCCAGCGAGGGAGTCTGCGCAGAAAGTGTTGGAGCAGTACTTGGCGGATGTAGCCGCAGTAGCTGCTGGAGCCCAGCGGGTCATAGCCTCAGCAGAGCTTCAGGCTCAGGAGGGGGTTGCTGAGGAGTTGGAGCGCCTCTTGACCTTTGTGCGGGTTGGCTGTCCACAGGCATTTGCAGAGTGCTTTGAGGCTAAGGGATGGCCTACTCAGGAGTCTCTTACGATGTTGGAGGATTGGGCTCTTAGTGCGACGGTGGGCGAGAGCCGGATTCACGGTCTTATCCGAGAGTTAGAACAGGCCTTTCGAGAGGAGTATTTCACTCTCAGGCGGTTAGAGCATGCTTCCTCAATACATCAGGCTACGGGATTGGCAGCAGAGGCAGCTCGGGAGGAGGCAGCTTCCCGTCTTACAACTTTGGAGACTGCAGTGGTTCAGGAGAGGGAGTCTTGGGTGGTTGAGCGGAGTACTATGGTGTCGGAGTTGGACACTTTACGGGCTGCATTGGAGACTGAGCGTGCCGAGCGGGCTCTTCCTGAGACTCGCCTTGGTTCTGCTTTGGAGACTGTGGATGCGAAGGAGAAGGCAGTGCTCGAGGCAGCTAGCATGGTTCGGACGGCTATGGAGCTTAAGATGAGGGCAGAACAGGCTTTACAGCTTCGGACAACTCAAGTGTACAAGTTGCGGGCTAAAGTCACTTCTGGCACAGCCATAGCCGCGCCATCATCATCAGGGACGCTTCCTACACCCCCTCCTGAGTAGTTTGTAGTAGGCTCATTTTTGTCTATGTTATATTTTGTAAAAGTCGTCGGAGCCGACTTGTTTTTTGGGGGGGATGATGTTGTCGGTATATTTTGTATGTACGGGAGTTATGTAATAAACTTATGTTAAGTTATGTTAATCTTGGCGGTTAGCACCGAGAGTGTGAACCGTTACGACGCGACATTTCGGTCGTGTCCCTTCGGAGGCTTTATGTATACTTTGCTCAGATTGGGAATAGGACGATTTATGATTTGGTTTTCTAAATACTTTATGTTTACCGAATTGCAATACTTTCCTGTGTTCATGTTTATCAGTTAATGTGTGTTTATGCAACTATTCTTGTTGACCCGAGAGGGAAAACAACTTCGAATATTGGAGAAGCCTTTATCATGGGTATGTTGTTTTAAGGTAGTACAAAAATGTTTTGAAGAGTATGGTGCACTACTACAGTCACATCCAACCCTAGATGGCCCATGTTGCCAAACAATAAGTGTTGCAGACCTACAAAGCTCCTACTTGCTTAATCCAACGTACCTTCTATGTTGGGCATTTGATTATATTGATTATCCATGTTATTTGGCTTCACTTTGGGGTGACACAGTTTTCCTAGTTTACATCAGCACTTGGTTATCAGCAACAAATCCTCTCATTATGATGTTTATGATGCAAACATACTAACATTATGATGTTTATGATGCAAACATACTAACATTGCTGTTATCTCTATTGAGCATTAAAGGTTGTCATTAGTATCAAAGGTTATCAAAAGATATCAGTCGGTTACTTATAATGAGCTAGTCAGTAACTAGAAGCAAAACAGGCTAGTCAGTTAAGCTTATACACCAAGCATCAGATAGTTTGTCGAGCATCGGCAGACACCGACACCGTGCAACAATAAACACCGAGCACCAGTATGCACCGAGCAGTTTATACAGTGTTTACCGATGAACACAGGAAATGGCATAGTAATCAGGAATGGCACATTCTTCTATGCAAACGGTTACAACGGATCAGAAAACGTTTTACAAAGATCGAGGAATATTTATTTTCAAGATACTCATTAAATGCAATGTATATCTTATGTAAGATTCGATCTAGATCATTTTTGTACACTGTAGATCTTAGGTTTTTGTACTCATTAAATGCAATGTATATCTTATGTAAGATTCGATCTAGATCGTTTTTGTACACCGTAGATCTTAGGTTTTTGTCTAAGATTGTAACCTAATTTTGTTAAGCGGCATAAAGTATGCTATATAAATGTATGTTTGCATCATTTGTGATGTGAGCTGATATATGAATTAAGGAGCACTTGAAGCACTTGCCTAACTTCAAGACAATCAGTTGACAGAGCAGAATAGTATACAGAGGAGATCAAATTGAGCAGAATCAGAACAAGCTAACCGAGCAGTTCAAAGCAGAGATACATCACAGTTGAGGTGATATTTTATCAGTATTTATTGATCTGTATCAGACAATTAAGTTGTCAATTAGCAGATAATTGCCTATCGTTTTCTAACAATTGTAATAGAGTTTTTGGATAAATCTCTTAACAGAGTAGACCTGACAGTCTTATGTAAATCTCTTAACCGAGTACACACTTCATTAGTGTTGTTAAAATCCTATAACTAGGTAGATCTAGCTGATTTAATATGTTACTCCTAACAAGGTAAGATCACCAGAAGTGATCAAAACTTGTAGCCCTAACAGGCAAACCTTTTCTATCTGCAATAGTGAAGAATTTGTGGGTGTCATCCCCACCGCAGTTTTTACCTTCTAACAAGGGTTTTTACGTTACCAAAATACTTGTGTTATGTGATTGTCATATTGATTTCATGTTATTTACTTTCTAGTTGAATGAATGAAGGATACATGCAGTTAGATACAAGTTATTTTTGGTCGGTTATTATTGTTGACTGTCATAGATCTAAAAGGTTTACAAGTGAAAGTTTTTGTGGGCACTGATTCACCCTTCCCCTCTCAGTACCCTATCTCTCCTAAGTCCAACAATTGGTATCAAAGCTCAGTTCTATTATTGAACAGTTTAACCACTGAAGGGTAAAGATCTAAGTCATGGAGAGATATAAGCTAGATAAGACTATTGAGAATCAGAAGATACAGATGCAGATGTTCGTTGAGCAGTTCAAGCAAGCAAGGAAGGACTGAAGAAATTACTGGTTGAAAGGAAGAACCTAGCTATTCTGCAAAATGAGATTGGTTATCATGAAGAACCTATTGATGATATGTTTGATCATATTGGATCTAGTTCCGGAAGCATCTCTGACGGATCTGAAAGTATAATCTCTGATTTATCTTAAAAGAATCAACATCTATCTGAACAAGTGAAAGCACTTCAAATCGGTCAAGAATCTCAGATGGTGAGAATGGTAGAGATAATGAACAATGCTAGACAGGCTGAACAAGATAGGAATCTGGCTATTGAAGACCGAAGGCAAATGATTGAACAACTTCAAGCTAAAGAGAGTGAAATACAAAGACTCACTGATCGTCACTTCCAAGTATCTAATCAGATGATGACTATGAATCAAGACGTAAACCGAGTGAATGGAGAATTGTCAAGAAGACTAGAAGATGTTGCAAAACTCAGAGAGGAGAATGAGAAGCTGAGGAATGAAGTGAAAACTCAACAGCAACATAATGAAATCAAGAAATTTGCTGAGGACAGTTCCAAGAAGATTGATAACTTTCTATTTAATCAAAGAAAATTTGGGAGTAAAGCTGGTCTAGGCTATACCGGTGAAGGAGAATCATCACAAGAAGCTGAACAGGTCAACAACAATCACTATCAAAGACCTAAAGTGTTGACATGTTATCACTGTGGCAAACCAGGTCACACCTCCAATCTTTGTAGAAGCAGAGCACAAGGTAAACCTCCTGCTATTCTTAAATTTGATGGATATTGTTACTATTGTGGAAAGTATGGACATCAAGCTTATGAATGTAGAGCTAAACAAAATGCTAACAATACTGCTATGGAGAAGTTATGCTATACCTGTAACAAGCATGGACACACTACACGAGAATATAAGGCAAAAATGAAGCAAGTATGGACTCCAAAGCAGAAAACATAGCGCAAGCCTTATCAACCGAAGAGACAAGGTAATTCTTATGTTTGGGATTATAACACATGGGCTAACTGTGTTGCATGTGGTAGGTATGGGCACATTGCAGCGAATTGTAACAGGAAAAGATGGGCTGGACAATCAAGAAGCTAGACAAGCACTGGAATGGCATGTATGCACTGTCATAGAGTCAGTCGTTTAAGCAAGGACTGTAGAGACTGAGCACCAGAAGAAAGTCATGTATTTGAGAGTGGACACACTATTGCAGATATCATGAATATAAGGAACACTATGTGGAGAAAGGCATCTAATCAAAATGCTGAGTCAAGTAATACTGTCGGTGAAACCTCGTCCACTGGATTGGGTGACATCGGTCCCTCCACTTAAGGTGAAATAGGTATGTATGGGATTAACATTTCAAATGATCACATTTTACATATAGTTCCTTATATATGATGAGCACATACCAAATCTGTATGATAAAAGATGCACTATGGTTTATATGTTAAGAGCTAGCAAAGTTACATAATTGGTAAAAGCAAGACCGAGAGTTGGTTACCTGTCGGTAATCACTATTCAAGGTTAACCAAGCACATGTATCAACCGACGAAGGAATTGTGTCTTAACCGAGATGTTGAAATCCTACAGTATTTACCGAGCTAACAGCTGTTGCGAACCAAAAGGTAGGTCAAGCATTTAATGCACGAAAGTTTGAGCGGGAATATCGAAAAGTCTATAAATACACGGGAAACAGAGCTCATTTTTACATTGCGATTTCGAAGAGCGGAGATTTCACAGAAAAGAGTTCGGGCAAAAGATTTTCAGAAGGATTCAAGGCTACTGTTGATCAAACCAACATCACTCTTCAACAATTCCTAGTAAGTACAATTGCTACCGAACACTTTATTTAACCTACTGCTTGCCGAAACCCTAAATCGATTTATGGCATCTACCTCGTCTGCAAGCAAATCACACAGTGTTGAGGAAGAAGTAAATCTGATTGTTAGAGCTAATTATGACGAACCTAAGTACAAACCGCACCCTAAGATTGCATCACAAACGGACACAATGGGCGCTTTTTCAAGCATACCAGATAGGGTTTTGTTAACAGAAGACATACAGGCATACATTCATTGCAAAATTGGTGAAGTAGGAGATTTTGAGACTATTGTTGCATATCAACAGTTGTGTGGCACCGATGGAAAACTGAAACCAGAATATGAACGGATTGAGAAATCAGGGTTATCGTGCGCCATACACTTTCCGCAATCATTCAAGACAGACTGGATAAGGATTGTATTGAGTAGGTATCATGATGGAAAATTTTGGTTGGATAAACCAATAGAGGTCACAAAGAAAATGATAAGTAGGGTTACTGGCTATCCTACAACTGACAAGACTAAAGCTTTCCGAAGCTCATCCCGAGCTGATGTTGAGAAGAACACTGGAGCTGCATGGGACGGTCGAGCACTTAAAATTTCAACAATTAAAGACCCAGCGGTAAAATTTGCAGCACATGTGATCGGGTACAAGATATTTCAATCAAGCAGACTTAACAGCGTACCCTGTAGCGCAGTCGACATGGCACATAAAATTGTGAAGAAAGAACACCAGGTTGATCTTGCAGAGTTAGTACTGAACCAATTACAAGAAAATATGAAGACTATAAGGTCAAAGAAGTCGAACACATGTAAGTTTGGTTCCCTCCTTGTTTGTTTATTCTTCTATCTACAAAAGTACCTCCCTAGCGTCGGTAAAGTAAATTGGATATCAGATAAACCGATAACTGTGCAAATTACTGAAATGATGAACAAGTTAGGAGATGATTTGAATAAAGAATTTGATAAGTACTTCAAAGAATTTCAAACCAAGATGAATCAAAGAAGTAGAATTCCACGGGAATTAGTTGATAAATTTTAGACAGATATATGTTTTGTAGTAGACACAAATCATACAATGATAAGAGCAGTTGAACCTAGAATAAAATGGCTAGCACCTATGGGCTATGAAATGAACTATGATTTTGGTTTGAAATCAATCAAAGCACTGCTAGCGCTACCAAAAGACCCCAAGGCCACTAGGTTTGGAACCTATGAAGAAGCTAAGTCTAGAATCACAACAGGTCAGGCAATAAACAAAATGACTAGGAAGGCAAAGAAGATGAAGAAAGACCTAACTGCTAGATTTGGAGATGTCTCTGACTCACCTGAAGAGTCACCAATTAAAGAAACAACCGAAGGACAATTACAATTGGCTGACAAACCATATGATAGTGAGGAAACCGAATCTGAAAAAGAGAAAGACGCTATTCCGGTTCCCCCCACCAAAATCCAAAAGGAGATGCAGTTGCCAGAACAAACAGGTATAAGGACAAGATCATCAACTACAGCCTCGCCACCACCGAAGAAAGGATTAGTAAAAATCACAAGACCATGAGCAGCTACACCGACAAAGACATATGCTAAGAAAAATACCAAGGTTGTAGCAGAGGCACCGAAGAAAAGGAGAAGACTGATAGTAAGGAAGACCTTGAGGAGACTGAAAATGAAGATGACATCAGTGAATTCAAAGTGGTAAGCAACAAGGTAAGGTCAATAGATGAAATCATTGAAGATATAATTGAGAATGGTGACCTTGCTGATCCTGAGCTTAGTAAATTTGACAAAATGTCACATGAGGATCAGACAAAGATTGAAGAGGCAGTTATCCAAATGATGATAAAGTTTAAAAGAGTTCCATTAGAGTTTGAACTCTCATTACCACAGGAGCTAGATAACAGAATAAAACAAAAGTGGGCTTATGCACTAGACACCGAGAAAAGAAAGAGAGAAAGATCTCTAGTTCAGGTAGCCCCACATCTAAGCCTAGCAGAACTTAATGAATACATGGCTAATTATCAAGCAAGATTTCTAGTAAAGAATCGAGCCATGATGATACTGGATGAGAATGTGGCAGATATAGATGTAACAGGTGATTCCCTATGGACATCAATTCTTAAAGCCAAAGAACAAGCTGAGCAAAAGCATTCCTAAATCTGTCTAAGATGAGACAAAATTCCAAAGGAAAAGGTATCTATATTGATGATACTACAGCAAAGAATTCTAAGGACTCTGGTATATCAGTTACCGAGGTAATTGATCTCATCAATCAAAAGGAAGAAATAAATGTTTCACAGGATGCACCGGATCCAGCAGTGATCCAAATGAAGAAGAAAACCGATGATGATGTACTCATTGAGGACATCACAAATGGTGATCTTGATGACAAGGATGATGAGGATGTAAATAATGCACCTGCACATACTCAAGATGAAGCACAAGTCACTGAATGTGCATTTACATCATTACCGAGCGAGCTTCCTATACTTGCAGAAGCAATAGAAATTCTTTCACAGGAACAACCCGAAGGCTCAGACCCCGAGCAACATAAAGATACAACAAGGGAACAAGACACCGAAACACCTGCAGAGACAAATAAGCCTGAAGGAACAGAGGCAACGACTACAAAAACACAGGCACAAGATGAGCCTAAGGCAAGCAAGGTGACCCCAACTGACACCACATCCGAGGCTCCCACTCACTCAACCGACACAAACATTACCAAGGAGCAGAAGAAGGAAGAGAGTGTGTCAACCGGGAAGGATACTCCAAAGACAAGAGACAAGGTTCTTGTCACCATTGCGAAGAAATCACCCCTTGCACTAGAGAAGAAGAAGAAAAAGAAAGCAAAAGGGCCGATCACTCTAGACGAAGTGATTATAATACCAGAGTGTGACCCGAGGACCCTTAGCCCCAAGGAATTGAGCAGATATGGGGAACTATGTTCAAGAAAGGCAGCACAAGAAAAGTTGAAGCAAGAAACAAAACGAAAAGAAATCTTAACGAATGTTAGGGATATCTTACAACAGGTAGTACCTGAAGTGAGCATTGATGAAGATACTCCTATAATAGATCAACTTGCTACACTTACCGAGAAGATAAATGCCCCGGACACTGATGCTGACAAGCGAATTGAAGAAAGGGCCGAATCCAAGATTCAACATAAACTGGCAGAAAGAATCAGCCAAGAAGTGGCAATCAACAAGGTCAAGTTATCTGAGGTAATAACTGAGATAAAATCTATAACCCAGACAATTTGTCAATTCTTACTAAAGCTATGCACTGTGGAAACCTTCATTGCTGAGATCAGTGAAAAGATCAAAGGTCTAGAAGATGAAATCAAGACCAGTGCAAAGGCAGCTATAACCGAGCCACAAGCTTTTTCAAAGCATATTCAAAGAGTTCAGGAACTCAGGCAATTAATAGCAAATCTCAAGAGATAAGAAGAGAAGATCACCGATCAGGTCACAAAGTTACAGAAAGAACTCCTTCCATTCCTGAAGATTTTTGAGAACCACACTATCAAAGCAAAACAACTTGTTGCAACACCAGAAATTTCTGTGTTGGAAAATATCTTTGACAAGCATGCACAAGTCGGCCTTGAGCACATTGCTCTCACCAACTTGAAAGACGAATGGGACAACCTCTTGGAGTCTGTGAAGAAAACCCATCAGCATATTTTTGACAAGATGTCAGTATACAGTCTAAATTTTTTGTATTTGGCATTACTATCAAAAAAGGGGAAATCAATGTATATGTCATTATGCCAAATATGTACATAGATGCTATGTATACTACATATTACTGGGAGCATGCACCGAGGGAGAGTATATAGAAATTTTGATGATAAGTATATATGTATATGGTGGAGATATAAGTTATATGTAGAAAATTTTGTCTATATACATTCAAGTTTTGATACTAATGCCAAAGGGGGAGATTGCTATCTCTATTGAGCATTAAAGGTTGTCATTAGTATCAAAGGTTATCAAAAGATATCAGTCGGTTACTTATAATGAGCTAGTTGGTAACTAGAAGCAAAACAGGCTAGTCAGTTAAGCTTATACACCGAGCATCAAATAGTTTACAGAGTATCAACAGACACCGATACCGTGCGACAGTAAACACCGAGCAGTTTATACAGTATTTACCGATGAACACAGGAAACGGCATAGTAATCAGGAATGGCACATTCTTCTATGCAAACGGTTACAACGGATCAAAAAATGTTTTACAAAGATCGAGGAAAATTTATTTTCAAGATACTCATTAAATGCAATGTATATCTTATGTAAGATTCAATGTAGGTCATTTTTGTACACCGTAGATCTTAGGTTTTTGTCTAAGATTGTAACCTAATTTTGTTAAGCGGCATAAAGTATGCTATATAAATGTATGTTTGCATCATTTGTGATGTGAGCTGATATATGAATTAAGGAGCACTTGAAGCACTTGCCTAACTTCAAGATAATCAATTGACAGAGCAGAACAGTATACAGAGGAGATCAGATTGAGCAGAATCAGAACAGGCTAACCGAGCAGTTCAAAGCAAAGATACATCATAGTTGAGGTGATATTTTATCATTACGTATTGATCTGTATCAGATAATTAAGCTGTCAATTAGCAGATAATTGCCTATTGCTTTCTAACAATTGTAATAGAGTTTTTGGATAAATCTCTTAACAGAGTAGACCTGACAGTCTTATGTAAATCTCTTAACCGAGTACACACTTCATTAGTGTTGTTAAAATCCTATAACTAGGTAGATCTAGCTGATCTAATATGTTACTCCTAACAGGGTAAGATCACCAGAAGTGATCAAAACTTGTAGCCCTGACAGGCAAACTTTTTCTATCTGCAGTAGTGAAGAATTTATGGGTGTCATCCCCACCACAGTTTTTACCTTCTAACAAGGGTTTTTGCGTTACCAAAATACTTGTGTTATGTGATTGTCATATTGATTTCATGTTATTTACTTTCTAGTTGAATGAATGAAGGATACATGCAGTTAGATACAAGTTATTTTTGGTCGGTTATTATTGTTGACTGTCATAGATCTGAAAGGTTTACAAGTGAAAGTTTTTGTGGGCACTGATTCACCCCTCCCCTCTCAGTACCCTATCTCTCCTAATTCCAACAATTGCACTGCTTGGGATGGTCATACCACCGAAGCTACTATTTCATCCATTCAATGATGTAACACTAGATGGTAATACCACCTGTAAGTAGCTTAGATATTTATTGATGTACTTAACTCACTGAATAAATGATTTAATTTTGATTGCTCGTCACTAGATAAGTGGAAGAAGCTTGGTTTTACATTTCAACATTGTATAAAACTTCCCACTAAATAAGTGGATGTGCCCAAAGCTTTCCCACTAAAAAGTGGAAGTGTCATTGTATTTTTCATTAAATAAGTGGATGTCTATTTCTTTCAATATCACATGTACATCCCATTGAATAAGTGGTATTGGTTAGCTTGCCCCCTGATGCTTTTCTTTCAATTGTTGCATTCAGTTAAATTGTAATGATGAACACCGTATGCTCTCACCTTGCCCACTCTAGAACCTAGGTGATCAGAATGTGGAAGGTAAGTTGATTTGCATCTCTATTCCAGTTGATAATATTTTCAAAAACTTAGCAGTGTATGTTACAATAGTGCTTGACATTGCCAGTTTACATCAGCCTGATTGAGATGGATGCTTAAAATTATGTCATAGGTGTTGTTCTTAAGTAGTCAAACAATAAAGCAACTATAATCTTGGCAAGAAAAATATTCTTCATAGTGTGTTTCAATTCACAATGAAACAATCATGAACAAAGACATCTTAAGTGTACCTATTACTTTCAACAATTCAATCCAACTTTTAAGTATTAAAAACTGGTTTGTTAATAGAACTGTTGATATAATGAGCAGACCTTTCAAGTTCTTTTATATACTTGACACTAGAATTAGTACATATAAGGATTTAAAGTCACATTATTCTTGATACATTTGGACCATTTCTTATAATTTCTCAACAATTGATAATGGCAAATCAAATCCTTTACTGATTATGCAATGTGCATTATTAAATGTTTCCAACATTTTTAGCTTGCCTCACTCATAAATGGGGCACATTCCTTGTAGTATTGTGGTCATCTTGGCACCTTGAAGACTTGGCAGTATAATAGGCATGCTTTATTGATCTTCTACAAGGAAGAATGCAGAATATTGGGTTTTCATTATGCTGCCAGTATAGAACTTATAAAAGAAAATTGATTTGTACCAGCCATTTCATATTTCCTCAATGCCTTAGAAGTCCATATCCATGGAATATATCAATGGATTTCTCACTATCCTTCAAAATCATGTCTATATGTTTGTCGTATGCATATTTTCTAAAATGGTTGCCTTCATTCCGTGCACTAAAACAACAGATGCCTACAAAGTTGTGCACCTGTTTTTAAAGCATGTTTAGCATAATTTTGGCTTTGCAACAGGACTAATTTTGATTAGGACTCAATATTTCTTAGTCAAGTATGTGTTGAATTGACTCTTGGGATAAGCTTACAAACTAAACATGTCTATACTACCTTTTACTGAGTTCTAACTAATTAATGATTAATGGAATGTTTAGGTTGTTGATGTCCTTGTAGTAAACCTTTTTCTACTATATGAACCTTTACTACTAATAGGATATCATCCTAGGTACTTATGAATGTCAACCCACTAGTGTAACAATCAACCAGTTTGTAGCTTAAAATATGATTTAGAAATATGTACAGATTTGGACTCTCTTTTTGTCAAACTGCTGTTCTAGATAGAAATTTTATGGATTGAATTGCAAGGATAATTTATCTTATATAGTTAGGATTTGTCAAGAACACTATCTAGATTTTGTTCTTTGCTCTCCCATCTTTCCAGAACATATTTAAGTTTAAAATTTGACCAATCATTGTGAAAGTTATGACCATTTAAAGGTTGTCTTGTTTTGCTACAATTTGTAGGTTGAAAATTGTTAATTGATTTATATGATAGAAGTGTGTGATTTTAATGGTTATTATAGTTATTTACAAATGTATAATTATATATATGAATGAATTCATTTCTAATCCTTTCCTTGGATTCTAGAAAAGGGTTCTGGATAAGGGAAATTAGCAGAACAATATGGAATATGGCATTATGTACTTCTAGATAAATGGTAAAAATATTATGTAAACTAGGTCATAATTGACTCCCAATTATGTCATGGTGAGGTAGTAAGACCTTTTGTCAACTATATCATCTAGAATCGAGTGGATATAGGAAAATATGTTTGTGTTGTAGATCAGCTTCCTTGGTGACTAATCAGTAGGCAGTATTACTTTAAAAATAAATGTTTAAGTTAAATTTAAAGTACTAAATGCCAGTTATGGACCTTATCTTCTAGATATTTTATCTATCATTCTGTCATTCTGAATGTTAAGATAAAATAGTGAGATTATTAGGACATTCTATGTTGTAAACATTGTTTGTCATTGATTTACATTGGTTGATTTACATTTTCTTCTATAAGGTTTTTATCAATGGACATGCAATTCAAATATATTTAGCATGAGCATATAGGGGTGCTAGTTTGTCAATGATTTGCATAGCACATTAGATTCCATCATGCATGCCAGCCACATATTGCTAAATCTATTTTGATGGGTCCAGCATCTCCGATGGAATAGCATGGGGAAGTTTAATGCTTTGTGGCAAGGTGGATATCACCCCAATGATTCTCTCTCTCTCTCTCTCTCTCTCTCTTGCAGATTTTGAGTATAGCTTCAAGATGTGTGAACTTGTATCTATAACATAAAACAATTTGAGATTTGTACTCATGCCAAAGTATTGTAAAGAAATCCATGCTAGTTGTAATGATTGTTCCAAATCATTGTGCTAAACATTATTTGTTGGACTAATTTGTTTTCATCTAAGCATATTCTAAGTACATCCTAAAGCAAGCATTATTGAGAAAGTATCTTCAGACATTGAACATTATGGAGCAGCAAGCTACATCAACCTACATGCAAGTTTGTTTTCATAATTGATCTTATTATGTCTTCTCATGTCATGTTATTGCATAAACACTTGAAGGACTTATCCAAAGAGCATTGTATCACCACCATTACCAATTCCTAAGGCAATATCATTTCAATTGAAGCATTTTATTTCAGATTTAGCCTTTGCCCTACCAAGGGCAAGATACATTTTTCTTCGTCATAGCTGCAGTGGAGATGGAAGCACCAACATGGGGTTTAACTTAGGCAAAACCATACACAGCACAACATTCTCTCTCTCTCTCACGCACACACACAGAGCAGGTTACAAACCTAGCTGCTGAAAGTGACAAGAATTGTGCAGAGCAGATTTTGACACAGTACCAGAGTTCGAACAGGCAAAAACCTTAGATCTATGCCAATTTGCACACATGAATGACTCTTTTTGACTGAATTATGGAGGGAATGATCTACAAAGCCTTCTGGTCTGGAATCCCAATTTTTAGGCGATGAAAGCACCTTCAAGTCTAGGGAACCTAGCACACTTGACCAGCATTATTGGGCTCATATTCAGAGGTAGGTTCTTTTTTGTATTTCCAGATTTGTACCCTCTATGTTAGCTTTCTCATCTGTATCTGTCTATTATGCTGAATCTTGTCAATTTCATACCATCTTACCTAATTCTTGCATTTTCACGTCAAAAGATATCAACACAAACAAAAGGGAAGTAATCACATACAACATCTAGCTCTCCTATGGGACTGAAGTTGGATCTCATTGATTATTCCCCAAATGAAAGTGGAAATTACTAAATAGTGATTAATTAAGTTCTTAGTTTACATTTGTAGGCTAAGACTCCATTTTCCACACCATTTCAATATCACCTCAATGATGTCTTCTCTTTGTCTTGCAAATTCTGTATATAGCTTCAAGATGTGTGAATTTGCATCTATAACATAAAGTAATTTGAGTTTTGTATTCATGCCAAAGTATTGTAAAGGAATTTGTGTGTGTGTATGCTTATCTCCAACACCTCACCTTAAGCCATTCTATAGATGCTTGGAGCTCCTAACCTAGCCTAGGTCCAATACCATATGTTGAGCTCCTAGCCTGGCCTAGCCTATTTCCTTTTAGAGTTCACTACTAATTAATCTAATAGCCCCTCTTTTTCCAGCCCATCATCAATGCATGTGTGGCTTATTTCCAATACACCCCCTTAAGTCACACTATACGTGCTTGGGGCTCCTAGCCTAGCTCTAATACCACATTTTGAGCTACAATTCATATGGACCAGCTACAACTTGAACCTAGGACCTTTCATTTGCTATTGGAGTGCTCTACCAACTACGCGAATATCCCCTCTTTGGCTAGCCCATCATTGGTTTGGATGAGGCTTATTTCCAACAAAGTTCTAGAACGCTTTGTAATAAGACATACATTATAGTTATAATGATTGCTTAGACATGGCGTGCAATAGATTTGGAAAACTCTAGTCTACTTGACACACACATTATGTGTGCATTTGACAAACATTGTTCTTCAACCATGGCCCTCTAAACTCTTCTACCTTTCCTTCAATCCATATTTATTTCTATGTATGTGGGTCAAGGTAATTGGCTTCCTTCACTCACACCCCGATAATTACATAAATTCCTTGCTCTAACTACATTAATCACATTGGCATTGGCTTGTTTTAGATAATTGTCATTGCTATGGTCCCCAAGAAAACTCCATCAATGAAAAAGGTCAATGTCATTTTGGTTAGGAAAATTTCTTACTGAATGACCCCTCATTGCACTCTCAACTTCGCACAATTGTCCACCTTCATTGTCACACTAAATATAACTCCTACCACCACTATTATTCTATTGTTTGTAGCTACTTATTAGCGTGGTAGTTGGTTTGGTAGAATGGTAGTATAATTGCTCATATTAAGCTTGCAACATAATCTCAACCTATCATGCATCATGGTCTCACACTACATCTCACCCTTACCTAGTCCATGTGAAGAAATAAATGCCAACAAGGACAAACTATGAAACCACTTGCCACAATTGAAGATATACCCTATTTCATATAGTAAATGACCTTTCGGTGTTTGGCAAGTCTCTTCATCCACATGCAACACCCTCACAACTCACCCCCAACATAATCTCAACCAATCATGCATCATGGTCTCACACTACATCTCACCCTTACCTAGTCCATGTGAAGAAATAAGTGCCAACAAGGACAAACCATGAAACCACTTGCCACAACTAAAGATATACCCTATTTCATATAGTAAATGACCTTCTGGTGTTTGGCAAGTCTCTTCATCCACTTGCAACACCCTCACAACTCACCACCAAGCTTGATCACACAACCAAGGATCAAATAAATGAAATTATTTAGAATCCCTAGACACAACAAGCACAAATGGCTTAAATAGCACATCAGCATGGGCATTAACACATTCAAACATCAAGATGATCTCCACCATACGTATGGGCCAATGCTCCCAAAGGCCAGCACTCAGCCCATAAACAAAGGAATGCACAATATGAATTGCTTGTCAAGGATCATTTGGTTGTGCTACCAAGTAGAACACTACATGCAACCACAATTCATTGGAGCACAAGTGTCATTAAAAAGTCTCATTACGATGACCACATGTCATAAGCCCACCATAATTACATGGAAGCACCACAAGAATCAATGGTATATTGCCACCATACCAGACATAGCCACCATGATAATATTGGGTCTACCACTACCATCAAGGTGACACATCATGAGTCAACATTCATAGAGAAAACCATGAAATTCAGCCTAGAACAATATACCCATGGATACAAAAGATGGATCCCACCAATTGATGTCACATGAGATAGACACATGGCATCATTATAGAGAAAAGTTGCCACACAAGACTCTACATTGACCAATGAACACATGCTACAAAAGAGCCAAACCCATCAAGGAATCCATGCAACAATAGAGCACACAATAGCTAAAGCCATGCTAAGGCAGAAAAGAATTGGCCTCTAGGAGGAAGCAATGCAAGGCAGTGGTACACATATGACTTGGGTGGGAATTGAGGGCTAGCAAAGAATGGATACTAGAGAAACCACCAGTATACATGAGAGTAGGCTGCCACAAAGAGAAAAAATTGGGGAGATAACAGCCAAATGAGGACCAACAACCAAACCAAAAGTGATTGGCTCGGAGTTTTGACATCACGAAGGAGAATGCATGACAAGTTTATTAAGGTGGTAGTGATAATGTTGAAGAATCATGCATATGCTCCTAGTGATGGTGTTGACCACCCAAGTAAGTTAACATGAAAAATAATAATTTAGTGCACAAGATATCTTGGAAGGCAAATAACATAAAACTTTGGCACAATAGTCAATATGAATCAAATCTTAGAGGCAAGGTTACAGTTTGAAGGCTTAAAGTTTCCAATGCACGCCAACTACCATGAATGCTCAATGAAGCTCAAACTAGGAACATGGGTTAACTCCACTAAACACAAGATTAGCCCCTGGGACATAGAAGCATGCTACTATGCCAAAAGCTCACACTAAAGGCAATAATATCAACTTGATGGGACTTACTATGCCAACAATTAGTATAGCAAGCATGTAATGATACACATGAATAACCTTGACTTCAAAGACACACAAAGAACCAAAAAATAATTGTCCAATTCATAAGATCACATCCTAACCCACAAACATGTAAAACCTAGCACAAGACATCTTAGATCAACTATAAACATTGGGTAGGAAGGGCATGAAGACGAACAAATTTGCTAAAAAGTGGCCAGTGCCAACATTAGCTTTCGTTGGGGATAAGTACCCCGAGTGGCTATTGCAGGAAACTAAAGTCTAGCCTAGGTGGGTTATTTTAAAAATGCCTAAATTAACAGACAAATTCATATTAACACAAACTTTTGCAATATGGAGACAACGAGATTGAATTAAAGCTATAATTGACCTTTTGTATCATTACGACATACTTTCAAAATACAAATGCTTCAATGACTACAAGACACTTTCTATGGCTAGAAGCTTCCTCACATGATTCAACTTTATCAATCAAAATTTTCACCCATTAACCCAATGAATTAAATATTTTTTTCTTTGTCCCTGTGAGTACACTTACCATGTTTCCACCAATACTCTATACAGCATTCTAATGTTTCTTACTCAAATACTCTAGCGTTCCTTTTTGCCTCTGCATTTGCCAACAATACCTCACCCTTTTCCTATTCCTCTGTTGTAACGTTGAGCCCTCCTCCTATTACAGGCACAACCAGGAATACTTTGGCCATTCTTGAAGATTCCAATACCAACTTGCCAAGACTGCCAACGCAGCCCTTGAACAGGGGTCATCTAGCAAACAAACGGCAAAGAAAATATGAAAATAAACCTATGCAGCTAGAGCGGAACAGGGAAAATATTCATAAACACCAAAACACTTCGTTAAAGCTAGGCTAATGACACGATTGGGAAATACTGTGGATTCCCCCAAACAGCAAGAATCTAAAACCAAACACCACGAATAAAAGACAACTAGAAGAAATCGAAAAGGTATCTTCTGATTTTGTTAGAATACACCTGTAATTTTGAAGGCAAATTACTTTGAATGTCTCAACTATTAACACAACAAACAAACAAGCTAAAACACAGTATTTATCCTGCAATGAATCCCTATTACATTAGTTTGTGAAACCAATTTAAAGTGAGGTTTCACCTTCTTTTGGTTCAGTGGTTGCAGCAGCTTCACTGATTTGGGGACCCTTAGGGAAAATATGCATTTATCGTGTGGGAAACTGAGGGAAATAAATGACTACTGGAAAACGACGTGTTTTCGAGTGGGCTTCGAAGGCGGCTAAAATACTTAAAATTTAATTAAGCCGTTTCGTAATTATGGCATTGGTGAGATCATCTACAAGATGAATATGTACGCCTCTTTCATAATTAAGCACTACTTCGAACCAAAATGAAAACACTATCACTAAAATCTAACGCTCCCACTCGGCGGCGCTCATGGATCAAATTAGTCATTGTTTTCGGCGAGACTTCGACTTTATTTCCGACCCCACATAATAAAGCTGGCCGATGACTTTGACTTTGTTTGAGAGCTTACCGAATAAGGCTGGCGGATGAATGAAAAAGATTTCTGAATTCGCTAGTAAGCAATTAAAATGTCCACTCTTTGTGATATCCTTAGATCATTTTAATTCTTAATTAGGATAACATTACAGTTTGTGATGCCCTTCGCATCATAAGTCACGATCCTTTAGATTCATCCTAACACCACTCCCTAACAAGAGGAGAGAACATGGGGAAAGAGGAAGGAGAGACAAAAGTGACACGGTCTATTTTTCCCACACCGCCTCTAACTTTTGCCTTCTTAGTGGACATGGAAGTTGGCCTAAGTATGGACCTTTACGACATGTAATGGACCTCATCCCCCAATATCCATGAATAAATCAGAGCCTTTAAGTTTGAAACATATCTTAAAACATATCCATACTAAGGTTGAGACCTATTTTGTAGATCAATTGAAATCATGGATATTTTTGTAGTCTAACCAATAATTACATTTGCATATGAAGGAGGAGATAAGAGAGGCATAAATAGCAATGGTAACAAAGCGAGTTAGAGCAACAAGAAGTGGGGTAGCTCAAAAAGTATAGCATAGGTTGCTATGATGGTATGGGCTTTTGAACCAAAGCCCACTGATTTGAGAAAATTAAACAAGAGATCCAACAATAGAGCTAACGTGCAAAAATTGTCTTGGCTTACTCTTACCATCTCACAACAAAAAAGACAAGTCAAAAAGGAGATTGAAGAAACTATAAATGAACATAATGACAAGCTGGAGGCCATACCTAATTATAGTCATCCTCATGGTAACAAGGGGCACATCAAATTATATAGCTAGTTTTATGGCCTTGTTTGTTATACTCTTATTTTGATGTTGTAGTGTAATTTGTGTATTGGTCGTGGACCTTGCTACTTTGACACAAGTAAGAGTTGGTATAGAATCTTCTAATGCAATGTAAGGTTTGGCTACAAAAATAGCCTCCCAAGTTCAAGGAGATTCAATGAAAGTATTTAAGAGAGACCTAACATGAGAGAATAAAATTATATTAGTATCAAATGATACAAATATACAATATTAAATTACATAATCATATAATGAGAAACCCTAATATATAAGAGCAAAGGTGAGATATGAGAACATAAGACATCAAAAGTAAAAGCCCTAAGTAAACTTAAGTAGACAAGTGGGAAAGGGACTAAAGAGGGAAACCAATTAGGTAATATGCTATGTTCACACCAACAAGGAACTATTTGATTTGTAAGTGATGCAATGCTCTTTCCTTGGGGGAAGAGCCCATACCACCCACCCTTTTGACCAATCATATACTATGTCTTTTCCTAATGAAATATGTTACATGTTTTCCATCAAAAAATTGTGCAAAGGAGAACATGTAAATTCATGTTGCAATCGTACCTTCAAGATTCCATAAAATAATACTAAATCTCATTCAAATAACCTCTCAATCTATCAAAAAAATTTAGCATTGAAAATTAATGACTTATTGAATGGCAACCCATCAACTTTGACATTAAGAGTATGGATTTAAAACTCGATAAAAAGAAGTTATCACTATGCTTATAAATGCTTTTATTATCTTATAGAGTGGCCAACTATACACTTATACAACAAGGAGGCAATCACAATGTAACCATCCTCCCCCAGGGCTAATGACTAGATTTGATAATAAGTTATGCTAATCATCTAAAATTTTGATGATTGTTATCTATTAACATTGTCCTAAATATACATATTAGAGTAGAATAAGTGTATATGTGTGTATGGTAATCTTGTATTCTTTTTATGGTCTACCCATAAAATCACCTTTTATATCATACTTTTTTTAATCTAATTGCATGTCACAATTAAAATTAATATGAATATGACACTCCATCCATCAATTTCAACCCTTGTCTAAAGTCCACCAAATTTATATAAATGTTATTCCCTTATATGATATTTCATTTATGAGAAGCAACTCTATCTTGATGCAAATAATTAAAAATCCCAAATTGTAAAGCAACTCTAATGAAGTCTACTTTGCAACACTTCAAGGAACAAGTATAATGATAACTTCATAAATATTTACTTCATTCCATTATTTTAATGGCATCACTAGCCCAATGAAATAGACTCTTTATGTAGTGCACTAGTCAAAATGTAAAATAAAGGCTAATTTCATTATGTACAAAAGTATTGAAGGTTCGATGCTAGAGCAATTAGCAATTCAAGCTTAATCTATGTGTTCTAAGACATTTGCTAGAATTATTTTATTAGAATTGAAACTCAACGACTTTCAAAAAGAAATTAAGTTTGAGAATAGAAAAAAAAAATGAATTTAGAATTTATTAACAAAATTGTAAAACCAAGTCTTGAATTTACTGTCTTTGTTTGGAAATTAGATTTTAAAGATCGTAATTAAGTTTAAAAGACCAAAATCTAATTTAGAACTTGAAATTAAGTTTTAACTCGTTAAAGGCCTAGAGTCTAGTAACCTCAAAATCTATTGTTCAACTTAAAAATAAATTAATATCTAGCCCAAAAAAGAAATATTTATCCTTCAATCAACAAAAAATCTAGTCTAGAATCTATTAATAGAACGTCAAAATCTAGTCTAAAATCCAATAACTTTTTATAAAGGCTAAAATCTACCTCCAATCCAATAGTAGGTCAAATTCTAGACTAAAATCTACCAATAAAAGTTTAAAATCTAATCTAAAATCTATAGCCAAAACTCAATAATCTAAAAAAAAAAAGTGATATGAATTTAAAACTAAATTTGAAATTGATAAACAACTTAAAATTCGATCTAAAATATACTAATAAAAATCTAAAAGCCAATTACTATAATTCAAAATTAATAATAAATAGCTACTAGGTAATAACTACCAATAACAATCTTTATGGAGTCCAATTCCCTTAAACTTACTACATGTTTTTTTTTTAAAAACAAACTAATAAACAAAGTTTAGAGTTTCAAGATTCAAATGTGTAGTTTTTTTAGTCAAACTCATTAACCCATGTTTCATGAGTAGCGGTTCACACGAACCCATTTCTCACGAGAATGAATGGAGCACTTAGCTAGCATTGCATCTAGGTGATGCTCACAAAGGTGAAGCAACAAGACTTCCCAAGAGGTCACCCATCCCAATACTACTCAAGCTCAAGTGCACTTAATTACGAAGTTTCCTCTATGGTTAAACTCACTCTACTTGCAACCCTATTGACAAAACCTTTAACAAATGTTATGTCTTATAAACCATTCATTAAAAAGCCCCTTAAACCCATCAATTAATAAGTACGAAAGTCCAAAAATTACAATTAAAAAAATAAAATACAAAATAAACAACAAAAATTATAATTAAAATAAACAAAATTAGAGTCCGGGAAGGGTAGCAAAGTCCAATTCCGAAATAACTAATGAAATAAAAAAAGCTGAGAGTCGAAGGAAATAGGAACATGAACTTACAGTCGCTCCAGATTTGTCAAATTCCCAAGCTCTGGCGGCAGCGTTCCCGATAAGCTATTCATCTCAATACTCCTGTACCGCATACACAAAACAAAATTATTTCATCCAAAATTCCAAATCAATATCAATATGCGACTGAATTCAATCTACCGTGCGAAGCTATAGATGATAAGATTACAGAGATATCAGCTTAGTAAGATTCCCCAATTCCTTTGGAATTTCACCAGTTAAACGATTCTGCCCAAGCGACCTGTCATAATGTATACAAATTACAACTTAAAATATTGACACCCAAACATCTTGAACCAAAAAAATGCACAATTTATATGGGAAAAGACTCTTGCTCGCTTACATATACTCAAGGCGCGATAATGAGCCTATAGTTGCAGGAATCGTTCCACTCAGATAATTGAACCTCAGGTCGCTGTTGAAAAGTTTTCAAAATTCAGTAAAGTAGCCCTTGTTTTGATAAATCCCATCGATTTAATTTGACAGGAAGAAGAAGCCTTAGAAAATCGATAAATAGTACTTACATGCTTTGCAAGTGGGTAAGATTAGCCAATTCGGGGGGAATAATCCCTTGCAGTTCTTCGTACACCACTATTCTGCAATATATCAAGATAAATGGTGTCTCGTTACATAGTTCAAATGACAAAATAACACGATTTTTAAGGCAAGAGGTGCTTACAGCTTTACGGCATGGCAAATGGTATTGTTCTCAAAAACACAGCTGCACATGACCCCACGCGGCCCGAGTGTGTCGTCATTAGTAAACCAGTTTGTATCGTCATTGTTGCACGGATCCAAACTGAAGTCCCATTTCGAAATCTTCATTTGGCTGGCAATTACTTTGAGTGCCTCAACTATAAACACCACAAACAAACAAGCTAAAACAACATTATTTATTCTGTAATGAACCCCTATCAATTTAGTTTGAGAAACCAATTTAAAGTGACGTTTCACCTTCTTTCGGATCAGTGGTTGCAGCAGCTTCACTGATTTGGGGGAAAAAGCAAAAGCAGCAGCAGCAGTAGACAATAAGGCAGAAAAAGATTGCACAAAGGACCTGTGAATTACATTGCCTGTGGCTGCCCATGCCAGTAGCTTCAAAATTCTAGCTGAAATGGATAATTGCGCGACTGCAATGGTTACAGAATACCACAGTCGGTGCCAATGCTTTTGCCTTACTTATAAATTCTTTTTGTTCTTTTAATATTTAGGTGGGATGGGGTCCCGGACTAAAAAGTAAGCGAACGCTTTAGGTGGAGTCCAATGGCGAATACCACAGTCGGTGCCAATGCTTTTGCCTTACTTATAAATTCTTTTTGTTCTTTTAATATTGAGGTGGGATGGGGTCCCGGACTAAAAAGTAAGCGAACGCTTTAGGTGGAGTCCAATGGCCGAGTTTGTTTTACTTAGAACTCTTAAAAGCTCGAACGAATATTTTAAATTCTGTTGCGAAAAGTCAGAATCGACGGTAGGCAGGGCCGTAGCACGTTGGGAGAAATTGTTATAACGTATACAGCGTTATGACCACATGATGGCCATGATCATGTGTCTCTAGATAATGGCAGTTAAATCTTCCTATTCTTGGATTGAATTTCTAAGTTTTTTATTTCTCTCTACCAAATCCACTTGCCTCGTGGTAGAATATTTTGTTGGCCTGGTCAGATTTGATAATCATTGAACAAGATTTGACTTTTCACTGTAACTCGTGTTAATTTTGTACGGATTTCACATGTTGGTGATGCTTCTCACTTTAGAGTTCTAAGTAAGATTTCATATATTTCTGGGGGAAATATATGACTTCATAGCGAGTGGTCTGTGGATGTGCCAACTCATAATTTCCATCCATTATGGTAGGTACAAACTGTAATGCTATCCTCATTCAGAATGATGTGAAAGTGGCCATGAATTTTAATTATTTTAAAGTCAAAGTCGCGCCGAAAGGAATGACTATTTTGATCCAAGTGCACGAACGCCGTCGTCGGAACGTTTTATTTGCCATACTAGTGGAAGTAGTTATGAAAGAGGCGTTTGGGTGATCATATCCATCTTCTATGCATGGGATCTCACCAATGCCATAACTATGAAAAAGTGTTCAAGTATTTTCGTCAAATTGAAGCCGTCATAACCCGTTCCAAAAGCCAAGGTGTTCCGAAGAAGCTCGTTTAGGATCACGTCCAACGTCGAGAAATGCTATATTTAATCTAGGGTCCCCACTACTATGATGCACACAAATATGACTGGATAATATGTCTACAAAGCTTCTGAATTTGTACGGTGGCTGAACGAGTAGTAGGGGCGGCCCAAGATTAAAAATTATAAATATAGGTAGGGGAAGAGCACTAGAATTGGTACATTCTAATTTTGTGTATAGACAGATATTTATAATTATTTTTTATTATTTTTATAGGCAAGTTGAGATCTTAAAAAATATTTCTACAAAATTATTTTTAAAGATCATTAGACTTTGAAGGGTCAAAAAGCAGTCATTTCAAAGTGCTGTCTGATATCTACTCAAAGATGTACAATAACGGTTCACTCAAAATTATCTGTACTTCGAATAAATATTCTAAGAATTGTACATGAATGTCTCAATGTTAGTACACAAATAGACTAATTAACAACCCAAAAAATTAAAAAATAATTAATTATTGATACATATGTTATCATTTTTTAAAATATACAATTATTTATAATACGTTTGATTACTAATACTTTTCCCATAAAACACGTCTACGTGAATCAGAAAATTGCAGGTTGCCCGTGGACGAACTCCAGCAGTACACAGATCTTTTAGACTGGAAAAAGTCAGAAGACGGGAAAAAAACATTGAATGAATGGCTTGGGAATTAGTTTCCTTTGGCATAGAATTGAAATGTTGTTGTCAATCGCGTATGAAAGTTTCCCTTCGATGACATACGCGGCCGATTTGTAATGTTGAATAACTAATCTGACTAAAGTTAATAAATGGCGGTGTAAGTTATGCAGTTGACTTTTACGTGTTATTATGGATACCCCTCAATACAGGCCAGTGTAGGTTTCAAAGACATAATGAATTATCACAAAAATCAAATATGCTCTCGTAATGGAAACGTCGTAGTGATAGGCATGACACACAAGTATGTAGAAAATTGTTTCATCTATAAACTCTATTTAAATATATTTAAAAAGTTGTTCAAGGTACAATCAGATTCTATTTTACAAGATCTGATTTTTTGTGGATTCATTCAATTCTTCCATCAGATTAAAGGTCTATTGGCTCTTAGTCAAATATGAGTTGAAGTTTTGTTAAAAAAAAAATATGACATGGTTTTTTATTAGAAAAAATAAATTTATATACTAATAAAAGAAATCCAAGATGAAAATCTTATGATATTCAAAATATGAAAAACATTACATGGTTAGAAATGTAAGAGAGGGAGCTTAATGATATTGTGGTGTTTTTAAACTTTGCATATGAAGACATGCAAACTTGATGTTCCACACCTTTGACATTGTGTCATTTTTAAAATTTATCAAAAAATAATCAGGGTACTCATTGAGAAGTAAATCCAAACCTTTAGGTTGGATGCCCAAGGCAAATCCAAAGCTAAGGTTTGGAGTTTCTGAAGTAAATAATAAAGTGATTATGTTATAATGCACACACATTTCTAGGAACATTAAATGTGTTCTACCACCCATAACCTTATCTCATAGGAATGTAAATGCATTATAGCATGCTCGCGTTCCTACAAAGAGAAATTCTCTCTCTCTCTCTCTCTCTCTCTCTCTCTCTCTCTCTCTCTCTCTCTCTCTCACACACACACACACACACACACACACACACACAAAAGTGTCCACTCACCCAAACAATACATAAAATGAGCTAAATACATTATTTTTAAAAATTCCAAAATTTATGTGTGTTATGGCTTAGAAATTCAACACAAGACATGTACGTGTTATAGGAATTAAAAATGAATACATGTTATTTGAAATAAAAATGCATATATTCTTTTATGAGAACAAAACATGTATGCATTATGTTAAACATGTAAAATGCATACTCGTTTCTATGAATAAAATCTAGACAAAATACATGATGTAGCTCATGCTTTTAGTTGCTAAAAATGCATATGAAATTTTCCTTTCTTATACTTTAAGATCTATATTTTATGCATATATTGTTACTTGATGTCGGAGAATGGTTTTAGATATATAGGAGTCATGATGCAAATTCTAGATTTTTGGAGATCTTACAATTTTTCAAACGTAGTCAAATTTCAGTAATCTCTGAACCTTCTATTCCCATATCACTCTCCTTCTCCTCCCTCTCTATATCTCATTCTTTTCTCTCTCCCAAGCTCTAATCTTATAATTTCTTGGAGAGAGAGAGAGAGAGATGTAATTAAACATGGATGGTGAGGTAGAGAGGTAAAGAGGGAGGGAGGGGAATACTTGGAGAGGGTATAAATAGAAAGGTAAGAGATAAGTGAGCGAGGAGGAATGGGCATAATCAATTGAGAGGGATATTCCTGGACATAGGTACAAAGCTAAAAGACCTATTGGAGGATAGAGAGGGAGGTGAAATAGATGGGGGGAGAGAAGTGGATTGTGAGACATGGACGAAGAGTTATTGTTTATTAAGGTTCATTAGGGTTAGTTCAGGTTTTTAAACCTTAATTAACCCTATAAGACCTTAAATAACACTAACTAAACCTAACAAACCCTAATAATGCTAATAAACACTAATTAGCCTTAATAATTTATAATAAAACCTAATATTGATGGAAGGGGAGAGGTGACATAGAGAAAAGTGAAAGGGAAGGTAAGGTATGTAGAGAGAGGGGTATATAGAAAAAATAGATTATGGAGTAAGGGAGAGGTAGGTAAATAGATAGGGAAGAAGAGGGAGAGAGGTTTGTAGAGAGAGAGAGAGAGAGAGAGGATATATATATATATATATATATATATATATATATATATATATATATATATATATATATATATATATATATATATATATATATATATATATAGAGAGAGAGAGAGAGAGAGAGAGAGGTACAAAAGGAGTGAGAAGTATGTATAGGGATAAGAGAGATAGATAGGGTAAATATAGAAGGGGAATGAGAGGGGAAAGGAGAGGAGAGGTATGTAGAGAATTAGAGGTGGGTAGGGAGTGAGGAGGTATGCACACACACACACACACACACACACACACAGATGTTTAGAGATTGGTGGAGACAAAGAACATGAGATAGAGAAATAGAAAGAGAATGATGATAGGAATATGTTGATTACTAAAATTTGACTAAGTCTATTATGACTCCTAAAGTTCTAAAACCATTGTCAAACATCCTGATAATATATACATAAAATATAACTTAAACTATAAAAAATGAAAAACACAAAGAGAAAATGTAACTTATACTTAAATGTTATATTTTATGTGTATATCTTGATGAAAAAAATCTATGTATTTCATCTATCTTTAATTCATATAAATTTGTATGTGTTTTATTTGTTTAACATGACACATACATGTTATGCTTATTCAAAGAAATGCATATGTGTTTTGTTCTCATAAAAGAATGTAAGTATTTTTATTTCAAATAACATCTAGATGTAGCATCGTAAATTTCAATCATTTCAATTTTAGTCCTTTCCTAGACCTCATTTTAGTGTCCAATGCTTCCATGCATTAATTGATCTTCCTCCAATGCATTTGATTAATTAATATTTTAAAAATTATCTATTTATTAATTTAATTTACACAAGAGGCCTCCTTTAATTATGGTGTGCCCCTTTAAATTAAATCCCCCAATTACAATTAATTGATTTAAATACATAACCCCTTTATTAATTCAATGTTATCAAATCTCCTGGAGGACACCTTAAAATGGGTGTGTCCCATTTATTATTTCAAGTATTTCCCTCATTTTGCATACATAGGCCCTCATTGAAAATTTGGTGGCCTCTTTGTATTTATTTTGAATCCAAACCTAATTTAATATGCATTTTTGGAATTCTTATTTCCTAATTGTCTCTTAATTTAATTTTGGCCTTTTTTCTTAGAATGGGGTGCCCCACAAGGCATAGAGTAAAATTGGTCACCCCGACCTTGGGAGGTGCCTCATTGTACTTAAATTTGGCCCAAGTTTAATGTAGACAAATCCCTTAGATTTTTAGCAAGATATTAAAATCCTCATTGGCCCTCTTCAAGTTTTGAGATCTAAAATGGATTAGAGAGGTATAAAAACAAGTTTACCTCCCTCATTTTGGCATCCAATATGCATTATCAATCTATCAATTCAATAATTCAAGAGAACATTCATGAGATCAAGCCTTCAATTCAAGGCAATATATTCACATTGATAGTCAAGCATGGAAAACAAGGAGTGAAATCTAGATCAAGCAATTTGTGAAGGCATCCATGATCTTTCTACCCTAGATCCAAGTTCAAGACCACATTGCAAGTATATTCATGAGCAATTACACACTTTTGAAGGTGTAATATTTCATTCAAGCCTCTACTACTAATAGCATGCTATGAAATTTTAATTCAATTTCATTGTTAATTCCTAAATAGGGGTTCGACCAAGTAAAATCTCTTTCTCCCAGCCAATTTTTCATTTCCTTTATGCAGTTGATAGGTGGAAAAGATTTGGGATCAACTATAGGTGGATGTAACAACAAGATACAAGTGCAAAAAATATGATTAGAGTTTACTGGGATTAGGGAACCTCCCAAGGCCTATAATGAGCCAGGTCACCTTGTACCCCAAAGGTCACCATGTTCCTGCCATTTCAAATAAAACTTTGAGTCACATGTTAGCCATTGTTTCTAGTTTTTATATTTGGTGTTGGAATTGGGTTTGTTATCTACGATCTATCTGCATACACAATTTATTCTTATTTTCCCCTTACAACTTGCATTTCCACTTTCCATTTTTTCATAGTCAAATTTCAACTCAAACAAAAGGAAATCCCTTGCATCCACTCATTACTTGAGTCTTCATGAGCCTAGTGGATCAAATTTCCCTCCAATATAATGAGAGTAATTTAGGTGTGATATTCCTATTTGGATTACCCATCCTACTGATTTGTCCTTGCATCCTATTTTCTCTCATCACATTTTGGTGAACCTAGCATCCTTATATTTTCATTCTAATTTGGTGTCTATATTTTATTCGTATGTTATGTTTAATGCATTTAAAAGCCTTGCTTTATGATTCTATTTACATGAATTATTTATGTGTATAAACATATATTAACATTTT
The DNA here is from genome assembly GCA_027943335.1 of Chamaecyparis obtusa. NCBI lineage: Eukaryota > Viridiplantae > Streptophyta > Pinopsida > Cupressales > Cupressaceae > Chamaecyparis > Chamaecyparis obtusa. Next base: position 91,450 of record BSBK01002893.1, on the reverse strand, counting down.
CATTGTGGATCTTGTTTTGTATCAACTTGATGTACATGTTCATTCAATATTTAAATGATCAACTCGTTAGTAATGTGCATTATTTAGACATTCTTTTTTCCTTTCTTTGTGTATGAGTTTCATACTTGAGTCCTACCTATAACATGCATGTAAGAAGAAGTTTTAGACTTATGGTGTTGATCTTGAGTCCTCTAATGTATTTCATAGGAATGTAGATGTGACATACTTAATATTGTTGAGAATCTATCTTCCTATTCTTCTCATGATGAGTGTATCCTTCCCAAATGCAAAAAAATTCTCATGATTTTAAAAAACTTGAACATTGGTTAATTCAAGAACATTCTAATAGTGAGGCAATCCCTTTAGTATGAGGATTGAGGAATTTGATTCAAAATGATGAACATGGCACATTGAACTATTGAGTGACATATCCCAATTATTGATGAAAATCTCAACTCTATGAAAATTTGTGTGAAGCCCTAAATCTTTCCAATCCTAATGTTGATAAATTCATTCTAACATCAATACCTAATGTGCCTACCTATACTCCATCTACCATGGCTACATCTATTCCAAACTTAAATCCCACACACGTTAGTCTTGGAGGAATTTCTAATCCTAATATACTTCCTCATGTGAGTATTTCATGTATTTCCCAACTATCATCTACCTACATACCATAATATCCCACCTCCATCCATTTCCCACAACATTCCACATTCGTTATTATGACACATGACCAATAACAACATATTTACCAAATAAGCCATTAACAACCTTGCCCAAAGTGGTGCATCCTTACAACAACAATAACTTGATTTCATAACATAATCCAAGTACAACATCCCTACTTGTGATATTGCTAGCTCAATATCCCATGATATCATATTTGCCATTATCCCTCTATACATGCAAATACCTACCTTGGAGGTATACAATAGAAAAGGTGATCCTTTGACTCGTGTTAATACATTCCAGACCTTGTGTACTGACTTTTGTCATGATTGTGGATTTGTGGATAAATTATTTACTAGCTTATTTAGTGATAAGGCCTTACAATGGTTTTTCTATTTGCCTCCTTATTATATTGATTCATTTTAATTATATTGCTAATTTTTTCATTCAAAAATTTCAAAATAATATTGGTCCTCAAATTAGTTTTAACTGATTCAATGTAAGCAAGGTGTTAAGGAAAAAGTGGATGGTTTTATTGGTAGATTCAAATATTTGCATGCTTAAATTTTGTATCAGGTGCCTAATATGAATGTGAAATGTATTTTAAGTTATGACTTGCAAAAAGACATTAGAGACAAGTTACTATTTCTTGTATTTACCTCTTTTACCCAGTTGTGTGTAGTGCTTCATAATTATCAGCTTTAGGTGAGCTAGTTTGAGTCATCCACTCCAATGGCTCCAATTAATAAGAGTGATGCCTCTCAACAATCTTCCCAAAAGTTCCAAAATCCCAACAAATTATTCATCAAGGTCAACAACTATTCCAACAATGTTGATGCACAAGTGGTAATTGCATTAGGTGTGTCTCCTTTGTCATCTATTTTCAAACCATCTCAAATTTTGGCTCTTTTTAAATTTTTGAATAATGTTATGTTCATTTTATTATTGCTAATGTTTTGAAACTTCCTCCTATCAAACATATTGACCCTTCCAAACTATTTATAGCTTCCCATGATCCCAAAGCCTTTTTCTAATATAATCATCAATGTGGCCATGATATTTAGAAGTGTTATTGTTTGAAGCATTTTATATAAGACCTCATAGATTCCAATACCATAAACATTAAGGGTTTGAATGATAATGGAAAAAAAATTATTTCACCCCCTAACAAAAACTTGCAAATATATACCAATCCTCTGCCTTCCCATTCAACCAGTATTGTTAAGAAAACCAATTCATTGCCTTCTTCTACCCACATCATTGTGACTAGTCAACCTAGTTCCATAAAGTTGATGCTATGTGCAGTGCAGTTAACAATGTTGTTAATCTCATTAATCATTCATTAGCTAAACCCAAACCTAATTTGAAACTTGAGCCTTGTATATTACATGTGATCCTAAGGAGACTATTAAAGCATGTGATGGTCCTCTTTACATTTCCACAAAAATTAGTGATAATTTCTCTTGAGGAGTCCTTATTGATCTTACTTTCATGTGAATGTTATAACTAAGGAAAATATTTTCACAAGACAATTTCTTAAAGACTCCTATGAAAAATATGATATTTTGGTTAAGAATTTCAATGGTTTTACTTGTTCTACCCATGGTTCCATTACTCTTCCCATATAACTTGGTAAGAAACGCTTAGATGTCACCTTTTTTGTCATCCCAACTTTTGATCAATTCCAAATGAGACTTGGACTTACTTAGCTTACTTCCGTGAAAGATATTATTTCTCCTATCCATAAGTTCCTTCAATTATCCCATGATGGAGTAATTATCATGACTAATCATAGTTTCTATCATCATTTAATAAGTCATGGGAGCTTTGACCTTGACTTATTTTAGCGTAACATGCCTCAACCTTTACGACCTTTCTAATATCATTTCTTCCTATCTTGCCAAAATAACGAACATGAATTGACTTCTAAATTGAGTAACCCTAAGGATGCCCCATCTCCTTGTCTGGTACTTGAACTCCTTCCTACATCTTACATTCCTTCTTATGATCTCATTCCACCACCTATATCATATAAACACAATATCCTCTATCTCTTAAACTAGTACAATTCCTTGTGTTCCTCCTAAGGTAGAAAAGGAACCCATGTTGATTGATCCTAAAACTTCACAAAAATATCACAAAAAACCAAACATAATTGATGTTCTCATAACCTATACCATAAAAATTGTGCTAGGGCCCATGATCTTGCCTTCTAAACTATTTCCTCCCTCAAGAAACCTCATAATACTTTGATTCCATTTGACCAACCTGTGCATAGTCAAAGGGAGGAAGTCAATCTTAAGAAAATTAAGTTTTCTAAACATGATGGTTCTATTTTTTCAATTAATTATCCTATTGTGATTAATTTAGATGATGAAGATACTATTGATGATGATATTTGTATCATCCTAAAAGTTAGAACCCATTAATTTTGAATCTCTAAGACCTTTTAGGCCCCATTTTAATGATCTCCTAGAACATGGATGCATTTATGCACTTGATTTGTCATTGTTTCCTCATTTTATGTCCATTTTTGTCTATTATTTTGCACCCATAAGATCGTGGAGCATTTTTTGTGGATTGTGCCTCTTAGGGTACATATCAAATTCAACCTATACTTGGATTATAGGTTGAGGTTGACCTATACCTGAGGCATTTATTTCACTAGAACTTGGGCCCATTTCAAGGTTTTTCATGTTTTCATGTCCAGTGCGGTCGGCCCTCTTGAATTTGATGTCTGAAATTGGTATAAAAGGAGTCTTACTCGCTTCATTTAGTTGATCAAAGAGCATCCAAAAAGATCATCCACATGTTCTATAGGTAATCCACGCATGCCCAAAGCAACTCATACTTTCATTTGTAAGCAAGATATCAAGTCCAAGGTGCATTCAAGGAGTTTAAGAAAAGCAAGAAATAATTCATTGAAAGCATTCATTCCATTCAACCAAGCAAGAATTTCCTTCCATAGATCTAGATTCTTTCATCAAGGAGATAGTGGAATTGGCCATCAAGGTTGAAGATTTTAATTCATCAACATTGCACAAGCATTCAACCATTCAAGCACTCAAGAATACTTACATCCATGGTCCATGATTTGGAAATTCTATATCTATTACATTTATGAAGACATCCTACATTCTACATCAACATATATACAAGCATTCATACATCTTTATGGGTAGTGGATTCAAATCCATCCATAAAAGATTTGACAAGTGAGGTGAATATTCACATTTGTCTTTCTTTTACATGCTTTTATTTCAATTCAAGGTTAATTCCTAAATGAGGGATTGACAAAGGCAAGCCCCTTCCCCCCAAGAAAATTCTATTTTTCTTGTGTGTAGGAGCCGATCTGCAGGTTTTTAGGATTGGATTCAATGAATCTAGGGTTACAGTTTTTGTTAGAGCTTCGGATCTTGGATGTTTGAGAAGTGCAGTTATCTAGGTCAATCTTGACCTATACCCAAGTGTGACTTGTACCTCTAATTCGAACTATTAATGGAGCTCCCAAATTTTCATAGTCAACAAATTTTGGTTTGCAAGTTCTAGATCTAGCACAATTTCAATTTTTTTTAATACTCTACTAGCTCATTTTCAGATCTAAACTTGCGACCTCTACTATCCCTCAAGGTGAGTCCAATTTATTTTTTGTAATTTCATAGTACTTAATTTGAGATATCGGATCTAGGACTTTTCATATGATTGATTATTACATGTGCTTCTACTTTATTTGCATTGTATTTAATCAAACAACTAGCTTTAGGCATTAATCAATCAATCAATTACAATAAAGGGAAAGTACAACTTGATAAGAAAGAGATCCTTTAGATATACATATTTGAAAGGAATTTTGTTTTTCATTAGCATCCCTACATCCATTTGGGTTGTGCTAATCTAGTTTGGGTTCTCTTGAAGGTTATATTTGTGGATCCCTCTTTCTCTTTCCCTAATGTGCATAAAAGACTTGGTGAATTAACATCACAACATTTAACCATTATCTTTTATGTTACATTTTGGTGAACCTAATTTGTTACATGTTTCTTTATCCTTTTGATTGGGTAGTTAGATTTCCTTAAAACATTATTGTGTCTTCACCTTTATCATACATTTTGGTGAACCCAACACTTTCATGCTTTATACCTTTTGATTGGGTAGTTAGATCTCCTTTATGTGCATTGTAGTTCTATCATACCTTATCTTTCATGCATTTTTTATTAGATAGTCTTTATATTCATTTTGGTTCTTAGGCATAGGATCTACTTTGTATGCTTTTCATCTCTTCTATATTTTATCTCTTTGTGTATGAGCTTTATCAATTTCAGTCCCACTTATAGTATTCTAGTTAGAAGAAGTTGTAGACTCGTGGGTTCTTTTGATCTCAAACCCTCCTTCTTTCCTAGGAATCTTGATGAGACCAACATCCTCCCTTGTGATCCTAATCCTCTCACTAAAATAAAAAAAAACTCTTCTCATTCTTCCCCTGATGAAGATGAAACCTTAAGAGTTCCTCCTCAAATTGACAAACTTACTCAAGAATTTGAAAAAATGTAACATTGGTTAGCTCAAGAGAATCATAGTGTCAAGAATATTTCAGCCTTAGAGGCCTTGAGGAAGCTTTACTATAGTGATGAACATGGTGTTAATTGTTTGTGTATCATTTCCTATCTTATAGGTTCCAATGTCAAATCTCTTTCCAAATTTGCTCAAGAATTAGGCTATGTTCCACCTACTACACATGTTGAAACCTCTTTGCCTTTTTTTTCTTCCATTCCTAGTATCTCCACTTATGATCCACCACTTATCAAAACTTCGATTCAACCTTCTAGTCCTACACATGTGAGTCTTCCTAATCTTACTCTTCCATCACTCACCATGAGTGTTCCATGTGTTTCATTGCCTACATCAATGCCTTCCTATCATAATGTGCCTTTTTCATATTCCAATACCCCTTCTACCAATTCTCCTAATGCGATTCATTCTTCTTCAAACATTCCTTTCGCTTCCAATAATAACATTCCAAACATTTCTCCTCCTATCATTTATTCTACTGATTCCACCATTAATAGCCTAGCTCAAACCAATTATTCCTTGCAACAACTTGCTTCCTTGAATCAATCCAAATTCAACATTCCCACATGTTACATTGATAATCCTTTGTCCTTAGACATTATCTGAGATTTTATTCCACAAAATATTGAGAGCCCTCATCTTGAGAGTTATAATAGTAAGCTTGATCCTATGACTCATGTTAAGAGTTTTCAAACGTTGTGTAGTGATTTTTATCATGTTGCAGCTATAGGTTCATGAATAAGTTATTCACTAGGAACTTATGAGATAAAGCTTTGCAATGGTATTGTTCCTTGCCTCCTTATTCCATTGATTCATTTCTAATTATTGGTCCTTGAATTTATTTGACTAATTTAATACATTGTAAACAAGAAGTTAAATAAAAAGTTAGTGATTTTATTGCTAGATTTAAACATTTGCATGCTCAGATTTCTTATCCTATGCCCGATGTTGATATACAATGTATATTTATTTCTAATTTTCAAAAAGACATTAGAAATAAGATTCTCCTTACCGATTTTCTTCTTTTTCACAATTATGCACGGTGCTTCATCATTATCAACTACAAGTGAGTCAGTTTGAGACAAACACTCCAATGGATCATGTTATCATTGATAAGAGTGATGCCACAATTCATCCTAACAAGCTTCATAGGCCTAGAAATTATATCAAGATCAATAAATCATCCAACATAGTAGATGATCAAGTAGTAGCAGTATCCAAAGGTGTGGCTCCTTTGTCCTCTATTTTTAGACCTTCTTGTAACTTTAATCCTTTATCTAAATTTTTGCATAATGTGATGACAAAGTTACTACATTCTAATATTATTAATCATCCTCCTATCAAACCAATTGACCCAAACAAACCATTTCATCGATCCTTTGATTCCAAAGCCTTTTATTAATACCATCATCAACTTGGTCATGATATTGAAAAGTGTTATCTTTGAAGCATGCTATCCAAGATCTTATTGATTCTAATGCTATATTTGTTGATGCTGATCTTAATCATGGAAACAAATCAGTTACACCTCCTAACCACAATTTTTAAATATACACTAATTTCCTTTTCCATCGCATTCAACCAATACTATTGTGCAACCATCTTCTTCTTCTATAGACATTATCTATAATGATAAATTTGAAGAATCTACCCATTTTGTTAACCATGTTGAGAATATCCAACCTAGAATTTTACCTCAACCTCAACCTCAACCTTGCATCACCTTTAATCCTTCTAAAACAATCAAAGCACCTGATGGTCCTGTATATATTACTGCTAGAATTGTTGATATTACTTCTTGTGGTGTTCTTGTTGATCCTACTTCCATGGTGAATGTCATAACTGAAGAGCATCTTTTTACTTAGAAATATTTGTAAAAATATTTCTATGATAAATCTAACGTCATGATTCAAACTTGCAATGTTTTCCTTTATCCTCCTCATGGTTCTATGTCTTTTCTTGTGGAACTTTGTGGTAAGATTGTGGATACTACTTTTATTTTTATTCCAACCTCTGATCAATTTCAAGTCAAGATTGGTTTTCCTTGGCTTTCCTCCATGCATGTCATAGCTTCTCCTATTCATAAATATCTTAAATTCCCTCATGATAGTGAGATCAAGGCCATTAACCATATTCTTTATCATCCTTAATCTAGGCATAGAGATTGTGTTGACCTTGATTTCTTTTGGCCTTATATACCTCAAAGACCTTAAACTCATCCTAATTATCTCTTCCAATCATACCAATCTTTCAAAGCCAAGAAGATTGTTGAGCTTAGTAAACCCAAGATTGATCCTAGTAGTAGTCTTCTTCCTATGCCACCTATTCATCCTTTATCAACTTATCCACCTCCTATCCTCCCACCTAAGGAAGAAAAATAACCTATGTTGATTGATCCAACTCCACCTCAAATATCTAGCAAGACCAAACATAACCGACATGCTCATGATCTTCATTGCAAGCATTGAGATAGATCCCGTGCACATGTCTCTTAGAATCCTTCTTCAATTTATACACCTCCTACTTCACTTTCATTTGGCCAATCCATGCTTGAGCCTATGGTGTAAGTGAATAATAACATAACTCAAATGGATAAACATGATTATTCTATTCATATTTTTTATTCTATTAGGATATGTATACTAGTCATTGTGATGAGTATGAAACTAATAATCTTGACAATGATTTACCAACAATGCTTTCACAATAATTATCAATCACTCCCAATAACGAGCATAGTGATCTATCTCCAAAAGATCATTTGTGTTTGGAACTAGCTAGTGTTCCTTCTATTGTGCTTGATGTTTCTCCTCTTTCTCTTGCGAGTTTTCCACCTTCCCTAAACACTATAGACTGAGATGGGGGGTTGGGGGGGTAGGCGATGCACTTGATTGGCTTCTCTGACATAGAAGTCATTTTTGTGTTTTCCTGTTATAATAAGCTTCCCCCGTGATGTGCTACTTTTTATATGTTTTGTTTAGATTTTTTTAAACGACCCTTGTTGCTCCATTGGCACAAGGTGATAAAGGAATCATAAATGTCATAATCATTCTTCTATTTGTACCTTACTTCTTCTATATATTGTTACATGTTGTTACATGTTGTTTTGTACATGTTCTAGTGTTCATAAATGTGAGTTTGTGTAGTCTTCTTGGGATGATGCAAAATGGTCACACTAATTCCTCTTGGTCTCCATGATGCCGACCCAAAAAGACTCTTCTTTGTAACTCTTATGTGTCTTTATTCCATTGTGTTGTAGTTCTACTTCCTTTGGGGAATGATGAGATTTCATTTGGACATAATATTTCATATATTATCATATGATCATACTGACCCCATAGTTGGTAGATCCATCTTGTTCTCTCTTTTTTTTCATGTGTTCATTTCCCTTGATATGTCCTTTCTTAGGGGCATTTCACAGTGGAAACATCTGTAGTGGATGCATGTACGCTTTGTTAATGCATTTTTAATTGCTTTAACGTGGAGGCATACACTTTGCTCACATTTTGTACACACACACTATGTTTTATGATCTTATACATTTCGATCCCTTATGGAAACACAAATACATAATGCTTGATCCCTGCATTTGCATCTTTCTATCCCATAAGGACATAAATCATTATGCCTAGATCACATTTTTTTTGGATTCTCCTTTTGGAAACACCAATCCTTATGGGTGAATCCTTTAGGGGTTGAATAGCATGGCATACAAACCTGTTAGACTATCAATGCCATCTTCTACAACATGCCTTTTTGTGTGATTCACAGTAAGACAAGCATTCTTACTGGGCCTAGGAAATCACACCCTTTTGCCTTTTTTATTAGTGATGTCTCTCTTTTTTGGATTTGATGAGTACTTGAGTCTGTTGGGGGCTTTTTGTTTCCTTGTCTCCTTATCTTTGATAAAATCATCTCATGTGTTTGATCTACTTTACGATGAGTATGAATTTGACTCATACTCCTGCTAAAGTGGGGACTAAATATACCATCTTAAAAGTTAGCAACTATTAATTTGGAAACTCTAAGGCCTTTTTAGGCCCCATTTTAATGATCTCCTAGAACATAGATGAATTTATGCTTGATTTTTTTAGGGATTGACAGATCCAAAATAATATAAAATTAACAGTTATATGTAGAAATAGAAGAAGAAAATAATCACAAAATAGATAACACATAGATTTAACATGGTTCACCCAAAACCTGGGCTACATCCACCTACACAGTCGTCCAACTTTCTTACTATCCAGCAAAAACATACACCAACATTACAATGTGTTATGCATCTCAGCCGCTTATAACAACATTTTAGGGCAACCTCTAAAATCGACCATTTTAGGGTTTTACAATGTTGGTATTCCTTTTTCCTGAAAAAGCAAAATATTCTTCCCGAAAAAGCACAAAATCACAGTATCAACACCCACTACATGATCAGTCACCACAATATCAACAGATTTTCCACTTTTTCCTCATTTTCTATCCATTTCTTTTGCACCCCTGAGATCCTAGAGAATTTTTTGTAGATCGTTCCTTTCGGGGCATAGGTTGAAGTTGACTTGTACCTGAGCTAAAGGTCAAGGTTGACCTATACTGGAGGCATTTTTTTTATAGTAACTTAGGCCCATTTCAAGGTTTTTCATGTTTTCCTATCCAGTGCAGTCAGCCCTCTTACTTTTTGTATCGTCTTAAAATGGAAGCACTTCCATGTTAAGAGTGTTTAGCCCTCCGAGTAAGTAGTCTGGGACCATGTCAAGCACCTTTATCAAGTTTTTTATCAGATCTATCTTTCTCCCCCCATTCTACTTCTCTCTTTCCTTGTTTTCAATGTATTTCTACATTTCCTAGCATTTTGGATTGAGGTCCTTGATTTTTTAACCTCAAGGTCAATGACGACCTAGAATCTTACCTAGGTTAGGTATGACCTCGACCCTGACCTAGGCCAGGGTCTACCTCATCTTTGACGCAAGGTTCAAATTTTAGGTTCCCATGATTTTCAGATGTCGAGTTTCAGAAATATTTATTTTCCTACTTTTGGGTCGGCCATTTCGGGTTTTAGAATGGTAAATCCTTAAATTGAATTTAATATGGGTCCATTTCTAGGGGTTAAGGTTAATTGGGATTTAATTCCCCAATATCGGCCTTCTCTAGAGGATTGTGTCCTAGATCACTATAAAAGGAATCCTTCCTCTCTCATTTTCACATCCACTTTTCATGAAAAAGATACCAAGTAATTTCATGATCAAAAACTCTCAAGGAGATATTCATATTCAAGCAAGAATTCATTCAAGAAATCATGCATTCAAGTTCCTCATTGAAGATCAAGGATTCAAGCATTCATGCCATTGAAGAGATTTGGTTCAAGCATGCAAGATTCATCATTCAAACCCTAGATCTAGCTATCATGGTGGTGTGATCTTCCTTCAAGATCCTTTGTTCATCTTCAAGATCCATTCATTCTTCCCTCAAGGTGGATTCCAAGCATACAATCATGGAGGTTTTGATTTACATTGGTTAGTGTTATACTCAAGGCTTTCATATCAATATACTTATTTACATTTGAAATACAATTGCATATCTATTGAATATCATAGCTTCATTGTTAGATCTACTTCTACTACTTGCTAGCATTCTCCATTTCAATTTAATTATTAAGGTTGATTCCAAACCAGGGTTTGACCAAGGAAAACCCCCCAAATAAACAACAAAAACTCTCTTTTTCTTGTAGGTACAGGTGTGGAACTACGGATCTGAGCTTGGATTTGGTTAATGTATCGTCTTAAAATGGAAGCACTTCTATGTTAGGAGTGTTTAGGCCTCCGAGTGAGTGGTATGGGGTCATGTTAAGTGCCTTGATTGGTTCTTTGCATGGATTTGGCTTTCCCCCTTGTTATGTTGTTCTTTGCTCCTGTTTTCACCTATTTTTCTGTAATTCCTAGCATTCTGGATTGAGGTCCTAGGTTTTTTGACCTCAAGGTCAAAGATGACCTTGAGGGTCAATGATGACCTAAAACCTGACCTAGGTTAGCGATGACCTCAACCCTGACCTAGGGTGGGGTCTACCTCATCTTTGACCTAGGGTTCAAATTTTAGGTTCCCATGATTTCTAAATGCCGAGTTTCAGAAATATTTGTTTTCCCACTTCCGAGTCAACCATTTCGGATTTCAAAATGGTAAATCCTTAAATTGCATTTAATATGGGTCCATTTCAAGGGGTTAAGGTTAATTGGGATTTAATTCCCTAATGTCGGCCTTCTCTAGAAGTTTGTGCCCTAGTTCACTATAAAAGGAAGCCTTCCTCTCTCATTTTCACATCCATTATTCACATCTCATCTCACAATCTCTCAACCTCTCAAGTGCAATCAAGTAAGGAAGAAGGAGATGGAAAGAAATCAAGCATTCATTCATCCTCAAGCCTAAGCATCCATGCAAGCATTCAAGCATTCATCAAGGAGATCCATTGTGAGCCATTGAAGGATTCAATCTCTTTGGAGACCCTTGAAGATCCATCCTTCCACATTCATCCAAGTCTATTCCTATGCAAAGATTCATTCAAGATTGGTGTCGAAGATCAAATGTCAATGATTTGAGACATCCTGCATACTTCTACATTCATTGGAGCATCCCTACTTGTGGATTTGAGGATTCAAATCCTCTGCAAGGACTTCAACATAAGCAAGGTGAAAATTTCCATTTGCTTTGTTTATGCATAGTACAATTTCAATTCAATTTCAAGGTTGATTCCAAATCCGGGTTTGACCAAGGCAAACCCCCCATCCAAACAACAAAAACCCTCTTTTTCTTATAGGTACAGGTGCGGAACTGCGAATCTGAGCTTGGATTTGGATACCCTTTTCGGTGAACTTCTGAGATCTGTGAACAAAATCAAAGTCGACCTTCAAAATCCTGAAGTTGTCTTTGACCTTTTATCAGGGTCAAAGACTACCTGCTGTTAGAAAGATAAAAGTTTTCTGGGTTTTCTTTGCCTCGGCATTTCCAGTCTGAAACAAGTTGCAAAATTACCCAAAACTACACACAGACACCAAGAATCAGCATTTTCCAGATCTGCCCTATTTTGAGGTTAGTACTTGTTTTTTAATTATTTCAGATTTAAAGCATATACTCTTCATAACAAAATATAAGATCTTCTTCTTCATTCATATTCTTCATGGATTGATTCAATTGTGCATTAACCTTTTGGTTGATCAATTTGGATCTCTCCTTTGGGAATTTGGATTTAGTAGTTGATCTCATATTTCCCACATATTTGAATAAGGTTAACACATCACACATTTTATTCCTATTCATTTTGGTGAACCCGACATACTTACTCTCCTTTCTTTTGTGGAATTAGATGCTTTATTATGTTTTATGTTGTTAGATCTTGCATGTATTAGATTCCTTTTATGTGTTTGCATCTCATATAAAATCAAAATATTTTGTGTTAGTTTAGTTCATTTTCATTGCATTGGTTTATGAGCTTTACTACCTTTAGTCCTACTTATAGCATTCCAGTTAGACGAAGTTGTAGAATCATGGGTGCCTTTGATCCTGAATCTTCTTCTCCTTTCCTTAGGATCCTGGATGATAATTTAATTCTTCATGATTTCAATCCTTTGATGGAGCATAACTCTTCTCATTCATCTCATGATGAATATGACACTTTAAGAGTTCCTCCTGAGCAAGTCCAAAAACTTTCCACTGAACTTGATAAAATGGGTAATTGGCTTCTTCAAGAAAACCATAATCAAAATTCTATTCAAGCTATAGAGGCTCTTAAGAAAATCCTTCATGATAGTGATCAAGGTATTAACCCCTTGCATGGTATTACTCACCTTATGCATTCAAATGTTAAACCTTTAGCTCAAGAAGCTCAAGATTTAGGGTTGATTCCTCCTGTTACTAGTGTCGAAACTTCTTCTAATCCTTTACCTAGTATTCCTACCTATACTCCTTCTTTGGTGACTGTGACGGTTCCCTATGTTCCTATGAGTGTTCCTCTTGTGTCCCTTCCTACATCACAACCTTCTTATCATAATGTTCCTTTTACTTATTGCAATCCACTTCCAAGTGTAGTTCCTCCAATTGTGTCTTCTATTCTTGCAGCTTCTTACACTTTACCTAGTGTTTCTAATGTTGCTAGTCCTCCTATTTCCTCTAATGATTCAACAATCATCAGTTTGGCTCAAACTGTTTCATCTTTACAACAACAACTTGCATCCTTAACTCAAAATAAGTTTAGTGTTCCTACATGTGACATGGGAAGCCCTTTGTCCTTAGACATCATTCATACTCATGTTCCTCAGCAAGTTGATATGCCTCACCTTGAGAATTACAATGGAAAAGGAGACCCTGTTCATCATGTTAAAACATTCCACATCCTTTGTAGTGATTATGCTCATGACCATAGGATTTTAGCCAAACTGTTTGCTAAAACTTTCTGTGACAAGGCCTTACAATGGTATTATTCCTTGCCTCCTTATTCTATTGATTCCTTTCCTAAACTTGCCAATGCCTTTATTCAACAATTTCAAAACAACATTGGCCCGCAAGTGTCTTTGACCGATTTGATGCATTGTAAACAAAGTGATAAGGAAAAATTGACTAAATTTATTGGTAGATTTAAGCATTTGCATGCTCAGATTTCCTATCCTATTCCTGATATTGATATTCATTGTATGTTTATTTCAAATTTGCAAAAGGATATTAGAGATAAGATTATGCTTACTGAATTTACCTCTTTTCAACAACTTTAATGTGCAGTGCTTCATCATTATCAATTACAAGTGAGTCAATTTGAGAGCACCACTCCAATGGCTCCTGTTCCAGTTGATAAAAGTGATGTTGCTCCTTATCCAAACAAATTTCAAAAGTTCAACAACTATGTCAAGATAAATAAACAAGTGACTATAGTTGCTGATCAAGTTGTAGTTGCATCTCACAATGCCACTTTTGTATCCACTTCTTTTTTATTAAACCGTACGTGTACTCCTCTCTCTGAATATTTACATGCTATTATGAATAGGTTGTTAACTGCTAATATGATTACTTTACCTCGTATTCGACCTCTTTTACCTACTACAATTTCATCTAAATCTTTTGATCCTAAAGCTTTTTGTCAATATCATCATCAGAATGGTCATGATACTGAGAAGTGTTATTCTTTAAAACATAAGTTTCAAGACTTAATTGATTCTAATGCCTTATCTATGGATAATCTTGATGGTAGTGGGAACAATTATGTCTCTCCTCCTAATCAAAACCTTCAAATCTATATGAATCATTTACCTATGCATGATACTAATACCATTGCTCAGCCATCTTCTATGAAAATTGTGTATGATTCAAAGATGGATGATCTTAATCATGTTGTTAATCAAGTGGAGCATGTTGGTCAATCTATATCTCCACCTCAACCTCAACCTCAGACTCAACCTCAAGTTCAATCTCAACCTCAACCAAAACCTAAGCCTAAATTAAAAACTCAACCTAAACCTCGACAACAACCTAAGCATAAAAGACCTTGGGAACTTTTGATTACCTTTGATGATTTTGAGACTATTAAAGCTCCTGATGGTCCCCTTTACATTTATGCAAGGATTTCCTGGATACCTACTCTTGGTTGTCTTGTTGATCCTACATCCTTAGTCAATATTATTACTGAAGAAAATCTTTTTATGAAAAATTTGCAATGTGATTCTTATGATACATCGGATGTGTGGATTCAAACTTGTAATGGTTTTCTTTATCCATCATTTGGTTCTATTAACTTGCCGGTTGAACTTTGTGGAAAAATTATGAACACTACCTTTATTGTTGTTCCTACTTCTGATCAATTTCAAGTTAAGCTTGGTTTACCATGGTTAAAAGCCATGCATGATGTTGCTTCACCTATCCATAAATGTCTTAAATTGTTCATGATGATGAAGTGAAGATGGTTAATCATAGTTTATATCAACCTTCTAGGCCTAGAGATTGTGTTTCTCTTGATTTCTTTTGGCCTTCATTACCTAATTCATGTCCTCCTCGACCTGATAATATTTTTTGTTCATTTCAAGCCTATAAGCATCGTAAGAATCTTGAATTAAGTGTACCTCCTATGGATCTTAGTCATGGTTTTTTGCCTACACCTTCTATACCTCCTTTAACTATGGCTTCTAATTCTGTTAATCAATTTCCTACTATTCCTGATAATCCGATTGATCTTCCTAAAGAACCTGTGAAGGATCCTGTGGTTGTTCCTCCTAGTTCTCAACCTATTTCAAGTAAATAAAAATGGAATTGATCTTATAATGAACATAGTAAGAAGCATTGTGCTCATGCTAAAGCTCGTAATTCTATTCTTCAAAGATGTCTACCTTCTTCAAATAAGACTATGCATGATGTTGTTACTAATAATGATGTTAAGATGCATGCTTATGATGATTCTATTCATATCTTAGAGCCTATTTTGATTAATTTGGATGAAGAAGATACTCTTGATGATACTAATGATGTTAATGATGAATATGAGACTATTGACATTGACATTGATTTACCTAATATGCTTTCATCACAATTAATGCTTAAACCTAGTATCAAACCTGGTGATTCTCCAGAGGATCCTTGTTTGGAACTGGCTATCATTCCTACTATGTTGGATATAGTCCCTCTTGAAAGTTACCCACCTTCCCTAAATGATATACAATGAGATGGGGAGAGTAGGTGGCACGCTTGATCAGCTTGTCCTTTGTGGTAGCTTTGTTGTGTGTTTTCCTTCTATATTATGCTTCTCCCATAATATGTTTGCTATATGTTGTTAGATTCTTTTATACGACCCTTGGTACTCTGTTGGTGCAAGGTGATAAAGGAATTGAACCTGTTGTACAATTCCTCTATATGTATCTCTATTCTTCTATATGTTGTTTCATGTTATGTTGTAAATGTGCTATTGTTCATGCATGTTTCCTTGTGTAATCTACTTGGATTCGAGACATGGTAGCATTGATTCTTTTTTTTTGGTCTCCACGTCATGGTTTGAAAAGATTCTTCTTCGTATATCTTATGTGATCTTTCCTGCTTTGTGATTGTAGTTCTACTTTCATTGGGGAATGATGTTAATTCATTTATAATAAATATTATATATTATCTTATGATCATACTAACCCCATGGTAGGTAGATCCCTTCTATGTTCTTTGTATGTTTATGTGGTATTTCCCTTGATTTGTCTTCATCTAGGGGCATCTCGTAGTGGAAACATAATCAGTGGAGTTGTTTTATGTTTCTTTTAAAGCCATTGCTCCTGTTAAAGTGTTAGCAATGACTTTAACGTGGGGGCATACACGCATGTTGCACACACGCACTTCTCAATATGTATATATTGTTTTTCAAGATACTTTTCTCCCTTTTTGGATTAGTGACTAATCCTTAAAGCATGGATTTATATATTAGGATCTCTTGATCCCGCTAGCTTCAAAAAAAAATTGATCCCTTAAGGTCGAAGGTGTCCTTAAGACTATCTCTTTTGCTTTTTGTTCTGCTCTTATGGAATAGAATATTCCTAAGGGTGAATCCTTGATGGGTTGACTAGTGAGTAGCCACATTCACTAGGCGGTTCAATTCCATCTTTCCAGTAGTGTTGTTTCCATGTGTGGTTCACAATGGGACATAAGTTCTCATTGGGCAAGATAATCACACACACACACACACACTCTCTCTCTCTCTCTCTCTCTAGAGATGTCTCTCTTATTGTCATCTTGGAGTTGATGAAGACTTGAGTCCCCGGGGGCTTGAGATTTCTCTTTGTCCCTTTGATTACACTAAGATTATCTTTTCATTTTGATCTACTTTACCAAGAGTTTTCATTGAGTCCATACTCTTGCTAAAGTGGGGGCTTAATGTATCATCTTAAAATGGAAGCACTTCCATGTTAGGAGTGTTTATCCCTCTGAGTGAATGGTCTAGGGTCATTTTAAGTGCCTTGATCAGGTCTTTGCATAGATCTGGCTTTCCCCCTGTTCTGTTGTTCTCTGCTCCTATTTTCACATGTTTTTCTGCATTTCCTAGCATTCTGGATTTGAGGTCCTAGGTTTTTTGACCTCAAGGTCAAAGATGATGTTGAGGTTCAATGAAGACCTAGACCCTGACCTAGGTCAGGGATGACCTCAACCCTGACCTAGGGCAGGGTCTACCTCATCTTTGACCTAGGGTTCAAATTTGAGGTTCCCATGATTTCTGGATGTCAGGTTTCATAAATATTTGTTTTCCCGCTTCTGGGTCAGCCATTTTGGGTTTTAGAATGGTAAATACTTCAATTGCATTTAATATGGGTCAATTTCTAGGGGTTAAGGTTAATTGAGATTTAATTCCCCAATGTCAGCCTTCTCTAGAAGTTTGTGCCCTAGTTCACTATAAAAGGAAGCCTTCCTCTCTCATTTTCACATCCACTTTTCATGAAAAAGACACCAAGTATTTTCATGATCAAGAGCTCTCAAGGAGATATTCATATTCAAGAAAGAATTCATTCAAGAAATCATCCATTCAAGTTCCTCATTGAAGATCAAGGATTCAAGCATTCATGCCATTGAAAAGATTTGGTTCAAGCATGTAAGATTCATCATTCAAACCCTATATCTAGCCATCATAGTGGTGTGATCTTCCTTCAAGATCCTTTGTTCATCTTCTAGATCAATTCATTCTTCTATCAAGGTGGATTCCAAGCATACAATCATGGAGGTTTTGATTTACATTGGTTAGTGTTATGCTGAAAGCTTTCGTATCAATATACTTATTTACATTTGAAATACAATTGCATATCTATTGAATTACATAGCTTCATTGATAGATCTACTTCTACTACTTGCTAGCATTCTCCATTTCAATTTCAATATAAAGGTTGATTCCAAACTGGGGTTTGACCAAGGAAAACCCCCCAAACAAACAACAAAAACTCTCTTTTTCTTGTAGGTACAGGTGCGAAACTGCGGATCTGAGCTTGGATTTGGATACCCTTTTCAGCTAACTTTGAAGATTTGTGAACAAAATCAAAGTCGACCTTCAAAATCCCGAAGTAGTCTTTGACCTTTTATCGAGGTCAAAGACTACCTACTGTCAGAAAGATAATTTTTTTTTGGGTTTTCTTTGCCTTGGCATTTCCAGCCCAAAACAGGTTGTGGAATTACCCGAAACAGCACACAAAAACCAGAAATCAGCATTTTCCAGATCTGCCCTATTTTGAGGTTAGTACTTGTCTTTCAATTATTTTCATATTTCAAAAACACATTTCTTCATAGGGAAATATAAGGTTTTCTCCTTCATTCACATTCTCCATAGATTGATTCAATTGTGCATTAACCTTTTGGTTGATCAATTTGGATCTCTCCTTTGGGAATTTGGATTTAGAAGTAGATCTCATATTTCCCCCATTGAATAAGGTGATACAATCTAACCCCATTCATTTTGGTGAACCTGACATGCTTACCCTACTTTCTTTGTGGATTTAGATGCTCTATTGTGTTAGATCTTCCTTTGTATTCCCTTGTGTGTTCACCTGCACTATTCATTTTGGTGAACCCGACTTACTCTCTTTCTTTTTGGTGTTAGATTTCCCTTTAAGATTAGATTTAGTTTATGCTCTTGCATTTTTAATTCAAAAATACAAAAAAATCTATATATTCAGTAAAATACAAAAACATTTCTTGCATTTTCAATTACTATGGCGATTGTTAAGATGCTTTGGTGTGTGGTCATGTCCTTTATTACCCTCCTTTTAGCATCTCTTTATCATACCTATGATGTTTATGAAAGTATCATTCATTTCATTATGTTGATGACACTTCATTTTGCACTTGCTTATGCTTTTATGAAATTGACCGATACTACTTTGCCTAAATTCAAAACTTTCATTAAAGATTTATGTGGTAGCCTTATTACTCTTTTGGATTATGTGAAAAATTTGCTAGATGATACACCATCTCCTAATGTTCCTAATCCTAATCTAATTTCTAATATTCCTAATCCTAATCTGATTCCTAATCTTCCTATTCTAAATTCGATACCTAATTCTCCATCTGCTATCCATAGTTCTTCCTGTACTTATGATGAGATTCAAGCTATAGTTCAAGATGTAGATGTGCAAGACTTCTTTGATTTACCTTCTCCTCTGATTCATGATGATATTAAAGGAAAGGGTAAAGAAACTTCTTCAAAACCTATTATTCCACCTTATGCAACCTTTACTCATGAACATGTTAAAAAATCACCTCCTGTAGAAGGTTTACATGCTATGTACACTACCGGATATAATATGGTGACTAAACAAGGTTATAGAGGTTTAGGGCTTGGAGTTCATGAGCATGGTATTAGGTTTTGAGTTCATATACCCCCTAAACCAGATATGTATGGTGTTGGTTGTTCAAAATCTCAAGTCAAGGTAGGTGATGTTGATCATTGTCCTCCTCTTCATATTCTTCTACCTCCACCTAAAAAAGAAAATTCTAATGTACATGAAGAAGTGGCTAAGAAGGTATATTTTGAATTAATGAATTCCAAGAAAGAAATCTTTAGGCCTATGCTGATAGATGCTTTATATAAATATCAATGTCCTTTTAATTATAGCAATAAACATTTACTTGCTGATTGTAAACATTTCAAGTTATATGTTAGAGAAAGAGTTGCTTTAGGAATTATACCTCATTCTCATGTGGTTTTATAATTCCTTCATAATTTTGATATAGGGGATTCCCCTCATCTTGATATAATATAGATCTTCTCTTCCCTCTTGTCTTGTGACTGGGGGGAAAGAGGTGTATTTTTATCCAGTCTCCTAGGATCCATTAGGTCTTTTATTGGGGCTTAATTGGTATTCTTTCTCTCCTATCTTTCTATGATTTTGCATTATGTTCATTAATAGATCTTTTTCAAGATATCTTTTCTAAGACATTTGTTTTACAAAGATACCCCATGTTTCTATCACTGGTGGGCAAGGTTCTTTCTTCTCTCTTTGTCTAGGGAACTGCCTTTCCTTAGCTTAATGGTCTTTGTTTATATTGTAATATTATTTCATCATATGGACAGATATTTTGACTATGGATAACCTTTTTATATGAGAAGTTGTTGTCCTAAGTCATCACTTCTTCTCTATGTTGCAAATTATGTTCTTTAGAAACTTTCAGCCTTTCTTTGGTGTTAGGGTTGTTTCCCTCATTCCGAAGATTCCTCTTTCCTCTTGTTTGTAGGGGGCTTGATGATTGAATCTTTGTTCCCACTATTGAAAGATGATATTTTATCTAAAGCACTCCTCTTTGGTGGGGGTCTTGTTGATAAGATCTCTTTCTTTGAGGATCTTTTTTCCATGAGTGACATATCCTTTTCACAATTATCTATACTCTTGATATAGGGGTCGCTACCCCTCACTAAGAATATGGTGTACATTGTTGTCAACATGATATCTCCTCGTATTGTGAAGTAGGTATCCTCTTCCTCTTCCTTATCTTGTCTAGTAGACTACCACGATAAGGAGGGGGCATATATAGGGTCTCCCTTGTACTATAGTTTTTTACTTTTATATGCTAAATCTTGGAAGGTAACACACATAAGTTGCTAAATCCTGAAAAGACATGCATTTATATGCTAAATCTTCCAAAGGTAACGCACATAAGTTGCTAAATCCTAAGGAGATACACATTTTTCATGTTTTTCAATATGCTAAATCTTGGAAGGTAATGCACATAAGTTGCTAAATCCTAAAGGGACACACATTTCAAATATGCTAAATCTTCCAAAGGTAACACACATAAGTTGCTAAATCCCGAGGAGACACGCATTTCATATTCATAGTGATACAATAAGGTTGATCTATGGGTATTATAGAAGCCATCAAAAGATGCATTACAATTGCAAGCACATTTTATGGGTGAACCTGTTAATGCTCTCCCTCCAGGGTGATTCATGGTAAGGTGGGCATCTTACTAGGCGAGGTAATCACTCTTTTCCTTTCTCTCTTTTTGCTTTCATGCTAGTAGGACATGATCATGAAGCTATGTTATTTGTAGTGTTTCTCTTGTCTTTCTTATGTAATCATTTATGCTCTTATGATAGCTTTCCAAATATGATATTAGTATGAGAAATATTTCTTAGCAAGGTTTCTTATGCTAATTGATTTGGGTTGTTTATACTAACCCTTGTTCTGTTGGTACCCTCGTGTGCGTATGTGGAGTTAGAATCCTTAGTCTAGGGGCTTGTGTACTTAGGTAAGTGTTATTTTATCTCATTGTGAAATCCACTTGGATCTCTTCTTTCTTCTCCTTTATCAAGAGTTTGCATCGAGTCCATACTCTTGCTAAAGTGGGGGCTTAATGTATCATCTTAAAATGGACGCACTTCCATGTTAAGAACATTTAGCCCTCTAAGTAAGTAGTCTGGGACCATGTCAAGCACCTTGATCGGGTTTTTTTATCAGATCTAGCTTTCTCCCCCCATTCTGCTTCTCTTTGTCCCTATTTTCAGTATATTTTTGCATTTCCTAGCATTTTGGATTGAGGTCCTGGATTTTTTGACCTCAAGGTCAAAGATGACCTTGAGGGTCAATGATGACCTAGACCCTGATCTAGGTCATGGATGACCTTGACCCTGACCTAGGGTGGGGTCTACCTCATCTTTGACCCAGGGTTCAAATTTCAAGTTCCCACGATTTTCAGATGTTAGGTTTCAGAAATATTTGTTTTCCCACTTTCGGGTCGGCCATTTCAGGTTTCGAAATGGTAAATCCTTAAATTGCATTCAATATGGGTCCATTTCTAGGGGTTAAGGTTAATTGGAATTTAATTCCCAAATGTCAGCCTTCTCTAGAGGATTGTGCCCTAGATCACTATAAAAGGAAGCCTTCCTCTCTCATTTTCACATCCACTTTTCATGAAAAAGACACCAAGTAATTTCATGATCAAGAGCTCTCAAGGAGATATTCATATTCAAGCAAGCATTCATTCAAGCAATCATCCATTCAAGTTCCTCATTCAAGATCAAGGATTCAAGCATTCATGCCATTGAAGAGATTTGGTTCAAGCATGCAAGATTCATCATTCAAACCCTAGATCTAGCCATCATGGTGGTGTGATCTTCCTTCAAGATCCTTTGTTCATCTTCTAGATCAATTCATTCTTCTATCAAGGTGGATTCCAAGCATACAATTATGAAGGTTTTGATTTACATTGGTTAGTGTTATGCTCAAAGCTTTCATATCAATATACTTACTTACATTTGAAATACAATTGCATATCTATTGAATTACATAGCTTCATTGATAGATCTACTTCTACTACTTGCTAGCATTCTCCATTTCAATTTCAATATAAAGGTTGATTCCAAACTAGGGTTTGACCAAGGCAAACCCCCCAAACAAACAACAAAAAATCTCTTTTTCTTGCAGGTACAGGTGCGGAACTACGGATCTGAGCTTGGATTTGGATACCCTTTTTGGCTAACTTTGAAGATTTGTGAACAAAATCAAAGTCAACCTTCAAAATCCCGAAGTATTCTTTGACCTTTTATCAGGGTCAAAGACTACCTACTGTTAGAAAGATAAAAGTTTTCTAGGTTTTCTTTGCCTTGGCATTTCCAACCCAAAACAAGTTGCAGAATTGCCCGAAATTGCACACAGACACCAGAAATCAGAATTTTCTAGATCTGCCCTATTTTGAGGTTAGTACTTATCTTTCAATTATTTTTAGATTTCAAACACACATTTCTTCATAGGGAAATATAAGGTTTTCTCCTTCATTCACATTCTCCATAGATTGATTCAATTGTGCATTAACATTTTGGTTGATCAATTTGGATCTCTCCTTTGGGAATTTAGATTTAGAAGTAGATCTCATATTTCCCCCATTGAATAAGGTGATACAATCTAACCCTATTCACTTTTTAAGCTCAAAATCAGTATAAAAGGAGGCCTTCTCACTTCATTTATTTGATCAAAGGGCATCCAAGAAGATCATCCACAAGTTCTACATACAATCCATGGACGTCCAAAGAAATTCATATTTTCATTTGTAAGCAAGATATCAAGTCCAAGGTGCATTCAAGGAGTTCAAGCAAAGAAAGAAAGGATTAGTTGAAATAATTCATTCCATTCAACAAAGAAAGAATTTCCTTCCTTAGATCTAGATTTTTCCTTCTAGGAGATAGCAGAGTTGGCCATCAAGGGAGAAGATTTGCATTCATCAATATTGCACAAGTATTCAACTATTCAAGTACTCAAGCATATTTACATCTATTGTCCATGATTTGGCACTCATAGATCTATTGCATTTGTGAAGACATCCTACATTATACATCAACATACATACAAGAATTCATACATCTTTGTGGGTAGTGGATTCAAATCCATCCATAAAAGATTTAAAAAGTGAGGTGATTTTTTATATTTGTCTTTCTTTTAGATGCTTTTATTTCAATTCAAGGCTAATCCCTAAATGGAATCTTGACCAAGGAAATCCCCTTTACCCCCAAAAACATTCCATTTTTCTTGTGTGTAGGAGATCTGTAGGTTTTCAAGTTTTTGGGATCAAATTCGGTGAATCTAGGGTTACATTTCTATCAGAGCTTTGAATCTCATATTTGTGAACAGTGCAGGTATATGTTGATCTTGACCTATACCCAAGTGTGACTTGTACCTCTAATTTGACCCGTTCTTGGAGCTCTCATATTTTCACAATTAGTATATTTCAGTTTGCAAGTTCCACATCCAATGCAGTTTCAGTTTTTGTTACTGTTTGCTAGCTCATTTTCATATCTAAACTTGTGATCTCTACTAGCCCTCAAGGTGAGTCCAATTTCCTTTTTGTCATTTCATAGTACAAACTTTGAGATATCAGATCTAGGACTTGGCATGTGCTTCTACTTTATTTGTATTGTATTTAATCAAACAACTAGCTTTAGGCATTAATCAATCAATCAATTAAAATAAAGAGAAATTACAACTTAATAAGAAATATATCCTTTAGATATACATCTTTGAAAGTACTTGAGTTTTGCATTAGCATCCCTACATTCATTTGGTTTGTGCTAATCTAATTTGGGTTCTCTTAAAGGTTATATTTGTGGATCCCTCTTTCTCTTTCCCTAATGTGCATAAAAGACTTGGTGAATTAACATCATAACATTTAACCATTATATTTTATGTTATAGTATTAACATTAAAGATGCAAGTACTATTGGTTTAGATGATTATGATGATATGCATGATGCTATTAAAGTTAATCATGAATTTTCGACAGACTCTACACTATTTAATGAGGTATTCTCTCTCTCTCTCTCTCTCTCTCTCTCTCTCTCTCTCTCTCTCTCTCTTTCTCATGAAAAATAAAGTGACTCATCATTAGAGCATGGTCCTTGTTTGGAACTTGTAGTATCTCCATATATTGAGCTCAAGATTGTGTGTTTTCTTGTTCGTAATGTGCTTCCCATGTGATGTATTGCTTGTTTGTTATTTGTTATTGTTACATTTCTTTAAATGTCTCTTATTTTTTATTAGGATAAAATAAGGTTTTGGAGGGGCCCCAAAACCCTTTACATAGATTTTGAGGGGGATATGGAACCCCACCAAGATGAATTACTGCAAGAGATTAGACATTGTTAAGAAACAACCCAGAACTAACAGATAATTCGTATCAAATGAATAAAAACCAGTAAAAATCAACTGCCCACAAGAAGATCTCAAAGCCAAAGCCACACAACTAAGACCTAATCTACCAAACCAGGAGATCCTTGGGGTTTTGAAAGGCTCCCCAAACCTGAACAATGGGTTTTAAAAGAAAGGCTCCCAAAACCATAATGACAACACAACTACTAAGATTGGGTGTTATAAAACTAGTTGATTCCCTTAGACCATCAGCAGATAAATTCCTAACACCCAAAAACTAAGACCAAAACTCTAGGCAGCAAAGAGCTAGCCCAAATCCTAACCAAAAACACCCATAGGAAATGTTGGGCCCTTGAAAATTGTCAACATCTAGCTAGACAAGAGAGCACAAGAACAAAAAATTACTCTTCTTGCTCCATTGGCACAAGGTGATAAAGGAATCAAATATATCGTGGCATTCCTTTATTTGCATCTCAGTTCTTCTATATATTGTATATGTGTTATGTCCTACATGTGTTATTGTTGTAAATGTGCCTTTGTATTGTCTGATTGGGAATGATGAAAATTGGTAGCAACCATCATTCTTCTTGGTCTTTGCAATGTTGACCCAAAAAGACTTTTGGTCATACATCTTATGTGATCTTCTTCCATTGTGCTCATATTTATACTACCTTTAGGGGATGGCGTCAATTCATTATGATTATTCTTGATATACATGAGTTATCATATATGCATATATTAGTTATTATTATCATTGATATACATGAGTTATCACATATGCACTCTTTTAAGGATGTGTTTTATTTCCCTTGATTTGTCCTTGTTTAGGGGCATGCCATAGTGGAAACGTTCTTGTCTTTTAGAACATGTATGCTACCTTAAATACTTTTCTCCCATTAAGTTGTACGTAATTTATTTAACATAGGGGCATATAGTTTTCTCTCTATTATATGTTTTGCACACAACACAAAATCTAATTTTTCAATAAAAAATTTCAACTGTCTTAAAAATGGATTCCTAAATACTCTTTTACAACCTTGTGTATTCTTATCCAATGGATTCTTAAATCCTCTTTTTGCACCCTTGTCTATTATTTAGCAGATTCCTTTGAAAGCGACATTTTTTCCTTGGGGAAATCCTATTTGTGACAGATTTCCTTGCATACAATGCTTTTCTTGGTTATCCTCGAATGGGTTGACTAGCATAATGTAACTTTCTAGACCATCAACTCCATCTTTTTTATCTCTCTCTCTTTTTGCATGGCCCATAATAAGCCTACCCTTACTAGGATAGTTTGGTCATGCCATTTTTCTCTTTTTGTGTAGATGCCTCTTTTGTCTTGGTTTTATACTAATAAGGACCTAAGTTCCTTGTCACTTCAACCTTGATAAGAGTCTCTTTCCCATTCTTTGGTCTACTTTACCATGAGTATGCAACAACTTCATACTCCCACTAAAGTGGGGGCTAAATGTATCATGCTAAATTGTAAGCAATACAATTTTAGTCCTTCACTAGAACCGATTTTAGTGTCCAAGACTTCCATTCATTAATTGGTCTTCCTCCTATGCATTTAACTAATTAATATTTGAATACTTGTCCACTTATTAATTTAATTCACACAAGATGACTCCTTTAATTATGGTGTTCCCCTTTAAATTAAATCCTCCAAATGTAATTTTTTATTTAATTGATTTAAATACACAATTCCTTTATTAATTAAATATAATCAAATATGTATGATGACCCCTTAATTATGGGTGTGTTTCATTTATTATTTTAATTCTTTCCCTACTATTGCATACATAGGCCCTAATTCAAAATTTGGTGGCCTCTTTGTATTTATTTTGGATGCAAACCAGATTTCACATGCATTTTTGGATTCTTATTTTCTAATTGGATCCCAATTTAATTTTTGGCCTTTTTTTCTTGGAATAGGGCACCCTAATAGGAACATAGGAAAATTGGTTGCCCAGTACCTCAAGATGTTCCCTATTCCACTAAAATGTGGCCTAGACTTTATTTGGAGTAAGATCTTAGGTTTTTAGTGAGATATTCAAATCCTTGTTGGTCCTCTTTATGTTTTGAGCCCCTAAATAGATTGGAGACATATAAAAGAAATCTTACCTCCCTTATTTTGGTATCCACTTTCCATTTTCAATCTATCAATTCAAGAACTCAAGAAAGCATTCATGAGATTAGGTATTCAATTCAAGGCAATATATGTACATTGATATTCAAGCATGGAAGACAAGGAGTTAAGTCTAGATCAAGGAATTTGTGAAGGCACCCATGATCTTCCTATCCTAGATCCAAGTTCAAGACAACATTGTAAGTATCTTCATGAGAAATTCCACACTTGTATTAAAGGTATAATATTTTATTCAATCCTCTAATGCTATCATGACACATTATGTAATTTCAATTCAATTTCAACGTTACTTCCTAAATACGAATTTGACCAAGGCAAACCCCTTTTTCACAATGAATTTCTTATTTTTTGTGTATAGGTGACATGTGGCAAAGATTCAGGATCAATTTCAAGTGGAAATGACAATAGGCTACATGTGGTAGAACTCTCATCTGTGTTTACCAGGACTATGGTACCTCTCAAGGCCTCTGATTGAGTTAGGTTGCCTCGTTCCTGCCATTTTAGACTGAAATTTGAGTCACATGTTAGTCTCTACTTTTGGTTTTTAGATTTGGTGTTGGAATTGGGTTTTCTATCTGTGATATATCTACATGCACAATTTATTACATCTTTTATTTCTAATTTCTATTTCTGCATAGTCAACTTTCAACTCAAATAGAAGGAGATACCTTGCATCCACTTAGTGCTTGAGTCTCCTCAAACCCAGTGGATCATATTTCCCTCCAATATGATCAGAGCAATCTAGGCGTGTGATTATTGGTTGGATTAACCATCCTAGTGATTGCCCCTTGCATCCTAGTTTCTTTCATCATAATACACATTTTTAATTCAAATAACACGTATGCATTTAAGTGTGTACTTAGGGTTGGATAGCAAGTCTTTGGCTTGGGAGCTTCATTTCCCTCTTTTTTGCATTTTGTTTGTAAGAAAATGCATCCCAATCTTTCATTTACATGCAGTTACTATTTTTAGAAAGTTTTCATTTAAGAACATATTTTCCCTATTCTTTCCTCAAAGGTTTGAGTTTTCTAAATAAGCATTCTAGTAAATGTTCGATGCAAGATCATGTCCAATTTTGAAGATATTAAAGTTTTTATGTTTAGAAATTTCTAAAAAAATTATGTATTCAATTTGAAGGCTTTAGAGGCTCAAAAATGACCCAAAACTATAGGTGATCACCATATCAGATACCTAAGTGATAGAGCATGTCATGAGCTTTCTAGAGCTTCAAATATTTCATCAATATGTTATTGCCTCCAAAAGTTGGTTCTTCTAAAATAGGAAATGTAAAAAACATGGAGAACACATAAATGAGTTGTAAAAGGGAGTTACACATGTTGGTTTGTGTATTGACATATCAAAGAGCATCTTTGATTGGAAATAATATGGGAAACACTTTATAAGTTGGTTTTAGTGCATGGTTTTGTAATTTACCATTTGATAGGTTCATGCATTATATCTCCTATATACTAGTTGTGTGAGATGGAGGGTGTACTGTATAAGAGTCTTATAGCTATTTAGCTACTTCCAGATATCAGGTTGGTGATACTTCTGTGAAAAGATTACTCTACAACTATTTTGTAATCTATATTGTTGATTTCTGAATATTATATTTGGAAGCTTACTATGTTGTGCTACACATGTTATTCACGTTCTTTCTATTTTATCTAAAATTTGTAAAGATCTAAGAAAGTTTATACATTACCCTCTCCTTAAAAATTAGTCTAAGAGTTGTTACGTTACTTAAGTCACTTACAAGTGGTATCAATTCTTGATCACATTTGGTTTCAGTTATGGATTGCTGGGTTTTTTAACTAATCTATATTTGATTGGGAACTTGTGTAGAAGATACATTTTGATCTTATTCGAGGAGTTTTTAGATGGCTATTTTCTTAGGGAGAATAGAGGTGGAAAATTTTTCTAAAAATAATTTTGAGGTGTGGAAGCTAAAGATGAAGGATTTGCTAATAGATCAAGATCTATGGGAGTATGTTAATGAGAATGTCATGAGACCTTCAGATACATATGAGACTACTCAATATGTTGTTATGGACCATAATTCCAAGTATCTAATTAGATTGTGCCCCTTGCAGACTCTATTTTAATCAATATCCATGAAGATTCATCTACAAATATTAAATGGAAGGAACTTGGTGAGATGTATCAAAAAAAATATTTAGTAAATCAGATTTTCTTGAGGAAGAAATTATATTCTTTAAGATTGGAAGAAGATAGAAAAATTATAAAACACTTGGAAGCATTCAATATATTAGTGTCTCAATTGGCATTAGTTGGTGTGAAGATAGATGAGGAGGAGAAATGTTAGATATTATTTTGTTATGTGCCTGATTTGTAGGATTATATTGTTAGAGAACTGATGATGTGGTGAGTTCTTTGATTTTTGAAGAGATGTGGAGGAAGGTATCTATTAGTTCCAAGGAAGCCCTAGTTAATCATGGAATAGACTGAGAAGCATGATAAATATGAATCCAAGGGAGATCCAAATCTCCTAGGAAATCCAAAGGTCTTTGCTAGAGTTGTGAAAAGCCTCAGCACATCCATAAAGAATGCAAAGAAGAAAAAGAGAAGAAAAATACGAAACTTGATTTTGATTTTGAGTTTGAGAAGGAAGATGGTGATAGTTCCATTGTAGCTTTGGCCACTCATATATGTGATGATGAATGGTTAATCGACTCAAGTGCATCTTTCCATATGACCTCTAATGAAGACTTTTTTTGTAATATCAATAATTTGATGGAGGTAAAGCATACTTGGGTGATAATTCTCATTTAATTATTTTTGGTTGTGGTAAAGTTAGAATCCATTTTCCTCATGGTAGAATAAAAAAAATTAATGGTGTGTTATGTTGGATCTTGTTTAATCTTTGTGTTCACTCCTATATATATTTCTTCTATTGAAAAATCTACATATTACATTTCATTTATTGATGATTATAATAGAAGAATGTGGGTATATTTTACAAAGAGTAAATATGATATTTTTAGTCAATTCAAAGAATATAAAGCAATGATTGAATTGTAGACTAAAAGGAAAATAAATTTTTTTAGGACTGATAATAGCAGTGAGTTTTTATTTAATGATTTTGATAGGTTATGTGAATATTGCGGCATTCATAGACACAATAAAATTTTGTATCTTCTACAATAGAATTATATTATAGAAAGGATGACCATGACATTTATGGAGAAGACTATGATAATGTTGAGTGGTGTTGGCCTAGAACAAAGGTTTTGGATTGAAGTTCTTGTCATTGCTTGCTACCTGATTAACATGTCTTCTATATCACATCTTGTTGATAAAAAAAAGCTACTGAGGCATGGTCAAATCATAAGCGTTCATTAGGAGATCTTGTAGTTTTTGGCTACAAGGCATATGCATATGTACCAAAGGAGAGGTGAATAAAGTTGGAGAATAAGGTTGTGAAATGTATCTTTATTGGATATAGTCATGGTGTGTGTTACCAATAGATTTTGTTCAAATTTCCTCAAGCTCTAATTTTCCCAAAATCACCCCATAATTTTAAAAAAGGTGTTGTCACTTAAAGTTCCAATCCTTTGCATATGCACCTTGTTGGTTGAACTTGAACCTTGAACTCTCGTAGTTCAAGATTCAATGTTCAATAACATCCTTTGGTATGATTTTCCTTTTTGTTTGCAAGCTTAGCGACATTTCATCTTTGTAGTGCATACTCATCCAATGAACTGTGAGCCGTGAACTCTCCTAGTTCAAGATTCAATGTTCAACGAACGTTTCCTTTTTGCAGAGCGCTTTCCTTTGCTTTCTTCCTTGTCACTTTTGGTTTTTTCTTTATTTTATAATCATGCCAAAGGATATTCCTTCCGCCTTCTCATTGAACTTGAACCATGAACTCTCATAGTTCAAGGTTTGAGGTTCAATGTGTGCCTATAAGTTGCAAAAATGCAAAGTGGTGATTTGACATAAAGGACAGTTGGCAATTGATTATGACTTTCACACATGGTGAGGATATTGTAATTAATCGAAATGAAACTTAAGTGTCACTTCAGTCTAGGAAAGTACAGTAATCAATGCTTAAGGTGGTGCGAGTTACCAAATGATCATTAATTGAACCTTGTGTGACATAATTTAGCCATTATTGCAAATCTCCTAGGATTTTGTAAATTGTTTTATGATAAATTGACAAGCTTAGCCTATTTTATTCATAATGCTCAAGACATCTCATGTAGTCAGCGTGGAAGAAGGTATCCTCTCCTCATCTCAGAGCTTAGTTCATCGCATAAAAACCAGGTGAGTCTCTCTGTTGGCCTCCATTATTTTAGTTAAAGCTCTTTCCTTTGTCAAAGTTGAATTCCTTTAAAGTTGTTGCGTCTCCTGTTGTTTTTCCTAGCTTGAGAGCCCAAAATGAAGAACCCAATTCCAAATTTTAGAAATACCTCTCCTTACCTGACTGTGAAGACACCCTGATTAAAATTGGAGCCTTAGAGGATATTATGAACTGAGTCAAAGAACCCATTCCAGGTTCTATGTTAGAAAAATTTGTTCAAAGTGGTTTGGCTGATGCAGCCACTTTCCCTATAGTAGCCCCTTGTCGAGAGTTGGTTGTCGAATGTGCAAAAAGATATAGTTTTGAGGAGAAGTGTATCAAGAAGGTTGATGGGAGTCCGCTGGTTTACATAAGCAGAGATGTCATTCAAAAGGCCATAGGAATTCCAGAAAGGGACCCATATGAAGGGTGGATTATCCCCTCATCTCAGTCAATCTTCACCACTAAGAGATAAGTCTATCAGAATGAAATAGCCTAATACTGGCTGCTCAAAGCTCAAAAGGGAGGGTCCCGGCTTCCAAAGCCACTCACTGTAGATCATTTTAAGCCCGAAGTAGCTGATCTGGTTATAATGCTCAATAGAATTAAAGGAAACCAGCATGCATACTATTGGCATGACTAGATGTACTTCTATATCCAGGTCACTCTCAGAGGGGAAAAATATATAGATTGGGATGAAACTATTACCAATGAACTCAATCATTAGTTGGCAAATTTTCCAACTAGCAGTAGCTTTCATATGTCTTCCTACTTATTCTACATTTTGGCTTGTACCAAAGAGTGGAAAGGCCTTTTCCATGAGCAACCTCTCCCAAATATGAAGGTTTACAATTACTACCCTCGCCTGCAAAAAAAAATTCATGTTGATAGCTTTCCAAAAGTTAATGGAGTTTTCTTTGGAAGGTTAGCATATGAACTGCAAGGGAACACTAAGCAAAGAATGTCAAAAGAGGTGAAAACCTTTGTCAATACTTATGGAGGTTTCTTCATCTAATTTAGAAGGTTCACGTATCTTAGAGTGGGTGATTCAAAGGAGAACCATTTAAATTACCTAGATATGCTTTTGACAGTTTAATCATTGTAGAAGTAGGTCGCCAATTGGCGTATGTGCATAAAGGGGTCAAGGAAAGGAAGGGTAGAACAAAATCTAGCTTCCCAGTTGAATTGGGGTATTACACTTGCAAAATATCTTTAGATGCCCTAAATTTAGAGCATGAGTTAAGGAAATTGAATTTGAAGATGTTTGCACTCAGAAAGGATTTCGATAGCAGGGGATACACTGCTCAACATTTCAGCTTGCCCTCTAAATTTTAACACATTCCTCAACTAGAGGATTATAGGGAGGGCTGCGCAGATGATTTTGAAGTGAGAAGAAGGACCTGGTCTAGGTTTACCTTAGGATAAATTGTTACCCTAAATATTCAAATTGACATCTTGGCAATAGATGAAGATGATGGTGCAGAGGTAATTGATGAGCAGTACGAAACCAAAGTTAGGAGTACACCACTCCCTGAAATAGATTGGGGTATTGATGAGAGAGAGCCTAATAATTAAGACTCTCAATGTGATTAATAGAATTGAGAAATGGGTTAATAGTAAGAGGCCCCCTATTTTAAGAAGACATAATCCCAGAAGAGCTGCACATGCTGAAAATATTGTCAAACCCATTGTTACTGCTGACAAAAATATTTCCCTTGTATGTACTAAAAATAAAAAGAAGTCTTCAGCTGACCTGGTGAAACAAGCTTCCCCTGGCTCCTCACCAGTAAGACGAAACTTAAGAGGGAGAGTTGGCAAAGAAAGTAATAAGCTGGTTAATGAAAAGGAGGTCATAGATCTTGATCTCATGGACACTCAAATGATAGAGCAAGTTGTTTCAGATAATGTGGAGGGAGACACAATGACTCCAAAGAGCAATCATCCAGATTCTAGGGAACCCTCAGCAACCATAGTAAGTGACACTTTGCAGACTCCGTCTCCTACTCTCAATTGGTTAGGAAGTTCTATTAACAATAAGAAAAGGAATGTCTTACCGATAAATCTTCCAATAGAAGACATGGTTAGTAAGTGCTTGGGGGCTATAGTGAAGCCTAAGAGAATTATGATGGAATGAATGATTGATGTAGATGAGAAAACTGGAAGGTGGATAGTAGAAAGGGCAATAACTAAGTCTGATAAACAGGTTTCTGAAGCTTTGGTTGAAGACTTCACTATTGAAAAGATAGACTTAGGGGTGGCAAGTAGGGTGGCAGATGTGAAGCACCTGGAGTCTGTTAGAATAATAAGTAGAATTACACAAATATAAACCCACAGAAGAGAACACAACAACACATAATTTAATGTGGTTCACCCAATCCTTGGGCTACATCCACCAACAATGAGTCCAATATCTTTATTATTATCCAGTGAATACAATCTGAAACCTGCAACTCAATACTGCCACAGGAAGCTACAATAATCGCTTATACAATGAATCTCAAACCCTAAGCCCTTTTACAAGTATTTTTGACATAACAAAATTAGGGCAAAAATACTCTGACTAATAGAAATAGATGGCCAACACTTTACAATATTATTAAGTCATTCTTAGCATCCCCACAAGGGGCGCTACCCCTTGACCCCATCAGGGTCTCTGCCCCTTGACCCCGCCTGGGGCGCTGCCCCAGGATCTCGCAAGGGGCTCTGCCCCTTGACCCCGTGGAAAAGTCTGATTAGGCTCCACATACATAACAGAGTCTTCTACATGGAAGATATTACACAGGACCTTCAAGGATGAGAAGGACAAGAAATAACCAAAGGAAACCATATAGAGATTGGATGAATTCATTCAAGTAGTACAAGAGCCTAGCCCGCTTCCATTAGCTCAAGTGCCTCATACATTCAACCCCTGTTCGCCTGAAGTCTATAAAATACTGGACCAGATTTAGAGAAATAAAATGGTAGTAGAAGTTTTTAATAAATGGGTCGCGAGTATGTTCCAACAGGGAGGTGACTATGTCACTCAGTTAATTGAGACTCATGGAGTTGTGACGAAAGTCATCTCAGAGCTATTGGCTAAACTGACAGAATGGAGGAAGGAAAGGAAAAAGTGGACTGGCATAGCTAATCAGTTGACAAAGATCGATCATTACAGGGTGCCTAAATTCCTTTTGGAAAAGCCAGTTCATGGCCTGAAGGAGGAAGTCCTGTATGTTTCTGTGAAAAGTATTGAGTGGAGAAACTTAATTATTAAGGATGGTTGTGATGGGGCAACTCACCTACTCAATGATCTTAAGGGCCTGATCGACACCATGCAGAAGGATCTCAAATGCCTGAACATTGTTCTAATAGATGAGGGAACTCAAGATGTAAAGAAAGCGGATAAGATAGCTCAGGAGTTGGAGGTAGGAATAATAAATATTAGAGATGGAAAAGAGCTCACGACACAAGATCTTACCTCCATAGCTAACACTGAAGCTATGCTAGTTGTCTGTGTAGATCATCTTGAGTCTCACAAATCAAGGCTGAATCAAATTTGCAAGGACATGAAGGTTCTCGGATAAAGAATTGCCCTCATTAGCCTATTGTATCATGCTATAGGTATCAGCGCGTCATTGGCTCATGAGGAGTGGAAGTAGGCACGTGCACCTAGGTCATCACAGAGTTGAATCTAAAGCGTCCAGCTTAGCTGAGATTGGTGGTCCTTCTCCACACTTTATGGGTCGTTGTTTTTCAATTTTCTAGTTTACTAGTTTTAGCATTTTCTAGTTATCTTAAATAGTTGGTTTTTTGAAACTCGGGGAGTTTCAAAGACTTTAATATTTTTTATAATTGTAATTAATGGCTATATAAAGCCAGGAAGAAACTATTGAAAGGGATGTTAGTTAGTTTATTTACGCTTAAGTAATAGCATAGTTGAAGCTTTAGTATTTTTTGTAAGGACTTGAATTAAGTTTTTTTGAATCAGTGAATGAAAGAAACTTATCAGCATAGATCTGTTGGTTTATATTTTTGAGTGGATCTCTGTTGAGGTATTCTACATTGAATGGAATTTCTTAATTGAATGTCTATGTTTTTCTTTGAATCTTAATTTAAAGTTGTGTTTTAGATTGGTGTAGTTTTTATTCACTAGAGTCTGTGAGCTTCGGGTTTATTAGTTGATATCATTGCACAATAATTATATCATATTGATGGGAGTTACTATTTCAGCCTTACCAGCTTTCTGGTCAAAAGTTTGATATTTGCAGAAATGCATTATTATTTTGCATAAATATTCATTCAAAATATTCCTGGGAGCTGTACCATAATTCAGAGGGTTAAACACCTAAGTTTAATCCATTTGTTAGTAAAGGGTTAATGTTTCATAGTGGGCAATAGAGTGTTAGAAATAAATTCTGAAAGAGACAAAATCATTTACTAACAATGTGAAAGGATACAATATTTTGGACCCTATCGAACAAAAGAAAATAAAAAAATAGAAAAGTGTTAAGTTTAGAGTAACTAAGCCTCCTATTATATTGTAGCTTAAACAAACTAAAAAGGAAGATGTGCCTCATTTACCTTCTATGCCTAAGAAAGTTTAATTGAGACCCCTATATAGACAAGGGAGAGCTCATTTATCTTTAAATATTAAAAAGAGGAGGAAGAACCTCCAGCTCAACTTGTTCAAAGGATTACAAGGTAGAGACAACCACCTTAAAGGTATCCTCTTGCGGATTGGAGATGCATTTTTTATTTAAATACTAGAAGGGGTGAGCATAGATCTATAAAGATATGAATAATACAAAATCTTAAAAAATTACTATGTAGGGTGAAATGAAATATTTGAAAAGGAATGATGTTGGATTAATAATGGAAAGTTAAGTACTAAGAGGGGAGGGGTGAATCAGTACTCCAAAAACTTTTATCAACTATTCTGACCATTTACTGAATTGAAAACTTTGCACATGAAATATCATCAAACATAGAAATTAAAACTTGAAAACATAACTCATGACACAATGATTTTGGGTCTCACAGAAACCCTTGGTTAGAGGGAAAAACTACGGTGGGGATGGTACCAAAAATCCTTCACTACTGGAGTAAAAAGGTTGCTCAATTAGAGCTACAAAATTTAGCTACTTTTGATAGCTTACCATGTTAGGAGTACAAAAGATTTATGAAGTCTACCTTGCTAAAGGATTTTATAATCTCTAATCTAAGAGATGTACCATATTAAAGGATTTAAAAAATAAGACCTATTAGGGCCTACTCGGTAAAGGGATTTTACAACTCTAATTACAATATAACTCAGTATAAAATCTGTTTGTATTAGTGCATCAACAAATGCTTTTTCAGAGTCAATATGCTCAGTAATAGCTTTACCTCATTCTGTAATTCAATCACAATTTAGCTTCTGTACTCAATAGCCTCAAATCTGATTCACTTTCATAGTTATGCTCTAACTATTTTGTTATTCAGTAGCTTCACATCACCGTCACATCATCTTTGCATTCTCCTATGATTATTCTCATCATTCACTCTCTTATTCATCATCTTCTGATCTTCATGCACTATTCTTTATATACTTGATCTAGAAGCGGTGGAAATATTCTAGATTCTTCTCCTTAAATAGTGGTAACATTGGTTACATCTCCAATGTATATATTCCATTTAATTTCCATTGGTGGATCTACCTCATAATCATGCACAATCATTTTTTTTATCTCCAATGTTTTACCAAACGATCTTCTTGAAATCTGTAAAATGTTTTATGCTTGGTGTCCAGATTCAACATATCTATTATAATCTATTATGCCTATGTTACTCGGTAACACATTTTGTTCTTTCTTGGTAACATTTTCTCTCGGCTCGATAACTATCATGCTCTTCGACTCAGTAAGTATCATGCATTGCTCGGTGCCTATCTTGCTTTGATCGGTGCCTATCTCTCATTTGCCTTTATCGACTGACTTGTTTTCTTTACGAAGTGAGTCCTATGACTCCTTCTTTCACCAACTGACTTTGACAATGAAATATGACTTTTTCAATACTAATGACAACAAAATAACTCTTAAGGAGTATCAATCTCGCCCTTTGGCAATAGTTTGGCATCTTTGTTAAAAACTTCAAAGTCATCAAAATTTTGCCCTTCATCAAAATTTGTTCAAAATTGTGACCATGTATAAAACTATAAACTCTCAGTATGAACTTGTCACTTATAACTCCATAACTCTTATAACCTATAACTCTCCATAACTCCCCCTAAGATAATACTGTTCAAACTCTATACATATATATCTATCTCCCTTATCTATATCTATATATATATATACACACCCCTTTTTTGACAAATATGCTAAGAATAAAATTACTTACTTGGATCCGATAGTGGAATCTTATAAAAAATATGTTTATACCTCTTCTTTGAATCAACCAATGATGTTTCCCATGATTCCTTTAGTGTTTGTAACACAACAATTTGTTCACCAATATCGGCTTCTAGTCTAATCATGCGATCCATAGCATTGATGTCAGGGGTATTCACCAATTCCTTTTCCTTGTGTATATGTTTATGTGCAGATTCAATTTGAGGAATCAAAATTGCTTGCAGCTCCAAAAGTTCCATTATTATCTTTTTCTCTTATCTTCTTAGCTCATGACGCATTCCCATTAAATGTTTCAGCCTTTGGTAATAAACTTGAAGTGTTCTAGGCTCGGTTGTGACCTTCATTAGCTGCTCAATCAACTCTTACTCAACAGACTCATCCTTCTTTCTGATTTCCTCAGTAAAATTTGATATAAAAAAAAATATTTTGAAATAATGAAAGAATATTATGCAATTCATTTTCCAATTTCACATTCAACTTAGAAAGTGATAGCTTATCCAATGCAACATCTTGTAGTAAATCCTCAATAATTTTATTCTCCATTTTCTTCTTGTGCACTTGCATGAGGTACTCAGTGGTCTCTATACCAAGTTATTTAAATTTCTTTACTTACTCTTCCAGTTGACTCATTAGGTTTCCCTTCTCATTGGCATTAGCATCAAGAACAATTTCCTGCAATATATCCTTGACACTTTCTAGCACATGTCTATCTTTTTCTTCTTTGCTAGCATTTTAACCTGGGTTGCTTTCATCTTCAATAGATCCGTGAATTCTGATAATTCTTTTGGGATAAGTGAGGAGATGTGTACCTTTGGTATAATAATTGGTTGGCTCAAGTAAACTTTTTCTTTCTCATGCTTCCTTTTATTTATCTTCTTCTTCTTCTCAATTTGAATACTTTCACCAAGTTTTAGGGAACATGATTCCTTCATTGCATCTGATGTAGTAGTTTTAGTATCTTCAGTTCTTTTTTCTCTTTCCTCTTCTTTCTTATCTTCTTTCTTTTCTTCCTGTTTCTCCTCTTTCTTTTCTTCATGTATTTCCTCTTTCTTCTCTTCTTCTTGCTCCTTTTGCTTCTCCACTTGCTTTTCTTCATGTTGTTGATATCATGTGGTCTCGATAGAAGTGACCTTCTTGGTATTCTAATTTTTGGTTGACTCAGTTTCTTTATTGTCCTTGGTTTCCTTTTGTTCTATATCCTTTCCCTGTTTGGTAGACTTCTCTTCTACACCAGTAGGGATATCTTTAACAACTTTTGAGCTAACGTCATGAATCTCAAGAAAATCAAATACTTGTTTTAGAACTGGATCTTCATCCATCAACATAGCAGTATTTGTATCATCAATTTTCATGTGTTTGGTGTCCTTGTCCTCTGTGTCCATGACATCTTCATCGTACGCATTTTGAAGAACTTAAATTTTTTTTTATTGTTTTACGTGGCTTGGAAAAGGCTCGGATTTGCCAAGCCTAGGTTTTCAAATTTTAAAATATGATTGAACTTTGACACAAAGACATGGTCATTTCCTACAATTGCACAATATCATAGGAAGGGGTCTAAAAAAAATGTATTTATGAGGGTTGCATCCAAATTATGTGTTTTCCAGTCAATGAATGTACTAGGTAAGGAATTATTGAGGTAATTGTTATTTACTCCATAGAAACCTATGCTTTTTTGTTTTGTTTGATTAAAAATTAATCAATGGCTTGTGCAATCATATAGCTCAAAAGTATCTTATTAGGATAATGGTGAATAAGTTATTGTTGAGGTGATGTATTTCCCTATAGAGGTTAGGGAGAGAAATCTAATAGTCTTTATAATCACACACAAGGATATGCAATATTGTTAGGCCAAAGTGTGAAATTATTTCAATTCTTAACATAGGAATTAAAACCTATGATCCACACAGCTTAAAAAGTCTCTAGACTCGTCAAAGGAAATTGATGTGATTTTAGTTGGATGAAAATTTCTCAAAGCTAGAATGAAGTATTCGATTAAAATGAAATCAATGGATTCATAACAAGAATAAGAAAATTAGATTTGTTAGAACTGAAGGATGTGACAGAAACATATTTCAATATTGAATAGGGAGGTGGGCTTAGTGATATTTTAAAGAAAATGAAGAATATTAGCATAATGGCTCAATGTTGAAATATGTTTATGTCACATCCTTCATTTTCCATTTCTATAGTTTCATGGTAAAATAATGGGTCAATGTTTGAATACTAATTTCTTTTAGGATACAATAGATGTTTATGTTCTTATCTTTGACCCAACATGTATGTAAATGAAAGTATCTCCAATGGTTTGATGATCAAACAAGCCAAGATCAATAGAGGTGTATGTTTAGACATCATAGAATTTAATGCTTATCTACCAAGTCTAATGGGCATGAAGTTAAGAGAAAGTATGATACTCTATTGATA
The DNA here is from genome assembly GCA_027943335.1 of Chamaecyparis obtusa. Classification (NCBI taxonomy): domain Eukaryota; kingdom Viridiplantae; phylum Streptophyta; class Pinopsida; order Cupressales; family Cupressaceae; genus Chamaecyparis; species Chamaecyparis obtusa. Next base: position 51,346 of record BSBK01002893.1, on the reverse strand, counting down.
GCAATATGGCCACTTCATAATAAATTTGTTCTTTTGTCTACCACTTGGTAATTCTATTAATTCATGCAAGCTCCCAAAACTCCTAGGTTTCAATCTAATGGTCACTTTAAATATAATTTTGCGTGGATCTAAAGGAAAAAGATGATGATCATATTTTAATATTTCTCACAAAAAAATCTTCATTTGAATGTTATCTCTAGGTCACATTTTTTATGATTTTTGTGGATGTTTTCCTTGTCATTACAAAAAATAGGGTTTAGAGATAGAGTTAGGTTTAAAATATGATTGAACTTTGACACAAAGACATGGTCATTTCCTACAATTGCACAATATCACAGGAAGGGGTCTAAAAAATGTATTTATGAGGGTTGCATCCAAATTATGTGTTTTCCTGATGCAGTCAAAGATGGAGGATCCAATTAAGGATTGTCCAAACTTGCAGCCTAACACCAGCACATCAGAATAACACAAAACCAAACCAAATCTGAAGGAAAATAGATATCTGTATTCATCAACAAATGATTACATGCAATGTGTCAGGCTGTAAGGCCTTCTCGGTTATAGCCAAATATAAAGCAAGAAACAGTTCTACAAGATCACAAAGGATCCAACACACTTCTCAGCTAGTCCAAGTCTGTAACACAATAGGACACTAGTAGGCACTCTAAGAAAGATCTAAACTTTTGCTCGCAGGCCACCAAGAAATCTTCTTGTTCCTAAGCTCGTAAGCTACTAACTCTACTATCTCTACCTTCCAGATACTCTCTCTGAGACCTGTACTCTGACCCCAAAAATCATGCTAAAACTCTACCCAAGACTCTCTACTTATACTACTCTTCAGCCACATGTCGATTGGATGAAACAATTAACTCCTACAAATAAATATTAAATGCCCAACATCAATTGGTTCTCAATAGCCTTACAATAAATAAATTCTCCATGTCATCCTCCAGATCCACATAGGATAATGCAACACACCAGATCTAGGTCCCCACACATCCAACAGTCAATCCATAACTTGAGGAGCGTGACCTAGATTAAATGCACCCATTGGCCAAGCTGATTCACCAAGAACAACCATCTATAATCCAAACTACCGAGTGCCAGGAAATATATCAAGCAATCATAACAACCAAGCTCCACAAGCATTACCGAGCACCAAAAATGTCAAATCTCCTTTAATGTCTAAGTTCCCTCCAGCGATCAAGCCACTTCAATGACCGAGCAACAGACACAAACACCGAGACCTTGTCGGTAACCGAGCATCGAGTAACAAAACACCAAGTCACCGAGTGACCATCATCCACCGAGATCCACCAAAACTTCCAACCAAGGATCACCACCAAGATCACCAAGCTCCATCGGTGAAGCCAAACAAACTTCGATCGAGAAACTCCAGTCTTCTACCGAGATCACCAGACAATTAACCAAACTACACTAGACAGTTACCGAGACTGCCAGGATCTTTAGGAACTGAGGATGCCCCTACATCAGACACCCAGGGTAAATAAGAAAGTGTGTCCCACACTTTTCTCCTTCAAGAAAATCCACCATCCACTTCAGCTTCACACAAGGCTTGTCAATCCACGAAGCCAGGAAAATGCAAAATCTCATCAGCTAAGTCCTCCTTAACCGATCTTCCACCAACCAGTCAGCATGGTCAACATCCTGAACAAACTGAGCCTTCAATCCATTACCAAGTATCAAGGAAGAATCCCATCTCAGAATGTCATCACCAGACTTATCATTGTCAACCAATGACTCAAATCCGTAACCAGCAAACAACATCTGTATCAAAACACCAAACAGAAAAAATTTGGTAACACCAACATCAGGAAGGTGTTCAACAACAGGTAACTCCTCATCAACAGCAACCCAATTAGACACAATGAGATCCTCTACAATCTCCATGTCAGGCACAACCGACTGAACATGAAAATCAATCTCCTCTCCAATCTCAACAAGGTCAACAACAACATCGGCAGGTTTCATGTCAGACTCCACCAACTAAACATCAAAACCAACCTCACATACCTCTGCATGTCTTATCTCTCAGACCAGTCTTCTAATAGGACATACAACTTTCCTCCAGATCGGCATGCTCCAACTCTAGTAAGCTCTGCAAAGCTCAACAATACTTACCTTCGAAAGGTTCTTAACTCGGTTCTCCACGTGGTTCAACAAATCCTCTTCCAATCAAGCAAACCTTTCAGAAATCTTTGCTTTCACCACATCATAGAGATCTGCAATCGCATCAGGGCTCAATCCTCTCAGAGACATCTCCCAATATTTTCAAAAACCCTCTTCAACAAACCCTAAACTGACTACCTTGTGACAACCTCCAAGTTTTATGCAAGTTAGATCGCAACCTGCCACCTCGCATGAACAACTAGGCCACAATTTCACAAGTTTAGTAACATGGATCTTCACTTAGATTACGCACAATCTCTTTGCCAACCTTTCCAAACAAGATCAACTCAGCTCTGATACCACTTGATGTAGTCAAGGATGGAGGATCTAATTAAGGATTGTCCAAACTTGTAGCCTAACAGTTCAGCATAGTGGAATAACACAAAACCAAACTAGATCTGAAGGAAAATGTATATCTTTATTCATCAACAACTGATTACATGCAATGTGTCGGGCTATAAGGCCTTCCTAGTTACGGCCAAATACAAAGCAAGAAACAGTTCTACAAGATCACGTAGGATCCAACACACTTCTCAGCTAGTCCAGGTTTGTAACACAACAGGACACTGGTAGGCACTCCAAGAAAGTTCTAAACTTGTGCTTACAAGCCACAAGAAATCTTCTTGTTCCTAAGCTCGCAAGCTACTAACTCTGCTATCTCTACCTTCCAGATACTCTGAGATCTGTACTCCTTCTTCCCCAAAATCATGCTACAACTCTACCCAAGACTCTCTACTTATACCACTCTTCAGCCACAAGTCGCTTGGATGAAAAAATTAACTCCTACAAACAAATATTAAATGCCCAACATCAGTCGGCTCTCCATAGCCTTACAATAAATAAATTCTCCATGTCGGCCTCTAGATCCACATAGGAGAATGCAACATGCCAAATCTAGGTCCCCACACATCTAATGATCAATCCATAACTCGAGGAGTGCGACCTAGATTAAATGTACCAGTCGGCCAAGCCGATTCACCAAGAACAACCATCAGTAATCCAAACTACCGAGTGCCAGGAAATATACCGAGAAAACATAGAAACTGAGCTCCACAAGCATTACCAAGCACCAAAACTGTCGAATCTCCTTCAATGACCGAGCTCCCTTTAGCAACCGAGTCCTCCAACAACTGAGCCACTTCAGCGACTGAGCAACAAACACAAACACCAAGACCTCGTCGGTAACCGAGCAACAAAACACCAAGTCACCGAGTGACCATCATCCACCAGAACTTCCAACTGAGGATCACCAAGCTCCATCGGTGAAGCCAAACAAACTTCTATCGAGATCACCAGCCAATTAACCAAACTCCACCAGACAGTTACTGAGATTGCCAAGATCTTCAAGAACCGAGGATGCCCCTACATCATTTCTAGTTAATGAATGTACTAGGTAAGGAATTATTGAGGTAATTATTATTTACTCCATAGAAACCTATGCTTTTTTGTTTTGTTTGATTAAAAATTAATCAATGGCTTGTGCAATCATATAGCTCATAAGTATCTTGTTAGGATAATGGTGAATAAGTTATTGTTGAGGTGATGTATTTCCCTATAGAGGTTAGGGAGAGAAATCTAATAGTCTTTATAATCACACACAAGGATATACAAGATTGTTAGGCCAAAGTGGGAAATTGTTTCAATTCTTAAGATAGGAATTATAACCTATGATCCACATAGCTTAAAAAGTCTCTAGACTCGTCAAAGGAAATTGATGTGATTTTAGTTGGATGAAAATTTCTCAAAGCTAGAATGAAGTATTCGATTAAAATGAAATTAACGGATTCATAATGAGAATAAGAAAATTAGATTTGTTAGAACTGAAGGATGTGACATAAACATATTTCAATATTGAATAGGGAGGTGGGCTTAACTTGATATTTTAAAGAAAATGAAGAATCCAATTGAATTATTCTTACGATCCAAGAAAAGAAAATAATTTTATTAATTTTAAATAATTTTATATAAAACCATTTCTCTTGATAAGATATGATTTATTGATTTGGAATCATTCATGATCTAATGTAAAGTAATTTCCTAAAATGTATAAGTGGTGTAACTATTGTTATGCCCATTCCATTGTGCTAGCCATTTGATCACTATTGCATTGGACTACTTGCACATCCCTAAAGGATTGTCAAATTTCAATGAAACCTATAATTGTGTTAGTTTGCATAATCTCTATCGAACAATTTCATTGGTTTAGAATATTTTAGTGTTGTAATTGAATTTTATTGTGTCATTAGTCCTAGGTTCCATGATGTTTAATGCTAATATTATTCCCTAATTTGTTTAGATGATGCTAAGTGTATGGGAAGATAATATCAGTAGTGACACTTGGAAAAAATTTGTAAACCCAAAGTTTGTTATACCTAAAAGGTTTTAGCATGTTGTATCATTTTGATCACTTCTACATCTAATTATTAGTGTATGTCTAAAACACTACCAATATTGTTAGTATTTTGTGTTCCACCATTGACTAGGAGGATGCACATCTATTAGTGTTGTGTCGAGCCCCTTCCTTTTTATTCATATGGCTATGAATATTACAAATTAAAAATTATGATTTAATATTAGAATTGTTGTGTGGTGTGCCCATGCATTATCAAAGAGTTGTTAGTTTTGTAAGTTCTCCTTTTTGCACCATTAGCCAGAGAGATCTCTTTTTTAAACAAGTGGATTGCAATAGATTAAAAAATTTGTACTAAATAACATACAAAGTTATTCAATGATCATGCTCTAGCTAATCCAATGAATCATGATTTATTTTAATTTTATGGTGATATTGGGTAAGTCATTGTACACTATTAGTTCATGTATCCACATTAGCAAAATATAGTCTCCTACATTTATTCTTCATGTCATTGTGCATTGTAGACCACATATAATGAAAATCAAGAATTAAATAGCTTATATCGTAGCCAACATGTTTTGAATTGAAATGTCAACTCAAAAATCATGCTACAACATTGAAGATTCAACTAAGGAAAGTGTTAAATTTCTACTTTGAAACAATTTGATCTAGGCTTTTTTGTGCTAATCGGATCAAGTGGTTAATGCAAAAAACTAACAAGTAGTTACATGCATTGCCCCATACATGAATTATATTTTTCTTAGCAATGTTCTTAATTTTGCATAAATAAGAGCAATGTGCTCTTTCAAAGAGGGAAGGTTGGAAAGATCTTTACATGTACATACCATTGAAACTTTTCCTTGTAAGTATTTTTCTTGTCTTGTTTTGGAATATAATATATATATACTCATGTCCATTTTTCGTGTTTCATATGTTTACATTTTCTCTTCTATTTATATGTCAATAGATTTTAATCTTTTATAAAAAGTTCTAATATTATAAATGTGTAATTATAGCTCATCAATATTTAATAATGGAGATGATCACTTGTCACTCTTTTGTACTATCCATTAGGCTAGCATCTTATTATTTGGTTATGAATGTTTAAGGATTGTTAAAGGCATCAAATATAAAACTAACTGTGTGTAAATTTCTAGAAAGTTAGTTAAGCACATCATTAATCATGTGCTCACTAAGTCAGTAAAATTAGGGATGCATCATGCATCTATCAACCTCTCTACATTCCAAGTTTGTTCAACACACATTAGCTAAAGGCATAAAAAATACAAATATGACCATGTCTGCATTTTTTGAAAGTTAATAAAGTACACCATTAAACTAAGCCATCAAATAGGAAAATTAGAGATGTAGCATGCATCTTGGGGAGAGGGACCAATACATGTGCATGTTAACTTCATGCTTTTCAAAATCCTATGTAAATATCTTGAATCACTGTCAATCTTAGCAATTTACTTATCAAGTCTCCTACTTCAAATATTTTTTTTCAAGTTCACATGGTCAAATATGATGCTACATTAGCATGCATTTCTTAAGGTGTCTAAATAGTCTTAAAAAAGGTAAGTCCACTAGGTGTGTACAAAGTCATGTTAAAAAAAAAAAGTAAGCCTAATAGGTGTGCACTAAGTCATGTATATAATTTTTTTTAAAAAAAAGCTGAATAAGTGTGCACTAAGTCATGTATTAAAAAAAAAAGCCCAATAGGTGTGCACTAAGTCAAGTATAAAATAAAAGTAAGCCCAATGGGTATTTACCAAGTCATGTATAAAGAAGTGTAAGTCCAATAAATGTGCACTAACTCATGTATAGTAGTACCTGACGTAACATCACATAATTGATTTCTTTTTTAAAATGTAAAGAAATATTTTTGAAAATAAATATTGTGACAACACTTTTAAGTTCGCCCCAAAATCAATTGTAGTCACATAATGAGACTAACTGCTATGTTATAAGCACCGTATTACTTTCAAAAGTGCCTAATATAAACTATTTTTTTTATTTTTTTATTTTTATACAACTTGTACAAATGGAACCTTAGTCCATTTTTAATAAGGAAGCCGTGGTACAAATTTTTAATTTGTGATCTCACTGTCCATTTTTTATAAGGAAGCAGTGCTACAAATTTTTAATTTGTGATCTCACTTTTGACGCTGAGAAGTCGGATCTTGAATTAGAACCCTGTTCCCATTGATCCCTTTCCCCCATTGATTAGCTATATAGCATGCGTCATGAATCGACCCTAAAATCGTCCCTACAAAAGAATGGACGAAAAATACGTTGTGGTGGAGATCCCGGGAGAGCTCAAGCTGTACAGCGACGGATCCGTGGAGCGTGCGCCTCCACATTCACCCCTCACTCACTCAATTCCTCCTTCCAATCACACCTTCGTTAATGGAGTCGCCACAAGAGATGAGCCTCTCAACGACACCACCGGACTATGGGCTCGCACATATTCGCCCCACACTTATACGAAGATAAAACTTCCGCTGCTGCTGCATTTTCACGGCGGAGGGTTCTGCGTCGGCCACGCCGATTGGCGCATGTTTTATTATTTCTGCTCGCGCCTTGCGAGAGAATTGCAGGTGGTGGTCGTGTCGGTAGATTATAGGCTAGCTCCCGAGCACCGCCTCCCCGCCGCCTACCACGACTGCATTGCAGCAGTCGACAGGCTGCGCTCCCTCACTGAAAAGCAACACTGGCTCACCGAGAAGGCCGATTTCTGGCGCTGTTTTCTCATGGGGGAGAGCGCAGAGGCCAACTTAGCTCACCACACAGCGCTCGCCAAGGAAAGCGATAAACTTCTTTGCTTTCGCGGTAGTATACTAATTCACCCGGGCTTTGTCAGAAACGAGCTGAGTATTTCGGAGGCGGAAACCGTTCCTAAAACAAACTTTATCACCGTCCAAAAGATCGACGCCTTCGCAAATATGAGTGTACCGGAGGGAAGTAACAAAGACTACCCAGTTTCAAATCCCTTGAGTCCTCAGGCCCCTCCTCTTCGCGGGTAAAGCTTCCCAGAATGTTAGTTGCCATTGCAGATGGAGATTTAATGCGAGACAGACAGATGGAGTTCTGCCAGGCCATGATGAATGCGGGGCAAAGCGTTCAGCTGATTATTTCAGAAAATATGGAGCATTGTTTTCATTTGAATGAATTTGCCATCTCCAAAGACCCGCACACTGCGGCCCAGGTTTCGAATCTTTTTGCTGCCGTCGACCGTTTTATCAAGGATTGTCTAGACTTCCCAACCACTCGTTATCAACACCTTAAATCCGCACTATGATTGTTTTTCACTGGTTGAGCATGGAATTATTTTCATTGAATTTTGACCAAAAAAACGTTAGTATTTAAGAACTCGTGCGTGTATCGTTTTTTCGTTATCAGTTCCGGCCCGTTCTTCTCATCAAATGCATTTGTTTTGGCCATGATATTTGTTATTTCAGACAAATAATCTCCATTACCATGGAGTAAACAGCAGAAACATTTCTACTTTTGTATGTGCAAGTAATAAAGTCTTAGAATTGGTTTGGCTATATGGTGAACTAGAGACGTCATGACTTGTTACATGTTTATCTGTCTATGTCTGTATATATTTTGAAGCAGGTGTTTGTGGACATGATCCTTGTTTTCTTCGGGGAATGTTTCTGGTTTCTTTAGTTCATATGGCCATCTCATTCTTGTTTTTTTTTTCTTATTAGATGCTAGCAGACGGTGAATACAATGACAAAAATGGATAAATAGGTAACCGTAATATGTAGGGTGCAAGATCTTGGTGATGAAATATGAAGAAATTAGATCAATCATATCAATCATTTGTGGGCGGTTATAATGAAGAAATTAGTAATGGATTCTTGCTTAAGAATGAGAAATATAACTGTACTATTTCTTGTAGCAGCATGGACAGTGAGGAAGATGTGTATGCAAAAGATTCATCAACTAAATAAACTCAAGTAGATGATTATGTAATCAATAAATGTACTGAAGATACAAATGGCGAGAAAGAAGATGTATTCTTCTTTGATATCTTAAATTCTTTTGACCATTTTTTTTATTCTAAAGTTGTTATTGATGGTTTGTTTGAGGGTAGCATAGGCATAGCATATGAAGATGTGAATGCAAACTCAAGTGTTTGTATAGCTAATGATGTTTATTATGATGAGTTTACACTCGATGAATTTGACGTTAGTAATCATATGGTTGTGTATGGCATCAATTTGTTTGGGTGTGCAAAATATGTCTTCCTCATGTAGAGTGCACTTCAACAAGGCCGTGTGATATTGTAACCATAAAATTAATGTGGAAGGAGTTGTATTATATAATTCTAATTTTAGTAGCACATATTCCACAAAGAGTTTCCAAGACAAAGATGAAACAACGAGACAATTTTAATGATTCATCTCTTTGCACAACGTATCTCATGATCTCAATTATTATGTTGATGAAGATTGTATCAACATAGATAAAAGTGAAGTATGTTGGTTGTTTATTGTCTTCGAGATGAATGCAATTGAATATGAAAGCTTTTTTTTTTTATGAATATGTAGTTCTTCTCATATAGTGTGGATCATAGTATGTATCGGGGGAGCTTGGGCCCAACAATAGTTTGCAATGGTGTTGAGAAAGACCATATTGTCTTGGTTAATGATCAACCGATTTCTCAAGCTACATATACACTTAATCATCATTTTTTCAATTTGATTCATAGATTATATGCTTACTTTTAAAAATCAATAGGATAGAGGGGCATATTTATTTTCCCTTATGAATTGGAGGTGTTCTAATTTTTCATGAATTCCCCAAGGAGGTAATTGGGTATGAAAATCCCATGAATTCTTTTGGTGTTAACTTGATTTTTCAAATCTTTTCCTAACTTCCATAGAAATAAATGATGCCATTATATAATAGTGTAGTGGCATATGTCAAATCTTCTTCTAGTGTCCCTTTTCTATTGTTCCTAAAAACCTACCTTGAATCCTTGTGAAATTTCCTAGGTATTGATATTGTTAGCTTTTCATATTGTTAGGGTTTATCTTACATACCTACCTCTTCCACCATTTTCGATCCTCTAAGTTAAATAGACTATGAGGGTCAATATTTTATAATTTTAAAAATTACGATCCCCACGTACCATTTCATTAGTATTTCCAAATCTCCAAAGTTCAAAAACTATTTTTTTCCAAATATCAAGTTTGTCAAAGTTTTGGTTTATCAATGTTCCTCTTATTCTCCTTTTGTCCTTGTCGTCATCAATCCCAAAATTCTTCATAAGAATAATTAATTTATCTTGAATACTTTCAAAGATCTTCATTCATCCATCCCTTGGTACTTGTTCCCCAACTTTCCAATTCCTAGATGATCCAATAATCAACTTCTTAAACTTCTACATCCCTTCATCCCCATTAGATTGTCATCTTTATCATGTTTCCCCCAAAAGTATGACTCCTTGAAATTCACCTTAGTCCTTTCTAAATTCGTCCAAGTATTTTGGACTTTGATACTTTCTATTTTCAAAAAGCCTTTGGACATTCATTCCCAAAAGGTCTAAAATCCCACATTTAATCTACTAACATCATTCTCTTTCCAACATTATCACCATTTTTAGTTTTTAATAGCTAAGTTATTTTAGGATATCAAAGGAGTTTATGTTCCTATCTTTGGACCAACATGTATGTAAATTAAAGTATCCCCAATGGTCTAATGATCCAACAAGCCAAGAGAAATAGAGGTGTATGTTGAGACATCATTAATTTTAACACTTCTCTTCTAAGTGTAATGGGCATGAAGGTAAGAAATGGCATGATACTAGATGTTGATATCAATAGGGTTACTCCACATGACATGTTTTCATTTTCCTACTACTCTACAATTCCATTAATGCATGTCAATTCTTGTATTTCCAAGATTTCAATCCAATGGTACTAGAATCAAATATCATTTTAATTACATTTTAGCATGGATCTAAAGGATAAAGACAATGCGCATACCTTAATATTGTTCAAAACAATCCTTTCATTAGAATATCTTCTCTAGATCACATTTTTAGAGGATTTTGTCAATCTTTACCTTGTTCTTATAAAGAAAAGTAGAGTCATGGATAAATTTAGTTTAAAATATGATAAAATATTGATAGAAAGACATGTTCCTTTCTTGCAAATGTACAACATCATATGGAAGGATATCACAAAATATTATTTTGAGGGTTACATCTAAATTGTGTATTTTAAAGGCAATGAATGTCTTAAGTAAGGAATAATCAAGGTAATTGTTAATAAGCCCATAACTATCTATGTCTTTTTTATTTGTTTCATTAAAAATAAACCAATTACTTGTGCAATCTTAGAGAGGTCTCTATTATCTTGTTAGGATAATGATGAATAAGTGGCAGGTGATAGAACCAACAGATACTCCGAGAGAATAAGAAAATTAGATCTATTAGAACCAAAGGATGTGACACTAATCATTTGAATTGAATAGGGAGGTGGGCTTGGGAGGTGGGCTTAGTAATATTTTAAAGAGTTTGAAGAAGATGATAAAATTATTCTTACGAGTCAAGTAAAATGATGAATTTTAGATTATAAAACTATTTCTCATGATAAGATATGGTTTATTATTTTAGAATCATTCATAACCTAATATAAAGTGATTTCCTAAAATTTAGAAGCATTGTAAGTGTTGTTATACCCATTATGTTGTGCTATCCATTTTATCACATTTGGACTATTTGCACATCCCTAAAGGGTAGTCAAATTTCAATAAAACCCTTACTCAAGTATTAGTTTCATGATCTCTATCTAACAATTTTATTCTCTTCAAATATTTGAGTGATGTCATTGAATTTTATTGTACCATTGTTCATTGGTTCCATTGTGTTTAATGATAACGTTACTTTCTATTTTGTTTAGATGATGCTAAGTGTATGGGAGAATAATATCAATAGTAACACTTGATAGGATTTTTTAAAACTAAAGATTTGTTAGAGATGAAAGGTTTTGGCATATTTTGGCTTGTTATTATTTTTTTACATTCCACCATTGACTAGTAGGATGTGTCTAGTTATTAGTGTTGCGGTGAGCCCCTTCCTTTTTATCCATATGGTTATGAATAGAATAAAGTAAAATATATGGTGTCGGGATTGCTATGTGGTGTGCCCATGCATTGTTGAGAAGTTGTTAATTTTGTAAGTTATATTATTTGTGTCATTAACCAAAAACATTTCTTTTGCAAACAAGTGGCAACACAATGTAAATTTTATGCTAAATAATATGCAAGGTTATTGAATGATCATACTCTAGCTCTTCTAATGAATCATAATTTATTTAAATTTTATGGTGACATTAGAAATGTCATTGTATACTATTGGCTCATGTATCAACATTAGAAAAGTATAGTCTCCTACATTTCTTCTTCATGTCAATCTACATAGCAAACCACATATAATGAAAATCAAGAATTACATATCTATATATCTTAGCCACCATGTTTTTGAATTGAAATATTATCTCAATGATCATGCATCTACCAACCTGTCTACATTCTGAGTTTGTTCAACACACATTAGTTAAAGGCATAAAAAACAAAGCTGGTCATTTGTGCATTTCTTGAAAGTTAGTTAAGCACATCATTAAACTAAGTTATCAAATAGGAAATTTAGAGATGCATCATGTATCTTATATCTAAAAGAGAAGAACCAATAAATATACATACTAACTTCACGCTTCTCAAAATCCTATACAAATATTTTAAATTACTATCAATTTTATAACAATTTAGTTATAAGTCTTTTAATTCAAACATTTATTTTCAAATTCACAAGATTCATATGTTTTAAAATCAGCACACTTATCATTAAAATATTAAGAGTAACATGAATGACAGGCAAGAAGAATATTCGATTTTACTGAACCCATGTGTTCACTGTACCAACATCATGTGCTCACTCTAAATTATCCTTTCTAAAAGACGATGCAATTTTTATATGCAAAAGCCACATGTAAAAATCATTCCTTAAAATCAATTGATTAAATAAAAACTGCCAAAACCACCAAGCTCGTATAACGAAAATTGACTAAAATCTTACAGCCTACAGATAGTTAGCCATTTATCCACTTTTTGTTCTTGTATTCACCGTCTGCTAACAAGTAATGAGCAAAAAATAAGAATGAGATGGCCATATGAACAAAAGAAACCAGAAACATTCACTGAACAAAACAAGGACGATGTCCACAAACACCTACTTTATTGTTCATATTTTCCATTACACTCAAAATATATAGAGAGATAGACAGACAAACATGTAACAAGTCACGCCTATAGTTCACTATATAGCCAGACCAATTCTAAAACTTTGTTACTTGAACACACAAAAGCAGAAATGTCTCTAGTAATGGAGATAATTTGTTTGAAATAGCAGATATCACAAATATGCCCATGAAAACAAATGCATTTGATGAGAAGAACGGGCCGGAATTGATAGCGAAATAACGATACACACACCCGAGCTCGTAAACATCAACGATTTTTGTGAAAATTCAATGAAAAGAAATCCAACTCAACCCGTGAAATGCAATCCGAGAAACTTTATAATGCGGATTTAAGGTTTTCATCTCGACTGTTTGGGAAGTGTAGACAATCTATTGTGGCGACTACATTAACGATTAAGGCGTGATTGGAAGAAGGAATCGGGCGAGCGTGGTGGCGTACGCTCCACGGATCCGTCGCTGAACAGCTTTAGCTCTCCCGGAATCTCCACAACTACTTGTTTTCCTTTCATTCTTTGGTAGGAATGATTCTATGGTAAATGCATAATGCTACTATATAGCCAATCAATGGAAGTAATATGGGGGACAGGGATGAGTAGGAGAGAGGTTCTAATCCAATATCCGAATTCAACGGCATCAACGAGTCAAACCAATCTGTACCACTCTGAAGTTGAGAGAGTCAGTTTTTCCTTATATTATTTTTCTAGTTCTGTTTGAATATAAGTTATTAAGAATATTAGTTTTTTACAATTTATCATAGTAATTCTTGTTTCTTTTGGTTTAGATTGTGTCTATTTTTGCATTAACATTTTGGATCACATTTTGTGATCTATCATTAGGCTCGAATAAGTTACGATAAAAATGACCTATATTAAACACTTTTGAAAGGACCACCAACCTTAATACACAATAGCTCATCCTTCCATTTGATCATGGTTGATTTCGGGGGTGGATAAAATGGTTCTAATAGTGCTATACTACCAATGTGTGTCAATACTTGTCTCTAAAAAGATGTCTCTTTAAAATTATAAAAAGCAATCAATTATGTGATGTCATGTCATGTACCACTATACATGACTTAGTGCACACCTACTGGGCTTACTATTTTTTATACATTACTTAGTGCACGTCGATCGGGCTTACATTTTTTTTAATACATGATTTAGTCGACACCTATTAGGCGTACCTTTTTTTAATACATGAGTGCACACCTACTAGGCTTACTTTTTTTGGAGTTGTCTATGCAGACATCAAAAGAGCCTATGATAAGATAGGTTTCGGTATCTGATAATTAAATTAAAAATCAAAGCATATAATCAGATATTCTCAAAGTACAAAGCCAACAAAGATTGTTGAGTAACAAGGAAGGTTTGTCAATTTAGGATGTGCGTTGTGGAGCCATTGGGAACAAGGAGAATGGAGAGATAAGTGGAGCAGAGCGAGGAATTGTATAGGGAGTAGCGAGAGGTAGGGCTTCTTGCCAACCTTTGGAAGGTGGATCCTTATTGGTGGTACCCAATGGAATAAACTTTCAAGTTCTTCAGATAGCAAGGAAGGTGTGGGTCAGACAAATGTGGATCCAAAGGTCATGGATGAAGGGCTTGCTAACAAAAGCGTGAAGGGAAAAGTGGACCCTGGGGGAAAGTTGATTTTTTACTTGGTCCCTGAGGGAGAGCATCTGACATCACATGCAAAGGACATCATGGGCCCAACAAAAAATAAGATTAATAAATCTAATGGTAGGTCGAATCTAGATTCTATGGTTCACAAGCATGATGTTGGAGCCTTGGATGGCAAGGCTAGTCTAATGGCCCATGCAAGGGTAGGGGCCAAGATGAAAATGGTCAAAAACCTCAAGCTGCTCTTTTTGGGGCTAAACCTAGCTACAAATATTCCTTTACCCAAGTGGATAATATTTCAGATTCTAAAAATGGTAAGTTTTCTATTTCGGTCTTGAATTCTGTAATTGACCACAATATCTCTTTAATGGCTCTATCTCTTGGGGTAAGTTCATGCGTATCAGACCCAACATTGAAGTTATTAGAGCCTTTGTTAGGAGAAAATGGAGACTAAAAGGCCAGGCTGAAGTTTTGGCTCTCTCAAAGGGTTATTTTTTGTTTTCTTTTTAATGTGAGGAGGACATCTCTGCTATATTATGTGGGGGTCTATGGGTTATTAGTAAAGCCTCCTTGGCTTTTAATAAATGGACCAAAAATCTAGATTTGAATGACACATCCTTTGAGATGTTTCCAATTCAGCTGTGTCTTCTTAGATTACCTATAAAGTTTTGGAACAAAGACATTTTTAGAGGTATTGTGAGCTCCTTTGGGGAGCTTCTTTCCATAGATCCAATGGTTGCAGCTTAGAAGAGGTTAGTCTTTGCAAGAATCCTATGTTGGTATTATTCAATCCACCGATCTTCCTTCTTCTATTGATATTATTTCTAAGTTGGGCTCATGCGCTCAAACTATTGAGTTTGAATCTTTACCTTTTTTGAACTTTCTATAAAAGAAATCTGGTCATTGGGCGAGGAAATGCCCCTTTAAAGTGTAGAAGAAGCTTGAGAAAACTATTAGAAGATTGTGAAAGTCTGGAAGGCTAAACCAAAAGATAGAAGAACTAACCCTCAAGTGCCTTCAAATCTAGTGGAGTGTGATAATAAGGAAGGAGTGAAGGAGCCTCAGAATCCTAAGATGATGGGAAATAATAAGGAGAATGATGACTCTAGTTTTGTTGGGAATCATGCACCCTTTGAAGAAGGGAAGAGTTTTAATGAGAACCTTGGCCTTGACAAAATGCCCTAAGAGAATAGTTCTAAAGGGAAGAGTGATGATTTGTAGGACTTCAACATAAATGATTCCATATGTGATAAACAAATAGGGATCCAGTATCTTGGTGGTGAATATTTAGATGGAGTTAAGGGGTGGGGTCTCCTTTGATTCTTTCACATGTTTCCTTCTATAGTTCCCCTAATATTATTGTCTCTTCAGTCCATAATCTTGAAGGTAGGATGGAGTCATTTGACCCTAAGATTTTAACCCCTAATATATTTGTTTCTACTTTCCATAATTTGGAAGGTGAAAACGAGTCTATTGATCCAAAAATTTTGACTAATTGTAATGAGAATATCACTAAAATATAATTTTGACTAATTGTAATGGGAAAATATAATTTTAGTTAAGAAGATATAGATTTGGATGATGATTTACCTTTTGTCAACGTTGAAAGGGAAAAGGGAAGCAAAAAGGTTCATACTATATGGGGGTGTCTACCAGAAATAGGGCTAGGTAGATTGTGAAGTCACTAAGAGCTCTGGTAATAAATAATCAAAATGGTATATGGAAGAAGAATGACTGCATAAAATAGTAGATGAGGCTCAAGAAACTATCCCAGAGATCTACTGGAGTAGTACCCCTGTTAAGAAATGAGGGGGATGTCTTGGAATATCAGAGAGCTGGGTGAAAGCACAAACCTGTGTCGCAGTAGAGGACAAACTAGGGGGTTTCGGCCGGAAGGGTTTCGGCCGAATACGGTTCGGCCGAACCCATGTGGCGGATATGAGGTGCCAAGTGGCGCCAATGTGGCAAGCATGGTTCGGCCGAACATGTTTCGGCCGAAATAGGTTCGGCTGAACACCCGAAAAATTATAAATAGGCGAAGATTGCCCTCCTGAGCTCATTTGTTCACTAGCGGCTTCCGGATTTTGAGGAGGGCTTAAGAGGGTTTCGGTCGAACGAGGTATGTTTTTTTTTGCTTTTTTTTTTAAGTTTTAATAGTTTTATTATTTTTTAATTTGTTTTTTTTAATTTAAATAAAATAGTTAATTTTTAAAAATGTGTTAAAATAGTTAATTTATTTTTCTAATTTAAATAAAATAGTTAATTTGTTTTTCTAATTTAAATAAAATAGTTAATTTGTTTTTTTTAATTTAAATAAAATAGTTAATTTTTTTAAAAATTTAAATAAAATAGTTTGTTTGTTTTTTTACTTTAAATGAAATAGTTAATTTAGTTTAAATTTAACATAGTTAAGCATAGTGAAACATAGTTAACATAGTTAATCATAGTTAAACATGTAGTTAACATAGTTAACCATAGTTAAACTTAATAACATAGTTAATCTTAAGAACATAGTTAACCATAGTTAAACTTAATAACATATTTAACCATAGTTAATCTTAAAAACATAGTTAACATAATGAACATAGTTAATCATAGTTAAACTTAAGAACATAGTTAACTATAATCCTAACTTTAATCCTAGAACCCTAACATATTATAGATAATCCTAACACAAATTGTAACCCTAAACCTTGATCATACTCGTAATTGTAACCATTAACCTTTAACTCTAACCTTAACAATTTAATCCTAACTATAACCCTAAATATTAATTGTAACAATAACCAAAACCCTAACCCTAACTATAATCCAAAGTCTAACCGCAATTCTAAGTGTAACCATAATTCTAACCCTAACCCTAAACAAATTTCTAACCCTAACCATAAACCTAACCCTAACATTAAACCTTAACACTTAATCCTAAATGTAAATGTAACTATAACTATAACCAAAAGCCTAAACCCCAACCCTAACCATAGTCATATACTCATTAAATGCTAAACCCTAACCATAAATGCTAAAATATAATTAGAAATGGTAAACCATAATTATAAACCTAAACTACAAATTTTGGAGGAGACGTTAGTTTCATCCACCACTATCCCTAATAGGGATAGGGTGAATGTTATTAGAGATGAGATGTTACGTATGATTGACACTGTTCAATCATACAACCCATATGATGAGATTAGTTCTCATGGATTCTATACTTCTTTGTCTCGCAGTGTCACTGGCACTGTGAAGTACAGCACCATTGATACACTTGTTACCACCCTTATGGTGAAGGGTATGTTTCCTCATTATTTAGATAAGAAGAAGGTGAGAGGATATATGGTGACGAGATGTGAGGATGATCTTGTGGGACCCTTCATATATCCTTGATGGTTGGCCTCGCAGCACAGGTGGCCCCAGAAGGATGAGCTGCCACTGTATTTCTACAAACAATTGTATGCAGAATTTCATTTGCATCTGGATGTTGATTATAAAGATATTCCCAGTTATGTTGGGTAGGGGAAGGGTAGATTATATGATAGGTTTAGAGCACCTGATGCCCCTGTGCCCACTGATAAGCGGGCAAGGGTGGGTCCAAACCTTTTGGTCGTACCAAAAGGTTTGGAAGTAGCAGGAGGGGTTGTGACAGATGAGACGCTGAGGACTGATGTGTATTCTAGCATAGCTACTATCGCCACACAGGTTCAGGAGATGTCATCTAATCGTGTGGGTAGATATGTGTTACATTCACGTTCAACCATTCCTACACCTACACAGCCTGGTGCATCATGTAGTGGTGGTGACTTATATGATATAGTTGACATACCATCTCCTCTAGAGGTTGTAGCTATATCA
Source organism: Chamaecyparis obtusa (assembly GCA_027943335.1). Classification (NCBI taxonomy): domain Eukaryota; kingdom Viridiplantae; phylum Streptophyta; class Pinopsida; order Cupressales; family Cupressaceae; genus Chamaecyparis; species Chamaecyparis obtusa. The sequence goes on along the minus strand of BSBK01002893.1, from coordinate 33,059 downwards.
GATATGGACCATTTGCGACACACGAGCGCATGTTTATCTAGTGATTTACTTTCGGCATATCAGACCATACAGATGCTTAATGGGATGTCACTCGGGGAGGTTCCTGCATTTGTCAGGACATATAGTGCTCAGCAGAATACACCACCCACAGGTTCTCAGCAGTGTACACCACCCACAGGTCCTCAACAAACTACAGCACCCACAGGTCCTCCGCCTACTGCACCACCCACAGGTCCTTCACCTACTGCACCACCACCTACAGCTCTTCATTAGACCACTCAGAGCACTTCATCAATGCGTCGAGGTCGTCAGCTCTTTACTACATTGCTTACAGACATGGATATTGATCCTTCAGATATACAATGTGATTCGGGAGAGTTGAGTGCTATTGGTAGAGCATTAGGGGGTCTGATTGGTGTTGTTCCACCTGATGCACCTGGATATGGAGATTTATAGACTCCACGTGATCCTATCCAGCATGATACACAAGTATATCGAGATGTTTGTTCAAAAAATTAATTTTTCTATGATCATAAGTATTTAAAATTTATTATATATGTACATGATACATATGTGTGACATGTATTTTGTTTATTGTACACAGACATCAGGAGGAGGTGGAGCGGCATCAGGAGGAGGTGGTGCACCGACATCAGGTCACGGATCTGGACAGGGCCCTAGTTGAGTGTCTATATTTCATGTGACATTTCATTTTAGACTATTTCATATTAGATATTTCATGGTTATATATCCAGTTACATGGTACATATGGTTATATGCTTATAGAGTTACATGTGGTATATGGTTACATGGTTACATATTTCATCTTTTAGACTTATTTCATCTTTTAGACTTATTTTTTGTGTACACATGTGTTAATGTATGTACATTATATATTATGCCATGTATAGTCAATGTTATTTCATCTTTTAGACTTATTTTTTGTGTACACATGTGTTAATGTATGTACATTATATAGTATGCCATGTATAGTCAATGTTATTTCATCTTTTAGACTTATTTTTTGTGTACACATTATTCTAATTAGTGCACATAATTATATAACTAATTAGATAACATAATTAGATAACTAATTACTAATCTAATTACTTTAATCTAACAAAATTACTAATCTAATTAGTGAACATAATTCTAGATAATTAGATAACTTAACTAACAATTACTAATCTAATTAGTGAGTTCATAATTAGATAACTAATGTTATTTCATCTTTAACTAACGTAAAATTAACTAATCTAACTAACATATAATTAGTTAACTAATTTGTTATTTCATCTTTAACTAAACTAATTAGTGAACATAATTAGATAACTAACTAGATAACATAATTAGTGAACATAATTAGATAACTAATTACTAATATAATTAAGTTAATCTAACAATTACTAATCTAATTAGTTCAAACATAATTAGTGAACATAATTAGATAACATAATTAGTGAACATAATTAGATAATTAGATCTAACTTAACTAACAATTACTAATCTAATTAGTGAACATAATTAGATAACTAATGTTATTTCATCTTTTTAACTAACGTAAAATTAACTAATCTAACTAACATAATTAGATAACTAATTTGTTATTTCATCTTTAACTAATCTAATTAGTGAACATAATTAGATAACTAATGTTATTGAACATCTTTAACTAACGTAAACATAATTAGATAACATAATTAAAGATAACTAATTACTAATCTAACCGACATAACTAACTAATCTAACTAAAATTTTAACATAATTAAAGTAAAACATATAATTAACTAAAGCATGATTACATACATACATACATAAAAACATATTTGCTATATATATGAGCTCAAACATGAAACTTCAAGCTAGATAGAGTTCAAATATGAAAGTACAAGAGCTACAAAAGGAAGTTTATTCAGAAGCTTATAGAGTTCTAAAGCTCCTGATACATATAGTCTGGATCCTCTCTATCTTTTATTATCTCCAAAAAAATTTCATATTCTTCAATAGACAACCTCCACTTCTGAATTTTGACACCTCATTTTTTTGGCAATGCTTCAAATTGCAGCTTTGTTGCTATAACCAAGTGACTGTAATGTAGAACTTTTTTGTCAGACATGTATTCAACAAATTGAACACCATTTTTGTTAACCTTTTTTTGCTGATAATAGGTTCCTTCAATAATAACTGAACCAGTTGGATATGTCTGTTCATCATCATCTACAATTTGTTCTGTCAACTTGTATTTTGCTTTCGTGCATCTTAGTAGATAATAATCTACACTTTCTATATTGTCAGGCTCCGCAACTACAGCAAAAATATCACCTAGATACAAATGTATTCTATTAAAATTAAACATCACTTAAATATGATAAATTAAAATTAAATAAAAGAATATGTATGTGCACGCACCTGTAACAACTAGATCAGAGACACGCTCATAATCAGCTGAATATATAGGATCATGAATGTTTATGTTAATGTCATCATCTTCATAAGGAGGCATTCTGATTAACTCCTTCATAGCCCATCGTGAAACATATCCATTTGCAATATTCTCACATTGACTTAATGGATTGTCCTCAATGCAGTGAGCACAAAAACATGATTTTTCTCTAACTTGAATCAAAATAGGCTTGTGTTGTCCTGTAGTGATCAATTGATGTAAACTTCTAATACCAACAATTCTTTGACAATTGTAAGGATTAGATCGGTCTATATCTGTTACAAATATGAAATAAAAGTTGTACATTTTTAAATTAGTTCAATTGTGAAAAGATTGACATGAACACAAAATTAAAATTTTATGTAACAAAATATAAATTACCTTTCACTTCCCAAAAATAACGTTTGTTGTATTTGGTGTCCCGAGGAGCAAAATGACTTTGACACCATTCAATAATTTTCTTTGAATTGTCTATCATGTTACCTATGTATATTTTTGAATTATCAATTTAAAGAAAATACATCTAAGCTAAAATTTTAAATTATTTGAAATTCATATATATATATATATATATATATATTGAACATCATGTGTACCTGCAAGTTCATGTTGGCGAAGTGCACACTTCACACATGCTCCTGCTCCATCGTGCTCTCCTTTTCCATGTCCACTTTCAAAGAAGTTCCACAAAAATTTAACATTACGTCTAGCATGTTGCATGGCTAGCCAATTAAAGGCTTTTGCAGATTTAAATTGTCCTGCAAAATTAAGTTGCACATGTGCATACATACATGTCATCCTTTAATGATTTTTAAAAAAATGAAATGAAAATAAAAATAAATCGAAGTATCAATACACATACCTGCACAACCATCAGACCAAATCCAATGTTGCGAAGCCTTTATCCCGCGATTTGCAATGTCTTCAAAAAACATTGCAAAACAATGAGCCACATAGCTTCTATCATGAACCTTATCATCACTGATATAGAAATGAACCTCCTTGATGATAATGCGTTCATTTGGATCGGGTCTTTGTACCTCATTCAAATCATATTGTGCATGTCTATAGGTCACTTGCACAAATATTACAACCTGATCAGAATGATAATATTGAGCTTGAAGCTCTTTTTGAGGGGAAAATGTATAGTTCTCAGCAAAATTTACAATTGAAAGAATACAACCAGGTGGAAAACAATCTTTCGAATCACGAAACTGTTTAGCTTGCCATCGTGCACCGTGACAATGCTGGATATGTGGATAAATGAGAGTACAAAATCTGGTCATAAACTCAAGGTAGGGCAATTCACTCTCCTTCAAAATAATTTTTTTGGATTCATCTCCACTCCTTGTTTGATATGTCTCATATTCAAATCTTTTCCACAAAACTGGTGTTGAAACATTAATATTGTCAATTTGCAATGGAAATTTATGCAAACCTCCACAATCACTGCATGCATTCTTTATGCACTGTACTTTGAACTCATCTGAATCTTCTAATTTATCACATAAAATAGATTTCACAAATTGTGTCGTACTTCCAGGGATGACCATATTTGAATCAAGAACTGCCACAAATTTTTTATATGATTGCAGGTATAGATGAAACTCAACATGATTTCAACAACAACAAGTTTCACGAATCTTATTTATGTGTACAAAGCAAGGGCGCAACCTCTCAAACATTCTCTGACATATTTTCACATCTGAAAATTCTTTCTTGAATTCTTCAAAAAATTTACTTTGTGTTGTATCTATAAAATGTTTTGGATGTGCAATTTTCATACCAGTCTCTTCATCTTTCATCTTATTGTATCTCTTCTATTAGAAGAAACACGAGAGTGAAGAAACACGAGAGTGAAGAAACACGAGAGTGAGCGGTCCAATATTCAATGACTAGTTTTTTTACATCTTCAAAACTTTTGTCTTTTCGAGGAAGCCTACAAATACTTACCCAATTGTGTTCAATGTTTTCATCTAACATATTTCTCTTCCTGATATATCTTTGAATAGTTCTTCTAGATACATTCAGTAAATTAGAAATTGCATTCACTTGCTTTCTCTGTGTCAACCTCGTACTAGATAAAGTAGTCATAATTGCTCTACGTGCAGCACTTAAATCAACTCCTCGACTTGAGTTATTAATGCTATTCAATGCATCTTGCAAATTTTGAACTATTGTTCGATTTACATTGTCTCTTGAGTTTTTCTTGTTGTCAACACCCAACAACTCCAAAACAGGAGTCATTTCTTTTTTCCTGAATAACTTAACAAATAATTGAGCTCTTCCAACCATACTTTTATTTTCAAAGTATTCATCCCAAAGTTTTTTGCAATGATTTTTAATTGTACTTTCAGATAACATTTCTTCTGATGAAAGTTGACTAAAAAGTGAATCCTCATTCATCTCATTCAAATTGCCCATGCCAAAAGATATATTTCCACCTCTGGAACTACCAATTTGTTCCCCTGTTTCAGTTGCATTTTCTTGAATATCAATAGGTTCTTGCTGATCTTCTTCAATATCAATAGGTTCTTGCTGATCTTCTTGAACTTCAACAAGTTGATCTTGATTATCTATTTTCTGATATTTTTTGTCATCCTTTGTTCGATCATATTTTCTGATTCTATTTCTTTTATTCCCCATTTGCAAAAACTGTTCAGATTCAAGTTTTCCAAAGCTTTCACAATTCTTCAATTCAATATCAGAGCTTAAATCTGTAAACCTGTATATCAAATACTGACCAAAATCCTGTTAACAAAAAAAATTGAATAAAATTAAAGTCATAAAAATCATTAATAAATATAAATCTACAATAAATTTCACATGCAATACCTAAATATCAAATAAAAAGCATTAATAAATTTAAAAAAACTATTAAAAAACACTTAATTTAAAATAAAAACTATTTAAATCTTACAAATAAAATTAAAATAATTGTTAACAAAAAAAATGAATAAAATTAAAGTCATAAAAATCATTAATAAATATAAATCTACAATAAATTTCACATCCAATACCTAAATATCAAATAAAAAGCATTAATAAATTTAAAAAAACTATTAAAAAACACTTAATTTAAAATAAAAACTATTTAAATCTTACAAATAAAATTAAAATAATTTATAAATCTCAAAAAACTTTTTTAAAAAAAAATCATTTTATATAAAAAACTAAAAAATATCGATTTTATTAAAAAAAGCGGGTAAAATTGAAATTTAGGCGCTTAGCTCACATGTGACCGGGTTTGGTCAGGAACCGCTCATGGGTTCGGCCGAACCAAGTTCGGCCGAACTCCCGAGGTTTGGCCGAACCCATTTCGGTCGAACATGGTTCGGCCGAAACGGGTCCGGCCGAACCTGTCGATGTGGCCTCCCACATGGCAGCCAAGTAAGCAAAAATTGGGATGACTCAGAAGTTCTCACTTCTGGGCTTTGATTCTCTATCAAAATTTACCTTTCTTTAAAATCTAAAAATAGGGTTTTCTAGAGCTCGGAGTCAGGATTATAATCATATAATTTTTATCATGTTTTGATTCCATATAATATATTATAAATTGAAATTACTTCAAGTAGGTATTTTAACATTTAAGAACACACTCGTTCAAAAAATATTAAAAATATCAAACCATGTCAGAAAAATTAAAACTTTATATTTAACACTAGAGGAGAGAGTCCTCTTCAATAATATGTAATTTTTTTTTAAAATGGTGTAGATTTGATAGGAAAAAGTTAACGCAGACTAAAAACTATTGATTTCGGGTAACACCGACTTTGGATAGTTATAACAGACAAAATATATACTGAAATGCAATCTTTCTTTTTTTATGCACTAGCTATACATGTCATCTAAAACATATTATGAAATCGGAGTAAAAAAATATTATTTGCTTAAAATTTGATAATGCGGACTAGACCCTAGATTTTCAGCATATTTCAGCAATAAAAAAATGGACTTCAAAAATTAAAAAACTATGTCAAATTTTGTTCAAATTTTTTTAAAAAAATTATACGTATAAACTTCATCAAATTTTACACATTTCATTAGTTTGCATCATCTTCAAATTCTAAACACAAATGCCACTTTTATATCGTCAAAGTTTAAAAATTTGTATGTTGTTGTCCATTTCCTTTATAAAAGTGTGACACAGGTTTGTACTTTTACCCAGCTAAATAGCTCTCATAAGCAAAATATTTTGTCTAACTTTGTTAGAAACCACAAGTTAGACATCGTGGTGATTCAAGAAATTGATATGTCCAAAGAAAGAGTTGCTAAGTTAAAGTTTTCTAAGATTGGAGGGGTCCACTATAATAGTTTTGAAGGAGCCTCTGACAGAATCACTACCTTCTGGAACCACAATTATTTTTAAGTAGTTTAGTTTAGGAAGATTCAAACACAAAATATCCTAACGAATATTTAGACATATTAGAGATAACTTGTGTTGTATCCTCTCTAGTACCTATGCACCCAATAATAAAGTTTCCAGAAGAAAATTCTAGAAGAATTTGCCTACTTTTTGATTGAAGTATCTTGAGGATAATTGGTTTGTTTTAGGAGATTTTTGCACTCCTCTACCAGATGAAGATAAGTTTGGATGTTCTCATATTCAAATTGATATCAAAGTGGACTTAATGGATTTTATCAGCACTCAAGCTCTTCATGACATAGATCTTATGGGAGCATCCTTTACTTGGACCTATAGGCATATTCAAAATGATCTTATTCAAGTGAGATTGGATCAGGATCTTATTTCAAATGATTGGTATTTTTGTTACTTATATTCTTTACTCTTTCAAGGATTGGGTTCAAATCATTATCTGATTAGTTTTTTGTTAAGTCTATTTTTTGCAAGAGAAATTTCTTGTTTATGTTTGAGAAAATGTGGATTTTCCAAACTTTTTTAAATGGTAGGATTAGGGAGTGGTGGAGTATCAGTGTGAGGGGCATTTCCATGTTTTGGGTGGCTAAGAAGTTGAGGGAGGTCAAGGATAATATAAGAAGGTGGAAAAGAGATACATTTGGAAATATGTTCTCCTTAAAGGCTTCCCTTCAATTGCAGCTAAACGATATTCAAGATAAAATCCAAAAAGAAGGGTATATTATTGATTATCTAGACAATGAAAATGAAATTGTTTATTAGTATCATGATGTCATTTCAAAGGAGGAGAAATTTTGGAGACATATATCTAAGTCTCTTTGGTTGTCTTCTGGGGATAGAAATACTGAGCATTTTCATTTGAATACACTACAATAAAGAGCCTAAAATCATATCTCTCATAATATGAAGAATAGGGTCAAAGTGGATAAGGAAGAGGACATTAGAGTGGAGGCGATTTGATTCTTCTTGGATCTTCTTTTGGATGAGGAAATGCTAGATGTGAATGGGAAACAAAAACTTATTTATGTTATTCTGAATATTGTTAATGAAGAGAATAATAGAAGATTGGTGGCTATTCCTTCATTGGATGAGATTAAAAAGGAAGTGTTCTCTTTTGAGGGAAACAAGGCACCTAGGCCTAATGGTTTTCCAATGTTATTTTTTTAGACTTTCTAGGAGATTGTTGTTGAAGATGTTGGGAATGTTGTGAAAGAGTTTTTTGGATCAAGAAAGATGTTGAAAGAATTGGATTCCATATTTATTATGTTGATGCCCAAATTTCCAGGAGTTGATTCCTTTGATTCTTTTCAGCCCATTTTTTAATGCAATTCTATTCATAAAATCTTCTCCAAGGTTCTCACTTCCAACCTCTTTGCCATGCATCTCTAGATCATTGTTGAGAAACAAAATGGGTTTGTTCCTCATAGGCAAATCTTAGATTCCATTGTCACTATGCACAAGGATATTCATTCCTTGGAATTTTATAAGAGTTAAGGTTTTTTTCTTAAGCTTGGACTTTCCAAATCTCATGACAGAGTGGACTAGAAATTCTTGATTAACGGGTTGGAAGCTTTTGGTTTCAACTACAAATTCTTAGATCTAGTTTGGTATCTTATCTCCTCAGCTATATCCTTTGTTATTGTCAATGACTCTCCTCATTTATTTAATGTTTCTAGGGGTCTCATATAGTGTGATCCTCTATCCCCTATTCTTTTTACCCTCATGGATGAGACTCTTGGCAGATATTTGCAGAGAATGGTTGTGTTTGACAATTTAAAAGTACTCAAACCTTCCTTTGACAATTTGGTTTTCTCCCACCAAAAATTTACGGAAGATACTATTATTCTTGGCATCTCTTAAGTTGGAGAGGCAAGAGCTCTCTAAAAATATTTATCCCTATAAAAGTATGTGGGTATGTGCAAGATCATGAGGGGCCAAACTATGCCCAAAAGTGGCAATGAAAAATCAGCAAATCAGGGTTAGTCAACTTGACGTGAAAATTTGAACTAGCTATCAACCTAATACCAAAAAGTTGTAACAATATAATCTGTAGGAAATTGAATGTAGTTTTTAAACTACTAGGCCTTTTCTAAAAAAAAATTAATATAATTGGTGAAAAGTATAGATTTCAATACAGCAGTACAAAAATTTCAGGAAAAAAATAAGAAGTAGGTGTATTTCTGACCACCTTAATCACGATCAAATGATAATATTTTTTTATAAGATTTAATATATAAGTAGTAGACTCATGCCCAGAAGTGATGCATATTTTTTTTATAATTTTATTCCAAAAAAATAATTAATTATGAATTTTCTGCTACAACATTTTCAGAATAAAAAACTCCCATGTCTGACCACCTTAACTCATTCAAAACTTTACAAAATTCAATTTTTATTTTTTTTCCTTATAGTAGGTGAAACATAGAATGTGACGCATTTTTCAGATTTCAAAAATGTTATACCGTCTGAAAGTTATAGTCATTTTTCAATCAGTATATAAATCAACACTTTAGAGGTAGCTCAATTAAAAAATAACTAATAATTACTTACTGAATTCAAAATTTGACAGCAATTATATCGATAGAAAGCTGATAATCTCCTTAAGATACCCTTTTCATTTTATCAAATTCAGGTGAAAAAAAAGTCATCAGCTACATTGTTGAAGTCTAGAACTCAAAGAAATAGGGGAAAAACACATATTTGAGACATTTCAATAGTTGACCATGTAGGTTTGGTGCACAAAGCAATACCATGTAGGTTTGGTGCACCAGATGGATCTTCCTCTTTGTGATCCATATTCCTTTGCTCTGCATGTCCTAAGTTCAGTCATAAAAAACTTTTAGTCCTTTGGTCATATTATGAACTTCTTGAAGTTAAATAAACTTTGTTTCTATTGAACACCTTCGAACACCTTCAAACCCTTGAACATGCTTGAAAATTGTTCAAGGGTGTTCAAGGGTGTTCAAGGTAGTTCATAAAAATTCTAGTACTCTTATGGAAACATGACAGTTTGGAAAACAAATGAAAGAGATTTATCTGTCACTGAGTCACAGAAAATGCTGGAGTATTGGGTACAGAATTAAAGCATGTTAGCACAGGAGAATTATTAAAATGAGGAGCCAACGACATGCCTAATTTTAGGAAATGTAAAAATGAAGATTAGACAAGTTAAAGCAGAGATATGTGATGCACATGATGGAAAACTACATCATCTACAACTTGAGGGCAGCATTGGTATCAACACAAAGATCATATTTATCTTCTGGATCTCTATTTTAGGGGCATCAAATCATATTGGCAACCATTTTAACTCTGCAGAAGAAAATTTGATGAAGATTTTGTAATCGCGGATTTTTAGGAAGCAAAAAATCAGTCATATTGCAGGGGGCATAACTCCCAACTCCACAGTTGGATCTGGCTCGTTTTCGATTATGTTGTTGCAAAACTACTTCTCTAGATTCTCACTGGAGCGATCTTCAAAATTATGAATGGTTTACGAGATAAAAATGTCTGAGTCAACCACTATCAAAACTGCCAGAAAAGTTTCAAATTCACCTAAAATAAAAGATCATTCTATTTTGGACCAGCATATCCAAATGCCACCTGTCCATATATCATTTGGATATCCTTATAAATATTTTATGTCATTATGAACTTTAAAAATCAAACTTTATAAGGAAAGAAAGTCAAACAGATAAAAGGAAAACAGTTATTTTTGTAAGAATCAGTTATTAAAACTGAAAAGAAACCGTCAGACAGAGGAGAATTAAATATGCAAAAGAAAGATAAGAGCAGAGCTTTTTTCTTTTTCAAAAATGGAGTGAGTTGTAGGAGAGAGGGAGGGTTTTTTTTTTTGCAGCAGGAAGAGTATATATATTTTTTTCAATGCAGCAGAAATGTATATAAATTTGAGACTGTGAGCTCAAAATTTTGGATATTGGAAGAACAAGGAAACAATTTTAAATCTGTGAATTTATCATTGTTGTCTTAAAGATTATATTGAGTTGTGTCTCATTATGGTTAACTTTCAGCATCTTTTTATCATATCAGCTGTGCATGTGTTTTATTTTGAAGCTGTGATTTCAGATTGAGCCATCTATTGAGAAGAATATGAATTATTCCTCTCTTTATTTATCATTTGTGAATGTGGGTGAATGGGTTATGTATCGTTTTCCAGCATTCACCCTGTTATAAATCTCAAGATTTTGCATCTATTTGCATGGCTATGGGTAGATGTTAGCACCTTTATTGCTTTCTGGTGAAAAGCATATCATTATTTTTATTCATCACATATCTGTTAAGAGGGAGTTGTACCTCTAATTTCAGAGGAAAGTTATCAACTCAATGATAACTTCTCCAACTGTTGGTGGAAGTTGTTCTTCTATTTGGGTATTTTGAGTCATTCTTTGCATTTATTCTTGAAGGACAAATCTATTTACCAATAAATTTTTGGTGACTCTACTGGGGAAATGGAAATGAAGAACAGTGAAAGATTTATTTTCCTCAATAATAATTAATATCTCTATGTACAAAGGGATTGGCGACTCTATGTTTAACTCAAAAATCTTTTGGTGAAAGAATTCCAGTGTGTTATGGCTTTGGTTGCAGCTCAGCCATGGGGGGCACAAATTGGCCCTTTTGCATTGCCCCAATATTCAGCCCTGCCTAAAAGATCAATAGAATATCTTCCTAAGTTTGCTGGAGATAAAACTAAAGACCCGAATGATCACATCAAAGCATTCATTGTTGCCTGGGAAATTCTTGGAGTGCAGGAAGAAAATGTATTTGTCAGGCTATTTGTTGAAAGTCTCATTGGAAATGTTGCTGATTGGTTCCAAAATTTGCAAGATGGATGTATTACCAGTTGGGATGATTTAAAGGTAAAATTTCTTGGAAGATTTCAGCCTGTGGTTGATACTTATAAGTTATTGTTGAATTTCTTTCAAATTCAGATGAAAATGGATGAATCTATGAGAGATTTTGTTGATAGATTTAATAGGTGTGTTGGTAAAATTCCTCAAGTCTGCCAGCCAAATGAAAATAATCAGCTATGTATTTTTATTGCTGCATTACAAGCTGAGATTAAATTTCTTTTAAAAAGAAAAAAGATTCAAAATTTGAAAGATGCACAAAAAGAGGCTATTGAGATAAAAGATGATATGCTTTTAAGTGGGATGAAATGCATAGAAGCAAGTGTCATGGAGGTCACAAAATCTAAGATTTGTTTTCATGATCAGAATTTTAAATCTATAGAAAAGTTTCAGCCAAGGAAACTTATATTAAAGGCAGCAAAACCAACATCACCCATTTCTTACCACCAAAATTTAACAGTCTTTAATGATGAAGATTTCCATCCATGTCTTATGGATGGAAATATCTCTCATAGTATTGCTGGAACCTATTATTTACATGTTGAAGATGATGATACTCACAACTCAAAATCAGAAAATTTGATGGCATGTGTAGATGCATTTCCTATTGAGAAACGATTGGACAGTGAAAGATCATATGATAGTTTGCCAGATGAGTTTTCTTTTTCAAATTTTGAAACCACATTTGATGCCTTTGACACAGTTTCAACAAGTGGTCTTGATCAAGAAAATATGGAGAAGCAGCAAGAACAAGAAATGAATGTTGGTGAGAAAGTAGAGGGTATTCTTCATCTTGATGTGCAGGTAGACTTTGAATCTTTCCAATTTGATTGCATGAAAGATAATGATGAGTTTTTACAGCCCAGAGCACTAGAGAATTATGAGAAAATTGAAGTACAAACTAATGAAAACTTATTTACTTCTGTTGTGACATCATATGCACATTCTGAATTGGAGGTATTAAGTTTGTTTATGAAGATGAGTTATCCAGTAGTCACCCCATATTGGAATCTTTTTGTTTTAAAGATGATCTTGGTTATGTATTCTTGGAGAGCAGCTTTTTAGTAAGTGCAAATTCAGATATTAATGACAAAATTATTGCAAAGGATTCTCGTAATTTAGAAGAGGGTTACTCTATCAAAAGTCTGATTTGTACTTCCAAGAATCATGAAGAAAGTGTTGGTATTCCTAATGCAAACCATCCTTTTAGGCATGGTATTGATATATTGCTGCCAGAAGTATGTGATGCAAGGTGGCTTTTTGGACCTAAAATTTTATTCGAAGAGCTTCTGCAGTTGATTGGTGTTGGGTCCTTTCTTACGGTAGTTGTGGAATGCCTATTGGTGATGATACTTCTTACATTTCAACCACTCTTCCACTCCGGTAGCTACTTCTCTCAACCGGTAAATGGCTTCACTTGAGAAACCACATCCATCTCTAAAGGTATGGGCTGTTTGCCCTGCTCCTTGTAAATAAAGTTTTTGTTGTGCTAAGGTGTGGCTTTCTTTGTTAGCTTCAGTTTTTGGCTTGTTAGTTTAGCCCTTCTCTGCTTCACCCTATTGCAAGCAGTTCCCTTTCTTTTCTTTGTGACTCTGTTGCCCAATGGATGCTATGCATTGTTCCTTAACCAGAGAATGCTGGAGCTCTCTACTTTTGAGTCAAAAGTAGTCCCCAATCAGAGCCGATGTTAGTCCCAGTTTGGTACTTGTCCCTCTTTGCTTTGTTTGGATCTTGCACTAGATGGATCTTCCTCTTTGTGATCCATATTCCTTTGCTCTGCATGTCCTAAGTTCAGTCATAAAAAACTTTTAGTCCTTTGGTCATATTATGAACTTCTTGAAGTTAAATAAACTTTGTTTCTATTGAACACCTTCGAACACCTTCGAACCCTTGAACATGCTTGAAAAGTGTTCAAGGGTGTTCAAGGTAGTTCATAAAAATTCCAATACTCTTATGAAAACATGACAGTTTGGAAAATAAATGAAAGAGATTTATCTGTCGTTGAGTCACAGAAAATGCTGGAGTATTGGGTACAGAATTAAAGCATGTTAGCACAAGAGAATTATTAAAATGAGGAGCCAACGACATGCCTAATTTTAGGAAATGTAAAAATGAAGATTAGATAAGTTAAAGCAGAGATATGTGATGCACATGATGGAAAACTATATCATCTATAGCTTGAGGGCAGCATTGGTATCAACACAAAGATCATATTTATCTTCTGGATCTCTATTTTAGGGGCATCAAATCATATTGGCAACCATTTTAACTCTACAGAAGAAAATTTGATGAAGATTTTGTAATCACAGATTTTCAGGAAGCAAAAAATCAGTCATATTGCGGGGGGCATAACTCCCAACTCCACCGTTGGATCTGGCTCATTTTCGGATATGTTGTCGCAAAACTACTTCTCTAGATTCTCACTGGAGCGATCTTCAAAATTATGAATGGTTTAGGAGATACAAATGTCCGAGTCAACCACTATCAAAACTGCCAGAAAAGTTTCAAATTCACCCAGCATAAAAGATGATTCTATTTTGGACCAGCATATCCAAACGCCACCTGTCCTTATATCATTTGGATATCCTTATAAATATTTTATGTCATTATGAACTTTAAAAATCAAAGTTTATAAGGAAAGAAAGTCAAACAGATAAAAGGAAAACAATTATTTTTGTAAGAATCAGTTATTAAAACTGAAAAGAAACCGTCAAACAGAGGAGAATTAAATATGCAAAAGAAAGATAAGAGTAGGGCTTTTTTCTTTTTCAAAAAGGGAGTGAGCTGTAGGAGAGAGGGAGGTTTTTTTTTTGCAGCAAGAAGAGTATTTTTTTTTTTTTCAATGCAGCAAAAATGTATATAAATTTGAGACTGTGAGCTCAAGATTTTGGATATTGGAAGAACAAGGAAACAATTTTAAATCTGTGAATTTATCATTGTTGTCTTAAAGATTATATTGAGTTGTGTCTCATTATGGTTAACTTTCAGCATCTTTTTATCATATCAGATGTGCATGTGTTTTATTTTGAAGCTATGATTTCAGATTGAGCCATCTATTGAGAAGAATATGAATTCTTCCTCTCTTTATTTATCATTTGTGAATGTGGGTGAATGGGCTGTGTATCATTTTCCAGCATTCACCCTATTATAAATCTCAAGATTTTGCATCTATTTGCATGGCTATGGGTAGATGTTAGCACCTTTATTGCTTTCTGGTGAAAAGCATATCATTATTTTTATTCATCACATATCTGTTAAGAGGGAGCTGTACCTCTCAATTCAGAGGAAAGTTATCAACTCAATGATAACTTTTTCAACTGTTGGTGGAAGTTGTTCTTCTATTTGGGTATTTTGAGTCATTCTTTGCATTTATTCTTGAAGGACAAATCTGTTTACCAACATATACATTTTACATTAAATATTATTTAATACATATTAATATTAAAAACTCTATATTAGATTATATATTATATATATTAAATATTATATAATATATAGTTTACATTAAATATTAAATAATATACATTTTACATTAAATATTATTTAATTATATATTAATATCAAAAACTATATATTAGATTATATATTATATATAATATTATATATTAAATATCATATAATATACATTTTACATTTTAAATATTATTTAATATATATTAATATTAAATGTTACATTATATATTATATATTATTTTATATATATAATATATTAATATGTATTTTACGACTATGTATGAAAGGTTGGAAGATTGCAGAAAAATCATGGATGGCCATTGAAAGAAGCAAAGGAAATTAATCAGCCATTTAAAAAATTCATGGGTAGCCATTGAGGAAGAGAGAGAGTGAGAAGGTGAGAGAGAGAGAGATAGCTCAAGACAGAGAGAGAGGGTGATGAGAGAGAGAGGAGATAACAGAGAGAGAGAGAGAGAGAGAGTATGAGTATGGGAGGGAGAGAAAGGGAGGATAGAGATAGAGACAGAGGGGGGAAGGGGAGAGAGTAGGATAGAGAGAGAGAGAGAGAGAGAGAGAGAGAGAGAGAGAGAGAAGGGGAAGGATAACCAATTCATTACAATATTAATCAGTAAGGAGCAAGGAAAACTTAAATAATATCACAGAAGGCATTAGAAATCCAAATTCTAATTAGGATTTTTAAGAAAAGTAAGGTCCTGGATAGGGACATTATAGATCCACACATTGTTTAGTAGATACCTCCAAGAACCCACATACATAGGACTAGGTTTGAAGTAAGATGAAGATTGTTTATCGGTTCAAATTTATATTACCGTGTTGTACTTTTGATTAACATCCAATGTTTGGATGTGAAATTCACAAATTTGATTATATTGCCACTGGTTCTATTTCAAATTTTGGAAAAAATGGATATTTGACATATGTTCATAAATTTCAGTCAACACCATTTTAAAATAACACATCAGTTTATTTTTACACATTGAGAATATCATCCTTAGGAATTGAACTGAAATTGACATAGGTCATAGGAAATAAATGCCCCAACTATTTGGTGTCTTCTGCATTTTTGAGTTTTTTATTACAATCAGGAGAAGAATATTACTCTCCAAATGGTTTTGGACAGTAACATGTGTACTTTCTCTTCACAAATATATATTTCTTCCCTCCTCTTGCTGCCTATTGATATCGACAAAGTAAATCTAGGCATTTATGCCATGTAATGGGAGAAAATTGGTTTCCTAATTTATCGATATGTGTCTAAATAACACATGCAAGAACCTTTTCTTTGATATTGCTCACTAACACTTTTGAACTGAAAATGTTTACAAAAAATGGCATGTACTTGCATGAGGACATTATATATTACAGGAATCCCGCACAGAAGCAGTTGGCAAGCTGCTCAAAAAGTAGTAACTGATAGCAAGTGGGATAATGCAGATGCTTTAATAAACCACTATCTTCTTTACTCAAGCAACATCTGGTTCATCTTCTCGACTGGGGCATGTTTGGGAACAAACAGTCTCCATTTAAACTCAAGTCTCTAGAAATGCAGTTATATTTGTCAGTGGAGAAGATACACCCATTGGATCTGCAATAACTTTATGCTCATTGGAATTTCCATTTCTCTTCAATTGGGATACTCTTTCAAAAATTTCATCTACCCTTTTACCAATTTGGGAAATCAATGGGTCTATTTGTGGACCTCGAAGGAGTTGGTGACCTAAACGAGAACCTTGAGATGAATTAGGAACTTCTCTATGAAAGAGATTAGTACCTTGAGAATCTCTCCATTTGTCAGCTGAATTAAAACCTTGGACCATAGATGGCTGCCCTTTGTTATAAAATGAGGAGTGAGACTACCTTGCCAAAGGTGGCAATGAACTTACATTTGAGGGATATTGCCCAACATGAGTAACTTGGTTTCCCAAGTCTTGTAAATTCAAGGCCATTGACGAATAGGCATTTCTAATAGAAATATTTGTGGTGCTAGAATGAAGTGCATGACCAAATTCTTTGCCTGCTAATGAACCAATTTGAGGCTTCATTTCACATTGCTCTGTGGATAATTCCATAGCACTTGTTACTTCTCTATCTGAATATTTTGTGTCAGTGTACATGTGCACTGAAGAGCTTCTATCACTACTTGAGCTACTACCAGATGGTGAGTACTCATCATCATCATCTGACATAGGCTCACATGCATATCGTACTTCTTTCCTTTGCTGCTTTCCCCTTCCTAGATCTTCCTCCTTATCTATAACTTCTATCATGGGTCCAAGATGCTCTTCCCACTCTTTCCCATTAATATGCAAATATTTTTGTCCGTAACAGTATTTTTTGCATTTATTATGATATTGATCTAATTTGATGCACCATCTCTATGTGATCCATACTTCCCTTTCATTTTACTTGCTTTGCTCCTTTTGCACATCATAGGCTAGGATTTGATAGCGGGTATGACCTTGGTACTACCAGCATTAATGATAAAGTTTACCTTTTAGCTATTAATTTTTTGTCATTTTTCTTGTATGATGCTTTTGTATACGAATTGTGGATTTTCTCTGGGAAACTTTTCATTTTTTCCTATAGGATGTCTTTGTATACAAATTTTGGAGAATCTCTATTAAAGAGTAGGTAAGGATGGCTAAGCTGAGTGCAGCGGAGAGGGAGATGACTAAATTGAGAGAGCAGAGGTGGAGAACGATAACGATAAAAAAATTTTAGGGCTTGCGGAAATATGGAAATTATAATCTTCCTCCCAAAGTAGACATTAATGAAATTCTTCGTGCCTTAGCAGAGGAAGCCAACTGGATTGTTGAAGCTGACGGTACTACATACAGAAATGTGGTATGTATTTTTGGCCTAATTTTTATTTTTCATTTATTCTAGATCTTTAAAGGTGACTAGCTAAATATTTGTATTAAATGTTAGGGAATGCATGAAAATAATATGATTCTGAGCACGGGCATGAGTCCCTACAGGGTCATAGTTGTGCCTTTTACAGGCGTCGTAAACCCTAGCTACATAGAAATGGAGGCTTTGAAGAATAGTTAGCTGGAGGTGGATTACAGAAGCAGAGGGCAAGAGAATCACTCTATTTCCACCGCCTATGGCTGTGAAATGGTATCTTTCCCTGCTTTTTCAATCGGAACGCTAAATTGCAAAGGTTCTCGAAATAGATTCTGGTCACCAGACAATTGTACCATGCCTGTTGATAATCTAGTAGCTCAACAGAGTCATTGGGAGGTTAAACAAGAACAACCGAATGGAACTTTGAACCAGTCAAAGATTATGGAGAGCAGGGAAGGGTTTGGTAAAATGAGCAGCTGTACTGGAAATTATGTAAGCACCATAAAACTAATTGCATTAATAAATTTAGAGAAGAGATCAGTGGCGGCGCGACATTATGAGGAAAGCTTTGCCATTTCGATGGTGCCACCCTGATATTATGAAGAATGTCTTGCCACTTCAATGTTGGCACCGCCTTTGTCTCAGACTTTCGACATTGCTTCTCATCAGTACTCTGAGATATGGTAGGGATTGCGGGCTTTTGCACAGCATAGTCCATCATAAATTCTCTATAAATCATCATGTGTTATAGTATTCAGCGCATTTCTGAATGACTTACTCGAAGAATTTAATTTTCACCATAATTTTGGCTCCATGGATTGTCATTTTGCGCTCGGAGAGAAGCTACGGATTGCAAGAATTTGATAAATTTGGTTTATCTCATTTTCTTTCTCTGCCATTTCTGAGTAATACAATTTTGTTTTTGTCCATCTTAAATGATTTCGCCTGAAGTTAATGATTTTTTTTAGATGATTTTGTCTGAAGTTAATGAAATTTCTTCCATGGATGCTAATGAAATCTCTTCCATGAATACTGATAAGACATTTAAATTCAGAGTTAATAAATTCTATAGCTTGAATGTTCTTTGTTGCAGAAGGTTATTTTCATGGTTTGTGATTCATGCAATTCCTTAATAGTTTCATTCTTAACAAAATTCATAACTAGATTTTCCATAGCCAATTTTCTTCTTGATCATTGCAATATTTTCTCCTCAACTAAACTTTTTGTAATCAGTTGATATACAATCACATTTTTCTCTTGGCCAATCATGTGGGCTCGCGATTGGGCCTATAGATCCATAAAAGGGTTAAAATTTGGATCTGGTGGAAGAGTAGTATTATCAAGAAGTCATTCACTAACATCTCATCTTTATAAGAACTAAATTTGGATTCACTAGAACCATTAAAGAATCTGGAATGACCCCTTTTGACACATTGGAATGCTCAAGTGTGTCCTAAGGGGTCCTAGGACCCCTTTGGACACACTCAAGCATTCAAATGTGTCAAAAGGGATCATGGGGACTCCCTAGGGGTCCTAGTACACCTTATCACGCGTTAGGACCCCTAGGAAGTCCCCATGACCCCTTTTGACACATTGGAACCCTCAAGTGTGTCTTAAGGGGTCCTAGAACCCCTTCAGACACACTTGAGCATTGAAATGTGTCAAAAGGGGTCATTGGGACTCCCTAGGGGTCCTAGTATGCTTTATCACGTGTTAGGACCCCTAGGAAGTCCCCATGACCCCTTTTGACACATTTGAATGCTCAAGTGTGTTTGAAGGGGTCCTAGGACCCCTTCAAACACACTTGAGCATTCAAATGTGTCAAAAGGGGTCATGGGGACTCCCTAGGGGTTCTAGTATGCCTTATCATGCGTTAGGACCCCTAGGAAGTCCCCATGACCCCTTTTGACACATTGGAATGCTCAAGTGTGTCTTAAGGGGTCCTAGGACCCCTTCGGACACACTTGAGCATTCAAATGTGTCAAAAGGGGTCATGATGACTCCCTAGGGGTCCTAGTACACCTTATCATGCGTTAGAACCCCTAGGGAGTCCCCATGACCCCTTTTGACACATTGGAAGGCTCAAGTGTGTCTTAAGGGGTCCTAGGACCCCTTCGGACACACTTGCACATTCAAATGTGTCAAAAGGGGTCATGGGGACTCCCTAGGGGTCCTAGTATGCCTTATCATGCATTAGGACCCCTAGGGAGTCCCCATGACCCCTTTTGACACATTGGAAGGCTCAAGTGTGTCCAAAGGGGTCCTAGTACACCTTATCACACGTTAGGACCCCTAGGAAGTCCCCATGACCCCTTTTGACACATTGGAATGCTCAAGTGTGTCTTAAGGGGTCTTAGGACCCCTTCAAACACACTTGAGCATTCCAATGTGTCAAAAGGGGTCATGGGGACTCCCTAGGGGTCCTAGTATGCCTTATCATGTGTTAGGACCCCTAGGAAGTCCCCATGACCCCTTTTGACACATTTGAGTATTCCATTGTGTCAAAAGGGGTCATGGGGACTTCCTAGGGGTCCTAGTACACCTTATAACACGTTAGGACCCCTAGGGAGTCCCCATGACCCCTTTTGACACATTGGAAGGCTCAAGTGTGTCTTAAGGGGTCCTAGGACCCCTTTGGACACACTTGAGCATTCAAATGTGTCAAAAGGGGTCATGGGGACTCCCTAGGGGTCCTAGTATGCCTTATCATGCATTAGGACCCCTAGGGAGTCCCCATGACCCCTTTTGACACATTTGAATGCTCAATTGTGTCTGATTGAGCATTCCAATGTGTCAAAAGGGGTCATGGGGACTTCCTAGGGGTCCTAACACGTGACAAGGCATATTAGGACTCCTAGGGAGTCCCCATGACCCCTTTTGATAAATTTGAACCCTCAAGTGTGTCTTAAGGGGTCCTAGGGACCTAACGTTCAAATGTAATAAGGTGTACTAGGACCCGTAGGGAGTCCCCATGACCCCTTTTGACACATTGGAACACTCAAGTGTGTCTTAAGGGGTCTAAGGACCCCTTAAGACACACTTGAGTGTTCCAATGTATCAAAAGGGGTCATGAGGACTTCCTAGGGGTCCTAACACATGATAAGGTGTACTAGGACCCCTAGGGAGTCCCCATGACCCCTTTTGACACATTTGAACACTCAAGTGTGTCCGAAGGGGTCCTAGGACCCCTTAAGACACACTTGAGCATTCAAATGTGTGAAAAGGGGTCATGGGGACTTTCTAGGGGTCCTAACACGTGATAAGGCATACTAGGACCCCTAGGGAGTCCCCATGACCCCTTTTGACACATACCGCATTTCTGTATGTAGTACCGTAGGCTTCAACAATCTAGCTAGTTTCCTCTGATAAGGCACGAAGAACTTCATTAATGTATGTTCTAGGGGGAGGATTATAATTTCCATATTTCTGCAAGAGATTCTCCAAAATTTGTATACAAAGGCATCCTACAATAAAAGATGAAAAGTTTCCCACAGAATATCTACAATTCATATAGAAAAGCATCATACAGGAAAAATGACAAAAAAATAATAGCTAAAAGGTAAAATTTATCATTAACACCGGTAGTACCAAGGTTATATCCACTGTCAAATCCTGGCCTATGATGTGCAAAATGAGAAAACCAAGTGAAATGCAAGGGAAGGGATTGATCAAATAGCGAAGGTGCATCAAATCGAATCAATATCATAATAAATGCAAAAAATATTGTTACGGACAAAAATATTTGCATATTAATTTGTTACACCTTTCCCGAGCTTCTGTACCTTGCTACATGATTAGACATTTTTGTTAGCAGAACTGAATTTTTAGGTTAAGTTTTACAAATCATCTTTTTGATCCAAAGGACGTAGATTAGCTACTGTATCTTCCTCAGATAGTTTCCCAGAGAATATCCGCAATTCGTATACAAAAGCATCATACAGGAAAAATGAGAAAAAAATAATAGCTAAAAGGTAATATTATATATAATATATTAGTATACATTAGTATATGTGTGTGTGTGTGTGTGTGTGTGTGTATTATATACATTAGTATATATTATATAAATTATATATATTATATACATTAGTATATAATACATTAGTACATATAATACATTAGTTTATTATAATACATTAGTATATATAATATATACATTATATATATTGTTGGAATTAGGAGAGATAGGTACTGAGAGGGGAGGGGTGAATCAGTGCCTTCAAAAACTTTACTTGTAAAAACCTTGCAAATCTATAACTGTGTACTATGATAACCGATCAAAATAACTTGAATATAATTGCATAAATCAATCATCTAGTTAACTTGAGAAAGTAAACAACATGAAATCAATATGACAATCACATAACACAAGTATTTTGGTAACGCAGAAACCCTTGTAAGAAGGTAAAAACTGCGGTGGGGATGACACCCACAATTTCACTACTGCAGATAGAAAAGGTTTGCCTGTTAAGGCTACAAGTTTTAATCACTTCTGGTGATCTTACCCTATTAGGAGTAACATGTTAGATCAGCTAGATCTACCTAGTTATAGGATTTTAACAAAACTAATGAAGTGTGTACTCGGTTAAGAGATTTACATAAGACTGTTAAGTCTACTCTGTTAAGAGATTTATCAAAAACTCTATCACAATTGTCAGAAAGTAATAGGCAATTATCTGCTAGTTGACAAGTCAATTGTCTGAAATAGATATATAAGTGATAATCAAAATATCACCTTATTTGTGATGGTTCTCTACTGTGTTCTAGTCGGTAGCCTTCTCTGATTCTACTCAATCTGATATCCTCTTTACTTTGTTCTGTTTTATAAACTGATTGACTTGAAGTTAGGCAATGGTTTCAAGTGCTCCGTGATTCATATATATCAGTTCACCAACCTCATAAAATGGTGCGAACATACAAAATATATAGTGTTTTGTTTTTGCTGCTTTAACAAAAATCAGGTTACAAAAATAATCGTAACCCTAAGATCTACGGTGCAAAAATAACCTAGATCAACTATTACAATAAGATAAACATTACATTTAATGAGTATCTTTTACAATAAATGCTCCTCAATCTTGGTAAACCATTTTATGATCTATTGTAACCATTAGCATAGAAGAATGTGCCATTTCAGATTACTATGTCATTTTCTATGATCATTGATAAACACTGTATAATCTGCTCGGTGTATACTATGATGCTCGATGTTTACTTCCTGTCAGTGTCGGTGTTGCTGGTGCACGATAAACTGTGTGATGTTCAGTGCAAAGGCTTTACTAACTACTCTGTATTACTTCTGGTTACCGACCAACTCAATATAAGTAACCGACCGACCTGTTTAATATCCTTTGATACTAATGACAACCTTAAATACTCAATAGAGATTAACAATCTCCCCCTTTGGCATTAGTATCAAAACTTCAAATGTATATAGACAAAATGTTTCTATATATTCCTTATGTCTCCATCATATACATATCCACAACAAAAAAATTCTAAGTACAAAGTACTCCCCCTCGGTGCATGCTCCCGGTAGTATGTAATATACATAGCAAAACTATACTTATTTGGCATATACATGTTTTCCCCCTTTTTGATAATAATGCCAAATGCAAAAAAAATATATAATGTATACTTACATCTTATAAAAAATGTTTTGATGGGTTTTCTTTATAGACTCCAAGAGGTTGTCCCATTCCTCTTTCAAGTTGGTAAGAGCAATATGCTCAAGACCAACTTGTGCATGCATGTCAAAGATATTATCTAACACCGAAATCTTTGGTGTTGCGACAAGTTGTTCAGCTTTGACAATATGTGCTTCAAAAATTTTCAAGTAAGGAGTGAGTTTTGTCTGTAACTCTGTGACCTGATCAATGATGTGTGCTTCTTGTTTTCTTAAATCTGCTATCAACTACCAGAGTTCTTGTACTCAGTGAATATGCTTTAAGAAAGGAGTTGGATCGGTGATAGCTACTTGTGTACTCAACTTTATCTCTGCTTCTAGACCGTTTATCTTTTCACCGACTTCTACAGTGAAGGTGGCTGAAGTACAAAGCTTGATTAGAAATTGACAGATTATCTGGGTAATAGATTTTACCTCGGTAATGACCTCAGATAATTTTACCTTGTTCAGTGCCACTTCTGTGCTAATCCTTTCTGCCAATTTGTCCTGAATCTTTGATTCTACCCTTTCTTCTATTCTTTTGTTTGCATTGGTATCAGGGGCATTGATTTTGTCGGCGAGTGTAGCAAGTTGATCTATGATGGGAGTATTATCATCAATATTTGTCTCCGGTATGATCTATTGCAGAATATCCCTCACATCATTTAACACTTCTTTTCATTTGTGTTCTTGCCTTAACTTCCCTTATGTCACTTTCCTTGAACATAGCTCCCCATATCTACTTAGTTCCTCAGGGCTTAGAGTTATTGGGTCACATTCTGGTATAATTATGACTTCATCAATGGTGACCAGCCCTTTGGCTTTCTTCTTCTTCTTCTTTTGTGCAAGAGGTGACTTCTTCTCTCTAATAACAATAGCTTTTTCTCCACTCTTTGGAGTATCTTTCCCAATTGACACTGTATCTTCCTTCTTCTACTCCTCGGTAGATGGTGTGGGAGTCTCAGTTGTAGTGTCAGGTGGGTTCACCTCGGTCGACTTTGTTTCTTCTAATTCCTTTGTTTTTGTAGACTGTGCCTCTATTTTGTTAGGCTCATTTGTATCTACAGGTTGCTCAGGTACTTGTATCCTAGTTGTATCTTTATTTTTCTCGGGATGAGAAGCATCAAGTTGTACTTGTGAAAGTATTTCAACTGCCTCTACAAGTACAGGTAGTTCACCCAATGGAGATGTGAACACACTATCAGTGTCTAGTGCTTCATCTTTGTTTGGTGCAATTGTCACATCTTCATCGTCCTCATCATCGGGATCATCGTTAATGATGTCCTCAATGAGTGCATCATCATCAATTTTCTTCTGTAAGTGGATCTTTACTTGATCCGGTGCATCTTGTGAAATTCTTATTTCTTCCTTTTGTTCCATGATATCAATTACCTCGGTAACTGATATACCGGAGTCCTTTATTTTCTTTCCTTTGTTATCATCGATGAAAATACCTTTACCTTTTGAACTATGTCTCTTCTTAGATAGTTTCAAGAATGCTTCCTGTTCAGCTTTCTCTTCTGCTTTCAAAATTGATGTCTACAAAGAATCACATGTGACATCCATATCATCCACATTCTCATCCATTATCTGCATAGCTCTATTCTTGATTAGAAATCTAGCCTGATACTTTGTCATGTATTCACTTACAATAGCATAGCTAAAGTGTGAGGCTGTATGACTTAATGATCATTCTCTTTTCCTTTTCTTTGTATCTAGTGCAAAAGCCCATCTCTCATTTATTTTGTCATCAAGTTCCTTCGGCAATTGACATGTGAATTCCATTGGTACTCTCTTGAATTTAATCATCATCTGGATGATAGCATGTTCTAGCTTTGTCTTGTCCTCAATTAACATTTTGTCAAATTTGCCTATGCCTGGATCTGTAAGATTTCCATTCTCAATTATATCTTCAATTATTTCTTCTATTGTACTTTCCCTATTACGAACTAACTTGAATTGATTAGGATCATTTTCAGTGTCAGTCTCCTCTATATCTTCTTTACTTCTTATGTATTTCCTCTTTTTCTTCGGTGTCTTAGCTACTTTCTTGTTCTTTCTCTTAACATATTTTCATGTCAGTGTAGCTACTCTTCTTTTTGCTAATTTTACTGCTTCTTCTTTCTCGATAGGTTGTGCTGCAGTTAACGAACGTGTCTTCATTCCTTCAGGTTCTGGTAACTGCATTTCTTGTTCAACATTGGTGGGAGGAACTAGTGAGTGATCCTTTTCTTTTTCTGACTCGGTCTCCTTGCTATCATAGGGCTTGCCAGCCAATTGTAACTGACCTTCGGTTGTTTCTTTAACTGGTGACTCCACAGATGAGATGGATGCATTTCCATATTTTGCTGTGAGATCTTTTCTCATTTTCTTCTCCCTTCTAGACATTTTTTCGATCTCTATGTCTGTAGTGATTCATGACTTAGCTTCCTCATATGTGCCAAACCTAGTGGCAATGATATCTATCGGTAATGCCAGCAATGCATTAATAGATTTCAAAGTGAAATCATGGTTCATTTCATATCCCATTGGTGCTAACCATTTTGTTCTCGGTTCTACTGCCTTTATCACAGAGTGGTCCATGTTGACTACAAAACATATGTCATCTTCAAATTTACTTACTAATTCCCTTGGAATCCTACTCCTTTGATGCATTTTTGTCTAAAATTCTTTGAAATATGCATTAAATTCCTTATTCAAATTATCTCCTAGACTTTTCATCATTTCACCAATCTGTGCAGTTATCAGTTTATCTGATTGCCAGTTTACTTTACCGATACCAGGTACATATTTTTGCAGATAGAAAAATGTACAGAGAATCAGTGATCTGTACTTACATGTGTTGGACTTCTTTGATCTTATTGTCTTCATATTATCTTGTAGTTGGTGTAGTAGCAATTCGGCAAGATCTACCTGGTGATCTTTCTTCACAATTTTATATGCCATGTCCACGGCGCTGCAGGGTATACTATTTGGTCTGCTAGATTGAAATATCTTGTACCTGATGACATGTGCTACAAATTTTAACATTGGGTCTTTGATGGTTGAGATTTTCAGTGTCCTACCATCCCATTGAGCTCCAGTGTTCTTTTCAATGTCGGGACGAGATGAACTTTGAAAGGCTTTGGATTTGTCATTTGTAGGGTACCCAGTAACCCTACTGATAATCTTCTTTGTGACCTCAACAAGTTTATCTAACCAAAATTTTCCATCATGAAATCTGCTTAGCATGATTCTTATCCAGTCATTGCTAAATGTTTGTGGGAAGTATGTAAAACATAATAACCCTGATTCCCCAATCTTCTTATATTCGAATTTTATCTTTCCATCCGGTCCATAGACTTGTTGATAAGCAGCAATGGTCTCAAAATCACATACTTCTCTGATTTTGCAGTGAATATATGCCCTAAAATCTTCTGTTAACAAAACCCTATCTGGAATACTTGAAAATGTGCCCATATCATCCGTTTGTGCTACAACCTTGGGATGTGGTTTGAATTTGGCCTCGGCAAAATTTGCCCTAACAATTAATTCTACTTCCTCCTCAATGTTTTGTGATTTTCTTGCAGTAGATGTTGATGCCATAAATTATTTCTAGGGTTTCAGTAAGCAATAGATAACCAGTGTTCGGTAGGCAGATGAACTTACTCGATATCGTCGAAGAATTGTTGTCGATTCAATCTATAGTAGCTTTGAATCTTTTCTAAAAATCTTTAGCTCGAACTCTTCTCTGAAAATTCTCTTTTCTTTGAAATCGCAATGTAACAATGAACTCTATTCCGTGCGTATATATAGACTTTTTGATATTCCCGCTCAAACTTTAGTGCATTAAATGCGTGACCTAACTTTCAGTATGAAATAGCTTGTCAGCTTGGTAATGTCTACAAATTCCTTTTCTTGGTTGTCATAGAATTTCTTCATCGGTTTGCACTGTTGTCAATTAACCTTGTATAGTGATTACCGACGGGTAATCAACTCTCGTTTCTTCTTTTACCGACTATGTGACATTTGTAAACTTATAACACATAAACCATAGTGCATCTTTATTCATGAAAATTTGGTATTTGTACATCATATATAAGGAACTGTATGTAAAATGTGATCATTTAAAATGTCAGTTCCATACATACCTTTGTCATCTTAAATGGAGGTACCGATGTCACCCAATCCAGTGGATGAGGTTTCACCGACAGTGTTACTTGACTCATCATTCTCATTAGATGCCTTCTTCCACATTACGTTCCTTAACTTCATAATTTCTACAATGTTATATCCACTCTCAAATTATGGTTTTCATCTGGTGCTCGGTCTTTGCAGTTCTTGCTTAAATGATCGAACTTGTGATAGTGCATACATGTCATTCCTGCATTTGTCTAGTTTCTTGATTGTCCAATCCGACTCTTTCTGTAATAGTTTGCTACAATATGTCCATACCAACCATATACAGTACAATTAGTCCATGTACTATAATCCCAAACATATGACTTACCTTGTCTCTTCGGTTGATATGGCTTTCGTTGTAGTTTCTCTTTAGGTGTCCAAACTTGTTTCATTTTTGCCTTGCAATCCCTTACAGTGTGACCATGCTTATTACAAGTATAGCATATTTTCTCCTCAGTAGTATTATTAGCAATGTCATTCTTTTTAGCTCTGCATTCATAAGTTGGATGTCCAAACTTACCACAGTAATAACAATATCCATTGAATTTAGGAATGATAGGAGGTTTACCTTATGCTTTGCTTCTGCACACATTAGATTTATGTCCTGATTTTCCACAGTGATAACAAGTCAACACTTTAGGTTTTTGACCTTTATTGTTGTTGGCTTTTTTAGCTTGTTGTGATGATTCTCCTTCACCGGTGTAGCCTATACCGGCTCTGCTTCTGAATCTTCTCTGATTAGTCAGGAAATCATCAATCTTTTTAGAACTGTCCTCAGCTATCTTCATCATTTCATTATGTTGCTTTTGTATCTTTATTTCATTTCTTAGTTTTTCATTATCTTCTCTGAGTATTGCAACATCTTCAAGTCTTCTTGATAATTCTCCATTTACTCGGTTCATTTCTCAATTAACTGTCATCATCTGATTTGATACTTCGAAGTGACGATCAGTGAGTCTCTATATTTCACTTTCTTTTGCTTGGAGTTGTTCAGTCATCAGTCTTCGGTCTTCAATAGCCAGATTCTGATCTTGTTCAGCTTGTCTAGCATTGTTCATGATTTCCACCATTCTCACCATTTGAGATTCATGACCGATTTGAAGTGCTTTCACTTGCTCAGATAGATGTTGATTCTTTTCAGACAAGTCAAAGATTATGCTTTCAGATCCATCAGAGATGCTTCCAGAGCTTGATCAAATATTTCATCAATAGGTTCTTCATGATAACTAATTTCATTCAATTGAATTGCAAGGTTCTTCCTTTCAACCAGTAATTTCTTCAGTTCTTCCTTGGCTTGTTTATACTGTTCCACAAACATCTGTATTTGTATCTTCTGATCCTCAATAGTCTTGTCAAGCTTGTATCTCTCCATGACTTAGATCTTTACCCTTTAGTGGTTAGACTGTTCAACAAGAGAACTAAGCTCTGATACCAATTTTTGGAATTAGGAGAGATAGGTATTGAGAGGGGAGGGGTGAATCAGTGCCTTCAAAAACTTTACTTGTAAAAACCTTTCAGATCTATAACTGTGTACTGTGATAACCGATCAAAATAACTTGAATATAATTGCATAAATCAATCATCTAGTTAACTTGAGAAAGTAAACAACTTGAAATCAATATGAAAATCACATAACACAAGTATTTTGGTAATGCAGAAACCATTGTAAGAAGATAAAAACTATGGTGGGGATGACACCCACAAATTCTTCACTACTATAGATAGAAAAGGTTTGCCTGTTAAGGCTACAAGTTTTGATCACTTCTGGTGATCTTACCTTGTTAGGAGTAACATGTTAGATCAGCTAGATCTACCTAGTTATAGGATTTTAACAACACTAATGAAGTGTGTACTCGGTTAAGAGATTTACATAAGACTGTTAGGTCTACTTTGTTAAGAGATTTATCAAAAACTCTATCACAATTGTCAGAAAGTAATAGAAAATTATTTGCTAGTTGACAAATCAATTGTTTGAAATAGATCTATAAGTGCTCATCAAAATATCAGCTTATCTATGATGGTTCTCTACTCTGTTATGCTCGGTAGCCTTCTCTGATTCTACTCAATCTAATATCCTCTTTACTATGTTCTACTTTGTAAATCGATTGACTTGAAGTTAGGCAATGGCTTCAAGTGCTCCGTGATTCATATATATCAGTTCACCAACCTTATAAAATGGTGTGAACATACAAAATATATAGTGTTCTATTTTTTGCCACTTCAGCAAAAATTAGGTTACAAAAATAATCTTAACCCTAAGATCTACGGTGCAAAAATAACCTAGATCAACTATTACAATAAGATAAACATTACATTTAATGAGTATCTTTTACAATAAATGCTCCCTCGATCTTGGTAAACTATTTTATGATCTGTTGTAATCATTTGCATAGAAGAATGTGCCATTTCAGGATTACTATGCCATTTTCTGTGATCATCAGTAAACATTGTATAATATGGGCTCGGTGTATCTGTGATGCTCGGTGTTTTACTGTCTATCGGTGTTGGTGTTGCTGGTGCTCAGTAAACTATGTGATATTCGGTTGTAAAGGCTTTATCGACTGCTCTGTCTTCTTCTAGTTACTGACCAACTCAATATAAGTAACCAACCGACCTGTTTAATATCCTTTGATACTAATGACAACCTTAAATGCTCAATAGAGATTAACATATATCATATATAAATATTATATATATATATATATATATATATATATATATATATATATATATATATATATATAGACACACACACACACACACACACACACATATATATATATATATGGGTATGTGCACAAAGATGGGGTACCAAAAATGGGTATAAGATGCCACTTTTTTCCTGAAATCAACAAACTCTGAACTTCAATAACAAATTGAAGATAGTTCAACTCAAAATTTCAAAACACAACAAGAACAAGAGTTGTAGTACTCTGAATCTAGTTTCTAAACTACTAATTTATTTGAAAAACAGTGAAGATTAAGGCCTTCAACTAGGGGGAGCACAAAAAAGTGGTACTATTTTTTGTGAAAAAAATAACATAGCACCTGTTGTGCTCCCCCTAAAATGTTAACTTATTTTTTGAAATTATTTAATCACTCTAGTTAGAAGTAGCTAACACCACGTAGTTTACCCTGGATTTTTCTACTAATTTTTTTATGAATGTATGAATTTCTACGACTTTTTGAACTCAGACATCCCAAAACACATGAAATTGAGTGCGCTCCCCCTAGAAATCATTCAAAATTAGGCAAAAATCAATTTTTATTTTTTTTTAAGTGTGTAGAATGGAGTCTAGTTTCTAAAAAACTAAGTTTTTGCAAATTTTAACAAACGAAGAAAAATCTATACCCAAAATACTACACGTTGGTTTTTGACAAAAAATTGACATACATTCAATGGAAATTAATGTTGATAGGCTTAAAATTATCATTTTTGGAAATAAATTATATGTTTAGATAGCTAACTCAGAGACCAATAATCTCACATTGTCTGATTTTTTCGTTATCAAATCACGTGTAAACTAGACGGAGAGCCCACACAAAAAGTGAAGGTTTTTTCTAATGTTTCTTTGAATTCACATCAAACTCATGGCTTATACATCCAAGCCTTAGGCTTGGTAAAATACAAGCCTTCAAATAGGGCACACGCCCTATTTGGCATGCGCCCTATTTGAATCTATGCTTGAAATAGGGCGTGCGCCCTATGTCAAGCATAAATAGGCTCTAAAGAACCATTAGGACCCATTCTAATGTGTCTTAATGATTCCATAGTGGTTTTAATTGCCTCTAAATGGTCTATTACAACCCATTATTGTCCATTAGAACACATTAGAACTCTCATGATCCACTACAAACCCTTAGACAACATTACGGCCTATTAGGACACATTAGATCCTCAAAGTGTGTCCTAAGAGGTATTAATTGATTGCAGTATTTTCTTATGGTTCTTAATAGGTGCTAAAGAGCCATAATAAGATCTAAAAAACATTAGGAACCCTCATTTAATACATTAGAAGCACCTCCAACCATAAAGTGTGTCATCCAAAATCTCTCTCTATCACCTCTCTCTCTCTCTCTCTTTCTTACCTTCACTTCATCCCTCTCCCTCTACCTCTCCCTATCTCTCTATCTTCCTCGCTCTACTTTCTCTCTCTGTACTTCTCTTACCCTAGTTATCTATTTCTTACCTTCACTTCATCCCTCTCCCTCTACCTCTCCCTATCTCTCTATCTTCCCTCCCCTCGCTCTATCTCTCTCTGTCCACATTCTTACCCTCTCTTTCTTACCTTCTATCTCATCCCTCTCTCTCTCTCTCTCTCTCTCTCTCTCTCTCTCTCTCTCTCTCTCTCTCTCTCTCTCTCTCTCTCTCTCTCCCTGCTTCTCTTATCCTATCTCTTTCTTGTCTTGTCTCACAAACTTCTCTCTCTATCTACTTCTCTTAGGTCCTAGATCTCTTTATTACCTTCACTCTCAACCCTCTCTCTCTCTCTCTCTCTCTCTCTCTCTCTCTCTCTATCCATCTACTTCTCTTAACCTAGATCTCTTTATTACCTTCACTTTCAACCCTCTCCCCTACCTCTCTCTCTCTCTCTCCCTCTCTCTCTCCCCTTCTCTCTAACCCTCTCTCTCTCTATCTACTTATCTTACCTAAGATCTCTTTCTTGTAACCTTCTCTCTCAACCCTCTCTCTCTCTCTCTCCCTGCCTTCTCTCTAACCCTCTCTCTCTGTCTATCTAGATCTATCTATCTACTTCTCTTACCCTAGACCACTTTCTTACCTTCTCTCTTAACCCTCTCTCTATCTATCTATCTATCTATTTATCTAACCCTATATCTCTTTCTTACCTTCTCTTGAGAAACCCTCTCCTCCTGCCTCTCTCTCTCCCTCTCTACTTCTCTTACCCTAGATCTCTTTCTTACCTTCTCTCTCAAGCCTCTCCCCTATTTCTCTCTCTCTCACCCCTCCTCTTCCTCTCACTGTCTATCTATCTCCCCTCTCTCTATCCTTATCTGTATTCTTCTCTTATCCCAACTCCATCTACCTCTCCCTTATTACCCCTCTCCTTCTCTCTCTCTATCTACTTCTCTTACCCTTGATCTCTTTCTTACCTTCTCTCTCAACCCTCTCCCCTACCTCTCTCTCTCTTGCCCCTCTCTCCTTCTCTCTAACTCACTCTCTCTCTATCTATCGATCTACTTCTATTACCCTAGATCTCTCTC